>OY751313.1:16518273-17204012 GCA_963564615.1 Rhorus exstirpatorius | reverse complement strand
GAATGCCTAGCTACCGATAATGACGTTAGCAGAGTGTCGTTAATTTTTATTTCAGTCTGAAATAAACATCCGAAATGAGATACCATATAAACTGAAATTAAATAAAAATCATGTTAAGGGAATGGTAAATTTTTGTTGTCCACCAAAATTCTTTCGGGATAGTATAGCGATTAAAGATTTTTATAAAAATAAAAAAAAAACCTCACAAGAGAACGACAATAGCGGAAATCAGAGGATTAAAAAAAAAAACAGAAACCAGATATCAGGAAATTTTTTAAAATCATAAATAGCTGGGTATAATTAAATCTGTTCCATTTAGAAATTTACAATTAATCGAAAAAAAAAATAAAATAAGCTTAAATTTGCGTGATATTTAACGACTTATTGAGATAAAAATAAAACGAAAATGAGAGTAATTAAAAATTCATAAAATTAATTTTAAATCTTGTTGATCGAATGATGCGTGCTTGGTCGAGTCCCGATTGCCTTTGAGACTTTGATCACAGGTACAAAGTCGACGAGACACATGTTTTCATGCAACGAGATATATTTAATACGTACTTTGAATGCAAAATTACCGAAATATCGTGCGGGAGTGGATCACGAGGATTTGTTATCTTCGTGTCACTGAACATGAGGAGAAGAACAGGAGAGATATAGGATTATGACTCATCGACGAGTGGACTATAACGATATGTCGAATTTTAAATTTAAAAAGGACGTAGCTCGTAGCGATTTTACTTTTTGATCTCTGAATACGAATTTGAAGTTGAATTTAACGATATTTTAAACTTTCCCATCAAAAAGTGAAAGTCATTGTGAATCCTAGTGGATCCGGATGAGTTAGATATTCAAAAAAATTCAACGAAATCGAAGGCACCAAGAATATTGAATTTCAACAACAATAATGGTAAAAATTTATTGATAAAAAATCATGAAAAAATAGCATGAAAATCAGAAGTTTGAACATTGCTTCCTAATTATTTTATCCCACTAGCAAAGATCCCACTATGAGCAAGTGGATTATTTAATTTTGGCTTCCTCACAGAGGAAGCTTCGTTAGTGAGATAAAAGAATGAGGAACAGTGCGCAAACTTCTAAATTGTACGCTTTTTTTTTCATTGTCATATGGACTATTAAGGTAAAACATTGTGGCTTGATAGGCACAAATTTGCGAAAGTTAAAGCACGCTCGAAAATTTCAAAATTTTCTAAAATCCGATTCCCTTAAGGAATTCTTTCCAAATTCGATGCCAATCATTCTGGTCCCACGGACTATTTATGTAAACATTTTGGGCTCGATAGCGTCAAATTTGCTAATGTTAGAGCGCGCAGATAAATTTATTTTGAAAATTTCAAAATTTTTCTAAAATCTGAACACCTCGAGGAATTTTTTTCCAAATTAAATGCCAATCATCCTTGTCCCACAGACTATTTATGTAAAAAGTTTGGGCTCGATAGCGTCAAATTTGTGAATTTTAGAGTGCGCATATACATTTTTTTTCAATTTTTTTTCAAGTAAAAACTTTGAGCTCGATAGCGTCAAATTTGTAAAATTTAAAACGCGGACATACATTTTTCGAAAATTAAAATTTTTCTAAAATCCGAAAATTTCGAAAATTTAAAATTTTTCTAAAATCCGAACGTCTTGAGCGATTTCAGTTAAATTCAATAACGATCGTTCGTGTACCCTTGACTATTTTTGCAAAAAGTTTGTCCTCGAAAGCTTCAAATTTACGAAAGTTAGAGCGTGTATACTGAATTCATCATACACACGGACACTTTTTACTAATTATTATTTTTTTTTTCGACGTTTTAGGAAATTTTGAACGTGTTGGCAATGAGCATATCAATAATTTTTTGTCACTAAAAAAAAACTTCTATTATAAGGAAGCAAAATAATGTTGTTAACTTAACGATCATAAAAATTATGATTCTTTTTCATGAATTCCAATAACACTCACTTTTTTTTTATCATAAATTTGCCTCAGCTTGTTTTCTCGGATTTTTCGAACTTTTCTTGAATTTCTCCGTGAAAAAAAAGGATATTGTTTCAATTTTTTCTATGTTGAAATCAGATTGCTCAATTTTAAAGAATTTTCAACAATTTCTATAATTTTCGTGCAATAACCCTGCGTGCATGATGAATTATGAAACGAGTCAGTCAATGACCTTGAAATTTTGCAAAGGTAATAGTAATTCTCTATCTTGCGTGCAATCTCGTGTTAAACCTCCTTAAGGAACAAAAAATAACAGTTTCAACTTTTAAAATTCTCATTATCACCACTCTTAATTTATCAATTTCGATCTCAAGTCCTCGTTGAACGATCATTTCGACAAGTTCAACGACCCATGAATAGGAATTTCGATAAAAATCTGAAACGTGGAACTTAGAAAAAATAATCAAGGCCACTACATTCGAAACGCTATTTTGAATTTCGTAATTTCGAGATTCTATATTTGTAATCAGTGACTCGAAAAACCTCAACGTGTTATGTTTCGTTAAAATAATAACGTCTCGTGTAATCTTTTTTGCAAAAGCTTTCGTGCAGTTTTTTTTTTTAAATTCAAAATCGGTTCAAATCTAGTTGAAACTGGAAAAAATAATCGTGCTTGACTGCAAATGCTTAAATTGTATTTACTATAACATACTTACATACATACAGATCCTACATATTTCGAGATCTCGTTCTCGGTCCGGAGACTCGTGGTCTGATAGCATTGCAGATTCAGTATACATGAATACTGTATTATGTACTCTATGTTTAGTGCGCAATGTGTACAATGTATACGGATCCGTGCTTGGATCCGTATACACACACAACTGTTCAAAAGAAACGAAAAAAAAAACCAGTCATTTTACGTAACTCGTCTAACGTGTAGGATAGAAAAATCTCGATAACCAGGTTTCTGAGTAAAAACCTCTTTTTTTTCGTCCAGTATTCTCGCGATTATCGGGACGTTTAATTTCCGAGCTTTTCCAACCAACATATATATATATATATATATATGTATGTATAATTTATATATAAATATTTTTTTCAATTAAATGTCATCTGCCCAGGTCAGTTTGCTTCTGCCCCCCCCCCCCCCCCCCGGAGTCTTCGTCCATTTGTTATCTCGAAGTTATTGGTTGTTTTTTTTGTTTTTTTAATGAGGAGGAAGAAAAAAAAACGGTAATTGGTAAATTGTTGTCTAGGTTCAGGATGATTTTCTTTCAGTTTTCACCGAAAGTCGTCCAGTCTCGATAAATGATTTTAAAAAAATCAAAGATGACTATGTAAAACGATTATTATGGCTTAATTATTTCCGTAGAATTAAATTTTTTTTTTTAAATCTAGTCTCGAATCAACACACCAACCACGTATTTACAAATCGGCATAGCTAATATGGGACACTTCTATCTATAATATACGTACGATGTTTCTATATATGACAGTGCTATAGATACATATATTCGAGGTCCCTGTAATTATCACGAAAAACTAGTGCAAACGTCTTGTTTTTTTTTTTTTTAATTTCAATTTCACGAAAGTACGAAATATGTATATTTATATATGTTTCTGTGTGTGTGAATTTTTTTCTTTTTATATTTTATCTCGGGATATATTTTACGGATTTTCGCTTTGACTTGAGGTTTGAAGATAACGCATTTCTAATATCCAGTATTAAGGGGGCACATAAATCTTTAAGGCCTTTATTTTAGAGGTCTATTACAGCAATAGTGGTAGGGTTGGGGTGGAAATGATACTTTCAGTTGAAAGCTTGGATTATTGCCTACAAAATTCCTCATTGACGTTTTTCAAATAAAACATAGTATAGCTGTAACAGGAAAGTTATACTAAAGTGACTGCGAACAGCTTGCGCGCAGTATATCTCCTGAACCGCTGGATCAAATTTGAATCAAATTTTGCACAAACATTTCTGAAGTCATTCACTTTGAAATGACGAACCGGAAACTTGATTCATTGATTGATTTTTAAGATGCATCAATAAAAATCAAAAGTATCAAAAAAACAAATATTTAATCCTCTGCTGATAGGTCAATTCTGAGTGAAATTCAAAACTGGTTCATTATATTTTGATTCGCCGCATTCTTTCAACATGTGGTTAAAATTTCAGCTCAATCGGATAAGTCTGTCTTGAAAAATCCTGGGGCGCAAGCTTTTCGCAGTTACTTACTAACTTCCCTATTACAGCGGTTCCCGGACAATATCTCCCCAGAAGTATTCTCCCCACACCTCATAACATTAATCCAAGTAAATAATCTCCCTAAAGAGAATGAAATGATAATAACACGATTGTCATTAACAGATTCAATCCATAACAATACAGAATTCTTTCCATCCAGTACAAATGATAACAAATTGTAGTTTTGGTGTAATTGGGGGGAGGGGGGGGGGGGTGCGTGCATACACGTCCATACACATTATGCACACCACACTACTCATTACTGGCTGATACATACACGTCCATAAAATTGCCTGGGGAAATCTCGTCCAGAGAGATTTAGTCCGGGGAAATTTTGTTCAGGGACATTTAGTCCGGACACCATTACCGGCCATACTACGTTTATTTGGAAAAACGTCAATGAGGCATTTTGCAGGCAATGATCCAAGCTTTCTACTGAAATTATCATTTCCACCCCTAACCTCAACACTATTGTTGCAACAGACCTCTAAAAATGAAGGCCTTAGAGACGTATAATATCCTCAATAAAGATTGCTGGAAAATATGTGACATCGAGCAGATACAATCGAAATTATTACGTGTAAAGTATATAAATCGTCCTCATATATATGTTAATTTTACAGATCTGAAGAGTCTCGATAATTTCAACCGAGCCTCGGGTGAAACACTCTTGAAATTGATTCAAGAATTTAAAAATATTACACAATGGATATCCATTGTATGGTCATTTTTTTTCCGCGCGTCCATGATAAATTGTCTCAAAGTTCATATAGGCCCTCGGAAAAGCTTATGTCGTTTATTCCAAAGAATTCCATTAAATTTCTATCGCTCGAGACTCGATGCGATGGCAATGTATATTTATTAGAAAAATTCCAACATTTTTGAGGTTCAACGGACCAGTCAAATAGATGATGAAAAATTTGAATAACAATTTTTAAAAAAATCATTAATTCAAGTGTAAAAAGACACCTTCGCAGTTATCGTAAATTCTGATGACTAGTTATCCGTTTTATCAGACTTTGTATGGCTTTCTCCAATAATTCTATTGCTGAGCAGTCCGCCATAAGGACCATCTTAAATTTCTTTTAGTCTATCCTGTTAAGTGGATGTATTTTTTTTTTTTTTGCTGCAATCATCAAAGATGCAAATTGTAACTTTGTCTACAAAAAATATATAATAAATCAATTAACGTACGTATAATAATGCATGGAACATGGAACAATAGGACGATCTGTGTTTCGTTAAACACGAGCAATATTGATCAGTCGACGACGGATATAACATTATATATATTATATTCCCGTGAAGATTGAGCCGTCGATACAAATACACATTGTCCAAAGTCCATACGACTTATATTCTCATATTCTTTCTCACACACACATACACACACACACACACACACACAGAGAGAGACTCTCTTCTTATTCTCGTATAGTTGTAGTCGATTTGATCGATGCAGAAACTATCGCGTCAATTATAGCGATGCAATGCCCTCCGAGGGAACTTTCCACTTTACGTATTATATACACACACACACAAATACGACTAAACGAAACGTGCACACGACAAGAGTCTCGGTGACTGCTCAACTCTGGGGTTGTTCTTTCTTTATTTATTTTTTTTTTGTTTGTCTACTCGGTGATTCTCGAGGACGAGGCACAGTGCAGAGATGCACAGTGCAAGAGGGTCTTGCGGAACGAAATGAGACTGAGATCAATTAAGAAGATCGTGTGTGTTTAAATGGCAAATATATAAGAACGAACTTGAATGGCAGAGTTTTGGTTTATTTTTTAAGAAAAAGACAAAAGTATTTTCAAATTTATAACATCGATAAAGTATGTCATGTCCGATATTGACATTTTTCTCGACAATCAACGATACAATGTACAATAACATTTTTAATTCGATTGAAATTTAAAAAAAAAAATATTTAGTCAATACCCAAGGTGTGTATACAACCTCGTGGCAAACATGTGTAAGAGAAATTACGCTGTTCTAAATTCGAACCATTTAACCTATCGTGCTCGCTCCATATAGACTCTTTCTGCGCTAGAATATCGTATTGTCTATGTATATTCACGTAACGTCATGGTTGTGTAGTAACGTGCGCACTCGCGACGAGAATGTCAATATTTAAACACGAGAAACGCGAGAAGGCTTGCCATACGGCTTTACCAACATATATATATATATATATCGCTCCGGGTCCTTGCGAATTCGCGGGAGAACACTCCGAAGTGTATTTTATCGCTATATTACACCCCCCCCCCCTATCCCCCTCGGTTAATTAAGATTACTCTATTCGCGTGCAAGCGACAGGACAAACCCGAGAAGTCTGATATACTTTTGTGAATCGTCCCGGTCAATGACGTTTTTTTTTTGCAAAATTTACAGGGTTTTTAATAATAATGGAATAACAGTTTTAAGTTCGTTCATCGATCATTCCTAATTGCTAATTTATAAATAATAAACTATATTTATTATTGGCTCGATATGCGAGCAAACTCGAGCCAAGCGTCGACTTCCAGTCGTAGTTACCGCACTGACTAGTAACTGCAGACTATACGTAAATGGAGCAAATCTACCTTACTTTTAGTAATTCTGACACTTGGGACTGGCTCCGCGAATCAGACTTCTAAGTTCCCAATTTACCAGACAAATTTAATGGAAATTACCGTACAGGCACACTATCCATATTGGAACTAGCGAGTTCGGTAAATGTAACCTCGATTGCGGTATTTTGGACAGAGCATTTTTCTCCGTATAGAGTTTTCATTGGGTATAGAAATGTCAGGGAAAGTCTCATGGACTTTACTTGTTTCTTGCATTCGAGTTTTTTCATGGTAGAGTTGTAATTTGGTAGGCTCGTTCGAGGAAGGGGGGGGGGACGCTTTAATTCTGGTGGAGTCAGTGTAATTGATTAATGAAGTTTCGGTTCCCTAGCGGACTTGAATAATCAATTTCCAGGCCGAAAACAATCAGTTGATTGGTGCAAAAATTTTTGCGTCGAATGGTCGAAGGGCGTTTGATTTTCTGAGTCAACCTTCGATCAACCGCACAGACGCCACCTCCCGAATGATTGGATTTCGGTTGGTTTCCAGCAAACCATAACCGTCAATCAATTATTATACTGGTTGAATTTTTGCGCAAACCAACGAATTTTTACCGTTGATCCAGTCCGCCAGGGATTGATAATTTCAGGTATAATCGTTGAAAAGTTCGTTCATTTTGCTATACGAAGATGTTCCGGATTGGTTTTACCACCTTACCGCTATATCAATACCAACTCACACAACGTTATAATTATTTACATACATCGCTCGAGTATACTTTAATTGTATCTCGCCTATCGCTCGTTATCTGTTTGATTATATCTATCCAAATTCAGTGTATTTCGATTTCTTGTTACCAGGCAAGAGGATCAAGTAAATTCGATCGCACACGCTCAATTATTTCTGAAACAATCGATCTCGCTTGCCCTCTGTTAATTTTAAATTTATCAAAAATCCCATTGTTTTTTTTTGTCATTATAAATCGGCGCTTGAAGCATTGCTCCCTTCGATAAAGTCTCCTCCGAATGTTATATAATTGCTCAAATATAATTCAAACTGGGTTGGTTAAAATAGAAATACGGGATTTTTTTGGCCGGCAAAGAAGTATCACGCGGCGTCGAATAATCAATGATGTATCACGGTGAAGGTGGCCCAGACACACGTGCCTGCTTCAAAGAGATATGATTTTTAACATATACGACAAATGAACCGTATACTCCTATTCAGTCATAAGTTCCCACACGAAAATACCGATTTTCAACATTTTATTCAAGTTCCCCAAATGGCCAGTGATGAAAATCAAAATTTTCGTAACATGATCGTGAATAACCGGAAACTTGAATATATATGCATGAAAATTAGAGCTATCGTTCTCACGTATGCCAGGCAGAGGGAAGGGCGAGTTTTGCCATTTATGTATAAGAAATAGCAAAAGGGAAAGTACTTGGTTGGATCAACGATCAAGTGAGTTGAACAGATTAAGCATTAATTCGACAGCTTGCGTCCGTTCGATTTATTTGAACCAACAACTAACTTTTTTGTTGTCCATCAAGCATTATTTTTTTTCGTTCTTTCATTTATGCGTTCAAGGCTGCTCAAGAAATTGATATAAAAATTATTAAAAAAAAGAAACAAAAGTTGTAAAAATGCGTATGCAAAGCGTTTTCTTGTTAATTCGCTGTTGTCCTTGTACAGATTGTCGATAAAAATATTGTCGGGCGTTGACATTAATATCCCGCCTGCATCGAAACTCAACAGTAGCGTCTTACGCAGACACATGTATATGTGATAAAAGTGTGTAAGTCGCTTATATAGCATTTCTTCGCAACGTTCTGCGGCGATGCTCCTGTTGCACGATAAGTGTAACGTTGATCGTCTATCGAACGATCTCCCAATGAGATAAGATAAAACGGAAAAATATCTATATACACGAGACATTCCATGTAACGGATCAGTCATCCACAATTAAATAGTTATATATATATATGGTGCAGGTCTATTTAACGAAATAAGATAAAGTTGTGTCATCGCAAGAATGCTTGAGTCTCGGTAGATGCGTTTTTTTTTTGTTGTACAGTCGGATACTTTACTGCTAGCTCGTGAAGTCCATTTTTGTATTTATATAAAAAAAATACAACGTAATCGCTGGAAAAACCAACTTATCGATTTAATGTAAGGTCAATGTGTCTATCATTTAGGATTTACCGACTTATATCAGACAAAATTTACATTTCAGACTTTAATTTTTGTTTATGTTATACACGAACACCCTGGACAACTATTTCCAAAATTTAAGGAACCCCGACCCTGCACAGTTGTTGGAAACTAAAATTATAAAGTTGTGGCCATTTCAAAGTAGTTATAGCGCACGGTACTTTTATACACTCAAAAAAAAAGTTTGGTTGTGACAACCAAAGTTTCGTTGGCGCAACAAAATTCGTTTGTTAACATGTGATCTACAAAACGTTTTGTTGGCGACATGGGTATCGTTTTGTTAAACACATTTTGTTGCCGCAAGCAAACGTTTGATTGCGCTATGGAATGATTTAGTTACCTTAACCAAACAATTTTGTTGAACGGACATATATATTTTGTTGGCTCAACAAAACATTGCTGTTCGAAACGCTATATTTTATGTATGTAGAACAAAGCAATTTTGTTGCAGTAACAAACATAATATTTTGCATACAGAGCAAATCATTTTTGTTGCAGTAATAATCGTATAGTGTATAATCAATGCTTTCCGCTATAATATTGTTAATAAATATTTAAAAAATGTGGTTCTCTAATTAACTTCCAAAATGCTTTCTCACAGAGCACAGAGGAAGCTTTATCCGTGAAAAAAGTTCAGAATTTCATGACAGAATGTTTGAGGCGAGGCTAAGGATCAACATAACCTCAAAAACCTTCAAGCAGATTTTTCGCGCAGATGCTTTGTTAGATTGAAAAATAACAAATGAGCCAAGATTTTTTAATTTTTTAGATTTTTTTAATATCACTGTTGGCTCGAAAAAATATATTATCACCATATACATGCACACTCGAAGCATTCACGCGGTCGTAGAACGATTGTTGTACACCACGCGATACCAAAGATGCTGCAGTGTTGCCGTCGTGACAAATTTGTTGGGCGAACGTAACGTTTGGTTGCGCCAACAAAACGTTTTATTCCGACAACTATACTGTTTGGTTAGAAGCCGATAGTGTGTGTAACGGGCACGGGTTGCGGTGTTCGTGAAGTTTTTGTTACGACAACAAAACATTTGTGTTGTCGACTTTTATTTTTTTTATTGTCTTAACCAAATATACAGATGGGTCGAGGTCTTCTTATTGTATCGTTCGCCCAATCCAATAGTTTTGTTTGTATTACAAAATAAAGTATTTTTTGTTCCAACAACAAACAGTTTTGGTTGTATCAATGAAATGTGATTAACAAAATTAGGACGATGTTGCCAACAAAAATAATTATTTTTATTCATTGGTCGCAACAAAATGTTTGTCCTACGAACAAAATTATATATTGGTCGTAACAAAACGCAGGCAACAAACGAATTTTGTTGCCGTTACATTACCTTTTTTTTCAGTGTATGGTGACTGTCGTATAATGGGGTTCAGTGATCACCGTTTTGGGACCCATCTGGCCAACTGAGATTTGATTTAATCCAACGGGTTAGGTAAAAAAATGCCAAATACGAAGATTTGATCGGACAGATTCAACTTCAAAGTGGAATTCGAAATGGCTTTGCTCTGCGCTTAAGATTTTTTTCATTGGAAAATTGATGCCAGAGGCGCGATTTTTGAAAAAAATCATTCATCGAAAGCCCCGACTGCCGTTGAGAATTAAGAATTGCTGATTCTATATGAAGTGCCACACGTATTGGTATTGGAACACACACCAGAGGCGTTGTTGAACATTAAAAGCTCATGCGCTATGTCTCATGAACTTTTTTTTCTCATGTGTCGAGCCTCCTAGAATAAAAGGCGCGCCCAATAAGAGTATATATTCATTGGCCTATGGATATATATACGTATAGTACTCCGATCAGAGGCCTCAATTAATTTGCCGAGCGTTAGATGTCTACTTGAAACGCCTATATACATTGCTGATACGAAAGGTTCGCGATTACGAAAGAGAGCAGCCGGTGTCTCTCGTTTCAACTCTAGCCGCGCACAGCTCTATCTGTGCTGATGGCGTAACAAGCGTGATCCACGGTAATTTTAAATCAAATAAGGAGCAACATTATGGAGGATTCAGAGTCCGGATGGAATGAATTTTAATGAAAATCTCGAAATTGTTGTGAAAAATTTTGCACCCGTAAGCTTTATTGTAAACAGGCAAATGTATTGCAAAGATTTTATTTTTAAATTGGAAAAATTTTCGAGCGGAAACGAATGATGGATCTGGGACGGAACCAATGTTCACTCTGATGACGCCTTTTTTGTGGCAAAATCCCACAAGACGTTCATTCGATTAGTTTTTTTATTTTTATTTTTTATAATTGGGAAGTTGGGTTCGTGTTTAGACGTAATCCGTAGAATCCTGAACCTAACTTATTGATGGCCGTATCATGTTTCTTCCAAAATTGTGTCCTCGGTATGGCCCAATCACAGATCTATCCGAAACATCATTATCCAAAAAACTCTAGCAGAATTCACGCTTCTTGAACAAGCCCATCACATGACAACTCTACCACAAGACAACTCTGCCAGACACGAGTCCCGGTTAACATCTGCTCTACCCAATAACATCTGTATACCAGAATAAGGCTTTTCGCTAATATATCTCTATCCAATTACAAGTCTACCAGAAAACAACTAGCTCCGGCGAGGCCATACTTACGATCAGCCTTGCCGGACAGCTGCTATCCGATGGACTTGTAATTGGGTAGAGATGTTCGCGAATGCTTCATTCTGGTAGAGATGTTATTGGTAAGAGATCTTAGACGTAGCTCGTGTCTAATTGAGTTATTTTGTGATAGAATTGTAACTTGGTAGGCTTGTCCGGGAAGCCTAAATTCTGGTAGATTTGTCCATTGAGTGTAGTGAAGTTTCAAGTAGAATCGTAAATGTGTCTTCTCTTCTATGAACGGGGTTGCATTCCCAGGAGAACGGGAAGCAATCGCGTTGGATTGCTCGTATATTGTATTAAAAAACAAAAAAAGAACAGCCCCCAGAGCTCGGGAAGTGTCGGTCTCATCAGTGTACACGTTTAAATTATTAATGGCGCAACACGCCCTCTTGCGTTCTTTCAGCGAGAGAGACACGCGAATGAGTTCTTCGCGATATATGTGGATTGGAAACAGATGTACTATGTGTAGGATCGCGCAGCAACAGTGTGAGTGTAAAGCGATTCCATGTATCCATACGTATAGGCATAACCTGGCTCGATATGTAAACGCGAAATGTTTGAATTTACCCATTTTTTAAATTATAATTACTAATTTTTTTTTTTGCGACTATCACCGGGAGCGAACTATTAACGGTCATCAGAGGTGCTCACACGACCCTCGGGTGTTTTTCTCTCGTCGTGCGAGCAGACTCTTGTACAAGGGAACTGTCACACTATCGCGAGCGATGCTAGCAAAGCCGAGTGCATCGCTTTTTTTCTGCTGCATCTTGAAGAAGCAATGAGCTCTCTTTTTCTTTCTCTTTCTCTTGCTATCTCGTGGCCTCGGTCGTTTGATAACCACTGCGATAACAGGCCATCTACCTACCGATAAGTCTCGATGTATATATACAATGCTTATTGTACATCTCATCAAAGCGATTCATCCTTCGCTCCTCCACAACTCTCGACCTGGATATACATATATACGTAACTTGGAGTTGGCGATCGAAATTGCACGAGTTTTCATAATTCCGGTATGAATTAAGGATATTTCACGGGTATACAGTCGCGAATGAACAGTTCGATTAATCGAGAATTTTATATCGAATCGCGATAAGATGTGAAAATATGAAGGAAAAAAACAAATCAACAATGCTGAAGTTACTAGGGTCATTGATTTTGAGAAATCATTCGGAAAAGATAACAATAAAGCAGGCTTACAATATGTTAATTTTTTTTTTAATGTATTATAAATTGGTAAAGTTTTTGTTGAAATTTTGACGCAATTTTGAGACATCGAATGTTTCTTTCACGAAGATTGTACTTATTATATGTTATTGATCGATCAATGACTCGGAGGAAACTTTGCAATTGTAAAATTCAAATTTCCGTACGAAAACATAGATCCAAAATTTATGAGTCTGTGGAAATCTTTCATCGAATTTAAATTTTCAATGAGAGTGTCTATGAACTAACCCTTTTATGAGCCCTCGTCTCGATACCGTAAATTTTTCATTGAAACATGCATCTACTCATTTTCATTCAATCAATCATCTGCAACAAATCATGAATTATGAACAATAAAATTTAACCTTAATTGTTATTGTTATCTATCGATAAAGACTTATCGGCAGCATTATTATGCGGTAGAGATCTTTCTCCAAAAATGAAAATATTATTCGAGAATATTTTCTTGATGTATTAATTGAGAGTAATTTTTCAAAAATATTCAAATTCATCATGAAAATAAAATTATTGCTATACGATGCCAAATTATTCTTCAATAACCGATACTAATATAGATGGAATAAATATACAAATTTCGATAATAATTAACTAAAAATTGCATAGCCTAATACAAGTTTACTGTCCCGTAAAATTAAACATGACGGATAATCGATATCTTCAAATTTTCGTCACCAACAAAAATTCCCTTATCCTCATAAAATATTTTGTTTTCGTCCGAGTTTTCGTTCTGACTGTTACGGAATCTCATTTGGGCGTTAATTCATGCGGAAATAAACTGAATCTTTAACGGGAAGAAAACTTTTTAAATTAATTTTCAAAAACATTTTATCATGATGCCTCGTTCGTATATATGAGAATGCCTTGACTCTCGATTACACAGGGAAACGATCAAAATTAGTCGAAAATTAATTTTACAATCGACGATAGGGTTTTAGAGTACAATCAACGTTTTGCCACAAATTTCAAATTCAATATGGAAGTAAATCGTTTAATCCGGTCATTCTGGCCATTTTTTCTGCAATATTCTACAGAATTGATTTTCCTTTTGGAAAAGGTTCAGGAGTGTCCCCTGAGTGTAAATTTAAGTTGGCGGGACGCGGGGGGATCGAGCTTCAGCCGCCATTTTGGAAAACACGTTTTACCAAAGTCAACCGTGTATCGTACGACAAAAATAGTAAAGATCTTTTTTGTAGATAATACAATTCTCTACAATTTTTATTTAAAATTTTTTCCCGTATATAACATGGTTTTTTATTTATAGGGCAGCAAACTTTT
This sequence comes from Rhorus exstirpatorius, assembly GCA_963564615.1. Taxonomy (NCBI): domain Eukaryota; kingdom Metazoa; phylum Arthropoda; class Insecta; order Hymenoptera; family Ichneumonidae; genus Rhorus; species Rhorus exstirpatorius. The sequence goes on along the minus strand of OY751313.1, from coordinate 17,189,916 downwards.
CTAAATATGGTTATTGCCAAATATATTGTTAACGGTTGATGTAACAGTAAAAATGGTGATGTTTGGACAAGTTTACCGCGCTATAAATAAAAAATCATGCACTATGCAGGAAAAAGTTATGAATAAAAGTTTTAGAGAATTTCGTCATCTACAAAAAAGGTCTTGACCTTTTTTGTCGCACGATGCACGGTTCACGAGATATTTGTTGTAACGTGTTTCCCAAGATGGTGGCTCTAGCTTGACCCCCTCCCCTCCCCCCCGCGTCCCGCCAACTTGAACTCAAGGGGCACCCCTGAACCTTTCACCCCTGAAGCTTACAAAAGAGGCCGTCTGAATAAACAGCAACGACAATAAAATTAAAATTATGTCAATTTTATATGAAAAAAGACTCGATCATAAAGTATTGTCTCGCCAGGTCATTATGCACGTATGGGATAAATTCAGGTAGCCATCGCCTCGATGTTCGCACAGCACCAGAGGCTCTTTGCTGTTCTGGAGAGTAAATAATGAAGGATATAACAAAAAAAGGACACTCGTATATTTGCATATCGGCAGTTGAAAGTCAGAAGGACTTGTCGGATAGAATTTAAAACGTGTAAAACGGGATGCTGTACGCCCTTGTGAATTTAAACGGTCAAAAATATTATACCAGGGTGACACTGTGTGCATATCCACAAAAAAAAATTTCCACGTCGTCGTCTACGATAATACTCGAAGCTTCAACCAACTCCGAGTCTCGCAAATGATATATAAATATATTATCTTCATACAAAGCCGTCAATATTCATTCTCTCTCTCTCTCTCTCTCTTCTTATTCAAATAATTTTCGAGCATTTATCGTGTACATACTTCGAAGGATGAACAATATTCCTCGAGGATATTCAATGGCGCCGGTCAACGGCCCGGGTGCAAAATATTTTCGAGTAAACATCATGTAGTTCAAACGCTCGCAAATATCGATGAGTCATTTGGTCTCGACGCCGTTATAAATGCAACTCGATTAGGCATGTCGTATGCATCAATGAGGCATCAGATTCTAAGAAAATTAATTTTCTTGCATTATTTAGCCGTTAGTCCGTTTTTTTTAACCAAACACATCAATATTTATTTTTTTCTTCGGAGGACCTCGTTGAAAAAGTAGGCTATGATAAAGAATATTCTTTCGTCGGATGAAATTGTAAAACGTGAAGGAACTTTCCACACCGATCATATACGGCATGAATTTAAAATTTTTTGTATATTCTACAACTTTAAAAAAAATTAACCCTTAAACTCAAAAGGTGGGTCATTTTCGTTCGAGCTGATTTTAATTGTTCGAATAGGTCGAAAATTATATATAAGTAATATACATATAAAAGATGTTGCAGATAATGATTTCAGATTTTCTTTTTCATAGCGCTCTAGAGGAAGGTTCAAACATAGAATATTAATTTTTATAGATTTTTTTATAATACGTCAAGTAGGTGAAAAACGAGCCGAATATAAATTACCCACCTTTTGTGTATGAAGATACAAAAAAAAAGAAGTTTTGGGTTTAAGGGTTAATTTTAGGACTGGCCTATACCGTTAATTGTTTTCTTAATCAGAGTCCGAAATATCTCGAACCTAGCACCGTGAATTTGTTGAAAAGTTAAGGAACCAAAGAGCATGCTCGGTTCGATAGACCATGTATGTTGGTCCGATGTATCAATTCTAGGGGCCTAGGAAAATAATTTTTGAAAAAAAAAAAAAAAAAAGAAAATGCATATATACTATTTCGTTTTTTGATTATGGAAAATTTACAGACATACACTGTCTTTCGGTATCGAAATTTCAGATTTCTTTTCTATTCATTGTTTTGGGCTGGTAATGGTTGGATCCCAGTATAGCGATCGACTTTATATAGCTCATCTCGAGGCTTCAAAAAAATAGATAATTAGGATTAATTTTAATAAATGAATTGCAAGTTTCCTTAATTCTGAAATAAAAAATGGCCAATGAGTTCTGATTATATTTGGAATTACATGTTTCCCAATTCAATTTCTTTGATTTCGCAATTCAATATCGATTTAATAATTATATACGATATCGATTTACTAATAATTATATACAATATCGATTTAATAATTATATACGATAATTTGCATGGACCCTTCGGCATTGATGGGACGCGCGAGTTTTGGACGAGATGAAATCTGATCAAAATATAATATGCACTGGACAAACTGAGTAGGGTCACAACATGTCGTGGCGCGCAAGTGTGTCTCAGCTACTGTTTACGAGGATTTAAAATTAATTATAATTCATAAACACGTGACGCTTGAATAAAGCACCGCGGTATTATCTCGTCCCGGGGATTTCGGGGATTAATGAGAGCATCGAGATCGAAAGATTATTATCGAATCCTGAGTCTATCCTAACGCGAGAGTACGTTAAATTTTTCAAAATTGAGTATGAAAAAAAAAGGAAAAAAATCCTAACTAGAAGCGGGTAAGGTATTACTGGATGGACCGTCGGGCAAAAAGTTAATTCAAAATGGGTGAATCGTGGATTTACAAGTCTAGACCATGTCGGACATGTTTAGCCTTACAAATAGCTAAACTAATAATAAATTAACAGTTAGAAATGTTAATTTTCCACTTTTAATAATAATTGAAGTCAAATTCCACGATATTGGCGTGTGCTTGACTGAGGTTTTGTCAGTGACTGTACAACTGTTCAACTGTCCAAAAAAATAATTTCTCAACTGTTAAATATAATTAATACGTTCAGATTATCATAATTACCTAAAAACTCATCAATAGATCATCAATAATTACCTAAAAACTCAATGTATATATATATATAAATATAGGTTTTTCCAATCATTGCTGATCAATTCGTCGTTGAAATAAATCTTTTATTATTTCATAATTTGTCTGCTAAACGTGACAATGCAGCAGCCTGAATATTTTTTTTTCATCGATGGCCGCACTGCTCGACCTGTTGACGCATGCGTTGTGCTCTCCTCATATTGACACTGCTTCGTGAGTAGCAGTAAGTATAACCTCAAAATAGCGTGGGCAAGCGTGGCTTCAATGCGTGTCTACAGTTTTTGAGAAAAACGTTGCCACGTCTATACAGCGCAATTCATAGAAAGGCGAGGCTCCTCATTACCTTAACTAATTTATCGATAATTACTCAGTCGATTCACTTCAAACTTAGCATAAATTAATCCCTTGATCCTAAATCTTGATATAATATTTTCCGAATTTACGGCGATTTAGTTCCATTCGTTTTGGAACCATTAACGTCTGCAGAAGCTGTTTTCCCATTAGCGATTTTGTTAAATTCATAAATGTATAACTACTAAATTATTTAGTGAAAAATTCTGAAATAATTCGTGCATTATTTTTCTATCAATAATTATCATTCCTCTCGAATTTTCATGAATTTTGGCAATTTTTAATAATACCTTAATTGAAGTATCGATCAAATGGCTGATGAAAATTCACGAAAATAATAGATCGAGGATTTGTTTCGCGAAAATTTAACTCCTTTTGGGAAAACGATGTGAGCACAAACTTGCGATTACATGACCACATCTAACTTTGTACGACAATATATAATTAATACATCGGATTGTTCTCGTTATGAATAAACGTTGATGTTAAAATTAATTCTATGCTCTCGCCCAACTTTATACAGTCGTGACTAATACGACTTAAAAATAACATGACTGAGAGAGAGGGAGATTACGATCGAATTGAAATACTTAAGGTAAATGTAATAGTGGCCGTACACCTAAGGGACCGTTCAGATTGCTGTTTCTTTAGCGTTGTTAATAGCGTAATTGCTGTTAGCGTTCTATTAATGACTTCAAATACCTTGAAGGTTTCTAAAACACATACAATGTTCATTAAAATATTGCGTAATTTATTACTTATACCGCGAGAAAGGTGGAAAGCTGAAATGTACCAGTGTTCGCACGTCAGCGCTTATTCGCCATCTCCCAGTGTTGACCCAGTGTTCGCACGTCAGCGCTTATTCGCAATCTCCCAGTGTTGACCCAGTGTCCGCACCAGACGACCCAGTGTCCGTACAATACGATATTCGAACACTAAAAACCCGAGTTAATGAGCATGCGATTCTCAAATCTCGATAAAATTAGCTTTTGGAACTCAATAGAGCATTACGATAAAACGGATACCGATTAATTCAAAATACAAAATTTGAATTTGGTCAGGAAAGTCAAGGATTAAACTTTGACACCATGTCACCGGTCCGGCATGCCATGTAAGTAACGACATCGATCGCTAAACAGCTGAATATTGTACTGGGCGGCTACCGGGCCTATCGAACTATACGTGCGTCTGTACCAGTCTCCGAACGGTGTCTTGACAGAGGTACAGCTTATGATTTGATTGTCCCAATAATAGAACACGAAGATTACATATGGTTCAATTGAATTTTACGAGATGTTTAACTTCTGCACGGAAAACCCTACTTTTTCGTGAACAAAATGAGCTATAATTTATCTCGAATATACACGTACAATCTAAACGATGAGCTTTAAAAATATTTTATTATTCCTTAGCGAATTCGATAAGAAATCCGTTGATACGGCCTCCATAACACGGGGGCCGGGATAAACAGATGAAAATAATTTATATTCCGCGTGAGACGCTAGTCGATTTTTTTCTTATACGTTAGCGAAGTATTTGTCGATCACCTTGGAATTATTAGAATTTCAATATTAATCATGAAATGCTTAATAAATGTAATTGTTTGCGGTGGTGTGCAACGACTGGGACGTATGCGGCCACTGGTACATTTGCCTTAAAAAATTTACTCCGATGATTCATAAGCAGAGGACAGGTGGTACGAAAGATTGCATAAACCACTAGGAACAATATCCACAAAACATTTTACTCCTGACAGCGTGTACACAACGTACGGAAAGAAATTTATTTCTCGTAGTCATTATATCCTAAGCTGCTATAGTTACTGCCTCATTCATCCCCTATCTTAACACAAAAGTTGGGGGAAAATGATTCAACACGCGTATATATAAACAAGATGCGGTAACCGCAATTTAGAGCCCAAAGGGGTGACTTTTCTTTTTGTTCCTTATACCAACAACGAATCCCTGACTGTCCTGTGCGTCACGAATCTCGTCAACGATGAGAGATATTCTGACAATTCAAAACGAATGTAACGCGAATAACATATTAGTTGGATCGTTTTGGACGAGGAGAATTTAGGGGAGCTTGTCATTTTGCATATGAATTTTGCGCAAGTTCTTGAAACTTTATGCGAGGTAGTTAAACGTGTTCTTGCGTGTTTATATTACGTATGGGGAAACTCATTCGAAACAGTTTTAAGGCTGCTTAGCGCATACATTTCCAATGAAAAGTTTGGTCTGATCAGAATTTCAGTACTCAGCTGAGTGACAAAAATCTGAAAGAAAAAATCAACGATATCGAAGATTCTCAAAAAATTGATTTTCAATAATCCACATGCCAAAAAGTTGTTAGCAAATTAGTTTAAAAAAAAAACAACTCTTTCATCGAATCTTCAGTATAATTTTTTTTTTTTGTCATGTAAAACCAATTCGTCGATTTTTTCGGATTACATGTAAATTTTTTACGAATTTTCTCTCTTAAAATTTTGATATGTTTTCGTGAAAAAAAGTTACAGTAATCTCGAAAAGAGGGAAAATTCTAAAGGAAATTCACACGTACATTACAAAAAAAAATCATCGAATTCATTTGATCCAAAAAGAAGAAAAAAGTCTGATGGTGACAACTTTTTTTTTAAAACCAATTTGTTAATAACATTTCGGAATTATTACTATCATTATTATTATTATTTAAAAATCAAAGTTTTTAGGCTATCCTAAATTCTTGATTTATTCAGATTTTGATTTCATTGCAAAGTGCCTTTTTTCGTTTATTTTTTCGAAAAATTAATATAATTTTTGCGGAATAGTTTGCGAAATGTAGCTCTGAAGAATTACTAAAAAAAAAAACGTTACACAAAACGGCGTTTTAGAATTTTTGTTTGTTTTTTAGTTCGCAAATTAAACGTGAAAATTCGTTTTGCCGCAAAAATCGTTCCAATTCATGCGAAATGGCCCATATACATGCAGATAGTGTACTTTATACTTTCGTGACGAGAGAGTAGATCGAAAGAGCTCGGTAACGTTGGCAAACGAGAGACGATCAGTACACGTTCACCGACGTTGAAACAGTGCGTAATAGAGTTGATAAATAAAGTACATCGGGTCATTGTCCAGCCGGGGGAGACAAGATTTGCGTTAAACGAGCCGTACCAATGCAACTCGACACTCTTCATCGTCCATCCATTATATATTTTCAATGTGTACATCAATATGGATATATATATATACGCATATTAACAAGTAGGAGCATTACATACAGGGAATATACTGGGCTAATGGCGAAGAACAAGTAATGCCAAGCGCCAACTTCAAAACAAAAATCCATGATGATCAGGCCATCGGAGGACCTTTATAAAGCTGCCGTTTACCAAACAATTAAAAAAAGTGCGTTAGATCCAATTAAGTGCCGAATAAAAAAAATTGTGCACTTACGACTTCGGGGAAAATCACAAATTCCTTAAAACCCTATCAGAAATTTTAGTATCCAGTAACATCTCTACAAGAATGAGGTTTTTACGGACATCTTTACCCAATTGAAACTCTATAAGATAACAACTCTCTGGCGTGGTTAATGGTGCGAGTTGCCCTGTGTGCTATTCAAGCAATCTATCTTATACCATTAGCCACGCATGAGAGTTGATATATATGGTAGAGTTGCAATCTGTTAGAGTTACTCGCAAGAGCTTCATTCTTATAGAGATGTCAGGCGCTGCTCATATATGTGATGGAATTTTTTTTCCTAATAAAGTTATAATTCGATAGGGTTGTTCGACGATCCTAAATTCAGGTAGAGTTGTTATCGGGCAGTGAAGTTTTGGATAATGGTATAAATGTGCCTCATGACTCTATCCGAAAATTTCACTACCCGATGACAACTCAATGACATCTGTACACCAGAATGAGATTTTCACGAACTTGTCCACCCAATTGAAACTCTACCAGATAACAACTGCCCGAGGCTGGCTGATACCGAGCATGCTCGTGGGTCTATTTTATCTAAGAGGATACTGGCCATCATCCAACGTTGGACAGTGTTGTTATAGTCATTTCGTGGCAGAGTTGCCATTTGTTGGGCTTGTTCAGAGGGACCTAAATTCTTCTAAAGTTTTCATTGCATAATTATGTTTTGGGTAGAGTTGTAAATGCGTCAAGAGATTTGTCGATTTGGCCTGAAGTACACGTTTTTTTTTCTTTCCAGTGATTTACAAAATGGAAAAAAAATCATACTCGTGCAAATTTATAGCGCGATTATTGCAATTTCGAATGTACGACCAAACAACTTTTCCTCCGTCTCCGAGAAATATTCAATTGGATCGATGAAAATCATCATAATCGCTCAAGCACCAATAAATACGTATTTGTAATCGTATTATTATATAAGGATTTGCGTTAAAACGAGCGAACGAAACATTGCGAATGAATGGTCCCGCATTGGCGTGTTTGTTTTCTCCTGTTGCTCGAATCTATGCCGGTATAATTATTATAAATATCCTGGGGTTTTCTCGTGAAACAATTTTCCAGGATCCCACTCCGCGAGAACAGTAATTCGAATTCGCGGAAGTTCATTCGCATGCTATTAATTATCCTCGGATCTTTAAAATTTACACAAGTAGAGGTATTAGAAATTAATTTTATTCGTTGATTTAAAAAACTAATGGAAAAATTCTGTTTTCGAGGGGTCTTTAATTTTCTGAGTCAATTTTCGTGATTGTTTTTTAAGTGAGTTCATCAGTTCGCATTTATTGTTCGATCTATGAATATTAATAATAAAAATCATCATAAATTGATTATTTCGTAATTTTTTGATCAATCAATTAATAACAATAAAAAACATAATTAAATTACAGGCTCGTGTAAGATGAGTCGCGATGAGCAAGTTCCAATGTTCAGATTTTCGATTTCCACACTATAATGTAAACACTATTTTTTTTTCTCGATTTTTCCGGCGCGGTATTAGTCAACCGGTCAATGCTTCAACGAGATTACAACATTAAACTTATAATGAATTTTATGCCTCTCGAATCTGATGCATCATATGCTTCTCTCGGAACTTCGGAACAATCGGAAAATCCATTTGATTTACTTTAATAGCGGAAAAAAGCCTTTAAACGTAACGCGATTATGTTACTTTTAATAAAATCGAACAATTTTAAATTTAATTCACTAAAGTTGCTATATCGTATCGAATTTTTGACGTTACGAGCACAAAATTAATGACTAAATACGAGAGAGAAAGAGAGAAAAGGGGAGAGTATATATTACATGGAAAATTACTAAGTATCCTATCAAGACACGAAAGCCATTCGCGATGAATAATGATCTTGAGATTCCCATGTTACGATCAGAGAAGTTCGAGTGCGATCAAGACCCAAGAAACGGCGTCACAACATTTGTATTACCACGAGAGAGTACAAACTATAGAGGCTTTATAATTATTAATACATATCGAAGCAACTCCGAAGAATGTTTTTATACATCGGAAAATGCTGGTACAATGATTATTGTACAAAATACAAACGATCAGGCTGATCAAAGATCTTGATGAAACATGGCAAACAAGAGATTTATATTCTTTCTAGTGAAACAATTATTCTTACTCATCTGAAACAATTACTTTTCTCGTTCAATTTTCATCAATAATAATTCCAAACCCTCTGTTGAAAAAATCCATTTTTTATTAAGAAAAAATAAAGTTTTTTTATTCGTTGTTTTTTCGTGTATTCAAAAAAAAAAAATTCTTCGTTCACTTTTGTTATAATTAATTTATCAACGATCATGATTTATAGGAATGCCCCACAGTACATGTCACTGTCAATAATGTAAGTCATTATTTTTCATTCGAATCCGATGCAATTTTTTTTTGTTTAGTAACGCACGTTACTTTTATCCTTACTCGTCACTCTTTACATTCAGTTTTTACGATTTTCTTCATGCAATGCACTTGTACTCATCGACATTATGGAATACAGACTATCGACGTATGTGAATTTACATATACCGTGCCTCAATTTGATAAAAATCATCAATGACAAATGAATTATAGAAAAAGTAAACGATGAATATATATATATATTTTTTTCCCTCCAAATTAACAAGAATCGCCCATATAACTGGTTCTTTTTCGTAATATATCACGAGTGCAAAATACAATGGTACAGTTTGACACTGTAGAACGTTGCAGAGCCGTAATTAGTCGATGACTGGTCGATATTTCAATTTGAATTAATCCATAGGATAAATTAATAGTCGCAAGAGCAGTTTTTAGACAGAGATCGTTCAGTATAATCGTCGTTTGTGCATTATACGTACACATATAAAATCGATTTTCCGCTCTTCTAAGAGTTTCACGGTCTCAACAGGTATATAGCTTGACAGACAACCGCTCGTTTTCTTTCTCTGACGTCAGGGATTGATCGTAGATATTATGCCGAGTTACCTGTACGCTAATTGATCTCATATATATATATACGTATATATATAGTGCTATTATCCACATATCAGAGCCAGAGACGAGAAACATGCATACAGATATATATATATATATATATATATATATATATATATATATATATGTGTGTGTGTGTGTGCATGTATATTGTATATAGATATATAAGATAGATGGAGGGTCCCACGCGTATATATGAGAAATTCCAAGTCAAATCGAATAACCCTGACAATTTTTTGTAAAATTTTAATGTTACTCAGTAAGAGCATGTGTAATTTTCAGTAGCAGCCTTTTTTTTTTTAATTTCATCTGGCTTTCTGTTAAAAATACAACAAAAACTTGAGTAAAATGTAGCCGCTAGGTTTTTCGCAGTTTCCCTGTGCCCCCGTGCAAATCCGATGTATCGGGGAAAGTGTATGGCTGCTCTTGCGGGTCCAAACGGATGAAATTGAAATGTTAATCAAAATTAAGGGACGTAAAAAACTTAAAAGGGTATTGGTATATAAACGTTTCAGGACACTTTTCATATTTCTTTTGATTTTTACATTCCGTTGTGCACCGAGGAAATATTACGACGAAAAAAGAGACGCAACGATAAATTTATTGTTTCAGCAATAATTCTTTTTTTTTTTTGCGAACAATAATTTAGGCATTAAAATCATACAAAAGTCAATTGAACATTTCAAATAGTTGTGGAGATCATAAAATATTTTTATTCCCTTGTTTCACTATCCATTAATTGTAGAAATTTTTCTAAGTGTATGAAAATCCTGTTGCCTTTCGGTATGTACATACGAAATTTGATGGAATCGAATTCCAGTGACCGGAACCTCGATCGATAAATGGATTATTCTCACGGTGTGTCATCCCAAGAACGACTCGGTTAACCGCGACTTCATGACTAAATTTTGCGGTGCGATACAAGAAAATAATACTATTAAACGAGATATATTATTCAACCCGAGGTGTCGACGTTGTTGACGCTTAAACGCGGTGTTCTCTGTCGTTATATCGAAATCTGCGATCTTGCTGTGAGCGTATAACAAACAGAGTTGACTCAATGATTAATTACCTTGTAGGCGAAGAAGTATCAGGTGCCACTATGTCGTAAAAGAAACTCCAACAAAAACGAGACTATCTTTTTTTTTTCATTTTTGTTAGGCTCAGAAGTTGCTGCAAATTTTTTGGTCTACCATTTGGGTTTACGTGTATTCTAGCGCTCGAGGAAATTGAAAAAAAAAACACAAATAGATCGTGCAGATGATTGGGTCCATTTGATTGAGAGCGATGCTACCCGAGACCAGTAATTTTTCAGATTTTTTTTTTTTTCCAAATGCCATCGATCTCTCTGGTATATCTGGTATATGATCGAGTCTCTGGTATAGTCATGTAGTTAAAATTTCTCTATATATAGACTATAGAAAATAGGGACGGACATGCAGGTATCCGTCTATCTATACTGAGAAAATTTTTTACAAATCTGTATGGTTGAACAAGAGGATGGAAATATTTGATAGTCACCGCAACAGTTTTTAATGTTCCGTTGACCTTTCGTATGGTTCCAATCTAGCTAAATCATCGTTCGCATAAACAATATATAATTGTCAATGAAGTTATAAATTTATTTCCTATCACTTTTCTTCGCCATACTTTTGTCTCGATGTATACGAATAATTGAAACATTAAAAAACGGGGACAGTACAAAAATTAGCACGGTGAATCAATGATATTTTTTTTTTTGCGATTAAATAATTCCAAATTCTGTTTATAGATTAACTAATTTTTTTTTCACACGAATCGACTAGTCCTGATTTTTTTTTAATTAATTTTAATTTTGTTCTCATTTCGCGCTGATTACGAGGTGAGAAACCTTAGCTCGGCTTTTGCACTCAACGACAGAGAGAGAGAGAGAGAGAGAGATTTGCGTATTTAATACAAGAGAGTCAATTGTCGATTGTGAAAACCAGTTCGATCTCGCGGTGACCGGCACCCATTATCAACGATGAATAATTGTGAGAGAGCCTTCGGCGATGGAGAATATCAGAAAGCTATAAAAATAATAAAAAAAAAAAGAGAGAGAGAGAGAGACGCTACAGAAGAAGATATATTTGTGAGTAGAATCGCGGATACGTGCATATGAAAAGATTTTGAATGAAAAAAAAAAATTAAACACTCGCGGAATATATTTCACACGTTTTCCAATCATGCCTCAATGTAGGGAAGACTATTATGAGAAGATTTGTGATATTTTGGCGTGCTATACTCTCTAATCGCGCTAATACACTGTTATTATTATTATTATTATTATTGTTGTTGTTGTTGTTGTTATATAGTACGTGAAAAGCATTTTAAAAATCGCCAATATAAAAGGCATTGTATAATTCGAGAATAAATATCCAATAGTCGATGGTCTGACTTGGAAAATTTGTGAAAAAGAATATAAAAATCGTACCTCAATGGACCGGAGGATGATCGATTTAAAGTTTCAACGATTACGAACAAAATCAGCACAATGAGGAGTTAAAAAAATTTAGAAAAACAAAATTACAAACTTTTCAGTGAGCAAACTTATCTTTGATTTGAAAGTAAAAAAAAGACATTTGTATATCTTTAACATATTACTGGACTTTTTTCCCGACGGGGTCCCTGTCGGGAAAACAGTTAGTCCAAAACGGGCGAATCGTGGATTTACAAGTCTAGATCATGTCGTACATGTTTAACCTCACAAATAGCTAAACTAATAATAAATTAACACTTAGAAATGTTGATTTTCGACTTTCAATAATAATTGAAGTCAAATTCAACGATATTGGCCTGTGCTCGGCTGACGTTTCGTAGTGACCGTACGACTGTTTCAATTGTCCAACGAAAAAATTTCTCAATTTTTAAATGTAACTGATACGTTTAGATCATCTAATTATCATCAATAATTACCTAAAAACTCAATCCATATTGATTTTTCCAACGATTGCTGATCAACCCTTAAGGAGTTTCGGTACACCTATTGAAAATGCTGCCATCAACTCAATTTTTTTTCTAATAAGTGACAAATACACGAATTAAAATCTTCATGCGGTGGTTGCAAAAGAATATAACAGGCAATTAATGTACAGCATCTTTCTGGTGCCAAATTACTATTGTGGAGCCACGTTTTGATTCGCAAAGATTCTTTAAAATTACACATTTTACGAACAACTTTCTTCCCAATTCGTTGTTCGTGTCGTCTTTGACAATGCCCAGGTAAGACTACCCTCATTGAGAGTAGCAGGATTCACGCAAGTTGCACAAATCGCACTTGGCGTTTCAACGCGCCATGATTTTGTAAAAAAAACAATACTGTCTTTTCGATTTTGAAATTTTCATTGTTCATTTCGTGCTGCAGCCCCGATTCGACACTTTTATCCGATTTTTTAATATCCATTACCTTAATTTCCTTTTAGTACCTGAAATGTACTTTTCCCCACTGATCGCGAATTCGCAAGAGCCATTGACTCAAAAATTAAAGAAGAATTTATTCGGCTGGGTCGCCGCAAAAAGCGCGACAAGAGAAAAGGGTAAAGTCCTCAGCTAACATCCCCGATATCGGAGAATACTTGAGAGGGTCATTCAAAATATTTCTATAGCCTAAAATTGGTATTCGTAATATTTTTTTATTGGTTTATTTATAATAAATAAAGAGGTATTCAATGTTCAGAATGTTTACCGGACTATGCAATCAAAATATTAATGAATAATACGCAAAATTTTGCGAGGCGTTGCACTTTTTGCCTTATAGGTATATTTGCAAATGCAAAGTCTTGAAAACGAAAATTTTATCGCAATAGGACGTCGGCTCAGTAATTACGAATAAAGATATTGGAAAACTGTCACAAAATTTGAGATGTGACGAGGAGAAAAATGCTCGAAATGTGTATATATAAAAATTCTCACTGTTATCTTGATTTATGCAGTACATATAAATATATACATTTGTATATAGTATGACGGGTCAATGACTATGTTTACAAATATAAAATATTGGAATTAGATTCGAATGGTGAATGCAGATTCACGCGTTATAATTTCTCTTCTCGTAGTTGCAACCAACGCGCGTCCGGGATATTGTTCGATTAAAAAAAAAAAAATTTTTTCTTTTTTTTTTCACATCTTCGACTCATGCACACAATGAAGATTACGATAACCCGGCTGACTTGACGGTGATCCCACACCTTTTTTTTTTAAATCGAATATATATATTAATGAGCCAACATAAGTCTGTAAATGTTATTATTCATAATTCGAAATTATTCAAATTGATCCGTTATCAATCACATTCGATGCTCCGCGTAATGCGTGAAAAATTGACGCGTAATCTGATAAATCTATTGAAGGAAATATAACGACAAAAAATAATAATAATAATGGTGTCGTAAATTTTTCTAATATGTACACATATAATTGATAGTAGAGTCATTAATTTTTTTTTAAATTCAGATATGACATTTCCTATAAATACATCGTTCTGCTTGATCTATGGTGCAAACTGTTTTCGGTATTTTTCGTATAAAATATTATTGGATTTACATGGATTCAAACGCAGTGGAAAACAAGGCATTATTGAAATTCACACGCTTTGAATTCACAATGCCAAAAAAAAAAAAAACCGTCAAGCACATTCTCAATTTACCATGCTCGAGAGCATTGCGAAGTTTCTCAAAAGATTTTATCCGCGCGCGCAGCAGCGTCATTTTTGGACCGAAATTTATAATCGAATTATTTGATCATAATGATGTTGATGTTAACAATGAGCAGAAAAATTTTATTTCACTGAAATAAATCGCGCTTGATAAAAGTGGAAAAGACCGAATGTACCGATATTATGTACGTACGAAAAGGGATCATCGGGAGAGTTCACGGAAATGGATCTATCGCGCATCATTCTCTCCTCTTGTCGTTGATCGCGAGTGGCAAAGTTCGCGACCCGAATCTTTATCATACCGCCGAGTGCTCTCGCGAGAGCCCCCGGTGGTGTCATTATGTGTGGTGGTCGATCGGATAAAAAAAAAAATCATCAAGACTGTAAATTCTTGTTTTTCGAATGAAAATTCCCGGGAGAGAGAGAGAGAGAGAGAGCTTCGACGTCTGACACACAGTCGTCGTTTCGTAAAATCTCGTTAATTGCACTAACTATTGTCGCTGATTAAACGGCGATAAGGCCTCGAGGACAGAAACATACGACAATTCTGGTTGGTCCTTGTAATCGCTGGGATTTAATTACAAAATAGAACGTGCTGCGATGGCAAGAAATATGTGTGTGTGTGTGTGTGTGCCTAGACAAAATAAGACATTGATTTTGCTAACTGGGATTATCGAAATTTCATTCTCGTCGAATAATTTATTAAAAAATTGAAATATAATTTATAAAAATAGAGCATCGGAGGACTTTGGAAGAAGCTAACAGCGCTAGAAAAACTTTTTTTTTCAATCACTCCTTCGTAACCCCTTCTACAGTTTCCATAATTTTTAATATTTTCAGCTAATAATTGAACATACAGTAGGAAGAAAGTTGAATAAATATGTCTGCGAAATGTGAAAAAAAAAACAGAGAATAGTGTTCGTAAAATAAATTTATTAAAATTATCGATTTTGTTCGATCGATAAAGGCACAGAGCTATGCCTTGAGTTTGTAAGTCCGGAATTTTAACATGAAATTCAAATAAAATTTACGTACAGTAGGAGGAAAGTTGACTGAATAAACTTTTCAAAATGCGAAAAAAAAATCCAACGAATCGTTTTCTCAAACCTAAAACCTCATTCAGTCGGTTCGAATCGTTCGGATAAGTTTTGCGAATGTACTTGAGTGTTTATAATAGAAATAAGTTTAACGCGATATCAGTATTAGTAGTTGATACTTGCAATCGGCAAATTTGAGTCGCGACTCCCGCGAGAGTCCAAGACCAGATAGCAAAATTTATTTCGCGCTGATGTTCTCGCGGTTACGTAATTAAAATCAAATCGTAGCGAGGTCATGCGTATAGAAATCTTGGCGAGATCGGAGAATCACGTGTGTATACTTTGCTCATCGTCACAACCAAAAAAAAATAGTACACAGTGATATATCGGCGAGTGTAACGGTGAAGATATTGCAAGGATATCGGTATATGATAACTTGTAGGGGTTGTACAAAAATTGGCATTTGTAAAAAATTGTGCTCAATGGTATTCAAGGGAAATTGGCAAATTTACAACTTCACTGTATCCAATAACATCTCAACCAGAATTCAGGCTTTCCAAACAAGTCTACCACATATTAGGTCTGCTACCGGAACCCAACTCTTACCCAGCGCCCAACATCTCTACCCAATAACATCTCTACCTAATTGCAAGTCTATACCAATTAACAACTGTCCGCCGTGGCTGATCTTAAAGTTAACGAAAAATTACCCTGTGTGTTTTTTAGGTAATCTGCTGGTAACTTACCGTCAGCTGCGCCGGACTGGTCTATACTTGTAATTGGGTAGAAATGCTGGGCGCGTCTCATATCTGGTAGACTTCTAATTTGGTATGATTGTTCGGAATATGCTCTAATTGCGGTAGAAATATTATTGGGGTAGGATTTTTCGGTGGAATTTCGTAAGATTATTCGGAATGCTGTGATTGTGGTGGAAATATTATCATGATCCCCCCCATACGACGCAATCCTCAAATGACATGATCCTCAAAAAGTACCTGGGACGATGGGCCATCAAGAACAACTGGATCGGTTCAACTGAGACACCAAACAATTTTAGAGCTGGGAATTGGAACCAAAAGGCATGATCGATGGATTTTTGAAAAAAAAAAATAATAATAATCTTTCGATCCCGTATTGAGAGAAGCCTACCAGCTTCCCTTGGCTTTCAATCAAAATTGTCGATTTCATTTTCCTTTCATTATATTGAGCTGCGGGAATGGATGGATCCCGGTTGCGATCGAATATGAAGTAAATCCATATGGGATCGAGACCTGGGACATGGATTGTCTTTTTTTTAATCCACTTCCCAGGCCTCGATTCCATATAGATTTACTGCATATATTCAATCACAACCCGGATCCACCGGCACCCAGCTCAAGATCATATGAAAGGAAGAAGAAATCCACAGTTTTACGACTGAAAGTCAAGAGAAGCGTGTGTAGATTTGTCTCAGTCGCGGATCGAAGAACTTTTTGTTTCTTAAATCCATCCTACGGTTCTCGATTGCCTACAGATCTACTATTTGTTCGATCAGAACCAAGGGCTCCACCAATTCCCAGCTCGAAATTCATGGTTGAACTGATCTGAACTGAAATGAACTGATGGCTTTTCGCGGCTCATCATGTAGTTACTTTTTGTGCCATTTGGGTTCTGTCATTTGGGTATTATGACTACCTATCGTTGTAGGATAGTGAAGTTTCGAGTAGAGTTGTACATGCCTCATAGAAATGTATGATTACCATGGAGTTGAAAAGTCAATGGAACGGATTAAAGGCTAATTGGTTGGATGTAAATCCACCTCCTATTTTCAACTGCAGTGACAACTCTTTCCATATAGTTAGAATGAAAATACCAATAATAATTCAGGATAATTGTTGTGTGATTTCTTTCATCGATGGTCAATATGGTACTCAATACAAATCCCAAAGGTAATTTACGAATAGAAAAATCGCGTCTATAAAAGATAATCGTATGCTATTGCATTTATTATAATTTGCACTTCAACGATGCAAGGTATCTGTCTCATTTAAATGTAGTTCGCGTAAAAAGCGCTAGATGGCCAACGAGCCGGGTAGCTCTCGCGAGCGAGGCGGGTTGCTCGTGCATTCATATATAAGCGGTGCAATCGTATAAGCCTCGACGGACACTCGTCTCTTTTTTTCTTTACACAGCTGCACGACAAAACATATCAAATGCAGCACGATCCTACATGATCTGACTTGACTCGATGGTGACTCGATCCCCTCTAGAGACTTTTCTATCGTTCGGGGCAAAGAAACAAATGTATTTTTTTTATTTTTTTATCAGAGATTTCTCCAAACAGAAACGTAATCGTGAGATATCGTTTTGAGATCCACGAACGCGATTAAAACCGCGATTAGCGGGTTGAGCGTAGAACCTTCTCGCGAATCCGTGACGATTCTCTCTCGTTGACATGAAGCGGCGTCTCGCGAGATGCGCCTCCAACGGATCGCGTGTCCGATTAATAATGGAGGCGTCTTGTTCATCGTGTGAAAGAGACGAGATATACAATGAGGGAGATTCGGTGATGGGGGGGGGGAATAAGTAATGAAAAGTGATGAAGCCCTGGATCACGTTTCTGCGTGAACGACGACTGGATGATAGGCGTCTTTTCAGAAACTAAAAGCAGAGATAGCACCGCGACGATGGCTTGAATCGGTACGAGCGGTGGGGAGAAAAGCCAGTAGAGAGAGAGAGGGTACTTATTATTTACTCGATTATTCTACTGTGTGCCAGCAGGCGAGAAGCGCGTTTCGACTTGATGCATCAGTTTGCGCCGTGGCTTCGTTCGCACACGAGCAGCATCTTCTCTCACGAATGTACATTGAGCTCTCTTGTAACGCGTTTAATTGAAGAAAAAATAATTTAAACCTCCCTCCCATTTATTTTTTTTTACCGCGATACACGGGACTTTGCACTTTGATAGTCGTCGTCAGCGCTAAGAATGAAAATCGATCGATCAATCATTCGTTTATTAATTGAAAATAAATGTTACGAGAAAAACGAATTCCCGGCAACGCGAAATTACGTGTAATCGCAGAGCACCTTATCGCGATTGAAATGTGACTCGAACGAAATACATTTTTTCGTGTATAAAATTTGTGTTCACACATGTGTATGCGAGAAGAACGATGATACGGGAGTGTGTGAGATGAAAGAAAAAAATATATATATACATATATACATTTACATATATTGATTTTGTTTCGTAAATGATTTTTGTTTTTTGTTTGAGTGCATTTTGTATCAGAGGCTTTGGAGATAATCGACGAAAGGGACGACTCGTTTTGGCGCATCCTTTCGCAATTATCGACAGTATTAATCGCGCATATATTCCGTGTGTTTTCATTAACTGTGATTACTTTTTTATTTGTTTTTTTTTTCGTTTCGTTTGTTTGGTTTTTTTTTCAATTAAAGTACAAAGTGCGCGAGTATACGAAATGAATATTTGTGCGGTCTGAAATTTGGCAATGGACACAGCCAATTTGAATTATCGTGTAATATTTCGGACTTGCGAGCAGGTGCAACGATAGTGACTGGCTTCGATTATTGTTACTGTTATTGTAAAAAAGTTAACGAAAATCGGTGGCAAGTGAGACTATACGAATTGCCGTGGAAACGAAAAATTCTGACTTTAAAACAAAAACGTGCATAGACTGTTTTTTTTTAATCGAAAAAAAAAAAAAAAAAAAAAAAGGGTTTTTGCTTTGTCGATCTATCGCGCGTGCGCCCGAGCCCGTGAGAAAGAGAGAGAAAAGGAAGAAGGAAGAAGAGCAAATTTTTCGGGTGGGAAAATTTGAATGGCACCGGACTTTGAGAAGAAGAGGGAGCCAAGGAGGGCAACAACGGCAACGGGTGGTAGACATCATCGTATAATAGCGCATCATCCTCTCGTTAACGGTGATATCGAAGGGATGCTGCTCATGAGATGCGCGGGAAATTCAATTTCCACGGATCATTATTATCATCACGGTAAAAGAAACAAAAAAAAAATAAAACAAAAAAACGGCATATACAGAAAAAAAGAAGGAAACAAATACACGAAACTGTCGAAGATTAAATACGAAAAAAATTGCCATTGGGATCTTCGACGGACGAATTGAAAAGAAGATTCAGAGATCGAGTTTGCCGGTACAACGAAAACAAAACAAACAAAAAAAATAAACAATTTCAATTTTAAAAAAGTCGACGATAAATACGCTTGTCAATTTTTCTTGCATTCTCGATCGATCGTATAATTTCATCGAGCCAATATTCGCGACTTTCGATAATTTCCAGAAAAGAAAGAGAAAAAAAATCGTGTATATATAACTTCATGATAACACGCGATTGCAAATTGCATATTTATATTTGGGGAAACGACGTAAATTTGCAAGACGATCCTCACGCATTACTCGAACTTGCGTATATCGATCGTCTCAATTTCCCGGCTGTCCTCGATTCTTTCGTTGATATCTCTTCGTATAATGCAATTTAATATACATCTATATAATACACGCACACACATGCACACGCGCACGCACGCATGCGTATTGATAATCGTATCGAAGAAGCGAGAAAGAGAGAGCGGTCGAGTGTAAAATTCAGCTGTTTTTTTTTTTTTGGCTGAGATCGGTGGAATATTACCGGGGCACCTGTTAATTTTTCATCGGTGAACGCTGCGAAGCAACTTTCTCCCTTCTTCTTAATTTTGTGGCCTTATACATATGCACGGAATTGTTTATATATATATATATATATATATATATATATGCATTTATTCATTTATTTATTTGTATTTAAATGAGGGGTACCTCAGTCAGCGGCTGATCAGGATGCAAATTCGTTTAACTTGGTCAGTGACACGATCGTTTTCATATAAAATATATGTCCTACATAATGCGTTCGAGTCTCGATCTTTTTCGTCGTTTTTTTTTTAATTTTTTTTTTTTGCTTTTTCTTGCAACGCGACCGGATCTCAGGGACATCGAGTGTCCTATTAATGAATCGAACGATTCATTTCGAGGCCGTGCCAGACTGAAATGAGCATGGGGTAACGATCAACAGCGAGACGAGTAATGCCAAACAAATTTTGGGGAAAAAAAAAAGAAAAATACAGATATATAGCCGGTGCGAGAAAACGACTTTTGTGTCTTCACTGGACGATGGATAACGAGTTCTTTTTTTTCCCCTAATCTTGCTTTCGACCGTTTTTCACGAGATTCGATCTAAGATGAAAAAAAAAAAAGGATTGACGAACGGTCGAAGTGATTTGCAGGCAGAACAAACTTTGTCCGGTTTCATTTTCGATATTTTCAATCTTTTTTTTTTTTTTGCTGAAAATGTTCATGACGCCAGTGAGCAAAGAAGATTTTTGGACGGAAAAAAAAAACGTTTTTGTGAATGAGTATACGCAATTTATTGAAGTTAGTTACGAGGGGTAAAAAAATCACACGAACACACAGGGAAAAGAACAGGAAACCAATGAATCGAAATTTACAATAATCAGAAGAAAAAAATTTAATAAAAAATCCTCGTTATAGCGATTATGAAATAATTCAATTATCAATCGACGTTATATGTTTGTTGTGTGCCGAACACACTTTGGCAGAGAGTGGCCGGTGGAAAACAAAAATAAGCCTTAAACATTCGATCGATAACGAGGGAGGGGGAAAAAATAAACAGAAAGAAAATTTGCCACGGATAATCGTAAGTGCAATAAATTATGGGACCCGGACAATTATATTGCAATTCTCGAAGTGTTAATCTCGACTGTTTGTTTCCTGGATTGTTCGCTCTCTTTATTCTCTCGAATTATTTTATTAATTATTCATTCAATTATGAAATTATTCATGATTTTTTTTTCTCCAATTATCCAATCGATAGATTCCGTGTAGCAACTTTTGATGTTAATTCAACGTACACGATCGAGTTTAAATACCGATTAAATCTGCGTATTATTTGCCTATCGTAAACAGATTTATGTATATTTGATTCGATCCGGATCTTTAAAATTGTACTTATACATGTACACTGGCATACCGATTGCCAATCAATGATTGCTCGTCCTCGATTTTATTCGACTTACGATCGTCCCTATTAAATAACCAATTATGCTTCAATGGACAAATCATTGACCATCGGTTTTTTTTTATTCACGATATATTTTTTTTTATTTTGTTTTAATTTGTGTCGTGGTGTCGCAAGCTTGTCCTAATAGGTTGAAACTTTAGCTGTGCGCAAAATTTTAGCACGATTGCTGCCAAAAACGTTTTCGACCCTTCTTTTTTCTTCTAATAAAGTAATTTTCCGACTAATTGGCGGGGGGGACCTTTTAAGAAATCTTGCCGGATATCACGAAAAAAAAAGTTCTTTCTATTTTACGAAAACAAAAAGATCTTCCTGGTGGAGCAAGTCAAATGAGAAAGTTGAATAAAAAATAGTTGCATCGTTGTAAAATTTATTTGAAAATTCAGCGATTCCTTTTGATAAATTTCTTCTGGACAAAAATTGGTCCAGCAGCGGCCATGTAAAACACAATGCTTATACTCGCATTATAATTCTACGGTAATATGATATATTTACAGAGTCGTGCTCTGCTCATGGTATCGCATAATTGTGAAATTAAAAGACGCACAATACAAATTGATCCCGTGCAGAAATTTTTTAGGGATACCCTAAGTCCGACCATATCCCGATCGGGATTGTCCACGGACTCCCCAAAACCGGTATCCCCATAGGAATCTATATGGTATCCATCTCGTAATCGGATTGGTGGATGTGGCAAAATTTGTAAGTTATTGCGCCACTTTCTTTCAGGGTGTACCGATTGAATCCCAATCTCACGTTTGTTCTGAATCAGGATTTGTTGAGAGCTCCTCAAGACGAGTATCCTCCGGTGATTTAATGGGATGATCGAAGAATTTTAATTTGCGAAATGCCCAGTCATATTCCGAATAAAGCTTGTTGACACATTATTCGATTGGCATAATAATATAATAATAATAATAATAATAACGAGTAGTGGTGGTGGTGGTGGTAGTGGTCGTGTGTTCGTGTGTTCGTGTGTTCGCGTGTTCGTGTGTTTGTGTGGTCGTTATTGTCGTGTGGTCGTGTGGTCGTTATTGTTGTGTGGTCGTGTGGTCGTTATTGTCGTGTGGTCGTGTGGTTGTTATTGTCGTGTGGTCGTGTGGTCGTGTGGTCGTGTTCGTGGTGGTGGTGGTGGTGGTGGTGGTGGTGGTGGTGGTGGTGGTGGTGGTGGTGGTGGTGGTGGTGGTGGTGGTGGTGGTGGTGGCTCAAAAGTTGAAACGCCATCGTGTTTCAGGATCGATAGACAATACTCTTGAATTTTTCCAGATTTTTCCCGTCATGTGTGCGATTTTAATTATCAGCAGCCATTGTTAATTAACAAACAAATCAACGAAGGAGTCAGTCCACTCAAAAGTTGAAACGCGATCGTGTTCCAGGATCGATAGACAATACTCCTTAATTTTTTCAGATTTTTCCCGTCATGCGTATTCTTTTCTGAATTTTGGCTTCTCGCTACCGCTGCTAGCTTCAGCCTCATGTATAGTGTATAGAAGATATTTATAAAGTAAATGTACAAGCATTCAACAGCGTCGTGGTTAGAGCGTTAGTTCATTAGGTAGGCAGATAGGTAGGTAGGTTGTCCTTAAATCATTTTCCGGGTTAGCAAATAAATTTTCAACGACCGGAATCATCCTCGGAACAACAACAATCAATAAAAAATGTCAAAAACATTAATGTTCATAAAATATAATTTTTTTTGTCATTCATTTCGGGTCCAATACGCAAACGAAGGCTAGTGAGACGTCGTAGGTTCAAACCCCGGTGTCGACGTTTTTTTTTGTTTAAATTTTTTCTATGGCTCAGATAATAATAAACAATTGCCTATAACCTGAATTGCGGAAGATAGATATTTATTCGGGATTTTATATATATGCGCCAGATTAAACCACATTTTGATCGGGTTTTGACTGGATACCATAATTGGAATCCAGTCAGGGGTCCCTGTCGGATTTCAATGTGCAAACGTTACATTCAGTCATGGGATCTGATCCGATGACCAGCTGGATCCCTATCAGAAAATAGGGATCCTTCTCAGAATCCACCTGGATCCCGACCGAAATTTCTGCACGGGATCGTCTCGATGGGTCTTCGTTCGATACGCATCATTTGACACATTTTTAGAGGTCCATGAAAGCGCATGCTTGGCGTCACGCATATACTTGAGCACGCGCGAACATTTGTGCGAGCTGTGCGGAACAATGCATGAGCATTCGTTCATAATCGGCCTGAGCCAGGCTAATCCCAAATAACTGAATACTCATTTTAACTACCCCAAACAGGACGAACAGCCTAACTGGCGGTCCATACTGCCCACTCGGTCGCACACATAATTTCTTTTGAGCAAGTTCTCGAGACCGACAAGCTACGGCTCGCGTCCGTGGATGCTCACGAACATAGCTACGCACAAACCGCGCATTCGCGAACAGGCGTACAGCACACTGGAGCATTCGTGCGTGTTCGCCTTGTGCATACTCAAGTGTATACGCGGATTTACGTATTTACTTCTGATTAACGGGCTTTTTCGATAATGCGAGTGCCAATGCTCCTGACGTTTTCACAAACGTCGACTTGATTAAAAATGAAATCGTATTGATGCGCAGAATAAAAAAAACGAAAAAGTATAAATTTATGAAATATTAATACAAATTTAATTATGAATCATTATTTTATTGTATAATCTGGACGAGTCGAACTTTTTTTTTTTGAAAATTAATTCGAAAAAATTTTCGTTGATCCATATTTGACTTCAGTGTAGATCGTAATTGATCTTAATTTCTTTCGGAGCAAAATACTTTTAATATTCGTTTTATAGTTTTATTCGCGAGTTCGCGTCACGAAAATTTCGATGAAAGCGACAATGGCGCGAGTAATATTTTTCATCCAGTCCGGGGAAATTAAATTTCCGAATGATTTTGTCAGTCGAATCGTCTGCTACATAATATACGCTTTCGACCTCGCGAATCTCGGTTACATAAAAGGTAAATGTATCAGTGGCCGCATACCTAAGGGACCGTTCAGATTGCTATCCAAATTTAGGGCGTAAAGCCTCATATGCGTTCTATCAATGACTTCAAACACCTTGAAGGTTGTGATTTCGAGTTTCCGAAACACATGCAATGTTCATTAAAGAATTGCGTAATTTATTACTTATACCGCGAGAAAAAGGTGAAAAGCTGGAATGTACAAGTGCACTTGGGTCTGGGCCACCCAGACCACCCAGCGAATAAGCGCTGTGCGGACATGTCTGCACAGCGCTTATTCGCTATACGCTGTAGCTGCGTACCGCCGGTGGCGCCGTCTATTTGGGATGCCGGTCCATTGGTGAGGTACAACATAGTCACAGACTACTGTTGGTATATTGTCTCACCAATATAAGGACACCCAGTTTTACGATGCCCGTGACCGCAAGGTCGGGTAGCGCGACGATCGCAAAAAGACGATACGCTGCTGCTAATAGCGTATAATGTCCCGGTGTTCGGGCACGAGAAGACTCAGTGTCCGCACAATATGATATTCTCAAATCTCGATAGAATTAGCTTTTGGAACTCAAAAGTGCATCACGATAAAATTGATACCGATTAATTCAAAATACAAAATTTTAATTTGATCAGGAAAGTCAAGGATTAAATTTTGACACCATGTCACCGGTCCGGCATGCCGTGTAAGTAACGACACCGCGATCGCGCAACAGCTGAATGTCGTACCGTGCGGCTACTGGGCCTATCGGACTATACGTGCGTCTGTACCAGTCTCCGAACGGTATCTCGATAGGGGTACAGCTTATGATTTGCTTGTCCCAATAATAGAACACGAAGATTACATGGTTCAATTGAGTTTTACGAGAAGTTTAACTTCTGCACGGAAAACCCTACTTTTTCGTGAACATGATGAGTTATAATTTATCTCATATACACGTACAATCTAAACGATGAGCGTTAAAAATCTTTTATTATGCCTTAGCATATTCGATTAGAAATTCGTTGATAGGGCTTCCATAACACGCGGGACGGAATAAACAGTGATGAAAATAATTTATATTCCGCGTAAGACGCTAGTCGATTTTTTTCTTATACGTGAGTGAAGTATAGTCGATCACCTTGCAATTATTGGAATTTCAATATTAATCATGAAATGCTTAATAAATATAATTTTTTGTGATGATATGTGCGATGATTGCGGACGTGTGCGGCCACTGGTACATTCACCTTATACATTTTCTCCCAACTCTTTCGTTCGTTTTCGAGTAGAAAGTGCACTCGCCTAGGATATTTGCTTCGTCTTGATCGGCAATTTTTATATAAGCCCCCCGGATTTTGACTCGTTTTATTAAACTTGCCGTTATCGAATATCGAATCTAATTTTTTCATCGAGCTTCGAACAATTTAATTTCTGATAAAAAATAAAAGTAAAGTGAACGAAACATTCGAGAAATCCATTATTTATTATGTAAATCGTGTGAGATACAGCCTCGAGTGAGTATCGCTTGCCGATCCACTCTTGTATCAAATAGCTCGATTATCGACTCGAACAAACTAAACGAATGTCAAATTAAACATGAGAACCATGGATTGAAAGAAAAACTCGTTCAACCGACCAATTATTGTGTTTTATCAACTAAATTCACATCTGCCCAGCAATCATACTTTGGTTAATCTTACATTTTTTTAAATTGCAATTTTCCAATCGTATTTAAAAAAAAACATTTTAACTTTTTTGTTTCTATCTGATGTTTGTTTGTTTGTTTTTTTCGTACTGAATTTAGACGCTGGGCTGTATTATTATACTATAAAATTTACCTAGTAATAGAGTAATTTTAAAAATTTGACGATCGATTGGCGGGGGATTTGTAATCGAAGTTTGTTTTTTTTTGTTTTGTTTTTTTTTTTTAAGGGAACTGAAAAATTAGATTTTGCATATTTTTGATAAATTTTTTAGATGTTATCGACAATTTGATAATCTTATGTAGACATCTATATACATGTATGCTCATCGTCCATGAAAATACACATGTATAGTAGTTAATCCGTTGGTTTCGATCGATAGCGAAAATTAAGAAGTTGCCTCATCAGTGGCGATACGATACGAAGTGGATAAATCACGAGCACGAGAGGGAGACATTCCGTAACCTTTAGCTGAGCTTGTCCGAAAAATTAATTTCACGAAGGCAATTTTTGTTACTGTATTGAATCAATATTCATATATTTTTGTTTAAATCAGTATTTCTTTTATCTAAATCAGTATAACTTTGTGTCGTATTAATTTTGAAACTCCCACAAAATTCTCTCCGCAGTCTTTTCTGCATCGAATTTTCACGAGGGCACGGGGAAACTGCGGAAAACCCGAGAGCGATACTATTGACGACGTTTTACTGACTCAGTATATTCGTATTGTCATCGAAAACTCAGAAAAATTGCCTATCGTTCATCTCTCAAGGTGACATAACACAGCTAAACGGTCACTCATCCCGGCATTGACCTAAGCCAATCCTCCTTAAATTGAAAAACCGCGAAAGTCGAATGAAAAATAGGATTGTTTTGAATAGCAAGGGATCTGTAAAGCTGTAGAAAAAAATCGGAAGGAACGGAAAAACAAGAATGAGACATTAATGAAGTTAGTCGGGACTCAATGGCAGAATTGTTAATTATTTTTACAATTTTTCACGTCTTTAAATCCCATTAAGGAGTCTCCGATGCTTTTGCCTTATAACGACGTAGGCTCCAGTCATCTCGTCGCCGTAAACATTTTTCTTATCAATCGAGCGTTTAACTAGGCTATCAGCAATGCCATTAAGGATATCCCGAGATACACGAAAACACCGCGTTACATTCTGATTCTCGTCTTGAAGTTATATCGCCGCGCTCTTGTTATGAAATTTTCGAAAAGTCTGGTTGCACATATATATAAGCAGAGAAAGGGAGGGAAAAATTATGACGCTGAAGCTATATGGGCGGACGCTGTCAGGCAGCTTTTGCACTATAGTTTTCTTACGTGACTACGAGAAATAATGAAAGTTCACTGCTCTCGCGGTCTATATAAAGTTGAAAAAAACATCGATATACAATTATATATCTTTAGTTACAACTTTCGAGTTAATTGCGAGAAAATGAATCGTCTGACCAAAAAAAAAAAAAATGTTTTATCGGAATACCAGGTTAATGTTGATATTTTTTTTAAATATAAAAATTTTATCAATAAAACATGTTATATTTTGAAATGATGGATTATTCGAATCGAATATTTGCTGAGAAAATCTGACGAATGACTCAATTGTATCGAAGAATAATGGTACTTTTTATGAAATTTTTTATCAAATTCAACCAAATTACAGATGAGAGCTATTTAAATATAAAAAAACCCCCATTTTGTCTCTTTGTGAATCGAAACTTTGAGACGAATCGAACATCAAAGATGGTAGTCCCAAAATATTAACTCACAGAATGAAAATTCTTCGAAGAAGATTATAATTTTGAATTTTTTAATATTACGGATAGAAAAAAAAGGTAGACATATCCACATTATTGTAACGTGTAAACTCGTAATGGATATTTTATCGTTTTAATGATGGCCAGACAGATTGATGGAGGACGCGTATATTATCAACAAACGCGCTTAATTCGACCTAGAAAAATGTACTCCCGTAATCTCCCTTCGAACTGACACAATGTTGTTATATCCGTGGAGAAGATATATGCCATGTCATAGGAAAAATACATTTACTCGTTTTACGATTCTTTTTCTCTTATTCATCACCCCTCGCTCTCTGTTTTACAAACAATAATATATCTTGATAATGAATTTATCAAGTTAGGGACAATTGCCGTTTGAATTACAAACAATTCGAAATTTTTGTTTCAAGAAATTCATTGTAAATAATAACTCGTAAACGATCGTACAAACAAATACAAAAAAAAGCGTGCAAATTGAAAACTCGCACATTGCATCTTCATTACATTATTATCTCTATTCATTATATTATTATCTCTATTCATTATATTATTATCTCTGTGAGGAGATGGTACTCGTAGTTTCGTAAATGTGAAGATGGTTATCGTAATTTTGGCTTCCTCATACAGAGGAAGTTTTGTAACGACGAAGCAAATGTTCAAATTTTCAATTTTCTCGCTTCTTTTCTAAAATCGATTTCTCGCGAAAATTAAGGTTGTTTAGAAATTGGGCGGGGATGGATCAGAGTGGGGGAGATTTTCCTATGCTTATACATTGGGCACTGTCAGTCACTCACCCGCTCGGAGTGAATTTTGATGCAATTTTTGATACATATGTTACAATATCTTCAAGGAAATTCTCCATAAAGGCTAATGATTTTGGTACTGATCGGCGCGGAATATTTCAGAGAGTACTTGGTTAGTTTTTCAACAAAAGTTCAATGGCACGATTAGATATATCGCGAGTTTATTGAAAACGCGCATGGCTCTGTCCATATAAGAGGCTATGTAGTTGGGCCTCAAAAGTATATACGCAACTTTGCAATTTTTGTACTCCGTAAATAAGCTCCAAACTGACTTGAAATTTTACAGAGACATAGTTCAAATGTTCAATTACACACTGCGTAAATTTCAAATTTTTTTTTTTCATAAGACGTGATTTGCTTCCAAACAATCTTAATATCCCGTTTCCTCTGGCGTATTTGTGTACATTTTTTCGGGTTGATAATCTCAAATTTGCGACGGTCAGAGCAATCACAGATATATTTTTGAACGCGTGAAAGTTTTATGAAATTCGAACCCCTCAATCGATTCTTGCCAAATTTAAAATCAAACATTCTTGTCCCACAGTGTATTTTTAGGTAAAAAGTTTTCGCTAAATAACCTCGAATTTACGAACGTTGGAGCGATCACAGGCATTTTTCGAAAATTTCTAAATTTTATGACATCCAAAGCTCCTAAACGATTCCTGCCAAATTCAATACCAAACCTCTCTATCCCCTAGCTCATTTTTGTAAAAAAAATTCTCTCAATAACCTTAAATTTACGAAAGTAAATCACAGACGTTTTTCGAAATTTTCAAAATTTTATGAAATCCTAACCTCTTGAGGGATTTTCGCCAAATTCAATACCAAGCATATGCTTGTCCCCTAGCCTATTCACACGAAAAGTTTTAACCGAACATCCTTAAATTTACCAAAGTTACGAGTCGTCACAGACATTTTTGAAAAAAATTCAAAAACATTTAAAATCAGACACCCGTTGTATTTTTTTTTTGAAAATTCTAGCAAACAAGAGAGGTTCCATGTTTCAGTAGTGTGTAAAATTTCAGCGCGGTAGCACAAGCAGTTCGAGAGATATATTGCTATTTCCATTTTTCGAAGGTTTGTCTCCAAAGACAGACACACACACACACACACATACATTTTTTTCTAAACGTTTGTTTGTACACAAGCTCTTTGTATGGCCTTGACATTTGTCCCAGAGCCAGTCACCCCCTCCCTACCCCCCTGACTGCATCTCATTTTCCACGAGGGCACGGGGAAGGTGCGAAAAACCTGTTACAATACAGCTGTTAAAATTATTCCTGATTCTTTTTGGTGTTCGTATATGAGAGTAAACATCAAGTAACCGACACCAAAATGCCCTGGGAAAAGAGACATCTCACCACAGCGATCGATACGTCTGCTATCGCAAGGCCACCCATCCAACTAACGAACGCGAGCAATGCCTGCCCAAACATGGGAGACCGCCAGTGTCGTAAACCTAACCACGCAGCTATCGCGCTGTCGATTTTAATAACTCTCTATACTGAAAGGCGTACATAATATGGCATGGACAATCGGAATTTCACGACGCGATTCAAAATGGCGGAGTTGATACGAACAAACGTAACACAAAAAAAAGCTCAACCGATCTCGATAAAAATTTATCACTGCCAGTTTTTTAAGCCCATGATTGAGAATTTTTCGTGTAAAAAGTCTCGAAGTTAAAAATGATAAAACCGATAATTGGTTCACACCCTTCATTCGCGGTAATGATGATTTTTTCATTAAATCATCTTAAAAGGTTTCGTTTCAAATTGAAATAGCTTCGAGTGGTTCTTTTGTTATTCACGTGTGCGGTGCGCTGAATATCTGCTTCGGAACGGATGCACGGCCGTAGATCGATAAAAAAAAAAAAAAAAAAAAAATTAGAGCTTCGTCGAGAGCCACAGGGGGAGCATTTGTAAGGGTTCGAGGGCAGTTCTTTTCAGTCCAGAGATAATAATGTACTGTCATTGGACTACGCAAATATAGCTTCTATATGAGCATATACCGGTCACTATCTAGGCTTTCTTATCCTTGAGAATTCACATCACGGGGCTGATGCTCGTGATATATATATGTATATAGTTATCGAGACACTTTGCCCCATCATCGTCGTTTCTTTTTTGTTTACCGTGTTATAGTAACGATGTTTATCAATCCTGTTATCGTCGGATTACCAGAGAGCTTTTGAGACACTCGAACAACGTCTCATCGAAGTTAAAGAATGTAAAGAACCGCGAGAGATCTTCCTGTGCCCATAAAATAATATATGCTCGGTCGTATATTAATATACTTATATATTTTTACGAAATGACAACGTGTGGATATATTTGTTTTTGGGGCGGATTGATTAATTACAAGACGGTCTCTATGATGGCTGATCATCGTGCAGCCGCACACCATATGATGTTTATCGAGAGACTACATAAAAAAATAACTGACAGGTCCGATCGTCAGTTCTGTCAACGACGAGCTTGTTTCTTCTATCCTGTGTATTTCTTATTCGAATTTCAATTTTTCCGCCCCCTCATTTTTTTCTAAATAAAAAAACAAAAAGTTTTAGCCCAATATGAATGTTCTAACTTGATTTTTACTATCCGCTGTAACGACGCAAAGTTTTCTATTTAAAATACACGTGATTTTTATCTTCTAATGTTATTATTTTACTGACACATCTAATCTTGGACGAAAAAAATTAATTTTATATGGAATTGACGGGGATCGATAGTACTTTCAAAGGGGGGAAAAAAAAAAAAAGAAAAAATGTATTGGCCATTCTAAGGCATTTTTATCCTGCTTATTTGAATATTTTTCTTTGTTTTACCTAAATATCTCTTTGATGGCTTCGTTAGAACCTAAAATTCTTCATATTATATTTTTAGATCACCCGAATACGTAATAAACATCAGATATGACTGATATCTTGCTTTTTTTCTACCATTTTCAATTAGAATAAATTCAATTAATTCAAATAAGCAGGGTAAAAATACCTTAGAATGGCTAATACATTTTTTCTTTTTTTTCCCCCCCTTGAAAGTTCTATCGATCTCCGTCAATTCCATATAAAATTAATTTTTTTTTCGCTAAAGATTAGATGTTAGTTTAGGTAGAAAAAAAAAATTTATGTCAAAAGATTAGAATTTCAGGTTGAGTGGAAGATCCGTCGCATTTGATTTTTCATTTTTTTCTCCCTTTTTATCGAGTTTATGATGAATAATGCTAGTAAAATTTTTTTTTTCCGCTCACAGCTGCCAGAAGATCAGTTTGTGTCTTAAATAAGATGCTCTTAGAATTTTATCGTTCTAATTCATGTCTAAATTGGGTCCCAAACGGATTTTCACTTCATTGTTTCACTATTTTTCATAATAAGTGAATAAACCGTTTGCGTTATGGGTATCACTTTAAAAATTGAATAGAATCTTAAAAAAACTTCTGTTGAAAAATGAACTTGGTAGCTGAAGTTTCTTTGCTTTGATTTATTCGGGGTTCCCGTCCAACTGTTGCAACAATGAAATGAAATTAAAAATGGTTCATGCCATCGAAGAACGAGAGGGTGCACAGATAGTCCAAACACACGAGTTGTGGTCGAAGAGGCTGATTGTGAGGCTTGATAAAGATGCGAGTGATTTCATCACTAAAAAATCGATGTTTTTGTGTAATCATTATAATTTGCCTTGTGATTTTCTTGACGTACGTCCGGAATCATGGAAAACAGAGGCATCTTATATATCAAATGTATGAAAATTTTACAGGGTTTGAGAGCAGTTGCTTTGGCCCACGATTTTAATTTATTATTGATAATAGACGAAGATCAAAGGCATTACCTTTTGCATGTTGTCAAATTTCATCTTGAGCAGTATCCCACTTGTGAAAAGAAGGAGCTGGCATTACTATTGCCAAAAAACGCCACTGAATAAAAAAATTAATTTAATTATAAAAATAAAATTTGAGTAATATCATGTTTTTTGGTTGAATAATAATCAGAAAATTCGACACCCCTGTTAAATATCTACCGAAGAGTTAAAATTCTAAGAGCATCTTATTTAAGACACAAATTGATCCTCTGGCAGCTGTGAGCGCAGAAAAAAATGTACTTACCAGCTATTATTCATAATAAATTCGATAAGGAAAAAAATTAGAAATCAAATGCGGCGGATCTTCCACTCAACCTATAATACTCATCTCTTGATATACGTTTTTTTTTCCTACCTTCACTAACTATTTCAGGTGTGGCTCGTTGGAAAATCAATTTTTTTTTTTTCATGAAACACCCTAATATGTATACAGGGTAATTCAGAATTTTTTCCAATCAAAATTCTATATGATTTGGCTCAACTCTTAGGTTAAGTTAAAAGGGCCTATTGAGCGAGTACACACCATCATTACATACAAGCTCGCTGGAACAAAGCATTTGCATAAAAAATGTCGAGCTGATGAATGAAAATTTATTTATTTATAAATCGCTCGAGCGATGACAGACATTTTTGGAAAATTTCACAATAATGTAAAATGGGACATTTTTAATAAACAAAGGGGGTCTCGTGCTCAAGTTATTTACAAAGGTCCCGCAAGTTAGACGTAATATAATGACAAATATATGCGTAATTTTTGAATAAAGATTATTCGCATTCGTAAAAAATGAACGCCCATAATAATTTTCATGAATAATTTACGTAATTCTATTTGTCCGCGGGTTATCTCGAATTCATTCGTTTTGTGCTATATTCATTTCATTCTACATCAATCGCTGCATCTGACATTAAACCCGGAAGTAACTTCATTCATGGAAGGTAAACAGATGTTTTTGACAGCTCTTGAAAATCATCGACAAAGGAAACGTTTTTTGGCGGATAAAAGAACACGCTTTTCTTAGCGAATTATGTCCTCGTGGATGAATTATTATCCAACGCGTCCGTTCGTTGAGTCATTGTTTTTAAATAATAAAAGCCACAGCGCTAACTGGAACCCAGATTTGAATAGATACGTATTTATCATTGTTAAACTATTGTGAATAAAACAAAGATCAAGTGCTTTCGCTCAGGAAAAAATTCTAAATTGCTCGCCACGAAGTCGATACATTAATTTTTTGTCATCCTGCATGTATATATAATATATTCCGCTATTTCACGAGAGATATATAATACAAGACTCGAGAGTCTCGCAGATGTACGAGCGAATAAATAAAAATTATTTTTGGAGTAATTCATATTTTTATAGTATGTACACAGAATATAAAGAGATGTAAGGCATCGTCTCGATCCCCTCCCCAAGTACCTAAAGTGAAAATAATTTATTTTTAGACTCCCTCCCGCACTCTTATATACTCCGATATAGCGTGATACACATTTTTGTGATAATGTTGAGCTATTTTTTTTTTCAATTGCGACTCTGAGAAATGAAATTAATCGGAATGCTTGAATCGAAGGTCACGAGTATTATTAAATAAGATTTTAATTGGTGCAAGTAAATTTTTTATTCTTTCAACAGTTGGTATGTTCGCTGGATCAAATTTTGTTTAAAATTGAAAAGTGAATTCGGTTGACCCATAATATAATTACATTGTTTAATTAATGCACTGAGAAAATAATTTATTTAATGTCAACTATATAAGGTGAATGTGGCGAAATAAAAATGTTTAGCTTTTATTGTCAAATTTCAGTTGAATCAAATATGCTTTATTCGGGCTTAATGGACAAATAAAATTTTGGTAATAATTAAAAAATCTTTTTTGGTTCAACTGAAATTTGATAATGAGAACTGAACATTCATTTCGCCATATCCAAGTGTGTTGAAATAAAATAAATTATTTTCTCAGTGACCGCGATAGCGGTCGTTGCGTGACTACCGCAGTCTCCGATGTATTGGGCGTGGACAATACTGGGATCGGTGACCGCTCAGCCGTGCACTGGCTTGAGCGTTGACCATATACTGAGCGGGAGAGACAGTTTTTCTGATAATTCCTGATGGTAATAGTAAAATATAGCCGCCTGTATCAGCCAGGTTTTTAGCAGTTTTCCCGTGCCCTTGTGCAAATGCCATACAGTATAGTACACATTATAGGAAAGAATGGCTACGGACAACACTCTCGGGGGATCGCAAGGAACAAAATGGAATATGAAAATTGAGAGGGGAAGGAGACCCCGTACGATTGGAAAAACTAATAACAATTTAAAAAAAAAACAAATTTCTCAGTGCGTAAATAAAGTTTGAAGATCGATTTTCTCTCTCTCTCTCTCTCTCTCTCTCTCTCTCTCTCTCTCTCTCTCTCTCTCTCTCTCTCTCTCTTTTAGTAAGTCTAATCTCTCGATATATTTTGCAATCATCTTCTTCAATCGATATAAATAAAATTCGATCTTCCGATCGAATTTCCCGATATATTCTGTAATAACCAATTTCGCAATAACTCATTTTGGTCAATGAATTCAAATTACGAGTTAGAGTTTTACGAAACGATTTTCCGATCTAAAAATAATTGTGATGACCAAATTTTTTTCGATCTTTTGTATAACGATGATCGAGGGTTCATCCGAATTAAATTCGTCATCTTGTTTATAAAATTATCGAAATTCGCGCTCGCGTTGCCGCGCGGGAGCTTACATTTGGCCAATCTTTATATACGAGTACCGAGGATTGCGAATTACATATAATGTGTGCTGTATACGAGATAGCGGAGCTTCAAAGATCACGGAGACGGAGTGACATAGATAGGGAGAGATTCGCGTTTATATAGGGGAGCTTTGCCGGGTCGTCGACATCGTTCCGTGATTTTCCTCGAGCTCGTTGACGTGCGGCTGCTGCACCTGCACGGGTGTTTGTACGTAATGTCATTATACGTATAATATATATATGTGTGTGTGTGTGTGTGTGTGTGTATATATAAACATATTTATATTTATATCAGAGAGGATCATCCGAGACTTTGCTTAAATCTGCACCATTGATACTCGTCGAGGGTTAAAGACGTATTCGCTTGCCAATTTCGAGCTCATAAAAACACACGCATATGACGTTCCTCTTTCCCTGGCGACAATCCCGCGATATATCTTATTTTGTTAAGTGTTGTGTAAACGGAGTCTTCGATTGAAGTTCCGGTTGTCCACGCACGCAATTGCGTAGCGCCGTCGTCGTAAGAAAAGGGGGGGGGGGAGCGACGCTGTTGGTTCATGAGACACAGTGGTAGGGGTAAGGCAGTATTTCAGGAAGGAAGTTAATGTATAAGTGGAAAGTTAGACAATGCACGAGTAGGCAAGGGAGCTTGTACTGTTTCGTTTAAATTCCACGCATCATGAATTTAGTTCATAAAATTCTCTTGTTTGTGATTTTAGCCCTTAAAATTCTCTAGATTGTGAATTTAGTCCTCAAAATTCTCTGTATTATGAATTTAGTCCTTGAAATTTCCCATACAACAGTGGATTTGGAATCGATTTCGTGCTTGCTGGACAGCAAATAAATTTCCAAAGTGAAAATTGGCATCCCTCAAACTCTCGGTTATGTCTTCAGCCAGTTTAAACTCAATTTTTATTTATAATTTTTCAATCTCAATGTCCTGAAAAATTTTCCACTATATGTAAATCCTGTACATATTCGTACGTATAGAGTATAAATAATCACGCACTGCTCTCATGCGTTAGGGGCTATATATAATGCGGTTACCAACCCACCCTTTCTTGGTCAGCGATTGCATCGCGATTGAAAA
The DNA here is from genome assembly GCA_963564615.1 of Rhorus exstirpatorius. Taxonomy (NCBI): domain Eukaryota; kingdom Metazoa; phylum Arthropoda; class Insecta; order Hymenoptera; family Ichneumonidae; genus Rhorus; species Rhorus exstirpatorius. The sequence continues at coordinate 17,153,579 of OY751313.1, read as the reverse complement.
TTTCCCATCCCCGACGAAGCTCGCAATTACCCGCGTTCTATACATAGAACATCGACTGGCACAAACTAACGTATTGCTCGATCTTTTTCTCTTTATTTTCTTCTTCTTTAACTTGCACCGCTGTGCCAATACCGTATATGTGCTGTGTATATATAATGGAATATTCGATCCTGAGGATCTCACGCCTACGCAATCATTCGCGTCCCCTTGTATCCTTTCTTTCCGAACAAAGTCGAAGTACGATGCTTTTTTTTTTTAATTATCAATTATTTTTATCAAGACTTTGGATCATTTCGAGATTTTCCGAAAAATTTTTATTTCTTTTCAAACAAGGAGTAAACCTGATTTACGTGATTGGATTATGTATTTTTGAAAATATTTAATTTGCTATTTAACAAGTTATTAAACTTTAATTTATAATAGCTCATAAATTTTTCTTTCTAAAATTACGACCGAGAGCTTTTATAAATATTTATGTTTGTATGTTTGAATTTTTCTTCTCCGTTTCCGCTGCAGTAATGACGAAGTTACGAAATTCCCTGCCAAACTTACACCCGTGAATATGAATGCGTGACGCACGTGGCCAAATATTGCGCGTCATCAAGCAGCCAAAATGGGGAATTTCAACCTCGGTGCATAAGTAAAGTTCCTACTCGAGATTTATATATATATTATATATATATATATAAGAGACGTTGTTTATTTTTGAAGGTTCAAGAACTCTCCTACCTTCGTACATAAATCCCGATAACAGAAATTTTTGAGGTTGCTAATGAGATTCTTTAGAGAATTTCAATTATTAATTATTTCCAAAAATCTTTATTGCGTATAAAAATAACGAATACAAATGATTTTCAGCATAAAAAAATCTATCTCGCTGATTTTTTTTTTCTGTAATTTTTAGAGACCCCTTGAGGGGCCATAAATTTGTTTATTTTATTCAATTTAAGCATCCTGAAGACCCCTTGAATGGTGTAAAAAAATTATTAAAAAATTCAACGAGGTAATAAGTTAGCTTTACGAATTTCGAAAAATAATTCAGCAAGCTATAGATTATTTTATGCTGAACAACTTTTGTATTATTCATTTTTATACGAAATGCAGAGTTACGGAAATAATTAATGCTCGATTAAAAATTAATGGGGTTAACTAGGGTTTGCGGGAGATGAAGAGGGTTGGCTGAAACCCTATGCTTATACATGGGTCGACCGCACTATAGCCAACTGTGAAAATAATTTATCGTTAATCGGAAAATCATGGAATTGAGATGAATAATGTAACGATAAATGAATACTTAAACCTTTTTGACAGTTTGGAATCGATAAAAATTATTTTACATTCCTATAAATAATTTTATAGTGTACATAATTCACAAAAAAAGTCTGGCAACAAGACCGCGTATTTATTACGATTGGTACCGTCAAGTTTTATGGCCACGGGCACCAGCTAACAGTCTCGAGCAAATTGTGTGCTCAACCTAACCCAACTGCTCCAGCTCTACAGCGACTTTGCCATGCTTAAGGAGGTTCTTAACCGAAAGAAAAACGGTAACAATGATTCGAAAATTTGAGGGGAGGTTTGTGCTGGTACTAGGAATACACCGTAATTATTTCTGATTTTTTGACCACGTAGTTGAGGAGAAAAAAAAACATTAAATATGCCGCTTATATACGTGGGCTCTTATGGGAGAAGTATTCGAAGCTATTATTGGAGATTATTTTAGGAGTAAAAAAAACGGTAAAATTTCCCCGAAGAACCGCTTAAACGACAGATTAGACCTTCATAGATATAATTTGCCCATGAAGAAAGTTTTTCACCGTGCCGATTGTGAAATATAGAGTACGTTTACACGACGCGCTTATTCCGGTGTTACGAAAACCGGCGTAGTTAAACTAGGCGTTTACACGGTACCTAACACCTGCTTTGCGTCGTAGAGCGGGTGTTAGGACCCGTTTACACGCACTTTAACGCCTGATTTAACTACGCCGGTTTTCCGAACACCGGAATAAGAGCGTCGTGTAAACGTACTCATATACTTGTAAACAGAATTGAGCGTGAGTAATGGAAAATTAATAAAATAAAAACGTATTTGGTGAAACAAATGCCGAACGCAACCTGCCCCGAACGTCGCCCGCGCCGCACCATAACGTTCCCCTTGCCGCACCCATAATAGATGTTAAGAACCTCCTTAAGGAAGTTTCTCTGTTTGTTTGCGGGACGAGTCGTCCGAGGGAAGTCCCTATGCTTATACACAGGCAAGGCTCAGTTCTGCCAACGTCAAATCCTCACTCATCTCGGCCAGTCAATTTATCTCAAAATCAGAATTAGAACTTTGAAGTTTCGTTTCAACGCTATTCGATAGTAAATGGCATTGATAACAACGTAAAAAAATTATAGCAATATACTCCTGTAAGTTTTCTAAGTATGAACGTTTATGTTGCAAAAAAAATCAAAATTAACGTTTTCGGAGCCTCAACTCGAAACGCTGTCCGAACTATTCCGTCCGAACAATTTTGTAGAGAATTAAACTTTCTATAAAAAAAAGTTTGCGACAGCATGTGTGAAAAGTCAATAGCGAATGAGTGAGAGGTGTCCGAAGCGGCGTGACGAGGAAGTGTGATTTTTGTGAAATCGCAAAATAGTATACCCATTAGTTGTTAAATTACATATCACCACGATAGCGTTGAATGAAAAATGCATAAAAATTCATACGTCAACTGGACACAACGTGAAAGCCATTACCGCCTAAAAAAAACTTTATTTATAACTAAATTCAAATGAAGCCACCTACTTGAGATGGGGTTTTTTTTTTTAATTTTCAAAAGTTGGAGCGTTATGCAAGCGCGCGGTTCCGCTGTCTCGGACGTCTCGACGACGACCTCAGCGATGCTCAGACCTTGAACCCGCGGGCGTCATTCGCGAGCAAGCAAAATGTTACACATATTGTGTTCGTCACATGAACTCTTAAAATTGGAGTAAACTGGTCGTTGAGAGGAGGATCGAAAGAAAAGACAAAAAAAAAGAGGAGCTTTGGCTAAATTTAGATCGAATTTTTTTTAAACATTGTGCTTTTAAAAAATCAATTCACGAAAGAGGTTTACATCGTTTGTAAGATATGTTCAATATGGATGAATGTGAATTTCAAAAAAAAATTATATTTTCAATAGAATTTGTTGCTAAAGTGAAAAAAAAAGAAAAAAAATTGCTTTTGCTATGTCTTTGAAGAATTTCTCCATGACGCGGATGCCATTTCCGGTTCGATAAGGAACTTGAATTTACGTCCTCATTTAGGAAATTTTTCTTTATTTTAGAGAGATTTGGAGTTATTTCTTTTTTTTTTTACTAAGTGCGCACTCTTAATTTGACAAATTCTGAGATACGGTGCTGAAATTTGGCACGAAACTTAAACAGGGTATAAGGATTTTTGGCACTGAATTTAAAGAGAATCGCCGCCGTAAGCATAACATTTCGTGAGATAAATTTTTTTTTTTTTTTTAATATCCATTAACAACAAATCAGCGTTCGAGCGAACTTCGCACTAATCTACATGTGCGTTAAATCGTTTGCATGGAAAATTAATAGAAAAAATTCTTAAAATTGCTAATTTTTTCAGGTAACACCGCATCAGGTGGGACGAATTCGACGGTGACGGGCTCAACGGCGAGGAGTACGACAACATCGAGCAGCCGTCCTCACTCGACGAGGCGAATAGGGCCCCAGCAGCGTCATCAACAACAACGCAATCAACAAGTTCAACAGGCTCAACAACAAGTTCAACAGGCCCAACAACAAGTTCAACAGGCCCAACAACAACAACAACAACAACAACAACAACAACAACAACAACAACAACAACAACAACAACAACAACAACAACAACAACAACAAACGAGAAGCTTGTCGATCACGTCATTGAACCCTGTGGCTACTCGTAATTCAGATGACATTGGCTCGTCAAGACCGAGCGGAAGTTCTGCACAGGATATTTGTGACAATTCAAACGACTCGGGCCTCGGTTTCGAGGAGAGACAGCAGCAACAGCAGGCCCATCAACAGATCAACAATTCATCGGTTTGTACACGAATTTTTACCTTTTTTTCTTTTTTTTTGTCCTTCCATCACATGAACGAAGAAAATTATAGCCATTGAATTTTAATCGATCCCAACGAATTATCGTCGGAAAGATATATATATATTTTTTTTTTACTCATCCAAAATTACTTTACGATCGATAGAATTTTTTTTCCAACACGACGAAATGGTTTGGTTCCCTTATTTTCCAAATATGAGGAATTTTAATGGAAAAAAAAAAATATTAAAATGTTCTATAAAAGGTTTTTTTTTTTGCTAAAAAATATTGCAAAATCACAGAAATACAGGATCGGTGGAGTTGGCCTCAAATTTCATGGCAGGATTTTCATTCGAGGTTTTGTAAAAGAAAAAATTAGCACGTCCGAACTTTGAAATTCGGATAACGAGCAAAAATGATTTTCTACTTTTGCGAATTGAAAGGATCGTACGAATTGACAGAAAAAAAATACTTCTGGGGTGTATCTGATAAATAGTACATTTCGACACGAGTACGCAAAGGCTTTTTTGACGAAACGAGAGGATTACGGCACGAGCCGAAGGCGATTTTTGTCCAATTTTTTAAAGAATAAAACTCTCTTTGGAAAACAAAAATTATGTAAACAGGCTTTTTTTTTGAAATGCCAAAATTCGGTTGAATTTTATATTCAACCGAATTTTGTTTAATGAAAATAAATTCAATTTTAGCGAAATGACATTCAAGGATGTATGAGCCACATAATTCCAGTCGAAAAAAGGTTTTGGTAAGAATTTCAAGTACTTTGCGTTGAAGAAAAAATTAGAAAAATATCAACCATATTGTAGATGATAATAATATCGATTTCCAATAATAACAATGCCGAAAAACTATCAAAAAATTGTTCAAACAATAAATTGTTGCATAAATTTCCCGTAAAAATATTTTTCGATTATATGCAACAAATTCCTCGATTTTTCTGAGTACATATGAATTTTTCAAGAATTTGCTTACGGTTTTTAATTTATGTTTTTCCGAATATTGAAAAACTGTATTTATAGAAGTATTCGTTTGATGATCCGAATACTTCGTGAAGTTATTATAGAACCTTTGTAGGAGAAAATATCCAAAATTCACAACTTTTCATGCAATTTTCAAAATTAAAAATTTTCAAAAAAAAAAAAATAAAAAAAACCATAAGAAAATTCTTGAAAAATTCATATGTATTTAGAAAAATCGAGGAATTTGTTACATATAATCGAAATATATTTTTACGGAAAATTTCTGCAACGATTTATTGTTTATACGATTTTTTGATAGTTTTTCGGGATTATTATTGGAAATCGATATTATTATCATCTACAATATTGTTGATTTTTTTCTAATTTTTTCTTCAACGCAAAGTACTTGAAATGCTCACCAAAAAAGAAAATGCTCACCTGGAATTAAGTGGCTCATACATTCTTAAATTTTCAATCTCTTGGCTTATGCTTTACGAAATTCTTTTTTTTTTCAATTTTTTATATTCCCCAAAAATAAACACGAGAATCTTCACGGATTTAGTCTGGTTGGATAAAAACTAGAGCTTATCCATCGACGTTATTTCAATTCTATTTTCGCATCTTCACACGGATATACATATATATATATATATATATATGTTATATAGTGTGTAGAGTAAAATGGCTATTTTAGTAGCCACGTTGTACTTGATATTTACTTCCGGCATCTTCCTTACGTTAAATTTTCGTAAATCCATCTTTTCACTATTTATCTTGGTTTCTATTTCAATATCATCCTCTATATCGTCATTATGTAACCCCTAATGATCGATATCTCGCTATAAATGATAATAATAGATCGTCCGAGATTTTTTTACTTTTATATTTTCAAATATTTCGCAACTCCTATAAACTCGATACACGAATAATATGCCACAAGATAAACGTTCGAAAATAGCGTGAATTTTTTTTTGCAAATTTTCGCCTATGCCTGTTAAAGTGGATGCATCTCAGTAGTGGACTTTTTTTTTTGGACTACAAATCGATTTTGCAAATCCTTATTATATATGTTTCATTTTTACGGAGGAAGCTTCGCGATCGAGATAAAATAATGAGGAAGCAATCAGCAAACTTTTAATTTGCACGTTAAAAATTTTTTTTACTATCACCTGAACTATTGGGGTAAAACGTGGCTTGATAGGCACAAATTTGCGAAAGTTAAAGCACGGTCGTAACTTTTCGAAAATTTTAAAATTTTCTAAAATCTGAACCCCCTAAGGAATTCTTTATAAATTCAATACCAATATTATCCTTGTGCCACGGAATACAGTAGAATTTGGTTATAAGCAATCTGGTTATAAGCAATTTCCCCTCCGATTTTTTTTCGAGTCCGCTCAGCGCGGTCCCCCACCACAAGCCAATTGCTTATAACCAGCAGCATTGCGCATTTCACCGACTCACTCACACACATTAAGAACGCTACATTGATGCGCTGTAGTGGGGGAGCCAGATTTTACGACTCTTCGGCGTTTTTTTTTTCCCCTACAGCCCCGAAGGATTGCTTATAACCAAATTCGACTGTACTTGTATACAAAATTTGGGCTCAATAGCGTCAAATTTTCGAAAGTTAGAGCGCTCACATACATTTTTCGAAAATTTGAAAATTAAAACAAATCTAAACCCTTTTTAAGAATTCTTGCCAAATACAATACCGAGAATCCTCGTTCTCCAGATTAATTGTGTAAAAATGTTGGGTTTGGTAGCTTCAAATTTACGAAAGTTATAGAGCGTGGACACTAAACATGTTGATTTTTTTTTCCACGCAATCAAAGCTTCCTCTATGAGGAAGCAAAACCTGTTCGTGTTGTATATTGTAGTTAGTGAAATTAAACGGAAACAAAGGACGATATTATTACTTATGTATATTCCAATTATCCGGTAATTTTTTTTTTTTAATTCGCATTTTATTTTGAGAACTATAACCTGTTACAGGCGTCACAATAAATAGTTTTGGTGTCGGAAGAGGAAGAAAAAAAAACACTGATGTATTTAGACGGTGCATCCAGTGATGCACTCTGTTCTATTTGTCACACTCTGGTAATTGGACATTTTTCTCTTTCTATTCAAACCACATTTTTTTAAAACTTTTAACGTAAGTGCTTTACTAGCCTTACAAAATTTTACGCTGATACCTTCAAGTCGTTTTACGGTTATGTAGATTTCATTTCTGCAACTTCACATAGACACACACACACCTGAAACTTTACGTACATATCGGTTTATAGTATAACGTGTGTGTGTTAGTGTGTGTGTGTGGAGAGAGAGAGAGAGAGAGAGAGAGAGAGCTTTATCATTCTATTATCGTGTCAAGAAACGACACTCATGGCTCTTTTTTCCATTATGCCAAGTGAGCGAGTCAACAGAAAAGAAAAAGAAAAAAACGTCCCCAATAACTCTTTCTGTAAAGCCACAGCGTCGTAGAGTTCTTTTAAGCAATTTGTATTATACTCTAATGTTGGTCTCGTCGGTTTGATAAATTTTTTCAAATTTCAAACGGTACATCTGTAAGCCTTGCGGTATAACGTTTATCCAGATGGAACGCCGAGAAAATATTATAGTTATGTCTCGACGTTATCGGCGTATATTAATCGCGTGCCACAGATCACAAAAGGACAACTTCGTTGATACTTCTCTATTATTTGACTATCGCAGATCGCCAGAAAAATATACAATTACCTGAATAACGAGAACTAAAATTGAATAATGATCGGTAGAATATCATTGCGAGTTGTTTAGAAAAATTGGAAATTTGCTCGAACGTTTGTTAATTATTTTTGCTTCCTCACAGAAGAAGCTTTGTTTTCGTGAAAAAGATTTTATTTTTCGGAATGTTCATGCAAACAGGTTAAAAATGTCCCAAAACGTCGATAAATCACATTAGTAAAAAAAAATGTCTGTATGCATGTGTGTATGTGTTTTTGTGTGATAAAATCGGTGTCCTCGCTCCAACTTTCTTCAATTTAAAGCTATCGGGCCCAAATTTTTTGCATAAATAGTCTGTAGGACAGGAATGATTGGCATTGAATTAGACTAGAACCGCTTGAGGCGTTCAGATTTTAGAAAATTTTCAAATTTTCAAAAAATGTACGTGCGCGTTCTTACTTTTGCAAATTTGACACTATCGGGTCCAATCTTATTACACAAATCGTTTGTGGGACAAGGATTATTGATATTATTCACAGTCATATTGGTCCCACGGACTATTTACGTGAAAAATTTGGGCTCGAAAGTTTCACATTTACAAAAGTTAGAGGACACACATACATTTTTCGAAAAATTTGAAAATTTTCTAAAACCTGAACCCCTTGAGGAATTCTTACTAAATTTAATTCCAATATCACTCTTGTCCTACGGACTATTCATGTAAAAAATTTGGGCTCGATACCGTCCAATTTGCGAAAGTTTAAACGCTCACATACATTTTTCGAAAATATCCAAATTTTATAAGCGATTCTAACCAAATTCAATGCCAATGGTCCTCGTCCCCTAAAAAGTAAAAAGTAATGGGTGTAAAAAGTTTGGCCTCGATAGCTCCAAATTTGAAAAATTTAAAGCGTGGACACTGATTTTATTACACCTATACACACGGACATTTTTTTAAAACACGTTTTCTCGACATTTCGGGACATTTTAAACGTGTTGGCATGAATATCTCAAAATTTTTGCTTCCTCGTAAAGGAAGCTTTATGATGGTGGGAAATTTTTTTCAGATTTTAATGCCAATAGGTTAAAAATGTCCCAAAACGTCGAGAGTTCATATTTAGAAAAAATGTCCCGGCGCGTGTGCGTCGTGTGTAGAAACCCTGCAAATTTCAAACGTCTATATCTCGAAAACTACTGAAACAATCGTGTGAAAACTTTGCATACAAACTTGAGCATGAGATCCCCTTTGCTTGATAAAATTTTCGCCACAATTGTCAACAGGTGTCCCGTTTTACATGATTCTGAATTTTTCCAAAAATCTCTGTGATAGCTCGAACTTTCGTAAACTTTAATTTATTGGCTCGAAAATTTTCACACAAATAGTTTAAGAGACAGGGGTATTAAATTTGGCAAGAATCCCTCGAGGGATTCAAATTTCAAATATTGTTTAATTGTTGAAAAAAAATATATATATAATAGCTCTAACTCCCGCAAATATTTGGCCATCGGGCCAAAATTTTGTACATTCATAGGTTTCAGGACAAGAGTGCGTGACCTTGAATTTCACAAAAATTTCTTAAGGGTTTCAAATTTGAAAAAAAATGTAGTCGCTTTCATTTGCGCAAAATTTGAGATATCAGGCTTAATTCGGAGCCTATTTTAGAAATAAAAACAACTTTTTAAAGGGTAATTGGAATGAAATTTTAGAAAAATTGTTAAAATTCGCGGATTTTATTAGATTGAAATTTTTTTTTTTCAAACGTTATTGAAAAACTTGTATTCGTTGATGTATCGTTATTGAATGCAGGAAAGAAGAGTGACAATTAGAAATTTGCACATTGCTTCCTCGTCAGTTTATTTAGCTCACAAAGCTTCCTCTGTGAGGAAGCCGAAATTGAAAAAAAAACTCGCTTGGTCATGGTGGAAGCTTTGCGAGCGAAATAAAATGATGAGGAAGCAATGTGTAAATTTCTAATTTGCACTCTTTTTTTTTCACGAAAACGAAGCTTCCTCCACGAGGAAGCAAAAAATATATATTCTGCGTTTAACATTTTTACAAATACCATGTGTGTCTTCCGCTTACATAAGCATACAGAAGTGAAAGAACCCAAGATAAACTGATGAGTCTCAACGGTAGTTGAACGCAACGTTGTAGTCTTTCCAATCTTTTCTCTCTCTCTCTCTCTTTTATATATATAATTGACTTAATTTTCTATATCGTCTGTTTGTAAACACAGGCGTGGAACGGCGCTGGTGAGGAGGACACAAAGAGACGAAAGATGGACATAAAGCTCGAGTCCGAGGACGCTAACTTTGCTTTTCCCGAGGTCACACGTGGAGTATCGTCGGCCAGCAGTAGCAGCATTTCGAGCAGTAGCTCGAGCAGCAGCAACAGCAGCAGCAACAGCAGTTGCAACGGTTCCGAGATCAATGTGACGACCGTTGCGGCCCGCAACGTCAGCGGTTTAACGACCGCAACGTCAAACGTCACAAGCACGGGGGTTATCGCGAGTCGTGCGGGAAACGGAAATGGCTCGGTCGGTAGGGTAGTCGGTGTGACGAGGCCACGTTCAGCGATGGGTGCTTACACCAAGAGACCACCACCGGCTTATCAAGGTCCCGTCACTCTTACGTCGCAACTTTGTACGTTTTCCCGTCACGAATGGTCTTTTTTTTCTTTCTTTCTTTTTCTTTCTTCGTTCTCTCTTCTCACGCTCATTTGGTCGCCGGAAATTTTGATTTTTTTCATATTCCACGAAATAATTGACTGGCTTTGACCGCAGTGAAAGATTTTTTTTCCTCATCTTTCATGACGTTAAGAATGACTGAAAGTGTGCAATCTTCGGGGGAGGGGGCAAGGATTTCGTTGTTTTTTTTTTTAGTTTTTGAAAAGATCCGAGAAATATTCATCCATTGATAGAATTTATTTTGGAGCTTTATCGAAAGCTCACCGATTGTAGATCTTTTTTCAGGGGGAAGAGAACTTTGCGAAAATGAGAAATCCGTAATTTCAATGTACAGATGACACGTGTCTTCAGCTTAATTCCCGATAAAGAGCTCTTCTTTTTAAATGATTTTCAAAAGTAAAAGAAAAAAAAAATAGATATGAAAATATTTTAAAATTTTTGTTTCAAGTGACGTCGCTGATACGCTCGAATTACTCCGGATAATTGTAATCAAATCAAAATAATCAAAAAAATTATAAGTATTTCGGGTAATTGTAATGAAAACGATGATTGATTACTCGACTGCTTTTTGCTGCTCAATTCTGCATCATAATTTGTCAAATGTTTTAGAGGTACCATCGAGGGGCTTCAAACGAAGCCTATCAATAGATCAGGAGTTGCAAACTGGGAGACTTAATTTTTCTTTGAGATTTTATTATTGAACGAATCGCTCAAGATGCAATTGTAATCAGAGACTCGGCAATCTTTCGTTGAGAGCATCATTTTTTTTGCTAAATCTTCGTCCCAGCATTGTCAGCTCGATATTGATCAAATTGGATAGTCAGAGTCGACGATTTGGAAAAGATAACTTTTCAATATCACCGTTCAAAATAATCCTACAGTCGTACAAAAAAAATTGTCAATTATGAACTGTGAAATATTGTGAACAGCTGCATTTAAAATGAGTCTCCTCGCAATTTTTATACACAGATTTAAAAATTCGTTTTTATCACATCATAGAAGCATTTCGAAGAATCTGTCGTGTGAGATTCTCGATACGATTTCTTTTTTCCCCAATAATTTTAATCAGCTTTAAACCTCTTTTTATCCCAAGTTTGAGCTTGTCGCCTTTTTCCCCTATAATATAAAGTTTTTTTCACCCACGCTCGTGGCACATTCGATCGGTGTTCCGATAAAAATATTAATTACAATTATTAAATAAAATAAAGAAAAAAAGACGCTCCAAGTTCGTAGAGCCTGCCTCGTCTCCGATGTCCATTTTTCTTATTTTTTTTTCTTCACACTTATGGTTATGGCTGATCCCGTCCATGTAATATAACTTTTCACACGGAAATAATGTATATTCCAAATTATGTATTTCGTATATTCAAGAGTATGTTACAGAGTGACAGAAAAATATGATCCACTGAAACATACAGGTTTTTTTTTTTGTTCACAATGAGTCTGGGCAGTAGTGATAAAAAGTTTCAACTTGCCACTGAGAGCCATTATCGAGTCTGTTCATTTTTCTTTCAATATTTATTCAATTGAAAACAAACAAAAAAATTGTACGCCACAAGAAGAGAGCCCGAATCAAAAATATTATTTATCCGAATTATTCATACAAGAATTTTTGAAACCATTTTTCGGATATACATCTTTTCCCTGGGGTCTTTTATTTAAAGACTCGTGATTATCCTAATCTTCGATTGATAACGATTTTTGTTGTTTTTTTGTTTGTTTGTATCTTTCATCCTCGCGTCTGCGTCATCAGGCAGCGTGTCCCGAGACGGCAAGACTCAGTTACAGATAATATGCCAGCCCGAGCAGCAACATCGTGCGCGTTATCAGACCGAGGGTTCGCGTGGTGCCGTGAAAGATCGTACCGGAAATGGTTTTCCGATTGTACGCCTCGTGGGTTACGACAAACCGGCGACTCTTCAGGTCTTCATCGGCACGGATCTCGGGCGTGTCGCACCTCACATGTTTTATCAGGCTTGTCGGGTGAGCGGTAAAAATTCGACACCATGCGTCGAGCGCAAGCTCGATGGTACGATCGTGATCGAAGTGGACATGGATCCGACCAAGGACATGCTAGTTACTTGCGACTGCGTCGGCATACTCAAGGAGCGCAATGTCGATGTTGAGCATAGATTTCCCCAAGAGGCCGGTGTATTGCAAGGTCGTAGCAAAAAAAAATCCACCAGATGTCGCATGGTATTCCGTACGACGATAACACACGCCGATGGAACGAGCGAGACACTTCAAGTTTGCTCTCAGCCAATTGTCTGCAGTGAGTCTCTCATTTTTTTTTTCTTCCACAAACAAAAAAATTTTAACTCGCAAATTCCTCGTAATTTTCGAAATTTTATAAATCTTGTTTTGTCTAGCTCACAAAGCTTCCTCTATGAGCAAGTGAGTTTTTCGAAATTTTTAAGTTTTTGAAAAATAACGATGAAGCAATGTGCAAGTTTCAGTTTGCAACGTTTTTTTTTCAATTATGTGTATGTAACGCATCCACGTATATTCTGTTTATGCAAAAGTCGTTAGTTGGATATTTAAAAATATGGGTAATGTAAAATTGTTACATAAATTTTTCCGAAAAATTCAAAGTTTCATAAAATGTGAATCCCTTCATCGATTCTTGTCAAATTCAAATGATCCTTGAAGTTGAAATATCAAAAAATCTGAGATTTCATAAAGTCCGATTGAAGAATTCAATGATACTGTAAGCATTATTGAAGGATGATTTGAATGATGAGAAAAAAAAAAAATTCAGCACGATATCTCAAAATTTGCGGAAGTTGAAGCGATTACAGACATTTTTCGGAAACTTGAAAATTTCATAAAATCTGAACACTTTCATCGATTTTCGCAAAAAAAAAAAACAATACTAACGATCCTTCAATGGCAATCTATGGATCCAAAAAAAATTAGCACGGTATCTCAAAATTTGCAGAAGTTAGAGCGAGTAAACCCTTTTTTTTTTTTAATTTCAAATTCCTTAAAATCTGACCCGCTCCATCGATTTTCTACAAATTCAATACCAACAGTTCTTTAGTGATAATCTATTTATTTAAAGTTAGAGCGAGTACGATCATTTTTCGAAAAAAAAAACGACAACGACATAAAATCTGAATCCCTGTATGAATTTGTATAAAAAATACAGTAGGTAAATAAAGGGGTTATCATGCTTTGCTTGACTGCAAAATTGCAGCGCTGCAGCTCAGCCGGTTATCGAGTTACAGACAAAAAAAAAACTATGAAACCGAATTATATGAAATTTGAACAGGTAATTCTGATGTCCTCTATCCGGAGTCTAATTGCCAGTGAATGTGAAAATTCAATATAAAAATGTACATTTTCGGCTAAAATCGGATATGGATGCAATAATTATTGTATACCTCAATTCCAAAAAATCGGGCCATTAGGATCCGGATGAATAAAAAATCCTATCCATCAAGCATTCTTTCGTTACTGTACGTGAAAAATTCGGGAAATCGCAATGTCCCAAATATTTACATGTAATCGTGGATAATTTGCTGCGCAGATAGTTCACAAATATTCCACTGGCGCCACGTTCGAACCTAAGCGTGTAACTTTTCTTGCTCAGTTTCCAGTTTGCCGATGATTTTCATGAGATTTCGAGGTGTAAACTAATAAATTAGCAGCTCAGTAAAAAAAAAAAAAATCGCTTCTGAATCGGCTGTAATTCGCGAGTTTGATGCACATGCACCGAATGTTCCACAAGTTTCAATATTTCCTACTACAGCGACACTACTGGAATTTCTAATCGCCTGTCACATTACTCAAAGAGCGACGATCATCTTGAAATTGTCCGAAAATGACTTTATCTTGAGACATAAATTCGAATTTGAAATAGAAATAACTTTTTTCTTTTACTTTTGTTCATTAGCTCAACCTCCTGGTATCCCGGAGATATGCAAAAAATCTCTGACCTCGTGTCCGTGCACCGGTGGCCTCGAGCTTTTTGTGCTCGGTAAAAATTTTCTCAAAGACACCCGAGTCGTGTTTCAACTGGACAACGAGGATCTAACGAGCAGCCTCGAGCCTCATTGGGAGTGCGCCGTGATACCGGACAAGGAATTTCTACAGCAGACACATTTGGTGTGCGTCGTACCGCCTTACAGAAGACAAGATCTCGCGCCAACGGAAACGGTCAGCGTAAAATTGTACGCCGTATCGTCCAACAAGACGAGCGAACCCCACACCTTTGTATACACAGCTGTTTCGACACCGCCGGAGCCATCGATCGGTAAAATTGAGACTGCGACAACGCCTCTCGTCTCTGCGAGCAACGATCAGACGAGTCTCACATCGCCGAGCACGGCGGTACCGCATGCTGTGGTAACCAACAATGGTGAGCAATGAGAAAACAAAGAACCTTTTACTCTATCGACGAAGAATTTTTTTTAAGTATGGAGCCGATGATTGAAAAGATGGGATAAAATCGTAAATTTTTCGAATTTTCGTCTAACGGAGACATTAAAAATTAAATTCGCAATGATTGAAGGCTTATCAGGTTCGTAAATTAATTCATATCTGCTTAAAGTTATGCTTTATGAATAATAGGCTTCGCCTATTTTTTTCCAAACTGATACGGTGCGATTACAATGCAGCTGACTATTTTACATTTTCATCTCTGGAGCACATACTAAATTGTCATTAAATCTCAATTTTATGTCGTGACTGTACTATATGCGCGAAAAAAATCTGTTGGTAGACCAATAGTTTCTATTGAACCTGGGTAGAAGTCACTTTAAGAGCAATAGTATCCATTGAGCGTGGGAAAGCTTTGTTTTCAGTTTTGACGGTACAACAGACTGCATTTTAATTTTTAGACAGTGCCACTTCTAAAAATCTCGTCACAAGGCTCTAGATGGATAAAAACTCCAATGAGGATTTTTTCTTCTCGTACGTGGAAAATTAGGGAAATGTCATTGTCCCAAGAAAGTTATTGAATTTATAAATACCCGTGTTTAAATGGTTTATATAATATGATCTATATATGATTATATATGAAAAACGTACACAATTATATACAACCAAATACAATTATATAATGCCATACATGAGTATATATAATTATATGTGTTCATGTATGATGATATTCTATGGTTCACAAAATTGAGATAGTGTCCCTCGAATGTTGCTATATATGATACCATATATAATCTAGATGGAGATTTGTATATAATTATGTATAATTATATAAAAACAATTTTGTACGGGTATTCCTTTCGCCGCTCGCGACGGCACATTCGGTAAATTCAAATACTTTTTTTCTTAGAGCAGATTGTGTACTATAAACGGATATAGTTCAATGATGGAAAACGCAGAAAATAAATCAGAGCAGCGTTTGACATTTTTTAAAAAGAATCTTCATTTCAAACGTAATTTTACCGTAAAACTCGCATTTTTCGAGAAAACCGGATATTTCAGGTGCGGGGGCCAATTGACGGAGAATTTTTTGTGGTGAAAAATGCACGAGACAAAAAAGAAGCATCTAGACGAGATCTAAAACTTTGGTAGAGAGGTATTTCGTCGAGAAACATACAGTTGTAGAGTTATTCGACAAAAAAGCATTTTTAATTAAAAAAAAAACCCACGCTTCACAAGTCGTAAAATTAGAGTTTAAAATCTGAGCTTTTTTTTATTTCAGTTTTAAAATATATTTTGAAACAATAAGGGTATGAATTCTGCGATACCTTCATTACTTCCAAATTTGAAAATTCAAAAGCATCCAAATATTACGTTGATTTTTCTGCGGTTTGCGGCCTTGCATTCGGTGTAAAAAGTTACACAAGAAAATAAATTTGTCAGCCCTGTATGACATTTCCATCGCCTATCTAAATCAACAGGTGTATCCTTCCCTTAAGACTAGTAACTCACTGGAGCAATAGCAATTATTTGAACTATTTATATTTCAGATGGTCACTATTAAACGTTAATATATTACGATTTTTCATAGAGCAATAGTACTAAGTACTAACGATCGTATTCTATATTTTTTTTCCTCGTGATAGGATTTGCAGTAGTCCATACGGAAACTATTGAAGATTCTATAATTCTAAACAATTACTCTTCTCCGTGCGTCAATCACTTTTCTTACTGTCAATAGTCATTTAAAAGCTGTTAGGCCAATTTTCCTAATCGTATCCTACATGATCGTATTCTAAATGATTTTCCTGGAACGGGATTTTTTTCTTTAAATAAAGCGTCCCTCTTCTTTTCATTCGCAGCACTCATCTCGCAAACGTCCGTCGCAGCTCCGAATTTCCTGTCGAGCATACAACAGCCGCAAGCACCCCAGCAGCAGCAGCAGCAGCAGCAGCAGCAGCAGCAGCAACAACAGCAGCAACAACAGCAGCAGCAGCAACAACAGCAGCAGCAACAGCAGCAGCAGCATCAGCAGCAGTCACAATCGGACGTTTTGAAGAATGATCCGAGTCCTCCACCGGCAGCCTCATCAACCCAAATCACACCGGTAATGATGTGGTCAACCCAGTCTACGAACTGTCAAAACACCGTATCCGACGTAATGATGCTACCGCCAAATCTCGTGGCCAATCCCCTTCTCAATCGAAGATCATCGTCGAATCATCAGCTCATAATACCCGACAATCTCAAGACCGAAGTTCTCGACGACAGTAGCGAGAACAGTATGCTGAGCGAGAGTAGCCTGCAGAGTATGCCAACACCAACGTCAAACGGTGGAGCTGGCACGAGTCCGCTTCATCAGTTGGTGGGTGATAATTCCGTGGATGCTTCGCAAACGAGTATAATGAGATCGGTGGCGGTTCCAACGTTGGGCTCACCTTCCCAGGAATCCGTTGGTATTCTCGGTGTTGTTGATCTAATGCGTAATCAACATCCACTCTCGTTACCGTCGTCCCATCAGAGCCCGTTCAACCCGATGCACGATCAACAACAGACGCACGTTAAAGTTCTGAGTCCACATCACATAAACAAAGATTCGAATGTTATATTGACGAGCGAGCCTGTTACGAGCGGTGGTGTTGTCGGGCCGCTACAGGGTGCCGGTGTCGTTGATTTACGCACGAAGCATCATCAGTCCGAGTACAATACACTGAGCAATTTCACGACGACACCGGCCGGTCAGCCGCTTCCGGCCCAGAGCGGACGCAGTATCGAGAAATACCTGAATCATATCGAATCTGGAGCGACTCCACTGCCCAAGGACAACGACAATCAGGAGAATAATTTCGTAGGTGCAATACAGCAGCAACGCGCTTCCATAATATCATCGAGTTGTCCGCAATCTTCGCAGCAAACATCCAATATACTGGCACCGAATGCCGCGACCGTGAAACTCGATGCACTCGTTAATTCCGCGGCGGACAGTCATCAGATGCCGATGAGATCGGTGAACACGAGTACGAACGGTATGATGGGAGGACAATTGTCGGATCACGAGGGTATAACGAGTCCGCAGCAACAAACGACGCGAACCAGCCCACCGATACCTGTCAAGACTATGCTGCTCGAGGCACTTATGCCCAACTCACCGGTCACGAATCACACAGGTGGTGCAACGTCAAGCGCGGTAAGTGGTCCGTCCGTCGTTAGCGACGAGTGTCCGGAGGCAAATCTACTGACGACGATAAACGCCGGTCTTTTGCCGTCTATGCAAGAACCAGCGGTGGTCGTCGCGGCTTCCGCCGGTATGACAAATTCCACGGTGAATTCCTCTCACAATCCACTGGCTGTTACGAGCGAGCCCATAGCTCGCAGCGCCGAGCAGATTCAGCAGATTCACGCTCTCGCTCAGCAGGACGCTGCTATACAGCAACAGGTTCAGCAGGTCGAGCAAGTCGTTGCTCAGGCGCAGCAGCAGGTCGAGCAAGTGGTGGCGCAGGCCCAACAGCAGGCTGTACAGGCTGTTCAACAGGCCCAGCAGCAAGTCGTGCAGCAAGTTGTGCAGCATGCTCAGGTCGTACAGCAAGCTGTACAGCAGGTTCACGCTGCTCAACAGGTGCAGGCTGTACCTGCTGTTCAACAGGCCGTTCAACAAGCCACCCAGGAAGTTCAGCAAGCTGTTCAACAAGCCACTCAGGAGGTCGTTCAGCAGGTCCAAGCTGTGCAACAAGCTGTACAGCAGGCTCAGGCTGCTCAAGCTATGCAACAAGCTGTCCAGCAGGACATTGGCTCGATGCTCAATCAACCGGCTGGCTTCGTTGCCGAAGCCAGTTCCGTACTTGCCAGCGGCGCTGCCCAAGAACTTTGCCAGCAGAGGCTGACCAACGCGGCCGAACAAGCGATAAACAGCGTGATAACGAACGCGACACAGGATATCATAAACAATCGGCCGTTCACGACTACAACGGCACACGCGATAATAGCAACGAAGAATATACTCAATAGCGTTGCTACCCAGAGCGCCCAATTGATGAATAACACGATGGAGGGAATATTGCCAAAATCACCGGCCAATCAGGCCAACATCGTCGAACAAGTAGCGAGAAAATCACCAACTATACCCGTTACGAACAATCGACAGAATACCAATAGCTCCATAGCGAATGGAGTCACGGCTACCAACGGACAGCAGCAACAGGTTATTAGAAAACCCGAGGACGACGGTAGCATGCTACCGCAGGAACTAACATCGATGTCCGAACACGATCTTTTGAGCTACATCAATCCGAGCTGTTTCGATCCGCAGGGTGGTTTCCTCATGTAATATCGCATTTAGGGAATATGCGGGAAAATGGGATAATGACGATCACACAATGGTAACATTAGATTTGTCTCTTGCTGCGAGAAACAAAAAATTTCGTCGAAAAATCTTCTAAAATATCACGGGCAGATAGGGAAAGTGGTTTTACTCAGATTGTACATGTGGAGAACTTTTCATGAAGCCGGAAAATGTCAGAACAAAATGTTATGATTTTTTTTCTCCACAATCTGTCGAAGGTTCCCTGTTGGTTGAAGTATGTTCTTTTCACTTTCTACAGAGTACTGGAAACGTATCGGAGAATTATTTCGCTCACATCCTACGTGTTAAAAACTTTTGGACACCTAAATGCTTGTGAGCCACATCGCGTTACTCGTAACGCGATTTGCCATTGATCCATCAATGAGCCGTTTTTTTTTTTTTTTTTTTTTTTTTTTTTTCGTTACAAAAGATGTATTTTTAGGCGAAATTTTTTTTTTATAAATAAACGAAATGCAAAGCTGAATTTATTACGAAATCAGTGATAAAAAGTATTTTTGATAGAAAAGCTTTTTCAAACGGTTATAAATCCTTGTTTTATTAGCCATGAATCTTTGATCGAAGACAATGAAGACCGATCAAAGCTGATTGGAATGATTATAAAAAATAATAGTGAAGATCGTATTGCATAATTTGTTTCTCGGTATTGATTGTCATGTTGAAATAGAAATGAGTGGTCGCCATTAACCCTTTTTTCCTATTGCTACTTCGAGAATAATCAGCGTGATTTCTGTCGTTGGATTTTAAAAAAGCGACTTGTGATTTTACATATGCTTTATTTGTTATGATCATTGGAAAGAAGGTCGAAATTTTGTGAGATGCAGCTCGTGTTTTTGACGATACTTGGAGAAAAGGGTTCTCGTACAGAGAATAGAGCAGAGTCTGCTTCAACTTTCGAAAAATGAACAACTATTTAATGTTATATAAAGAATCATATATCGATAAAAAAAAAAAATGAGACGGGCGCATGTGAAAGCGCGACAATTGATTATTATTACTTTTTTTTTTTTAAACAATGTGTTAACGATGGATGTACCTTTATTTTGTTTTTTGATTTCCATCGATTTGATTGTCTATCGACGTCGAAAAATTCATTATTTTTATTTATCTGTCTTGAAAGTGTCAGTAGTGCATAAGTTCAAAGACGAGTGGTAGCTCGATTCGGTTTTACGTTGCTCCAGGAAAAAAAAACGTTTGAGTTTTTTTTCCCAATTTTTAGAAGAAAAAAAACGATAAGTTTGACGAACGATACCACATACTGACCCCACTCAAATGAAGAATTTCTGCTAACCGTAGAGAGACCCGTTATTGAGTGTAGCCAATTTAGGCTAATTTAACATTAATTTTATGAATTGTATCGATAAATTTCTTTAACTTGATTTCATTATTGCGGATAAAAAATGAATCATTCTATTGTTTGACTCTATTTTTATGATAAAACCTTATAAGCTTGCAAGTGATGTTTCTTATATTGTTTGATATTTGAAGATGTTGTTAATTAGTAATGATAAATGATATAAAAAAAATTATGTGATTACGTTGATATCATGAACGGCTAGTGGACGATGGAATATGTCGGAGAGATTATATTGTATGTCGATATGAGAAAAAAAAAATAGATAACGAAAGTTTATATCTATACATATATATTATATATATATATATATCATAACAAACGTGTGTGTACAGATATATATACAATACACATACACATTTATATATATATTTTTTACGTTTGCCCAAAGAGAAACACGTTCAGATATATATATTATAAATGTGACAAGTGAGCTTACTACGAAGTAAATTGCAATTTATATGATCGAGCCCGTTATATAACATCGAACAATATTCGAATAGACATTGATATTGAATCTTACAAACAAAAAAAAAAGAAACAAAGAATAATGGTCCTTAGATACTTTACGACTGAAGAGTTTTCGAATCAAGTCAGATTTTTCTATGAAAACTTGGAGGAAAAAAAAAATCTAATACACTCCTGACCTATATTTACAGAAAGATTATACTATAAATTTCGTATTTGTTATATACGATAAATAATTATGAAAAAAACTTGAGAACGCGATACGTACTACCCAAATGCACATATGATCTCGCAAAAAAAAAAAAAAAATACATTATTTCTCCACCGTCATGAAGACAGCAAAAAATTTAAAAAAATGAAAAACCTTTCATCAGGATGCTATTATTTCTATGCCATGCCGTTTATCTCTCATCCCCCATTGACTAAAATAATCATTTGTAATGTTATATATATATATATATATATTTATATATATATAGTGCTCCGCGTAATTTACATATGTAACATGTATATCGTATATATTTTACGCACATGTCGCTATAGTACCGAATTTATTTAGTATCCTCAATATGAAAGAAAAAATCTGAAAGCATGTATCATCGTTTCTCCTATAATTTGAATAAATGTTTCACAGTATTTTAATCCTCATTCTATCTTACCTGTCCGTAAATATATATAAATCTACAATCGTCTTTAAGGAACTGATTAAAATACATCATGCGGTCGCAACGAGAAAAAAAAAACAAAATAACTTGAAATTTTTAATTGTTGTTGAATGTTATTTGATCTGAAATCGATGCTTTATCATTTGAAAAAAAAAATGTACGCGTGTAACGATCGCGAATGAGCTAGTATGTACATGAAATTATCCAACAATATCAATAATAAAATTTATTCAAATTAATTATATAAATTTTACACATTCATTGTACAAAGTCTCATTGAAAATAGAGTTCATCTGTATAAATTTCGCGCGTATTCATTTTCAACCGGAAATCAAGAGCCAGAGTCCACATTCGCTTTTCACTTTTCCCTCTTTCAGTAACTTCTCCAGATGATGAGCAACATTTACAGCTGCAGCTGGCCATAAGTTCTTCGGAGTGTCCTAGATTAACGCCTAATTATCATTAATAATTTTTCGTATTCTTCATAATTAATAATATTGGATAGTATTTATCGAAACAGTTTTTATATTGAGTAATTATTATTGAACTCGAGGGCACCATTATCAGAGAACGCTCACAATCATTATTGGAATTGGAACCCGTAAAATGTAAATTTTACTATCGAAATAATGAGTACATTAGGGTGAGTCGAAAATGAACTTTTTTTTTTCTTTGCTCCTACCACTCAAAACTTTAGGTTTTGACATTAAAGAGGCCCTCGTTCAAGGAGGGGGCTGTAGCTTGAAGTTTAGAGGTCGCTCAACGAGGATTTAAGTTTCCCATCTAATTAACAGTAAAAAATATTGTTTTTCGTTCAAAATGATGTCAGGCAACCAAAAAATTGGCGATGTCTGTGTTTCTTGGCTTATTTGAATGCATGACTCATCCCCTAAACTATTTTTCGACTTACCTTGTTCCAATTTTTTTTACGCCACTTTTCGACCACTGTAGTCACTATTTCAAGTTTACAAAGTCTCCAAGGTAGGAATTCATTTTGGACTCATTGATAACTTGGAAACTTTGTAAACTTGAAAAAGTGACTATTGTGGTCTAAAAGTGGCGTATAACAAAAATTGGAACAAGGTAAGTCAAAAAACGACTTATTATCGTTTAGGGGATGAGTCATGCTTTCAAATGAGCCAAGAAACACAGAAATCGCCAATTTTTGGTTGCCTGACATCATTTTGAACGAAAAAATTTTTTTTTTACGTGTTATAATCAAATGGGAAACCTAAATCCTCGTTGAGAGACCCCTAAACTTCAAGTTACAGCGCCCTCCTTGAACGAGGGCCTCTTTAATGTCAAAACCTAAAGTTTTGAGTGGTAGGAGCGAAGAAAAAAAAAAGTCCATTTTCGACACACCCTAGAGTACATGTTTTCATGTAACTTTTCTCTTTGTGTGATTTAGACTGTAATAGTTCTATAGGAAACTATCGAAGATTTCATAGTTCTACATCAATAATTTTCACCAAAACTGTTGGATTCTAATCGATAGTTCTTGGCGAATAATTTTTCATCGAAACTCTTTGTTAACAGTTTCCAGAATTTTTTTTTAAGGTAACGCGTGGGAGTTTCTTTCAATAATTTTCCCAATACTCAATAGTTTTTTTTTTGCAAATAAAAATATCACAGAGATCGGACATGGATGAAATATCTTTGATTACCTCATACATATAAGCGACTATATCCATTTCAGACAAGCCAGTGTCTTTTTTGTTCTTGGTCAGGACCTGCAGAATTTCAGCCTCTCTCTTCATTCTGTGCTCTATGTAAAATTGTATTCGAGGGGCGGGTTCTTCGATCACCGGGCCGTGTCCGGGATAGATAGTTTTTGGTCCTATTTCCAGGATCTTTGACAAGGATTGCATGTAATCTTTGAGATCCTCGAAGACGGCTGTTCCCTCACCCAGTATGCAATCGCCGCTGAACAATATGTTCTCATCACCAAGCAAGAGACAAGCATGATCGCTCGTGTGTCCGGGAGTATACTTAACACGAAGCTTAGCTCCTTCAACTTCGAGCGACTGTTCGTCCGTCAGAGAGCACCAATTCTCCGTATCGTCATCTCCCTCGCTATCGGATCTTGGCAATTTCCAGACAGAGAGCTGCGAGCCGCACTTTGAATTTACGAGATCTCTCACTGGACCCGCTCCGCCTATGTGATCGTGATGCCAGTGAGTTATGATCAAGTGTTCTATAGTTGCGTTCTCCGCTTGCAATACCTCGCCAAGAAGTTTAGTGTAAGCCGGCGCTGTATTTTCGTCCCCGGCGTCGATAAGGACTCGCCTGCAAAAGCCTTGCACTGTCACCGGCTGCGATTGCCGATGGAAAGCTCACTCTTGTTTTTTTTTCCCATTATTGAAAAAAAAAAAAAAAAATTTGTACCTTGTACCAGTACCCACGAGATACGTGTTGGTTCCCTGAAGTGTCATAGGACCGGGATTGCATCCCAGTATGCGTATGACGTTTTTCGACAATTTCGAGATGAGCGGAATGGCCGTTAGAGACATTATTCGTCAACGATTATGAAAATCATGGAAAACGTATTGATACGAGAGCTATCAAGTTTGTTCCGAAAATGTGGAACACGTCAAACACACTTCAATCGGTATTATACAGAATTATATAAGAAGTTTGTTTTTATTTCAAGAACGCGAAGTAACTTCTATTGATGTAATTTTCAAAATCCTTAAGGTACCACCATGGAATCAATGTATTGGAAAATCTTTTAATCTTTGCACGTGTGTTAATTAGGATATTATCTAAACGTACGTGCAGTTACAAAGAGATTTACCGTTTCAAACTCGAGATAATTGAAGTCAAAATGAGCCTGATTAAGACGTAATCTATGCGCCAACCATATACCCTAGTGACACGGTTTTCCTTGTACCGCTTAGACGGGTCTCGAGAATTGACCAAAAAAACTAAAGGAAAGAAATATTCTCGTAAAAACTAAAGGGGATTTACCGTTTAGTTTTCGAGATATCGTGAATGAAAAAGAATTGCACTACTGCGTGAGTGACACGCGATCTGTCACATATAACCCCCTTTGCTCCGCACGCCGCTTTTTCTATCCCCACCGCTGTAGCGTGAAGATACTACCTTAATGCACATAGAAGACGGTTTTTCTCTGAATTGTGCGTAACGCGTAACTAGCGCAGAGCCAATCGCAATTTATGCTTTCCGTAGTACAATCTATGGGAAATAGGTAAACAATTGGAGCCATTGAGCTTGATGAGCCATAACTATGCTTAGTACTAATAAACTAATAACTGGAAAAGCTTCTGCATAAAATATCGAAATGTGAAATGCCCAAAAAGTTATTGTGCGAATACTTTCCAATAAAGTGTATCCAGTAACGCGCTGTAAACGATAATCTGATAATCTCGACATCACGGAAGAAGTTTTTATTCAAGTCTGTTTTTATATTCGACGACAAAGGTATAAATAAGTATATTGAGACTGATTAATATGAGGCTCAAATTTATTTTACAATGAATTCGGATTTGGCATTATCATTATCTGAAAACAGTGGAAGCAGAAGACTTATGTCACGCTTAAATTATTCATGGGTTTTAATTGTTGTTTATTCATATGACAGATACCGGTTGTACTTTGTACCTGGCACGTGTCAAATCAGCCGGCGTAGTACCGCTAAAATAATAGGTCCCTAGATAAGACGCTCGGACAAGTTACGCTCTATGGGAAAGCAGGAAAGCATCCTTAATTTACATGGCTTGCAGGATTGCACTG
The DNA here is from genome assembly GCA_963564615.1 of Rhorus exstirpatorius. Classification (NCBI taxonomy): domain Eukaryota; kingdom Metazoa; phylum Arthropoda; class Insecta; order Hymenoptera; family Ichneumonidae; genus Rhorus; species Rhorus exstirpatorius. Next base: position 17,128,166 of record OY751313.1, on the reverse strand, counting down.
TCCATAATACGTAACGTGCGCCAGCCAATCGTGTATGGTCGTTAGTTTTCCGGTGGCTAATAGAGTGGAAAGTAAATTCAGTGATTGGCTGCGCGGATTACGAAGTACTTGAAGCGTCTAGAATCTAGCTGTGTAGACACATCAAGTCTACAGTAATTTACCGTCGAGATGTTTCTTGGTTAAGATCTCCCCATTCAGTTGCAACCTAGTGACTTTTATATCGACGGCAATTTTGCTAGTTTTCAGATTTTACCGTCGATTTACCGTGCTAGAGCGACGGATTCGTGCCCGCAGCTCAGTCACGCGAATACCCTGCTACGCTCGCCTATGCGTCGAACCCATTGGAATTTAGTGACAATTCGTAAACATGGATGAAACGGAAGAGAGGTTATGCGGTGGGTATTGGCTTCTTTTGCATTAAAAAATACAGTTTACGATTGCAAAATTTATTTTTGCATTTTGTGATTTCGCATTTGCAAGCTCGTACTTTGTTGCTGCATTGAGCTCGTAATAAGTAGGATTTTTGCTCTACTAAAGTGTATGTTATGTTTACATTCGTGATTACGCTTGATCTGAGATTTCTTGCAGGCTTTGGAAATATATTAGCTACCTTGACGCTAGCTCATTTAGTTAATCAAAGTATTATTTGTGCATTCACTGTCTATTTCATTATTCAAATGCTACTCGTTAAATAAATTGCCGCAATGAGCAAATAACGAGTAAAATTATAAATAGGAGTAAATAGGATACAACGGGACACATGACGCAATGAGACTGTTACTTTTTGACAAATTATAATAATATAGCTGACTTGGCGCCAGCTCATTTTGGTAGTCGTAGGATTCTTAATTACCTCGCTAAAAGGGTCTAAAGTATCAGAAAAATGATAAACATAGAAAAGCGGGATTCAGTTGGGCACAAAGTACAGCAAGCTAACGATATTTTCTGTCAAATTGTAATAAAATAGATGATTCCGAGGGTGCCTCGTCGGTAGGCAAACCTTTGATAAGCAAAATTCTTTAATTTTATGATGTGCTAAAAATGAGTAAAATGATAAATAATGGAGGATAAGATGCGGCGAAACGGTGCTATTTTCTGACAAATTAGTTGTTCGTAAATAATGAATTCCGCTTGAATAATAATACATTAAAAGTTCCTACAAAAATCAATGATTTTTCTCTACTGTTCGATTATAATGGTGAATTATTTTTCTATGCTGTTTTATTTACTGGAGTATAATTTGCTATATCATGTAGTTTGTAGAGTTAACTAATCTAGACTCGAGCGCGCCGCTGAAGTTTTCTGTACAGTCAGCAATAAAATACATTTGTGTTTTGCGGCTGAAAGAGCACCAGATTAATCAAAAATTTTTTTTTCGCAGTCCAGTTTATGAATGCAGATATTGTTCTATTTTCAACTTCTCGCAAGGTTCCAGAAATCAAGGGACGGCAAATTGTCATTTCAATTTTTTTTCATTGAATCCGTTATAATCGTCCAATTCCAATTTCACATATTATTATTTAAAAATTACATCCATTTTCAATAATATAATACCGATTTATACTCGATATTTCAAAAAAATGACCTTGTAGGCAACTGCAATAAACTATGCGGTCTCAGTGTTAATTAATGGTTATCTATAATTTTCCATGCCGACAGAACATACGTCACACAAAACAAACTATATGCATTAAATGATTGCAGGGATGGATTTTTAAAAAAATGTAACAATGTTTGGACACGACTGTACCGACAGAATATCCTGAAAATAAATTGCAATATCCGCATGTAAGAAACTTATATTCGATTTTTTTTGTTTTGTTTTTCGTTTGATCAAATTTCAGAGTCGTTATCGAGTTCCTCCGACGATGATAGTCTCGAACGTCCGAGTTTCAGTACAGCGGCGCATCATGGCTTCAGCAGCGGTGGAAATAAACGTAAGCGCGACGATACGGGTCTCGACGACGAGTCGTTCGAGAGGCCGACGAAAAAAATCGAGCTGGAGGCGGATTTCGAGAAGGGTCAGCGTATGATGGAAAAAATGGGTTACAAGAAGGGCGTCGGTCTTGGCAAACACGAGCAAGGACGTCTCGAGCCTGTCGAGGCGTCCAAGCACAAGGGACGACGAGGTCTCGGGCATTACAACGAAAAGTTAAAGGAGGCGAATCTTCGGTGGGATCCGAGCGAGGAAAAAATCTCGGTTGAGGAGAAAATTGAATGGTTGACGAATACACAAGAGCCACCGATCACGAAAGAGCTCGATCAGTGGATGGGAATTGGTCCGAGGAAAGAGACGATAGACGATGAGACGTTGTTCTGCGATGCGGACGTGGTGAATCAGGTGGTTGGCTCGAAATCGGTATTCGACAATCTTGACAAAAACGAGATGAGACGAGCACGAACAAGATCGAATCCCTACGAGACGATACGCGGTGCATTCTTTCTCAATCGTGCTGCCGTTAAAATGGCAAATATGGACAGAGCTTGCGATTTTATGTTCACCGAACCAGAGACGCGAAATAAGAACGGCGAACTTTTGTATTTCGCGGATGTTTGCGCGGGACCGGGCGGCTTCAGCGAATACGTACTGTGGAAGAGAAAATGGTTCGCGAAAGGATTTGGCTTTACCCTGCGCGAATCGAATGATTTCAAGCTCGAAGATTTTTATGCCGGTTCACCGGAGACCTTTCATCCGTTTTACGGTCCCAAGGGCGACGGTGATGTTTACAATCCCGAGAATCAAAAAGCATTCCGAGAATTGATAATGCAACAGACGCGCGGCAAGGGCGTACATTTTATGATGTCGGACGGTGGTTTTTCCGTCGAGGGACAGGAGAACATTCAGGAAATACTGTCGAAACAATTGTATCTATGTCAGTGTCTCGTAGCTCTGATGATCGTACGAGAGGGTGGACACTTTGTGACGAAAGTATTCGATCTCTTTACACCGTTTAGCGCCGGTCTCGTTTACATAATGTATCGATGCTTTCAAGAAATCAGTATATTCAAACCGAACACCTCGAGGCCAGCTAATTCCGAGCGTTATCTCATATGCAAGGGAAAACGTTCGAACGTTCAGAGCGTCATAGATTATTTTTCGCGCGTAAATCGCGTTTTGCTCAAGGAGGATAAAAATCGCGATGTGATGGAACTCGTGCCGCAGCAGATAATCGAGGAGGACGAGCAATTTTTTCAATATTTAAAGAAATCAAACGAGGATCTTGGCAGAAAGCAGGTCGTTGGCTTGTTGAAGATTGCGGCATTTTGCGAGGATACGACGCTGTTCGAGCATCGACAAGCCGATATAAGAAAACAGTGCCTCGAGTATTGGAAATTGCCGGATATAACGCGCACGATACCGCGCAGCTCTAGACCGGAAGATCGTCTCAAGAGTATAATGAGGAGCTCGACACTGAGATTCCTGACGACCGAGGCCACGAAATTGACGACATCGAATGTCGATAGTACGGTACTCAATACACCTTACAATTGGTTCTGTATGCCATGCAGCTCGGGTCAGAACACCGACACCGAGAGATCAGCCACGTTTTACATGGGAATGGGCAGAACGAAAACATTTCGTTATGAGAATGGTACCTGGACGAGAGTACAAAATCTCGAATTACCGCCCGATACGCTCGTTTACGCCGAGCTAATATTGGAACTACGTGGCGAATACAAACAGCAGAGGAAAACCAATGCGCTGCACATACTCGATTCTTATCTTCTTGGAGGCGAGGACGTCAGTCAGAAGTACATTCAAGAGAGGTTAGACATCCGTGTGTATTGTTTTGTCTCCCTGCTCCCCGAGCAGGAAAGTTGTTACATGGTGAATCTGAATTCATGAGTACCCAATGTGAGAAAAAAAATTATTCCAGAATTTTTCTGACCTCGGAAACTACCCCCAAATGAAAAAACCACATGATGTTAAAATTTGCATCGTTGGAATGAAACGGAAATTGATTTTTTTTAATTAAAAAAATCATTACCTGTATTGCTGACACTTTTCTGGCATATTTAGTCCTCAGGTCGCGAAAAAACTGAAAAAAAAAAGGTTCAAACGATTTTCGACTTCGAAACAATACGGGAATTGATTTTTTTTTAAATATCTTCGTTACATTCCAACGATGCAAATTTCAACATCATAAAACCACCCCAATCGCTTGAAAACATCTTCACTTCATTTCCCATCGTTAATTTCCCCCAGAAATTGGGGAAAGGTCATTCCAGAACACGTAGTGGGATTCTGAAGAACTTACGGATCAATCAACCCTTATGAACTACCCCTCAATTGAGAGAAATTCACCCCCCAATGGATAAAATGTTATCATCTCAGTTTCTGTTATTTTATCCTGATCTGAATCGAAATACGAGAGTTCCAGAACACATGAGCATATTCTGAAGGACTTACGGATAATTCCAACCCTTACGGACAACCCTTCAGTTGGGAAAAATTCAGATTTTTTTGCTAAAATTTTTTCATGTTTTTTCAAATATATTTGAGAACTGAACATCAATGAAAGTTGCATTATTGGGCGTATCACCATTGCTAGTCGCAGTTATCGATATTTTGTTACTGTTAAGGGTGGTTTTTGGTCCTGACCTTTTTGCTACAAATTTTCGATGTTATTTCAAAGCGCATACTTGAGATCGCGACTCTAAAAAAAATTTTGCCCGAAAGTTATGCTCATTTCTCACTTTTTTTTCGCAATTTTCGCACTTTTTGACAGGGTGTAAAACTGAATGGGAGCAACCCTTGCGTTCGCCGAATTATTTATGATTAGATGCATCCTTCATCTTCAAAATGCGATTCATTTTTCTGGAAGTTACGTTTTTTCAAAGTATTATTGGGACGTATGTGTCCCACCAGCCTTTAAAGGGTTAAGGGTGATGCTGAATTATTGTAATTTATAAAAATTGATATCGAGAATCAGCCATGATTGAATTTTTCCGAATAGTTGAGTCAATACGCGATACAAGTTTCAGCGAAAAATATCGAAAATTGTAGTTGATAGGAATTTTCGAATACAAGAATTTAAAAATTTCCAAAATTTGTCTCTCAAAGTCCGTTGCTATTGGAATATTCTTACATAAAATGGGCGAAAGTGGATTAAAAAATAAAATAGCAATACTACACTACCAAAGTTATAATATAAATATTATATCTTTATATAATATTTTACAGTACTTGTAATTTTTATAAAATAATATTTGATAAATTCTATGTGTAACGATCCCATCAGAATGGAAATTTGAATCGCGTACTCGGTCTATTATCCCGAAAAAAATCAAACGTCATGAATTTTTGATATTTACAATTTTCGCAAACGACAAAAATCCCGTATCCCCTTTCAAAATTTTCTTTTCTCTGCGTCCGTACGATATCATATTTCATTGTTAATATGATAAAAAGTTATGCTCCAATCTCAAAGTAATTAATAAAACAATAATATTGTAATATTATATTTCGTTTTCAGATACGAGCTAACAAAATTGTTTACCGAGGCTCTCTGGAAACCGACGAACGGCGAGTGGATTCGCGTAAGGGCCAAAGAATTGCTTCCACTGGCAAACAATCTTGAGGAAAAATTAAACCTCAAGCCTTGCACAATGAAAAACGGTAGTCAGGTGCTTGCTCATGTGCCGTCGAGCAGTGCAACGAGTTACGAAAATGACTTCAATGATCCCTACTTCATCGTTCCCAATAGCATATTATTTCTCAAGGGTACAGCCCAAAATTGGTCTCGTCAGGTTAGCCGAACAACCGGTTATACGTATTACTTCAATTGCAAGAAAAATACGACGGTCTACGATAGGGACAGACCGTCGAATGCTAACGCGTCATTTCCCGAATCATTTGAGAATCGTATTGTTTGGTACTGGCCAACGGATCCTGCACTCACGATAGAGAATCTTTTTTCTATGATTCGTAACAAATGTTTGCCACCGCAGGCGACATAGAGGCCGATATTCGGGGCCAATGGTTTATAACGTTTCTCGTATTTTCGAATCCGATAAAACGACAAGTGTACCTTAACCGTCTTCATCAGTCCGAATTTGAGCTAGTTGACGCATCGAAGAATCGATAGATGGAGAAAACACAAAAATTAAAAGAAAAGTTCTTCGATCATAATTTTAAGCTACATCGCAATGACCCATTGACGAACCATGTACATATACATAAAATATTGTAATTTATCGTTGCAAACTTTTGCGATTAGACCGCAGCGAGTTCGTTCGATGATATTTTCGTGGCTGTTTGTGTTTTTCGTATTTTTTTTTTCTTTTTCAACCGTTGTCGCTTCCGTTAGACAAACGTAAGGTAATCAATTTTTTTTTTATTTATTCCTCTTCGGTTAAAACGTAAATTGATAAAATTTTCAAGTCTCATTAAGAGGGTCACAGATTTCGAGTTATCTGTAGTGTCGATACGTTGATCGATTATTGAGTGGCGACCGAAAAAATTGATTGATTGAAAAAAAAAATTAATAATTTCGCGAAACTAATCTCGACGAGATAATCGAGTTTCGTGGTTTTTTGGGCGGGGGGGGTTTTTTTTTTTGCAAAATTCGTTGTTTTTTTCCCACCGATTTGATTAACGGTGTTAAATACATAGAGAGTTATACGCTTTATAATATCGAATATGTTATTATATGTACACACACACACACATATATATATATATATATATATGTATATATATATATTTATATTATAATTATGGCGAGGTCGTAAGTGGACGATGACGACAAATAAAAGTAAAAAGTTGGAGCTTGTTTGTATTATAAAGTTTATAATGGCTAATTGTATCAAAGTAGAAATAAATTCTCAATCATCAGGGATAAATGGCCAACCGATAGAGTTTTTTTGTCGTAAGGAGTATGAGATGTTTGTTGGTCGCTATTGCTCCCATAATGGGCGATGCCTCAGGCCCGATATCGACTATACGCTGTTTCGCAATCGGCGTTGAACCCTCGGGTTTTTCGTAGAGAAATGCATGTCTCGTGTGTTCCACTATCGCCACGTAAGATCCATCTGTGTATATATAATATATATACATACATATGTATGATTATTTTTTTTTTTTTTTTTTTTTCGTAGAGGTAACCTCATTTAAAGCGAATGCGAATAATCGCGCAAATTTTCAGATTTTCATGTATATTTTTTTTACCCATGAATTAATAGCAGGAAACTGTTCAAGCGAAAAAAGTTAAGAAGCATCCAGAGTTTGTAATTTTAAATTAATGATTATTATAATTTTTGTTTTCTTCCCATCCGCAAATGTATGAAATTACTGAAGCAAGAAAAATATTAAATCTCCATTTTGTTTTTTTCTAATTGTCTCGTTGCAATTTTTTTTTTTTTCCACGTCTCAAGATGAAATTACACACAAACGGGGCCTGCCACGAGTGCTGCGAGAGAGATAGCCGAATCTGTCGCTCCCCTAGAATATTTTCTCTATAACGACTGACATTTCGGGAAAAAAGAAGATTGCCATCTTCGGCTCTGTTGTGAAGGACGAAAGAGAATGACGCTCTTCTTTTTCCCGAAATTTCAATCTTTTACGGATAAAATATATAAAACGGATTTTTTACCAACCGAGACCAGCTGTTCCGTGTGTCATTTCACCTCAAGGATGGAGGGCTTATCGAAATATCGAGCTACGGATATTAACCGCACTAGGGAATTGTACATTTTCATCTGTCTATCAAATGCACACACACACGTTGTGTACGCCATTTCAGCCAAAAACATTGAAGCTTAAAATAAAAATTGTCAGCCTTCTTGACTAATCCTATTATCGGTGGCTCGATATTGACGCTCTCCTTCGAGTTGATATATCTAATTATTTCTGGCTCTTTTTTTTTAATTAATTTTTTTTCTCCGCTTCGCTAATGGCAAAATGTCGAATTGCTTTGGGCGAGCCATTTGACAAATAATTTTCAGTACGCTACGCTCATAACTCGGGCGTGGAGCACCAGCGCCATCTCTCGGAACTCCGTTCAAACGGTGAGGTTACGGAAACTAATATCCCATATATAAATTAATGTAACCATCCGGAAGTATTTGTTTCGTTAAATAAAATTTTTTACATTCATATCGGTATACGATCTCAAAATAATGGTTTTTATCATTGGAAGCGAGTTCAGGAGGGTCGTATCAGACATATTTCGTTTCCGTTCACTATTTAAACATTCAACGACGCAGCGACTAGACCTTTTTCTAATCCATCAATTGGCAGAAACGTCAGAAGAAATACTGGCTTCGCTGTTAATTTTGTTAGCTTCCATGACCCCAACGATACAAAAAGTGACCACCCGGGACAGCACTGTCGGAGTTATGAGCTAGCGTATAGTGTTTCAACTCGTATCACACGTAAAAAGCAAGCGAGAAGCGAAAAAGCCCCAAAAATCTAAGCGGCGCAAGAGAAAACTCACTCGGTGGCGATACGCAAAACTTTTTGTTTGTTTTGCTCGCTTCGACATAGCCGAAGCCCGGAAATGTATCAACATGCTGAATATCCCATTTTTCCGAATCATCCTCACGTGGCATCCAGACACAACCGTGATGATCGTGTCTGAGACAGAGCTGCTGACCGGACGTTAATTTATGCGTAAATAGAACGTGATTGCTGGATCCCAACATCACGAGATGCGTGGTCGAGTGATCGTTGAGATTGATTCTCTGAAGAAAATTATCGCGACCCTGCAAATCGCACTCTTCCAGTTGATCAGCGTTGAATCCTACCACAGGCTGACCCTCGCCGACAACTGTCTGAGGCTCGCTGGTGCACAAGTGCGAGAGCCTATGAAATCCAAAATTTTAATTGGAAATTCTAGATAACAAAAACGCTGTCTACCGTGGTATGAATTGGGCTCTTAATTTAACAGCTAACACCTCAAAAAGTCGTGAAATTGAAGTAGCGCGAGTGGAATATTTAAGAACTATCTGCACAGCGAATTATCCACAATAAAATGTACATTTTTGGGACAATTCTCTAATTTTTTACCTACAGAAACAAAATAATGCTCGTTGAATAGGGTTTTTATTTGTCTAGAGCCTAAAGACCAGATTATTTGAAATTAAAATATAAAATAATCATTACGTTTATTTCTGTTTTGGACCTCTGAATTTTCCCGCTGAAAATGCATACGTCTATATTGATTTTTTTTTTTCTTCATTTTCTGGCTATTAGACTCTACAATGAGATGTCTAGAATTGTTCAAATTTCAAATAATTCGGTTTCATAGCTTGAAATTGGAATATAGTTAAAAAAAAATTAATAGACACTCTGTTTTGCCATCTGGGTCGGCAAAACAGGGCTTTTACATGCTCTTAAGGTGGCTCTAGCACGAACTCGTAGGCTACAGAAAAAAATAATCTTGTAGTATATGGTAGTTGAAGTACCCTTATTAATGTATGCAAAGTTTCAGACCAAGAGAGATAAAAATTGTTGAAACTCAGAGTTTTAAAGTAACTCTTGCGCGACCAGCGGCGGGGAATAAGCGGGAACATAGGCACGGTGAGTGGGCACGCATGAAATAAGCGAGAATCGGTCTCCTCCCGGAGCTAGAAAGTGCCTTTCTTTTTAATTATAACGATACGGTAAATGAATTTGAATTTTCATCGGAATCTTCAATAATGTTTATTGCATCCATCCAGCAAAGTATTATCGGCTCATCTAGTTTTTAAGTAGAATTAAAAAAAAATAAGCACTCTAGCTTCGTTTGTCACTTTGGGGCCTATACCCACCGTGTTAAATTGGAAAAGTTTACGAGCTATCTCCGGAAACAAACGGTGAAAGAATATAAAACTTTGCAATCATACTGCAGGAACCTCAACCTTTCCGTTTGTCGTATTTTTTATCAGTCTATCTAGATTTGACGAAATTGCAAAAACCACCTTAACACAGAGCTCATGGGAGGATTACCCTCGAAAGACTTTGACCAAGTAATGTCTCTACATCTACGCTACAGATGTTGAAAAAAAGCCAGAGAAGCGTTGATGAGATCATGAGAATTACAAAGAATAATTTGAGGGGTCACGGATTTATTTTTTCGGATATCATGAGGCAAAGTTACCCGCTAGTCACGGATAGCCCCGTGAACGGTTTGATTCTCTCTTGTTTCATGCATGCCCTGCTCGTCGCGTTTATATTTCCGCTAATTCCCTCTCTGCCGGTCGCGCTCGAGCCTTCTTAAGATTTGCATATTTATTGCTTTCTCATAATTGTTGTGCATCCGCAAACTTTCCTTTATGGGGAATTAAAAATTTGGAAAACCCCTCGCTCATGAGAAAAAAAATTCGTGAATGATCAGGAACGAGGAGTGAGCAATATGCAGGTTTCAATGTTCATATTTTTCCATATCTTTTGCCCCATCCACGAGCGCGAAAGGTCATAAATTTCGAGCGATCGTGCCAGCAGCCACGGCAGTTAATTTTTTCCACCTAATTTTGCGAAAAGTTGGTTTTTGTTTTCACCTATCATGAATTTCAGCAGCCAAAGCTTCGTTGGGAAGACACTCGCCGCCCGTATCGCCCTTTATCAACTCGTTCCACATCAGGCCACCCTCGTGTTTCACAAGTTCCAATTTCATCGTGTCTTTGTCGCGCGTCCACGTCGTCAAATCGGCGTCTACTCTGTGCTGAAAATCTCCTTGGATCAGTAGAACGTCTTTCACGAAAATCGATATACCGGTCGCGGTAGCGTCCACCTTCGGAACGTCGTCGTGATGCTTATCGGCGATCTTTATCCACACCGTCAACGAGTCCTCGTCCTGCGACCAGCAGTATTTTGGAATTTTCAGCTCCTTATCGTCGTGCGAGCTTTCGCACTTTTTGGGCTCAACAGGCCTCGCCGAATCATACACAAAGATCGCCGTATCCTGGCTTATAGCGTGCACGTAATCTCCGCTAGCCTCTATATAGGCATACTCAACGGGACCCTTGACGTTCAAAATTTGCTTTCTACGGAGCTTAAGCGTTCTATCGTTCGATTCACGGGCCTCGTGTTCGTAGCTCGATATCATGAGCTGCGAGCATTTTTTTCCATCTACCTCGTTGACGCAGCACATCGCCGCGATAACGAGAGATTTTTCACGGATATAGCGAGAATCAAGAAGTACGCCAGGACTAATGTCTCTCGTTAAAAAAGAATCGCTGTTCTTTGATGCATCGTCGATCAGTACTTCGAGACTCTCGCCGCCGCTGGTAAGCACCGTAACGTCCGAAGACGCGAACGCTATCGACGGATTATACGCGAAAGATTTTTCATTCTTTAGTGAGAGACTGTGTCTATGAGTAAGATCGCCCTCTATCGACAATCGCCAAACTTCGCGATTCACGTCGATGTACCAGCACGACGAGTCGTACGGATTTTTGAACAAATGATTGTGAAAAGCGAAGATGCGAGCTTCGAGCCAGGAATCCTGAGTATTTCCGGGCTCCTGACGATATACATCTAAAAATTGAGGATTTTCTTTTGTTTTTCGCCGTTCTCGTTCATACGGGGAAAGCTTGCAGCGAAAATCGCTGTGTTCCGGAAGGCTTTATTCATTTGTCAAAAATACAAGGAGATAGTATTAGGCCTCCAGGTTATGGGTTCTGCTAAAACTTGCACACGTGTTTCGTTAGCCCTAAGAATCAAGCCTCTCATCCGTAGTTCCATCCCATAGGCCTTTTGTCGCTCGCTTCATGACATAAAATACAATTTTTAGCCAATTTATCGGTCCATTGCTACCGCTCTGTACTGATCCAGTCAACTTGGATATGTTATTGAAACATTGTCGGCAGATCATAAAAATGAATATTCCACGTGTTAATTTACCGTATTCAATGTTGATCGCTGCCGCTAGGCTGATACACGCTACGGGCTAGCGAAAAAAAGCGAAGCAAAGATGTATATTACAATTCGTCTCATGGGAATACGCATAGTATTCATGCTTGGAAATACTATGCGTATTTTCACAAGACGAATTGTGATATAAATCTTGGTTTCGGTTTGCTTCGCTTCGCTTGCGCTTAGTGTGTATCGACTTAACCATGCTAGAAAGATACACAAGCAAAGAAATGAAGCGATGCAAATTGAAGCGATGATTTATATTACAATTCGTCTTGTGGAAATACGCATAGTATTTCCAAGCATGAATACCATGCGTACTCCCGTGAGACGAATTGTAATATAAATCTTTTTTTTTTTTCGCTTGCCCGTAGTGTGTATCGGCCTAGCGACAGCGACCAGCATTGAATACGGTAAATTAACACGTGGAATGATAATTTTTATGATCGACTGACAAAGTTTCAATAGCATATCCAAGTTGATTGGATCAGTACATAGCGGTAAGGTAAACGTTCCAATAGCCGGACGTGTACCGGTAGCCGGACACCCCATGTTAAACTGTACCTATATACCATTATATAGATATAGTTTTTAACATGAGGTGTCCGGCTACTGGTACACGTCCGACTATTGGGACATTTACCTTAGCAAAGGACCGATAAATTGGCTAAAAATTGTATTTTATGTCATGAAGCGAGCGACAAAAGGCCTATGGGATGGAACTACGGATGAGAGGCTTGATTCTTAGGGCTAACGAAACACATCTCCAAGTTTGAGTAGAATCCATGACCCGGAGGCCTGATACTCTCCTCGTTAGATTTGAATAACAAAAAAAAAATGTATGATTTGAAATGGTTATTTTCATTGTTAACCCTAGATTACCGCACTTATTTTTTGCCTACGACTTTACCACACTGGAGTCCCGTGGACCCCTGGCAGATTTTTCCCCCATAACTCCAGCTAAAATTGACATATTTAAGTTGTTTTATTTTTTTTAATCAATGGAAAATCAACCAAAGAACAGGTCCATGGCAAAAAAAAATTGATAGAACAAAAAAGCTCAGAGTTATACGGGTTTCAAGCAAGAAGAACATCCAAAAACACGAAATATCGATTTTGCAATTGGCCCAGGGTCCCTGGGACCCCAGAGTGGTAAGCTAGGGTCAAAAGAATCCTATCTATAATTCCTCAAAATTCATCCATTATTTGAATTTATCGCCGAGCTAGGGTGAATAATTTTTAAAAAAAGTCCTACTTTAGCCGTTGGCTCAAGAATTTACTGTCTGTAAAGTCCGGCTCAAAATTTAGGGAGTGTTTGTAAAATCGTTACAAATTTCCATAAAAGAGTCGTAACAACGATTTTCTTCGTTTGGTCTTATAAATTGGAGAGTATGGCGAATCTCATGAACAGTGGCCACCCGCTAGCTTCGTAATTTTATTTAAAGTGAAAAACCGAGCACCGCGATCGTGGATATGTTAAAGAATCATTGTAATTGTCATTTTCTTACGGAATAAAAGGATCAAAGAATCATAAACATATTGCAATGAGCCAACGAGATTGCGTATGAATTTTACAACTTTTTCGAAACATTAGTATTACCGTCTCATATTTACATATAGCAATTATTCAGGTCTGTAAATTGGTAAAATGGTTTATAGCAAATTTGTTTACAAAATTTTCACAGCACAAAAATTCGAGAAAATACAGAGGGTAATAAAAATGTCCTGGACATAGCAAAATTTCCCTGTCCGGGTTTTCAGGTTAACCATTCGAAACTTAGTGCAAAAAAATGTTCGATTACCTTTTGCCAAACTCTTCTCCAAATCGGCGACCACGAGATCCGACGAAAATTGATATTTTTCAAAGTTTTGATTTATCAAACTTTTGTTAGGACGAAGTTCGATTACCTTGGTCGTCATTGTTTTTGTTTTTATTTTTCTTCCTTGCGCTTTATTGTGTCTGTTGTCCGCGTGAATTCGTTCGCAACCCGACACCGACACATGAACATATGACAGACGCGCACTTACACACACACGCTACGCTTCAAAAGGCGTCGTTACCACCCGACGCAACGCACTTTGTTTTTACACGGCGATATTTCAAGCGATTTTAGTTAAATAACGTAAGATTTTGAGGTAAATGAAATTTCGGTAAACTTTTCGTTATTGTTTAATTAAATATTATCGTAGTATTATATTTTCGTCGATATATTATTATACGCGTTTTTAGTATAAACATTTTTTTTTTTCTCCAAACTCGACGATCGGTACTTTGCCTCCTTTACTTTTTACAGAGAGCGATAGAGAGAAAAAAAAGGGAGAGGAGACGGTGGCCAACCCAACGGTCGGTTATTTCACTCGCAGTACGATATAGGATATCGATCGAATTCGATACTTTTTATGATTAAAGAAAAGATGGCGCTACTGTGTAGCGTCATTGAGGGTTTTTCGAAAAAAAAAAAAAAAATCATGTAGAAAAAAGACGAAAGATGGTGGCATGTACATCCTTATCTCGGATCTCGATCAACAGCGAAAAAAAAAAATTATAAGAAAATGCAAGCACTGATGAAAAAAAAAAAATTAAAAACAACGCATACACACACGCGGGGGCTCGTTTAAGAATGCGATTACCGCACGAAATATAAATTCTCAACGTTTGATTAATTCCTCACAATAATAAAAACGTTCAGCTTGCGTGATATGGGCAAAATATCGTGTTGAAGCCGGTCGGAAAAAAATATATCTATATACATATATACGTGCTAACGTTTTATGACATGCAAACAGAGATGTGAATGCCTGATCGATTACCGTGATTATTCGATTCACTGATTCACTCGCGGTGATACGACGATGATGTTGTTGATTAATTTATTTGCGGTGAAATCACAGTAGGACAAAGACGAGGCTCTACGCTTATGCGATTACACCCACGCACGCACGCACACGGAAAAAAAAAACACTCGCGTGTCGACGGAACGAAAGATTACCGATCACTGTGCCCCTGTGCGGAGCAATAATTATTGAAAAAAATGTTAACCGTCCTCTTGGCTGCAGTCAATCACAGACGTCGTTGCAAAATGGTCCAATCACAAAGCAGTTTGCACGGCCAATGACTCCAACGATCCTTTTTACATTTATATATTATACAAAATTATTTCCACGGTTTGTTATTAACTTTTAGATAATTATTTATGACTTTTTTAAATTAATCTTATAAAAATTTATTCCAAATTGATTAAATTTTATCGATATTTTGGTCTGTGCTTGTGGTGTAAAAAAATTTATTTCGGGAGCTATCACCTCATTGGTTAGTTCGAATCTCGCGATCTTCGATCACATAAAAAACGAATTTCGTGAAGCGTGAGAGGGAGCGGGAGAGAGAGAGTGAGAGAGAGAGAGAGATAGGATCGATCGCAACGCCAATGCAAATATTACGCAACAATTTTTCCCCTAATACCCCAGATGATACGCCATTGTTTTTTCCTTCTCTTTGTTTTCATCATTCGCGCAGAGTGAAGTGCTGACCGCTGGGATGGTGCGACGCAACGTGCATCGAAGCAAAACACACCTCCAACATTTTAGACGTCATTTCGGCAAGTACAAAAACATAAATAAAACAAAGGAAAAACGAACGAATTTTACGTCTTCGGTATAGGACAATTGTGAGGGAGAATATCGGAAAACCGCCAGAATAATGCTCGTGGGAAATCTTGGGTTCCCCTTTTAACGTCGTTGCGAGAAACTTTCACAAGCCGTTTGGCGCACGTGTCGCGGCGAATTTTTTTTCACACACTTTTATCTCTGTCGCGCGTGATATGGCGAGTTTCGTGTGGTTCTCTTAGAGAAAAACTTTAGCCTCCGCGATATTACTCTCGTTCGTGCGATGTCTTTCAAAAAGACCAAACTGGTCGAAGGTATAGTGGTATATATATGTAGTGCGGCGGGGCGGTGAGACATATTTTCCGTCTCTTTCTGCGTGGACCATTTGTCGACGATATTTGAGATTTCGCGTTGTCTCCCTCACACAAACGTACACCACGTAGGGAGAGAGATCGCGACATGTGGTCGAGTACTTTGCCGGGTAGGACACGCCGCGGGCTTCTCACGTTTATTGCTTGGCGAGAGCTTTTGGCTCGGGAATCGTCACGTAATAAAAACGTGGTGTGTCGAGGAAAAAGAAGAAGAAAAAAAAAAAAAAAACGAAAAACAAGCTGTGGCGAACCCTCGCGAGTAGCGGTAAGATTTCTTTTTCTTTTCGTCGGAAATCAATGCAGAAAAGCTGATCTTTGAGATCTGCGATTCTTCGCCAAACCGGCTTGATCGAATTTTCATTATGTATCCATTTCAAGCAGCCCATATCGACGTATATCGTTCAACCTTTTAAGTTACATATCGTAAATAGAAAAATTCGATACTCTCACCAGCTGCGTTGTTGATTCTTCATGGATCAACGAAACTAGTTTTTTCGATACAATTCTCAATAACTAAATTATCCGTATACATTAGTGGCCCAAAAAAAAATTTTTTTTTCAGGACTACCCTAATATATATATATATATATATATATATATATATATTAGGGTAATATATATATATTAGGGTGGGCCGAAAAAAAAAATTTTTTTTTGGGCTACCCTAGTATACATTTTATTAAAATACAATTGTGATATAATAATGATAATAATAATATTACTGTTATGCTTAAGATTTTTTATGCGACTAAGTCTGCATGCATGGAAAATATTCTATTCATAAGTTTCGGCGCATAGCTTTTCGCCCCTTTCTTGAATTGTCGCATGTTTTTTTTTCATGCGCCGTGTAAAAGCTGATAACAAAAGAAAGAAGGGATGCGTTGATAAAGAGTCGAAAAATTTTGTCTCGTTACCGATGGGACCAAATAAATAATTATTTCAATAAAATGATCACAATTACGATTACGCGATATTAATTATTTTAGCAATATTGTTTGTGAATTATGCACCTTGGTTTTTTTTTGTTTTTTGAAGAAAAAAATGAATGAAATTATTTGTTGAAAGGTTCTTTGCAATCACCAGTGGCATAAATCGTTGTAGAGTCAACCGGGGGTAATTGCGGTAGTGGAATCATTGGGACAGTCGTCATGTTTATCAGATTACATAAAGTATTTAATTGAATGATTCAAATTTCTCACAATTATTACACAAAACTCTTGTAAATTTTATATTTCGAATAAGTAACATGTAGTTCATCGCCACATATATTCCTATTAGTACCGAATTCACCTCATCGTCTGGGTTATTGCGGCGATGAAAATAAGGCAATGATAAAAATTTAAATTATTTTCAAACAGTGGTTATCAGCTGTTATTCGATGGGAAAGAAAAAAACAAAAAATTATTACTCGTCCATATCTCAAAGTTGAAACTATGCAATATTATTATTATTTTTTCAATTCTGCGACACGCCGCAGTACTAATAGGCACGCATTACCTGTTGATTAAGGGAATACTCACCTCTGCAAAACAACTTTTTCCCTGTCCAGGGCTAAAAATCTGAAAAAACTCATGCATGTACCGTTTTATGCTAGAAAACTCATCCGCAACGGATCGATGATAAGCTAAGAACCATTTCGGAGATGAAAATATTTTTTTCATCAAAAAATTGGAATTCATCAAAATTCTAATGCTTGTTTTTTTTTTTAACTGTTTTTTAAATCTGCACGTAAATTTTCAAGGTTCTATGTTGATTGATGTAGAAGCTAATTTATAAAAAGAAAAAAAAATGGTTTTTCATTTACTTGAAAGGTCTGTATCTGAGCAATTCTATCTTACACAAACTCAAACATGCCTGAGTATGCTATACATATATTTAGCATGTATTATAAGTCGAAATTAAAATTTTAGCAATAAATCGAATGAAGTAACTCGGCTGCAATGACTTCATTTGTTGATATATTTGGAAGCATAAAACTGATAATCTTCAATTACATTCGACTTCTCCCGGGCATAAATGTTTTCGTATGGTCAGATAAAATTCTACAACATTATATCTCGAATTTGACATGGAATTATAAAACGTTATAAAATTTTATAAAATAATACGAAAATCTGAAATACTGTAACTTTGATATAATTTCACATGATTCCATAAATTTGGATAAAATATTATAAAATAAATATAAATATATAAATTTCATACAATTTTATCTGATTATATAAAAACATTATCTCCCACGCTGGGTATTGCTCTGTGTCACAGTCAAACTGGGTACGCATTGGACAAAGCGTAAACAGACCTTTCGACCTTTACGATCGAAATTACGTTGTTATACTTAAGGTACCTATAGAAGAAAAATGTTAATCGTATATTCTCCATAAAAATGTAGAAAAATTTCATAATTTCTGTCGTGGGCAAATAGGTCATTTCTCGAATATAAAAATCTAAAAAATAGATTAGTTCCTATATCAATCAACATAGAACCTTGAAAATTTATGTGCGCGTTCAAAAAATAGTTTAGAAGAAACAAGCGTTAGATTTTTGATGAATTGAAATTTTTCGAGCAAAACAAATTTTTTTCTCTGGAATGGTTCTTAGAATATCATCGATCTAATGTGGATCTGTTTTCCAGTGTGAAACAGTACATGCGTGAATTTTTTCAAATTTTTAGCGTGGACAGGGAAAAAGTTTTTTTTTTCAGATGTAAGTATATCTCCTTAATCTATATTTAAGAATTTGTCAATTATTTGACTAGTATCGCGAGTGCTCCGTCCATTGAAACTTTTAAAAAGCGTTATAAAAATGTGCCTTGTAGATGCATCTATAAGGCAATTATTATTCTGCAAATTTATCGTTCTACAGATTTATATGAATCTTAAAAAAAAAAATTTAATCCAGTCCCATTATCATGAACACGAATTTCCCTACTGAAAAGAAAAAACTGCACAAAAAATTTTCGAGACTCAGAGTACTCGAAATCGACGCGCGCATGTATGACCCTAAATTTTTAACTACGATTCTCTCGTATCCCGCAAACATAAGAATTACGAAATTTGAAGAAACATATTTGGTTTAGCAGCCCAATTTTCAATGATTCATTGAATTTTCTTTTTTTTTTTTTTTTTTTTTTTTTTCCCCCTCAAATACAATGAATTTCAATGTTTGTCTCGTTAAATACACGACATTTGAATGATCGTAATAATATTCTGGTTATCTTCCTTGGATTTCATCACATCGCACACGTGTTTCGGGTGTATAATCAACGAAACATTTGTGACCAAGAGTGACGCCAATCGTTTGTATTTACTTTCTGCATGAAACATACAAAAAAAAAATTCTCTCAATAACGAGAAATGATGAATTAACGTCGATTGTGAAAACTCGATCGTGAATTCACGATCCCGTCATTGCGTTCAATTTATATCGAACGTTATAATTCACGTTTACATCAGTTTTTCAAATGTGCGTCTATTTCTATCTATTTAACGTCGCACTCTCGCGCGTGGGGGATCACCCGCGTGCGTCGGTATAATCGGTACGAGAGCGCAGGTGGTATAAATAATAGACACGTTGACAAACGAACGAAGCTCGCGCGCGTGGAGAAGCGCGGAATGATCGATCGACGAATATACATATACGAGCGAGCTGGTCGGACGAACCAAGAGAGAACGATAACGGTGTACGATCGTGAGCATCAACAAAACGTTATTGAAACGTGGATGAGAAGAGAATTAAGAGGAGAGAAGGTCGACCGAGTTGAATGAAGAATCAAGTCGGAGATAGGAGTGAGAGAGAAAGAGTCGTTCTCGAGGATGTATTGTCCGCATATAATATCGAACGAATGCACAGGTGTTGTGTCCATCTCTCGCATTCGTAAAGAATCTTTTTTCCTATCAATTTTTTTTTTTTTTTTTTTCAACTTTCCAGGTCTCGACTCTCCGGCGCCCCTCGTCGTCGTGGCTCGTACGAACGAGACGAAAAAAAGCTCAATACATACGATTTGGCGAAATAAAGCTTGCATTGTCGTAACAAAGAGCTCGACGGATCATCTTTGTTTGTTTGCACCACGGGCACGTGGATCGCGTCGTGGAAAACCGCGTGGAAAAAGAAAAGACGAAGCAGGAAGAGTCAGTTTTGAGAATCGCGGATGAATACTTTGAATCATAACGATTGCCTGGACAACGTGACAATACCGGTCTGATTTGTAAGTATATCTAGAGATGTGATACGACGATATGATTCTTATTTACTCTAATTACTCTCATGGAAAACCAAAATTATTGTGCCTTATTATTTTTCATCCGAGTATAGCGCCACTTTTTCAAATTGATTTTTTTTTTTTTTTTTTTCATTCGATAAAATTTTTATCGGACTTCAGACGAATCCAACGAAAAAAAAAAAAATAAAAACATAATTCAAAGTGGCCTGACTCTCACTTTTTTTTTTACAGCTAGAGGCAATTTTTTTTTTACGTTGAAACTTTCGCCGATCCGACTAAAATTTTATTCTGTAAAAAAAGTTAACATAGAAACGACAGAAAAATTGCTGTAGAAATTGAAAGAATACAGTTGAGTGTGGATGAAGAGATCGATCGTAAAAAAAAAAAAAAAACCTCCCCAAGAGGGTATGAAGGGTAGCCACTAGGGTGTGTCGAAAATGGACTTTTTTTTTCGCTCCTACCACTCAAAACTTTAGGTTTTGACATTAGAGAGGTCCTCGTTCAAGGAGGGCGCTGTAGCTTGAAGTTTGGAGGTCTCTCAACGAGGATTTAGGTTTCCCGTCTAATTAACACGTAAAAAGTAATGTTTTTCGTTCAAAATGATGTCAGGCAACCAAAAAATTGGCGATGTCTGTGTTTCTTGGCTTATTTGAGAGCACGACTCTTCCCCTAAACGATGGTAGGTCGTTTTTCGACTTACCTTGTTCCAATTTTTTTTTACGCCACTTTTCGACCACAATAGTCACTTTTTCAAGTTTACAAAGTCTCCAAGATATCAATGAGTTGAAAATTAATTGCTACAAGTATTTATTTTTTATTCTAATATAAATAACCAATTGCAAAAATAGGTCAAACATTCAAAATTTCTCAAAAAACCATGTTTATTTTCGTGAAATTTTGTATGTTTTGCCAATTTTTGGAATTGATTATTTATATTCGAATCAACAATCAATACTTGTTAGCAATTCATTTTCGGCTCATTGATACCTTGGAGACTTTGTAAACTTGAAAAAGTGACCATTGCGGTCGAAAAGTGGCGTAAAAAAAAAAAATTGGAACAAGGTAAGTCGAAAAACGACCTATCATCGTTTCGTTTAGGGAATGAGTAATGCTTTCAAATAAGCCGAGAAACACAGACATCGCTAATTTTTTGGTTGCCTCACATCATTTTGAACGAAAAAAAAAAATATTTTTTACGTGTTAATTAGATGGGAAACCTAAATCCTCGTTGAGCGACCTCTAAACTTTAAGCTACAGCGCCCTCCTTGAACGAGGACCTCTCCCTCATAGAAAAAAGTATACTTCAGATATATATAAAAGATATATCTTATATATAGCGGCAATAAGTTCGATATCTCTTATATATCTCGTACACGGAGAGAAAAGTCTTAGAAAAATGAGCGTGCTTGCCACTGTAAAGTGGGGGCAAACGACATGTTTGAGACATTTTCGACGAAAAATGAAAAAAATTGACCGGCAGCACAGAAATTTTTACCATGCTGTTTGTGAAAAATTTTTGTGCTGCCAGTCATTTTTTTTCATTTTTCGTCGAAAATGTCTCAAACATGTCGTTTGCCCCCACTTTACAGTGGCAAGCACGCTCATTTTTCTAAGACTTTTCTCTCCGTGTATATATCTCGTAATATACTTCTTTTCCATATGGGGCTTTAATGAAAGTTTTGAGTGGTAGGAGCAAAGAAAAAAAAGTCAATTTTCGACACACCCTAGTACACACGTTGAAATATTAAAAATATGACAACAATGTAAACGATAAATCGCGAAATTGATCACAGATTTTTTTATTCGATGACGCTTCCGCCCGTATAAATTTTTTTCGTGACTCCTTAAGATTAAAAAAAAACAAATTTCCGCCAAATTCTTGCTCTGCAGAAGTGACAGAGAGTTTTGGGATTTTTATTTTTCACGAAATCTCGAAGAGCCTCCGTTAAAAATGGGTTGAAGGATTTTTGTGTTTCACATCCCGTTCGGGCAATGTGAAGCAAAAAAATAATTTTAAAAGCATTGCAAAAAAAATAAAGAGAACCTGAACGAAAATACGTTCTTGTCTTTGGGGAATTTGTAATTTTTTTAAACTTCATTATATACGAGAGCTCCTAACTCGAATGAGCGATAACTCACGATATATTTATTAGCAAGGATACTAAAAATAAAACAACTAAAAAAAAAAAGAGAAAAAAAAAGTGGAACCGATGGCGAGATTATTGCGACGGCTTCATAAAGACCCGTAAAAATTGCTCCTGCACGCCCTGTCACGCATAATATCCCGAGTCTCGCCGCAACGAAAGTCTCTATTTCGTTGCGATTAACGCTTCCGGGCTTATTCATTTACAGTTCGATAATTCACTTGTCAGTCCTCCAATCTGTAGTGGGCATTAAAACCAAAAGATTTTTGCAATTGAAAAAAAAAATATCAGCTAATGTAAAAAAATAAACAAAAAAGTGATGAGAACTCGTCGGAAGCGAGCCGGACAGTTAAGGTATAGTAGTCTGGTAACTTGAGCCGATTTCCGTGTCTTTTTTGGAGGGCGTTTTTTTGTAGGAAAATAAAAATGAATCGTTTTGGATACTCAGGATATTTTTATTTACATATTAAAGATACAAAAAAAAATTTTTTTTGAAAAAATTCAATAGTTTATTATTATTATTATTATTATTATTATTATTATTATTATTGATCGAAGTTGGCACCTCGAAAAAAAAGCGCGTGGGTGGCCCTTGATGATTTTGGCTCTTGATGTTATCTGGAATCAAAAATTCTTGATAATTCTTAATCTACAGACATGTCATTCTCGTCGGAACTACCGAGAAATTTTTTCACCCCTAACTTTTTATTTTACAACCCCTTCTTTGCCAAAATAAAAGGACTTTTTTTTTTTTCAAAGTCCGCCATTTTGTTATTTATCCATGAAATTTAACTTCAGTAGTTCCGACAAGAATGACATGTCTATAGATTAAGAATTATCAAGAATTTTTTATTTCAGATAACATCAAGAGCCAAAATCACCGGGGCCACCCATGCGCTTTTTTTCGAGGAGCCAACTTCGATCAATAATAATAATAATAATAATAAACTATTAAATTTTTTCAAACATTTTTTTTATCTTCAATATGTAAATAAAAACATCCTAAATATTCAAAACGATTTATTTTTATTTTCCTACAAAAAAAACGCCCTCGAAAAAAGACATGGAAATCGGCTTAAGTTACCAGACTACTACCTTAAGGAGGTTCCGCTAGTGTCTTGGGTCCGCGGTGCAGGACGCAATGTCCGGGTTACGTGATTTGCCTATCCCTCACTATTGATTGTCCGTTATAGGCAATAAAATCTTCGATTATTCATAAACGGAGTAATCAATATCTTTTCAATATTTTTTTTTCTTCTGATCTTTGCAAGGATGAGCTTCCTCTTCCAATTTTCAAACAGTCGCCACTTTTTTAATCACCCGATATCAAACGTTTCCTCACGTTATAACTATCAATGCCGCCACAGAACCCTGCGCATTTCGGGGGGCATCTTTACGATTTTTTATCTCGAAAAGTAGGAAGTCAATCTTGTTGAAATTTTTTACGTAGACGGAGTATACCTTTGCAAACATGCTGTTAAAATTTCAAGTAGCTGGCATTTTTTTTTTTTTTAGGTTCAAGCAGAATCTCCTCAAGAGAGCTTGAACGAAAGAATTTGATGCAACGTGCCATGTGGCAGGCACAAAACGATATGAGTAATGGGGCGTCGAGGCTCTCTCTCTCTTTCTCTCTCTCCTCTCTTTCTTGTCGGTGCATTGAAATGAACACACAACGACCGAAAAGTCCACCGGTCGTTCCTTAAATGCTATCGAAAGGGAGATAGAGAGATGGAGATAAAGAGCGAAGAAAAGGAAGAAAAAGTGAGGTATTTTCTTGCGGCGTTCGTGTTGGAACGGGTATATAATAATAACGAGGGTAACTATCATCATCGAAATGATTATGTATTGCACTCGTTCTTCTTTCTCATCAATATCCACATCGTCTTAAACATTGGCGGTGACTACAGCGACGTTTATAAAGATCCCGAACGAACATATATATAGCCTCAGATCATACCTCACGTAGTTGTTGTGCTTGTAAATTCATAATACTCGTGAACATACATACACACACACATACAGGTACACGCACACAGACATATTCATGAACAAGTGGTGGGGGTAATGGCAAAATTATACCGAAAAAGGCATCGCGGTGTGCTCTCTTGGATCGCACGAAAGAAGATATAAGGGATCTCTTCTTCGTCTTCTCACTCACTCTCGTCTCGATATTTTTCCATCGAGATTATATATATATATGTGTGTGTGTATGTATGTATGTATGTATGTATGTATGTATGTATGTATGTATGTATGTATGTATGTGTGTGTATGTATGTATGTATGTATGTATGTATGTATGTATGTATGTATGTATGTATGTATGTATGTATGTATGTATGTATGTATGTATGTATGTATGTATGTATGTATGTATGTATGTATGTATGTATGTATGTATGTATGTATGTATGTATGTATGTATGTATGTATGTATGTATGTATGTATGTATGTATGTATGTATGTATGTATGTATGTATGCATGCATGCATGTATGTATGTATGTATGTATGTATGTATGTATGTATGTATGTATATCCTTTCTGATCTGACTAAAGCTGAGAAGTCTTGGCGGCGAACTCGGGTGTCGAAAACGTTCTCTTATCTCTCTTTCTCTTTTGCACGCGCTCGAACGTATTAACGCTGATGAGGATAGCGTGTGTGCACGCTCCACCGATTATCATGAAAAGACGTTAGAAGGCTTCGCGTATTACACCCTGGAATATAATTTTCCTACGAAATATTGCCCCTGGGGAGGAATCAAGTTTTGCGGCTCTTTTTCTTCCTCATCCAGTCGAATCTTATCCTCTCTGGGTTCGAGAGTTGGCTATCATTTTCGATAAAAGAGTCGATGGAAATTTGGATATGTCTTTGGATATGTCGTCGATCGAAAAAATTTACCACGATTAGGGTAGAATAGGGAGAAACGCCGCACACCTTTTGGAGAAAATTCATAACTTCTACAAAAAAATAGATATTAACCCGATTTGGGGGAGGGGGGGGGGGGGGGGGGGGTCGATTCGACCCAGGTCGAAATTTAAAAATTTTCCTATTGGAAAACGAAGCAAGGAGACGTGGCCTTAACTCCACAAAATCGTACTTTAGGGTACAAATCTGACGCAAAGTTTCGAGTCCTCGGTTCCTCTCATTCTTGTGTAGTAAACGATCAAATTTCGCTTTGGATCGATTCGAACCCCTGCACAACGGTTGTATTGTGTCAGACGATAAATCAGGTATGCTTTTCATTTTTTGTGTTTTTTTTTTGTACTATTAAGAGTACAATTTCCAATGAAATAAAAAAGGAAAATCATGTGCCTGTGTTTGCGTGATTTAAAAAAATGGCGAGTCGCTCCGGGATTGATGTGGGTCGAGCTCTCTGTTCTCGTGGAGTTGTAAATTAATTTGAATCTGAGAGCGAGGACGACGCGATGACGATTATATATAGAAGATCAGAACAACTCAACATCGGAACAAATAGTTTTATATTGAAAAATGTGTATATTTCCTACCAAAATTTACTACATTCATACCTTAAAAAAATGCACAGGTTCATGTAAAAAAATAAGGGTTTCAATTTCATAATATTATTTTGCAATATTTTAAAATTGAAAGATGCACTCTTAAGCTTCAATTTCTATTTTGATTCGTTCCATTTCGTACATTTTTCTTCGAGTTATGAATTTTTGAAGAAAAATATTGTTTTTTTTTTCACGAGTTGATTTGTTTATTGTTATTTATTTCATGAATTAATTCGGCAAACCTTGTATTTCGAAATTTTATCGTAAAGTGGAAGCCTTGAGCACGACACATGAATTTTTTCAGATGTTTAGGAAGTCGTTTTCGAGTCTTTGAGCATGAGGTCGATTCCCCCCTCCTCGCACTCAAGTGGTGTTAAAAAAACTCTGCACTAATCGGGTAAAAAAAATGTATGTATCAGTGAAAATTATTCAAACTATGTCCTACAATGTGGCATGAACAAAAAATAGATAAACTTTTATTTTGATATAAAATATACGTAAATAAAAAAAATGGCGAAAAGTGGCATCTCTCCCAGACCTTATGGGAAACATACCACGATAGTTTGTTCAATAACAATGCAATTGTTTAATAATTATACTGGTTTTTTATTCGAAGATGCAAAGTACATCTCAAATAAGACTGCAGGAACTCAGTAAAACCATAAAATTTATGAAAACTGTAACGCTGATAGCGATAATTGCATAAATAGAGCCCCTGCGTGAAATTTCAGCGAGAAAAATTCGTACGTATCGTCTTTAATCCGCCATTGATTTCTTCTTTGTGCGAATTCGATCGCGATAAATCGATTGTCGTCCGCTTCATTACTCTAATACTAATCACCATTGCAACATCATCCGACGTCAAATCTCAGAGATATGAGAAATGAGAAATTAAGAAGAAAAAAAAGTGGGGATCATTTGAATTCACGAAAAATATTATTTATACTAGTTGTGCTAGCGGCGATAGCGGTGAACGAAATATTTCACGAAAAAAAAAAAAGATTGAAACGTCCAAATTTCTCGTTCAGAATTAAATTTTACAATTTTTACGAATTTTCGACGTTTTAATCGTTTCACTATGGCATATGTATTATATTTTTTTTCTTTTAATATTATTTTACCCGAAGGAATAGAAAGAATTTGGACACGGGGCGAGTTTTTTTTTCATTCCCGCGTGGCTCTATCGTAATTCTCGGGCTTCATAAATTAATACGTCTCGGGAACGTTGATGGGAAAAAATAGTGGAAGAAAAAAAAAAAAAAAAGAAAAGAAAAGTTATGGGTCGAGCTCCGCGATACACGGATATTTCATCGTGTCTCTATGTATACGTCGGCTAGAGAATCCTTAGACGATGTGTAGTAGGCGTAGGCCTCTCACGGCCATCTTTGACAATCGCCCGGGATCGCTCCACCTTTCGCTGCACAGAATTTCGATTTTTTTTTTCTTCTTCTTTCTTGGCTCTTTGATCCTTTGGCGATGTAGAATTTGTCGATAATTTGTGCTTTGCGGTTTTTTGGTTCTTCCGGTCCGGGCGACGAATCTTTTTCGACGACTCGTGTAATTGTCCGAACAAAGAGCTCTCTCTCTCTTTCTTCCCGAGAGAAATTTTCGTTGGCAGATTTTACACGCTCAGAAAATAAATAATCGCTCTTGGTGCAATAAAGGCTAGATATATATATATATATATATATGGAAGTATTTTAGTAAAGGGTCGTAAAAAGTGGAAACGAAACGCCCCAGAGAGGAAATTAGCAAAACTGTTGCAAATGGTAGCTCTGCGAATCGACGAACCGCGAAACTCTCGATGCTCTCCCTTTCATCCATTGCTCTTCTCGTATCCTTGAAAGATTAAAAAAAAAAAATAAGAATTTATGCTTCTCCAGTTGTATAGAAAATAATTTGATTGCATTCGTTGGTTAAAGTTCAGCAATCGGGACTGTCAACCTCATGTTCGCTCCAACTTTGATCGATTTACCACTGTCCAGCTGGTACTTGCAACACAAATAAGTAAGAGGACATTAGGTATTGGGTTTTAAAAGAATCGGTAAAAAGATTAAGATTTGAGAAAATTTTGAATTTTTTGAAACTAAAAACAAAATATATATATATATATATATTTAATAAAATTATGCTAAATAAATTTGTTTTTCTTCAATAAAATTAAACAAAAATGATAAATAATTCACTGACTTTCCATACGATTCTTCAAACCGTCATTGCATCAAGCTTGACTCCAAAGCCGGTCTCTCGAAATATTCATTTTATGGAAAAATCGGGTAAATTTTTCCTCGAATTTTTCGTAAATTTTTCGAACGAGGCTCTCGAGACCATTATTTTTCCGTTTTTGTGATGCGCATCCCACCACTCGAAAGTCCCGAGTATAGCCAGAGAAAAATTCAGACCGGAGCCTTTCGTTATATGCTTTTACTTTCGAAAAATTTTGTTTCGGTGCCAAATTCACCGCGACTAATGCACCAAACGTCACAATATTTGAGATCTCGCGGCATTGTTGTAGGTTCCTCGGGACTTTTTGGCTTTTCACGAACGAGAAAAGGTAACCTTATGGTTAATGCGCGCTTTCACCCAAAATTGCTCCTCCGTATAATTAGACACATCTATTATACCCTCCTTTATACCTGCATTTTAACATATACACATCGCTGTGGTCTCAAGCTGGCCTATACAAGGCACCTATATATATTTATCTGACCATAGGCAGACCAAATACCCGTAATATCTCGTATACGAGCTTTTGTGTCGAAATAATGGGAATTGTATTCGTTCTCCTTTTACCGAGCCACAAATTCACGAAAAATATTCATAGCGAACCTATTTAACGCGCGAAATACGATTCGCTACCCAAAGTAGGGTCTGAATACTGGGCCAGTAGCCGTGCCGCGACTGCCAGAGCTGGCTATGTACTGGACGCCGACATTGTCCAAGTGCTGGCTTTTTTTCGGGATGATATAATATCGGCTCAGCATTGGCCAATAGTACTGGGATATACAATAGTCGATAATAGTGCACCGGCACTGGCTAGTAGTATTGGGACTACCCTGGCTAACCGAATGCCAAATTGAAAACGCGGGTCAAATTAGCATAATGCTTATTTTATTAATACTATAATTACTACTACTTTTATTAATACTAATATTTTATTAATTTTGTAAATACTTATTAGCTATAAATTAGCAATCCGTCTTATGACATTTTTGATCCTTCTTTTTCATTGAACCGCAAACGAAAAAAAAATCGGGTAAAATAAAAATCAGCTTCTTTTTTTTTTTTGTCGTGCTGAATAACGATCGGTCGAAAAACGCGTATTTAAAAAAAAAAAAACCTCGAAAATGATTATTCACGGAATATCAAGTTGTAACGAAAATTCGCAAAATAAAAAAATAAAATTGTTTATTCGGCATGTTTGAGCACGGAGAGAAAAGTCCTAGAAAAATTACAGTGGCAAGCACGGTAATTTTTCTAGGACTTTTCTCTCCGTGAGGGATTTTTCGATACCCCAGACTGTGAAAGAGCTAATGTTGAAGAAGCCAAATTCTAAAAAAAAAAAAAAAAAAAAAAAAAAAAAAAAAAAAATTATCAAGCTGGACTACTCCGAGTAACAATGGAAAACCCTCCTTACTCGATCCATTAATCATTACGAGTCGACATACATGTATACGTGTATATTCATCTCGAATTAATTAATCTTCGATCGTTTCTATACAGGGCTACTGAATACTTTCAATACGTTCGTTATATAATTTCCTGGAGTTATTAGTCACGTAATATCAGACACTTGCCGCATTCTCAAACACACAATAACGTAGTCAGCTTCACCGAGAGATTATTCCACGTGTTCCTCCTGTAACTGATCCTAGATTAATACGTCGCGCCTACTTGCTAACAATACATATGTATACATTATACATTGTGTATATATATATATATATATATATTATATGTACATATGAAATATGCATTAAACCATATACACATAGTATGTATGCGTGTATATATGTATTTTGAGCATTGTAATACCTTGAGCACGTGCACTACCGTTTCTGAATTACATTTCTAAGCTAACCGTGCAATTGTGCATTCACGTAGTTTGAGTATATATACATACATGCATTAATCCAAGTGTCGTCGCTTTGAGCAATTAGCCTGTCGCTCGAAGTGGAATGTGTCGTGCTCGCGAGGAGACCCAGAAGCGAAACTTCCTCACATGTGTGTGTGTGTGTGTGTGTGTGTGTGTTTGCGTTATAGTGTATTTATATGACAGAAAGTGCAAGAGCGCGAGAGAGTGAGAGATATACTGGAATTCATCAGGGTGCCCAGTCACTATATATATAAAAGCGTGTTTAAACCCTCGACGATTGTTTGATAGTTGTATAACACATATGATAGGGAATACAAAGCGGGTTTATTACCTTCCATTATATTCGAGAAATTTGCTCTCACTCTCTCTCTCTCTCTCTCTTTTTCTCTCTTGCTGCGAGAGTGTAGGCAGACAAATAAGTATCCCGTAGACGAGGACGACGTTCGTCATGACATTTCACGTGTGGGTGTCGTATGCTCTCCGTTCATGCGAAAGTTCAACACACGAACGAATTATTCTCGTCGTATTAAACTGCCGTTGAGACACCCCCGTGCGAAATTTATGGGCTATTAAAAAATAAAAGAAATGGCAATTTTTCTTTTTTTTTTTCTTGCGAGAAATAAAAAGTTTGAGCTTGATGATTTTTAGGACGTTGTCTTCAGAGCTCATTGTCAATTACTCATTTTCACGAGAAAATTCGTTTATTATTGGATTATCGATTTTTCATGGAAGTTTATATCTCTTCATTTATGGCAATGAAAAATCATCTCATATCTTCCAATTCTTTAATCGCAATTATTTTTCACTTATTAAAATATTTATTATAATTTTTATTTTGAAAATAATTGAATTGCAATTTTCATATTTAACCGTTTGGCTGCGTGCGCGCACTCTCTCGTATTTGAAATTAATGCGAGATCTCAAGTATACTAGCGACACTTTTGGTATACACTCTTGGGATACGATAAATTATCATTATGATACGGATTCGCATATTGTCATGAGCAATACTTATTACATGCATATTACATATATACGTGTACGTTATAACGAGCGAACGAATGAAAAAAAAAAAGTACAATGGTGTACGTATAATACATTGCGGTATAATTCAGTATACCTACGGGGGTCTTTGGGAAGTTGCACAGAAGAGCGAGTGAGATGAAGAGTAATGAAAAAAAAGAAGAAACTCGAGTTATACTTTGTGAGAACGAAGGTATATCGAGTATTCGTTGCGTCTTTTCGTACTTGTGCACATTCAATATCCATACATACGTAATTTTTATATTTACAGATGCATAAAATATGAAATGAAGCAAGCTGATGATCAAAGGTTCGAATACACAAAAAATTACTTTTGAAGTTCGCTTCAAATAATCGTTTAGATTATAAGAAAAAAAATCGTAGTCGATTTTTTTCTTATACGTTAGTGAAGTATTGTCGATCACCTTGCGCAATTATTAGAATTGCAATATTAATCATGAAATGCTTAATAAATTTAATTATTTGTGGTGGTGTGCGACGACTGCGGACGTGTGCGACCACTGGTAAATTCACCTTACATAGTCATAAGATGTTTATGACCTTATTTTTGCTTTTAGTATGTTACGAACATATTACCGATCAATAATATTCGTTGCAATATTTATTTGAAAAATCATCCAACAAATCTAAAAAATTCGAATTATTCGCGCACCCTCAATATGTAATACAAAAATGTATGCATATATTTATATTTTTGGTATAAAAGTATTCTGAAAAGGGTTATGCGTTTATATAGATATGAAAATATATAAATTTATATATATATATATATATATACACATATTTACAGGTATATGTGCCGTGACGCTGTCGTCGGATGGGGGGGACCCCTCTTCCGTGTAGTGAGAGGCCACAGCGGGTCCCCGGTCGTTTCTCGGCCGTGAGAGCACTATATTATATCATTGGCGGCCATTTTGGACCACCCAAGTTGCTGTCAGAGCATAAAAAAATATGAAGTTCTTTTTAGGGCCGCCTTTTTTATACGAAAAAAAGCCGCGCGCGCGCGCGCGAGTTCGCGTTCCACGGTCTTCCACCTCGAACGCCTTGGCGAGATCACCAAACACACATACACAAATGCGAAAAACATGTACATATGTATTTAAAAAAACGCGAACACGTTCAAGAGAGAGAGAGAGAGAGAGAGGGGTGCTTCGGTGCTTCTGCTTTGCGCTAGGTTGTAAAAGGCTCTCCCGGGCAGAGAAAGATAGAAAGGTAGAGGTGAACGAAAGGGAATGAGATATATAGAGATTACGAGGAGAAGAAGAAGGAAAAGGAGTTGGGGGGGAGAGGTTGAAAAATAAGAGAAGATGAAGGGTGCCGAGGTATACGGGAAGAGAGAAGAACGAGAAGAGAAGATGAGTTTCGTTGAGGATAGGGACTAGAGAGAGAGAGAGAAGGAGAAACAGAAGAGAAGACAAAGAGCACTAGGGACTGGAAGGAGTGTGAGTGTGTGTGTGTTAGAGTGAGAAAGCTCTATATATATATATGAAGAAGAAGAAGAGAAGATAAAGAGCACTAAAGTTAAGGAGTGTGAGAGAGAGAGAGAGAGGATAAAAAATAAGATGAAGGGTGCCGAGGATAGGGAGAAGAGAGAGAGAGAGAGAAAGATCGTTGAGGAAGAGAAGGAGGGGATAAAACGTAGAAGAAAGATGTAGTTATGTAGTTAAGACGGGTTAGATCGTTCGGCCGTCCGCCATCGCTACTCTGGTACCTTCGTTTTTTTTTTTTTTTTTTTTTCTTCTTTTTTTTTGTTGAGACCCTAAAGCTTCGCGCGCAACGCACATGCCAGTTTCAAGGTAGAGAAAACGAGAGAGAAAGAGCGATGGAGCGGAGTGGAGAACCTCCCTCTGATTGTGACTCCTCTTTCGTCTTGTTCTTCTCCAAGAGAGCAGCAGACTCTATTATTATTTTACTCCTACTCCTCCTCTCCTTCTTCTTCCTCTCGCTCTTTCGAGACTCGTGATTATTTTTTTTTTTTCTTCGTCACTTTTTCTTTTTACCCGGTCGAGTCATCTTTTTCCGCTCCCCATTGTCGTGAAAATCATGACCAGAAAAGTCCTCGTTGTCTCACTCAATTCGAAGCTACTCGTGAAATATAAACGTCCTCGCATCCTTTCCCCCCTTCCCCCTCGGATGCCCTGTCGGAAAGATAATAAACGTCCACGATTCTCCGAGTAGCTCCTGGCGGGGCGCGGGGAGGGGGATCCGAATGATTGAGATTTATCCGCTAATTTATCGAGCGGAAAATTGCAGGGAGATATTTCTCACGATTGGGAGAAATCGCGATCGGGAATTCATTTTATTTCGAGGTGTAAATCTGGGCGTTGAGTGAAACGAACAAAAAAAAAAAAAAAAAAAAGAAAAATATGGCGTCATTCGATTACTTATCGTTTTGAGGCTTGCAATTTGCGAAGGGGGGGACAGAGAAAAATGGAGCTGTATAGTCGATCGCGAATTTATGGTTTCGAGGTTTATGATTCTCGACAGAAAAAAAAAAAAAAAAATCCGGGGTATCACTCTCTCGGGTCCCGCGTACAAGCCCATAAATATATATACGAATATTATTGCTTTATCGTGCGCGATGCCTTTTCGACTCTCTGTGTCCACAACGAACGATCTATCGTTCTCGCGATCGATCGATCGATCGTCCCTCTCACGGGGATATTTTGCGGCATCAGCCTCCCGGGGCTAAAACGAGAGGGAAAGAGAAAGACACACACGCGATCGTACCTCGATCATTCTCCGCTTAGCTCTCTCGCTTCGTGAATCCTTCGTGTACGCCCATTACATGCACGTATAGTGTATTTTCCACACTGGCCATCAGCAGCCAGACAAGCTCTCGCTCTATATATGCACGTAGAGCTTTCAATCTCAACTTGCATCGTCCTGCATGCATTACCCTTTTTTTTTTTTTTAATTTTCTTCAATAATTTTTAACATTGCCCATCCGAGTGAGAAAGTTGAAGACTCTATTTATTTATTTATTTATTTACATTTTTTTTTTTTACCATCTTCCGAAATTCGGATTTTTCTAAATCCCGAGAGTTGCATCGTTTTTGTATTTCAAAAACAAATTATACATTGTACTTGATAGCATAGCAATCCTATTGTTATGTCTTTAAGCGAACGATGGCTGGTTAATGTTTTTGCAATGTCAGGGGCAGATCTCGAAGCTGAGGAATAATAACTTTTTTTATCGATAAAAAAAAATTGAGATGTGATCTATATATATTTTTTTATATTAGAGTAAAAAAATCGGGTAATGAGTGTATGGTGTTTTTTTTTTTAAATTCCGCTCTGCCGATTTGGTCTCGAATCCCCGATGTATAGCACACGTAAAGGTCCAAGCTCCGTTTATGCAACGTTCAAACCGACGCCAACACACACTGCAGTTATGGAGATGAACCTCTCTGTCGTGGTGCGAGTGAAGAACGATCAAGTCATTCCATTATCCGAATTGAGTGCTGCTCTCGTGGGTTGGCACGATCGCTTGTATCTTTTTTTTTTTTTTTTTCTTCATTTTCTTTTCGTACTTTTTTGCCCTCGTCTACTCTACTTATTCTCGCGGTATTTCTCCCGAGGCAATGGACATGTGCCGGAGGCATAAAAAAAAAAAAAACAGACATTGTATAAATTTCGTAAATTGTAAATTTATACGGGGTGAAAAAAAAAAAAATTGTCTTCTCGAACTCGCAGCTTTTTTCAATGGAGTTTAGTGCCATGAGACTAAAATGGGATTGAGGGGAAAGTCCTTGGAGTTGGTTTTTTTTAAATGAAAATTTGAGTTTTTAATTTCGTAGCTATTGAGGCCCATCAGTGACAAAACTAGTCAAAAATCGTGACGTGAAAAAAAATCATAAAACCTATCATAATATTTTCTAAATACTCTGTCTAAATAAAATTTATGAATATCGATGACGTTTCCCGTGATATTTTATTCATAATTTATTATAAATAATATTATAAATACAGTCTCAACTGACAAAAGTATTTAACGCTGTCGGAGCGATCAAGTCAAAAACGATAGCTGATATTCATAATGTTTTCTCGCGTGCAGAATGACAGACATATATATTGTATCCGAGATTTGCACACACGATGACTTTCGCGATTAAATTTCTCGGGAAAATCCCTGGCAAGACACAATTTTTTGAATACCATTGGAAAGTTCACGATTTCATCTTTCAATACTCAAAATTTGAATAAGAACTCTCGTCTTTATCAAAAGGTATCATGTCACTTCCGGTGAAAATGGAACCAACAGCCATAAGACCCATGCTAAAATAGGTAATTTTAAATTACTCGTTCGCAATAATTTGCCTTGCAACATACCCTGAAATTTTGAGAGAGCGTTCATTGCATCTTAGATAACACTCTCCCGAAGTTTCATTCGTATCGCCGGTATTTTAATTCACTGATGAGCCACCTTAAGATTAGTTCTGTCGTGAAAGCGTTTCAAAGTGCGGTGCTTCAATTTTTAATAGATCGAAGTTTTAGTATCGATTCTGATGTTAATTTCAAGCTCGGTTACCGTTTTTTAAAGAGAAAAATTGAATGCTGATTATCGAGGCTGATGCATGGGTGTGTACATGGGTGCTTATGATAGCAGCATTGAATGGCGTATTTAGGTCTATAATTAGTGCACTTGGATCAGCGATAAAAAAAAATAGTGAAGAGTTAGCGAACATTTAAGGAAGTAATATCACGTTAACGTGGAGACGATACTCAATCGAACCAAAATTCAAAAAGCCTAGGAAGATGGCGCAAAAGTTTGGCAATGAGTTTGTTCACACAGACTTTTGTTCATTCTGAGTTGAGATATTCAGGTTCACGTAAATTGTCAAACATCAATAACACGTTTACGCGAGTCGTAATGCCATAATGGCGCTGCTATAGTTGTTTTACAGCGTACAAAAACCTCGCGTAAACGCAAAATATGTTCGTTCTTTGGACTAATATTCGTGCACGTTAATTGCGCCAAGTAATGAAAAATGCTCAATCATTTGTGCATCTTGTTTTGTTACAACATTCAAGAGAATTCATCTGACCCATTATTAAATCATATAGTCTCTAAACGTTCATGACTCCGGCGTACCCGACCGGACTACCTTAATTTAATTAATTTTTAGTTGTTAATTTCGCTAGTTTTTATTCTGATTATTCGAATGAAAATAGTTGAAAATTTAAACTTTACGCGTAGAACGTCTCATGATGGGTAGGATAAATTATTAATGACTTTCTTTTGTGTAGAATGACCAGCGCCGGCTGTTGGTATGCGTAGAGAATTCTGTATCGAATTTTGTTGGCAGATCTCGTGTGTGGAATTTTGTGTAGAATAATAATATGCGGAATGATTTCTTATAACCTTATTTTATGCAGAACAATTCTGTATCGAATTTTGTGTAACACATCTCGTGTGTAGGATAATAATGTGTAGAATAATTTCTTATAACTTTCTCTTGGGTAGAATCATTCTGAATTGAATTGTATTTGTAGAAAATCTTATGCGTAGCATATTGTGTTGAATAATTTATTATCTTCTCTTTGGTAGAATAATACTGAGGTACATTTTATTAGTAGAAGATTTCCGTGTATGAACATTGCAGAAGTCTGCAGTTGATTAGCCGCAGTGGCAATTTCTCTGCATAAACTCCAAAATAGGTACTCACATGCAGGTGAATACACTGCCAGTTCTTTAAAAAAAAAAATGCAAGTGGTCCGAATTTACCATTCCGTCCAAATTGCAACCAATTCCTGTCTATAATATATATATATATATATATATATATATATATATATATATATTATATTTGGCATCAGACGTTTATATATACTGTATATATATATATATATACAGTATATATAAACGTCTGATGCCCAATTTGCCATTAAAATATTGCCTGCTAATGAGATCGCGCGCATCCCGAGAATGTATATGCATTACCGCAGGAGATGCATAATTGCATTATTACCCCTCCTTGGTGAGTCGCAGACGCCTTTTAAATTGGCCTTCTGCCCTTAACGGGATATTCGTTTTACGCCGTGTGCTCTTTTATATTTCGCGAGAAATTATCCGAGCGGTATATGAAAAGTTAATTTTTTGTTTTTCAAGTATTTAAAAAAAAAGTAATAATTATTTTGAATATCGATCAGCCTTTTCATGGCATGATTTATGAAAATATTTTTTTTTTTTTTCTGACTCGCCATTGATTGCCAAATTTTATTAACTACAAATTATTATCTTACGTACACATGTATGGATATTATATATATATGTATAACTTCGGGTCTGTTCGATCGTCTACCTTCTTCAGGTTTTAACCTTCAGACTTTTACATTTTTTATTCGTTCGATTGATCTGCCATTTACGATAATAAACTCTCCACTTTGCGGGGCGGCTTGTATGCGCACGAGGGTATATAAACTCATCGAGCATATACATATATAAATATATGTGTGTTGGAAGGAGGGGAGGAGAAAAGCGTAATCGTTTGACCAGGACGAGAACGACGATGGCGTCGCGAGCGAGTTATTACGCGGTCGATTGCACGTCTATCGTGTATTCTCGAGACTACCAGAACATCGGGGCAATTTATATTACAGCACCGTGTCTGTTGGTCGCAGAACATACGAGACCCATGTACCTCGATTCATAGCGAGCTTGTGAAAATGAAAAGAATAAAAAAAAATAGTTGATTGCGAAATCGTATTCGTGTCTTTCATTTTTTTTTTTTTTCATTTTACATTTTCGTGATGAAAAATTGTACTGGAATCGATATGCTTGAAATATAAATGATCGACAACCATGAATCCTACTTTTCTCATGATTTTGCATTGCAATGATGTAAAGATCCGGGGACAAAGAGGTATTTCGGTTCGTCGATTGAAGGGAAAGTTATGGAGCTGTCTCGACTCTGCTGTGGAATGACCCAATATATTTTTCCATAAAATTGACCAATTTATACAAAATTGGAGAGACCTTACTTTGTTCGAATGGAAATTTGTTGAGAAAAAAAATTGACATATCGATCTTTTTGGCTCCAAATACGAGCAGAGGACCCTAAAAAAAAGAACGTCATTATTCCAGTCACGTGATTCAACGGAGCATTACGAGAGTCTCCTTGATAAAAAAAAAGCCCGTGTGTTTTGTGTCTCTGCGACAACTTTTGGATCGAACTGCTTTTCAACCCGAGCCCTCTTAATTATACTCGATGATAAGTTCGACGAAATTCAGTCGCTACCGAACATCTTCCACAAGGTCCGCGACACTCGATATACTACGATTTCTTCTTCGATCATTTCTTCTCCAAAAATGGCGCAACCCGCAGTGAGAGGTCCTCTCGCATCGAACGATCAAAATTATTCAGTCAACGATTTTTCGTATCTTAAGCTAACTATGGATTTGGGATCATGATACGGCAAAAGAAAATGCCAACATATGGTATCGAGTCCCGGTAAAGAAATAAAGTGGCGAAGAGGGGGGAAACTAAACGCGTGTACGACGTACCAAATATGGGTATAGACGATTGCGCGCCGGGCGGTCTTCGTCCCTCGATTTTTTTCGGAAATTTAAATCAACCCGAGCGGGGTTGTGAGCAATAAAAATCGCACAATAAAATCGTTCGCCACTGTCTTCGTCAGACTCTCATTCTCTTTCTCTTTCTCTATACGTGTCCTCGTCGGGTCTACTACGTATAGCTGCACCTGAAAAACCATAAACTGCATACGTAATTTAATCCCATATACAGAAAACCTCGAGTCTGCCATGCATCGTAAAAGTTAAATTCTTTCGTCAATCAGCGATGAAAAAAAAAAATTCTTCTTTAATTCGAACATCACGAGAAAAAAAAAAATTAGAAGATCATGCCATCTAAAGATTTTTCGTGTTATTCCTTCGTGCTGAAATGTGGCAAGTTAGAAATTACGATGAATCAGTTAGGTGTAATCCATAAATTATTTTGATATTGAAAAAGCAAACTCCGAGGAAGCAAGACGTCTTTCAACGATTTTTCCAAATCTTCAGGCTGCAATTTCGGGAGTTTAGGGCCGATGGCGAGTTAGGTAGGATTGAAAAAAAAAAGACGCGAATAAAGAGAACGAAAATAAAGCATAGCCTCTTTCAAAAAAAGAAAACTTAATTTCTCCATGCTAGAAATTCTTCGGTTTGTGACGACAGATGCTTGTTCGAGATTGGCAAATAGTACATAAACAAAATGAATGAAAGATCGCGTCCTTTGACTGAAAGATGGCGTCTTTCAGCAGTTCTTCTAATTTCACCAGACTAGAAGCTTTAGACATTAGGCTGACAATGAGTTAGTTATGCTTGGCGAAAACCAGATAAAGAAAACGAAATAAAGATGGCGTCTTTTAACGACTTTCCCAATATCTTCGGGTTTGAAATTCGAGAGTCAGGGATGGCGTTGGATCGGTTAAGATCCAGCGAGAGAAAGAGACGGGAGTTTTGGAATAAAGACCGAGCCGCGATCTAATCTCAAACGTTAAAATTTATACTTTCCTGCCCCACTACTTTTCGGCGCCATACCTAATATCGTCGGGGCTGTTGGTGCTTTGCCGTTTCGTACGGGGCTCACGGACAGCTGCTGCTTTTGCTGCTGCTCGGGCTGCTGTTCCTTGCTGCCGGTTTCGGTCGATCCTTTGGTAGGCGGCGACTTTATCTGCTTTACGAGCGGACTCGCGAGTTGCCCCTCGTTTCCTTCTCTCGAGTGTGTAATGCAGAGAAAGAGAGCGAACGAGAGAGGTTCACGCTCGCACCCGCGTCTTAAACTTACGCTATCTCTCTCTTCCATAACACAACACGACCGGAATCCACCGCTGAGATAAAATGGTGGACCGGTTGTCTTATATATATATAATATATAAATACGCATACACATACCCGATCCCACACGTACCTGATAAAGTAAAACGTGTGTGCGCGTGAGATATGGCTTAAAAATGTTTTCCACCATTTTGGCCTTAATTAATTGAACGGACCGAGGCATTAACGAAAATGTCACTGCCAGGCTAGAGCACCCAGAAAGCGCCGCCTTCTTCGATCTTTCTCTTATTCTCATATCTTCCTCTTTTTTAAAAAAACGTTTTTTTTTTTTCTCTTTTTCGTAAGCCCCAACCGT
Organism: Rhorus exstirpatorius; assembly: GCA_963564615.1. Classification (NCBI taxonomy): domain Eukaryota; kingdom Metazoa; phylum Arthropoda; class Insecta; order Hymenoptera; family Ichneumonidae; genus Rhorus; species Rhorus exstirpatorius. Next base: position 17,088,194 of record OY751313.1, on the reverse strand, counting down.
CGAAATACGATATCCTTGAGAACGTCTTCTCTGTCCACGCGTTCCTCCTGATTATGATAATGCCCGAAACTCCTTTCTTCCTTCTCTTTTTCTTTTTCTCCGCGCTTCTTCTGCCGCCCCACGTCCTCTATATGGTATCACCGAAAAATTTCGCGGAGGCCTTGTGGATGGAGAAAAAAATGTTCCGAGTGCACCTGCACACTCGTGGAATCCTTTTGGTTACAGATTTTTATCAGTCGTGGATTCATGAATAATCACAAACACGGGGACTCGTTAATTGTCACATTTCCGGTTCTATAATTCCGATTTGCAGCTGTCAATGTGGAATTTCGTGTATTTATTCTTTGTCCCCGTGAAATTTGGTTTCTTTTTCCACGAGATATATTCGTGCTAGAGTGCTTAAATGTTCCGAGCAGGCAGACAATGACGCATTTGAACAAAATGTCCGGTTGGATTTATTGTGTGATAAGGGCTGCAATAAAGGCATTTTTTTTTTTACAATTAACAAGTGTTTACAAGACTTTTACAACCGAACGAAGTATCCATTAACTTAAATAACGTAATAGGGCCCAATCTTGGTTGGTGCCCTGAGTCGAAATTTCAGCCCTCCTTTTAGTGCCCGAAAACCCATTTCCTTTTTAATGCACGAGCCGCGACCCTCTTTTGAATCTATTAGGCCTTATTTGCGGAATTCGGTGCTGTCGCTAACTCTCCTTTCACTGCAATTCACCTCTACTAGTCCACCTGAACCTCTTCTGAATCCCTAATATCTGACAAACATAAACCTACTAGCCATCCTTTGGATCCAGTCTTCGGTCTCGACCCCCCAAGTAACCTCCTTTAGATCCCGATGCAGGCTAAGGACAATCCGGACCGCACATTTGGGATTAAAAGGAAGCTACTTGGGGTTAAAACCGGAGATTTGGGTTCTAAAGGAAGCCGTGCAGGACCAAGATTGGTCTCAGAGAGTCATGCATGGCAGAATCCTGAGCTCCCGGCGAGTGCGTAGTACGCGCGTTGGCCGCTACGCCGCGCGCCTCTCACCGAGTGCTCCCGTGCGCTCCAGTTCCTCAGAGCGTAGATATAACCCGGAGCGCGAAATCGTTGATTATCATTCGTGATCGCGATCTCTTGTCGGTCACAGACCCGTGGCAGGCTAGAAATCACTTACCTCTTTTCACATACCACGTTTACGCATCTTGAGGGTCTTATTTTACCCCGTTTACACACCTTGCGTAGACTGTTGAATAGCTCTGAGATTCCCTGGGGCGTTGACGCGCTTTGGATATATTATACGTGCTTGCGTGCATATATTATTCTAAACATGGCCATTGACGCACGTGTTTTGTATACAATTTGATGCAGACTCGTATCGTTTACGGGGCGTTTATAGCGTATTTTGTGACGCACCCGATATTCATCAGTAGTGAAGGTATCATAACCTCCCACTTTTCTAATATTTATTCTCGTAATCGATAGATATTTTCATTACATAGATTTATGCAGAATTAAATAATTATTGTACGCCTAAATTGGGAATTTGTCGTACGAACGATGAGTATTGGTATTGGTAGTTTTTACACCGACTCCCCTGAGGGTTGCCGGCTCCCTTCACTTTCCACCGTTGGTCTCCTTCTTACTTATCCGTTTGTCTCCGGTTCGATTCCCGCTACCAGAGCTTTGTCGCGCACCCACTAGATGTCAGCACTTGGTACAGAAGCAGTCGCAGTTCGTATGCCCTGCCTCTGGAGCTACGTTCTAGATCGTTTGTGCTTTCCACCATCAGCTGTGCTATGGCAAACCCTTCCCCGCTGCCGGAGCTTGTCTCGCTCACGCTAGATCTCAGCACTTTGGTACAGAAGCAGTCATATAATTCGTGCACGTTGTGCTTCCGGAGCTACGTCCTAGCCCGATGTGCTTTTATCAGCCGTGCTACGGCAACGGGAATCGAATCCAAGCCATCTCGCGGTCTATCGGTCACCACACCAAGGCGATTGCACTTTTTCCTTGGACCTAACATTTTTAGGTGGGTTTCGAACCACCGAGGTCACAGAAGAAGCACTCGGAATTATTTTCCATTGGTGCCGGCAGTGGGAGAATCGAACCCGGACCCACTGCGTGTGAGCCGGGCCCATTACCACCGGCTCTACTGCTCCCTTACGAACGATAAGTATATTTATCCTAAAATTGGCACTTATCGGTGAAGATATGAAGTATTCGATGCGTAAACGGCACGGTTCATTGTGGACAGATTAAGTTGTACAACTAGCGCTACCGTATCCAATGTGCCGTATACGGAACGCACCGATTATTAAACTGTACAAGTTATACACATTAACGTGTGCAAGGAGGGTGCGTAAATGTAGTAAGAGAGCCATGGAGGACCTACGGTCTCTCTCTCTCTCTCTCTCTCTCTCTCTCTCTCTCTCTCTCTCTCTCTCTCTCTCTCTCTCTCTCTCGCTGCGGCTCGAGATCAGATATAACAGCCACTGTGCATTAGTGGCTGAACAATCTTTCTCCACTTCATTTTTTTTTCCTTTTTTTTTGCAAAATTTACAGGAGCTTCAAAAATAATTAAATAACAGGTTTAATTATTAATTATTAATTATTAATTATAATAAATTAATAATGAAATAATAAATTATTATTATTATTATTATAAATTAATTATTAATAATAAATAAAATTAATAATATATAAATGTTTATTCCCCTTGCGGGGTACATTGCGGACTCCCGCTCCGCTCACACGTTTTACCTTATCCTACACTTAACCTATCTTAGCCTACCCTACATTTTTGAGAGAGAGAAAGACAAAATTAATAATAATAAAATTAATAATAATAAAATTAATAATAATAAATAATAAATATTAATAAAATAATGAATTAATAATGAAATAATAAATAAAATAATTAAATAACAGTTTTATAATTCGCGATCTGAAAATGCGGTACCTCTCGCTGTAATATCCGAAATATACCGAAAGAAGGGTCCGGAGGGTGTATACATGAGCGTGTTTGGAGGAGGCCTACCTGAATCAGAAGAGGAGGTTTTTGTGTACCCTCCATGACCTTCTTTGAATCAAAATGTCTATAGTTTCTGCCACTTTTGTAGGTTCACCTGGAGTTTCATAAAACGTGTACCGATTACCTCGTACCCTCCTTTGACTTCTCAATACTCCCAAGGCTTGACCAACTCTCGAAGACAATTTAATGTTTAAAGGAGGTTTTGGGAATGCTATAAATTTTTACTCTGGTGCGCACCGCGTTTGCAACAGAGAGACGACTGAATGATTTCTTGTACAGTTGCCAAGACTGGTGCACCGTATCCGGATTCTCAATCTCACTGCCATTATATAAATGACACAAGTATCGATTGTCTCGTCTACGTCTTCGCTTCGTATTCAACTCCCTGGGAAGCCAAAAATACTCATAAATATGTATCGTTGTCCCATCGAACGCAACATATATTTTACTTCATGAAATTCTTCGAGGTCGCACGAGATTGTAAAATCCCGAAAAAGTTGGATCCCCTTTGAGTTTCCGGGCAATCCGGAAATTAATCTGTAAATAGTTCAGGAGACGGACGAATAGAACGACAAAAGGGTTCCTCAAAAAGTTACAAGATGGCACCATATATGGGATAACCGGGAGCGCCAACTCGATCTTTACGCGTTTACTCGACTACTATTGTATGCGATATGTTGCAAGGTATCGTTCGCATATATATATATACATATACAGACACGCAAACATATATTCCGGAGATCGTAATCCCGCGAGGTCTGCTTATTCGCGGTGCTTCGCAGCGTGCGGGCGGTTTTTGCCGCACAGCAGAAACAGAGATAATGATCGCTTTTGGAAATACAACACGGTGTCCGCGACGTTTCTCTCTTTCTCTTTTCACTTATATTTTCTTCGCTTTGCCGAACACGCGCACACACACACACAAACACCGAATACTCTGCTTTGAATATACCAGATCTGTTTACTTTAAATTTTCTCTCTCTATCTCTTGTTCTTGTTTATCTCTCATACTTGTTCTTCTTTGTAACATAAAAGTGTGTGTGTGTGTGAGAGAGAGAGAGAGAGAGAGAGAGAGAGAGAGAGAGAGAGAGAGAGAGAGAGAGAAAAGGAGTGAGAGAGCAAAGTGAAGAGAGCAGCAGCAAGTAAACGTTGAACCACGCACGATTTTCAGAAAGGTATAGGATAACGTAGAGTCCCACTTAGCTACTAATGCTGTCGCTACCCGCTCTTTTTTCCTCAAGCAGCAAACCCAACGCTCTTATAATACACCCGTCTAAATTATGTCCTCCGGCGAGACTCGTCGACTTTATCTTTGTTTTTTTTTTTGCTTCTTCTATCTCTCTCTCTCTCGCTCTCTTTCTCGCAAGACTGAGAGACGTGAGTTGGCACTCATCCGTTAGAATCCTCTTTTTTTTTTTTCGTGTTCTCGTGTGCCCCACGAAGAGCGCCAAACAGCAGTGACTCGTATTAGCTATCGGGAATGTTTCAAGCATGATTACTCTCCAACACACACATCACAAGTGCCTCACCCTCCGACCCAACCCGAGCGATTAATAATTATTATCTCGACTCTCCTACCGATATATTTCCTACTTTATACTTCAATGCAGGGCAAACAAGCCTGTCAGTGTCGACGGGGATGTGTGTGTGTGTGTGTGTGTGCGTGTGTGCACTCGGTTGAATTACTCACGCACAGATCGAGCCTAATTGCATGGCGTCGATTGAGCTTGTCGCTTTATTTTTGAGAAAAAAAAAAATCAAAAAGTATTTCTCTGATTCGGGTGAAAAAAAAATTGTGATCGATAATGAAACGAGTTTTGGTGTGAATTTGGTCCACCAAGTTTATGCATATTCTTGCGCAAGCACATTCAACACAAGTGGACAATCCTATATGGTCCATTTTATTCAGAGTTGCGGCTGCCGGAGCCTGCCATTCTTGACTTGATTGAAATCAAATTTTTTTTCGAATTCAATGAAAATTTGGATGACAATGAAACTTGTACTTTTCATACGATAATTATATTCATAATGCAGGAAAATTCGTCGTGCATTATTTTTCCTCGTTAAAATAAGGCAATAGTCGTAACCCATTTTGAGCCGACCTCACTCGTGTATTCCTGAAACGTTCCCCGAGCGATAGAACGATTTTCTCTCTCGCGATTATTCGTTGGCACTGGTTTTCACCGGCAAAAGAAGGGCGGCTCGTTAGTTTCTGTATAGCCGCGTGAGCGCGCGCCATTTGGAATTTCTTGCTGAGCGCGCCTCCCCGCGGGCAAACGCGTTCGAGCATCGTGCGATAGCGGGGCCGCTCAACGCAAACGCGCTCGGCATCTCCAACCGTGAGTTGATGCACGTGGCAAAAATCAACGTCGAGAAAACGAACCGTAAAAGAACGTAAGAATATATAAGCCCGGAATGAGAATCGCGGAATGAAGAAGCCGCGGGGCGTTTACGGGGAGGAAGGTAAAAGGTGATTTGCGGTTTTTTTTTTTTTTTTTTTTTTTCTGGCAGTGCGAGAACAGAAATCTGGAGAGCATATATCTGTGAGATCGCAGCTTCCACCCAGATAATCTCTTCAGTTTTTTATTTTAATTTTTTTAAATTTTTATGTTTACCTCCAAGTGGGGAAATGCCCGATGCTTTGGGCCACGATAATTTGTATCTCCGATTTGTAAAAGCTGCGTCAGCGCGCTCCCTCTCATCCCATATTAAACCCGGTTGAATAAGAAGTGGTGTAGCAGAAGCGAACGCGGAAGGATAAAAGAAGAAGTCAAAGTTGGTATAGGAATAAGAAGAAGAAGGGACTGTGCGATGTGCCTGGCCAGGTGCTCGATGAGATCCCTCTCGCGTCTTCCTTTTCACGTCTTTCTTTCTCGATCGCGTTCTTTTTCCTCTATGTTCTTTCCCCCCCCCCCCCTTGTTTCCCCTTCAACCGGCAATGTTGTCTGTCTCCGCATTTGGACGAACGATCTCATTGTCCGCTTGTCCCAAACGAGCACGTATATATCTCGTTTTCTTCTTCGTCTTCTTCTTCGCACCGCGCGCATCATGCAATCAACCACTCCGCGAATACTTAACACACGGTGCTTCTCCTATTATGGCGGCTTGAATAATACTTTATACGCGTATGTAATCGCAGAAAGAGTCGAGAAAATTTTTAATTGCGTCTAGGAATGAGATTGATGATTTTTTTATTTTTTTATTTTATACAATTGATATATTTTTCAAATCTTTGGGATCAAAATACATTTAATTCGGATAGTAATAGTAGTAAGTTTTACTTGCATAGCCTTTTCGGCTTTTTACAACACTTTCATACACTCTATCACTCTTACACTGGGCCCACTATTTTAGTTTTTCTGTTCATTTACGGAACTATTTTTCTCCCTCGATTTTTGCAACCTCATTGCTATTGGCCCAGTGTATTTGTGAGAACCTACAATTTAAGGTGGGTTTCGAACCACCGAGCTCGCAGAAAAAGCATCTGGAAAAATCCATTGGTGCCGGCCGCGGGATCGAACCCTCTGGCCGCCTGCGTGGCAGTCCAGAGTCGGACCAACTGGGCCACTGCTCGCTCTTTAATTCGGATAGTAATTTTATAAATTAAGATATGAGTAAGGCGTCATTGATTCATATTTGCTGGAAAAAAAAGTTATAAATTTATTTCGCAGCCGAGTAAGGAAACTTCCCTGTACCACATTCATTTTGACTTCTCTTCTCGTCTCGAATCGCAGTCAAAATTAAAGATCCCGCCATATTTTTCCATGAGTTTTCAAAAAAATTTATATATATCCGAGATTTCTATAAATCGAAAACCAAAAAACGACTCGTGTCTGCTTGGCTTGAGACCAATCCTGACTTCAACAAGGATAATAATAACATCCTGCTGGTTTAGGATTCTCCGTGAATATACATTTTTTGTCTTCCTTCAACGAGATGTCCACCCGAATTACACTTTCAGTGCGTAAGCTGAGTCAACTCGAAAGTTACACTTTTAGCCCCCCCTCTCCGTCAATTCCTTTAATATATATCCCATTGTCACGAGAGGCGTGTGCCTCGAAAGACCGACTGTGCGCTTACAAAATACATACGCTCGAAAGAATAATAAAAATGCTCACAAGACGAACGAGAATAAGATTGAGGACCCTACTGCTGGTACATGGCGCGCTCTCGATGTTGACTTTTGAGCACGCATACGCGGAAAATAGGACAGGGGAAGAATGAAAAGTCTCGGTTAGAATGAACACGCGTGCAGAAAAACCATCCCTGTGGTCTCCGTTGACAAAATTACGAAAAAGTTTGTCCGATGGAGGTAAACACACACTCTGTATGTAGAGTTTCGTTCATATTGATGAAGAACGTCCGGGTGTCTCGTTTCAACAAATCTCTTCCTTTGTTGCAAGAACTTTTGCTATTGGTATATATATATATTAAAGTACAAAAAAAAACGATATATGTAGCATTCTTGACTATACATCGACCGCTACACGACAACATCGAACAAACAAAAGGTCGTAACCCGCACAATTTGAGGCGTAAAATAATGCGGATCAGGGCCTTTCCTCAGCTAGCTGTCGATATTGTGTAAGCGTGCCCTTGTATCCTCGTGCGGTTGACTCGACAAGGGATGAGACGACAAACAACAACACGGTTGAATGCACCGGCGACAAAACCGCACACAAAAACGGACGCAACGTTGGTAAACACCGCGACAAAGATCAGCAGTGGGTGCTCTAAGTTCGGTGTAGGAAAAGATCGAAAGGACACGAGAGAGATACTGAAAGAGAGAGTGAGAGAGAGAGAGAGAGATGGAAAAAAGGTGATTCTTGAGAGAAAACGACTCGAGCGACAAAGGTCAACGTGGGCGGGTGGCCCATGTTCACGCGCGACTTTGTGCGCACCCGGTGAGCTTTTCATTCCCATCTCGATCTCTCTTTTCTATTTCCCTTTCTCTCTCCCTGCCTGAAATAGGTGGAATCGCAAGGTGCGTTTGCAGACTCTATCTTGGTGAAAATCGTCTCTTTATTTTTCTCCAGGGACACGAGTAGACACGAGTTTTTTCTTCATACAAACAGATACATTTTACACACTGTGTGCACCAGCAAGTTTGTCATCCGGTTGCGGCAAGACGCGTGCGTTGTGCACAAGGAAATAATGCCAGAGTCGATTGGAAGCTGTGCACACTGCGTGGTAGTTTTTTTTTTTTTTTTTTTGACATTTGATCTCGGTGTATGGGAGCGCGTGCGGGAAATCTTTCTGTTGCGCAGAGAAAATCCTAAAACCAGACAGGGAGGTCCAGCTTTTAGGCGCCGCAAAATCGTTTTCTGCTGTAAAAAATATGCCCAAAATTGGAGTTTTTCAATCAAATTGAGAGAAAACGGACTGACTCTTGAGATATTTAGTGCAATCGGTGAAAGCTTTCCCCTATGCACTTTACCCCATACCTTATTCGTTATGCCTTTCGATTCTCATATACCATTTAATTCCGCAGCCAATCTTTCCTAATGCACTGCTGTATCGAATTTGCAAAAAGGCACCGGGAAATCCCGTAAAACGTAGCCGATACAGTTGAAAACTGAGTTTCAGTTTTACCACTACTATAGAGACTCTGAAAAATTGCAGTAGGCAATTCAATCGGCAGTATATTGATCGTGGTCGCAATACTGCCGAACGCGCGTCCATTTGTTGTACGCTTGTGAAAGTTGTTTTTAGTTGCGTCGTGTGCCATGGAGTTAATATAATTTTGCTGTGTTCTCGCGCTCGAAGACATTAATCACAAATGGATAAATCAATGGTCCAGTTCATGCAGAGTAATGGATGAAGCCCCACACGTGGTCAGAGATTCAATACGAATTCTTAACGCACATTTACAAGTCTACCGAAAACTTCGTCACCCAATAACAACATTATCAGAATTGAGTATTCCCGAATCAACTTACCGAATTACAAGTCTACCAGACATGAGCAGCATCCGACATCTCTATCCAATAACATCTCTGACAGAATGAGTTATTCGCTGAAATTTCTGCCTTAATCGACAAGTTTAGCAAATTACAACTCTCCGGCATGGCTGATGACAAATTAACCGTAGATTGCCTAAACAGCATACAGGGTGATCGGTTGGTAACTTATCACCAGCCACGTCGGAGAGTTGTTAACTGGTAGACTTGAAATTGGGAAGAGATGCTTGCGGAAGCCTTATTCTGGCAGAGATGTCATTGGGTAGAGATGTTAGGCGCTGCTTTTGTCTGGCAGAGTTGTTTTGCGGTAGAGTTATTATGTGCCAGGTTTGTTCGGATAGCCCAAATTCTGGTAGATATGTCATTTGGTATCGTGACCTTTAGGATAGAGTTTTAAATGTCCAATTTCTACTTGGTACTTGGTAGGGGCACCTGCCTTGCCCTATCGGGCTTAAGGCTCCCTTCATACACTGGGTGCATAGTTTTTCCTGTTCATTTACGGAACTATTAGTTTCTGTTGATTTCGCAACCTCTTTGATACCGGCCCAGTGTAGTTGGGAGAACCTACAAATTTTAGGTGGGTTTCGAACGACCGAGCTCGCAGAAAAAGCATTTGTAAAAATCCCATTGGTGCCGGCCGCGGGATTCGAACCCTGGCCCGCCTGCGTGGCAGTCCAGAGTCGTACCAACTGGACCACTGCTCGCTCTTTTTGTCCAATTTCTAATTTTATTTAACCGTAAATCAGTTCATGTACGTTTGATTATATGAGGTTGCCGAATGCTCGTGCGAATACTAAAAAATTTGCATCTTCCAGATCAAAACATCAAATTATCAGACATTTCAGTTTCCATCTGAAGGTTGTTTCACAGCAACCAGCAGTTATTTCACGCAGATTTTTTTCTACCGATAGCCCTTGTAAACGAAAAAAAACTTGTCCTAAATCGACCACTCATTGGTTTTTTTTTTTTTTTTTCTTTCACCGAGAATAACGAGATTCTCGATCCCCGAAAAAGCACCGGGGCGAATTATTATTATCCTGTATAGAGACGAGAAGAGAAGATCATCTTCGTGTGTGATGCGCCAGCTGGCTTATATTGAAAATCCAACCCTCCGAATCATCGAAATATCTTTTCCTCTCCCTTTTCCGCCCTAATGTGCTTGCGCGCACACTGTGACACATACACATATTGGCTGCTGACGAACGAAAGGACGCGAGCCCCATGATTCTTCATGTAAATCGATGAGGATTACGACTTTTTGTTTGCTACCGATCGATACACATCTATATATTACACATGTGCGCGTGGAATCTTCTTCGTCCATCTCTAGCTCCGACCCTATGCACTTTTTCTCACCTCTCTCGCAACCTTCCGAGATCCCGAAACGTCCGCGTAGGATCATCCACTCGGAATTCTCGCCACGAAGCTCGAGGGTTGAGCCCAAATTATTTTCAATCTCTCTATATATACGCACTACATCCCACGTTGTAACTCATCATCGCATTATGGACGCAGTTTTTTTTTTTTCTGCTGAATATGTCGGTAATATTTTCCGCTGGCGCGATAGCTAACTAGCCCCCTCTTTATAGGGGATCCCTGCCACACCCCTTGGAAACGACACAAGCTCCACCCTCGTGCAGGAAAACCCCATGATGAATGAGAGACGAACATAAATGAGAGTATATGTCTCTCGTACGTGTAATCCGTTAAGGTAGTCCTAGCGTTTTTGCACATAGTGCACAATCGTATGAAATTTTGATAAGTTATAGTCTTAAAGCACCCTCCAATGCACCTGCAAAGTTTCAGTGTACCTTAACGACCTTTTTAGCGAGAAAAAATTGAGTTAAAAATCACGGTTTTAGCATAGCGACTATAGGAAGAATCATGACCGCGCGGAGATTACCTCGAAATTCATACACTAATGTAGTCAAGAATCGCACAATCAAACGCTCATTTTGTTTTAAAAATATTGAGGATTCAGATTTTCACAAAAAAAAAAAACACAAGCTCAACGGATGTTTGAAAAAGATTTTACGAGTTTTCGGTCGCGCTAGGACTACCTTAAATGGCGTCAACAATTGCGGTGGGGATCCAGCTGGATTCTCGCGATTATCCCTTCTCTCTGTTAAGGATCTGACCAGATATCGGATCGGATCCAAGCACTGTATCCCCGTCCAAATCCGATCGAAATGTGTTTTATATCTGGCTTATATATAAAATCCCGAATAAATCTATTTATCTACCGCAATTTAGGTTATTGGCAATTGTTTATTGTTACCTGGGCAATAGAACAACTTTAACAAACAAAAAAAAAAAGTCGACACCGGGGTTTGAACCTGCGACCTCTCCACTAGCCCTCATTTGCGTATTGGACCCGAAATAAATGACAGCAAAAATTATATTTTATGAACCTTATTGTTTTTGACATTTTTTATTGATTGTTGTTGATCCAACGATGATTCCGGTCGTTGAAAATTTATTTGCTAACCCGGAAAATGATTAAAGGATCACCTACCCACCTACGTGCCTACCTAATGAACTAAACCCTCTAACCACTACGCTATCGAATGCTTATACATTTCTTTCATAAATGTCTTCTATACACTATAACCACTGGAAAAGAAAAGATGGTGAATTATATTAAAAATCGTCTGTATAGCAGATTTAATTTTAACTCTTGACAGTAAGTAACGTACATATGCGCGGAAAAAAGTCGTGCCACTTTTGTGTCATGACGCATACGTGTCAAGCCCCCCCCCCCCCCCCCCCCCAAAGATACGTATCACAAATGAATTGAAAATCAATTATTATTTTTGTTGCTCCTCCTCCGATGCTTCGTTAGCAAGACATTAACTTTTTGTCTATACATGAGAGCAGTAACATTTCACTTTCTTCAGTCCCTGAAAAGTTTTCGTTCGTAACAATATTAGGTTGGCATTATTGCGTACGGCCTGTGTCCCCTTTTGCCTCGCGCGCCTCTCAAAGTACGATCAGAACCTCCTTAATTTCATCAGCAATAATGATGATTAATATGGGTAGAGCATGTAAAAGTAGTGTCCGAGGCGTGTCTCAGCGTCATAAAGTGTGTTTTTTTTCTTCTATTTTAGTCACGAATCTGAAATGTTTATTGAATTCTAAATAATTCCTTAAAATAACTACCAAATAATAATTCATCTTTCTGAGTTATTACAGAACCGAAAAAAAAATACTAAATTAATAGTTTCCGTCGTCGTCTCTGATCGAAAAAAAAAAACAATTATTTTTCGTCTCACTCATTTAACAATTATCAATGCAATCATATCGCTCTTGAGCTTGAAATCTCAAAAAAACACAAGATAATTCTTCTTCCTCGTGCGCCTGCTGGGGAAACGTACCATAAATAATAATGAAATTAAAAGGTCGGATGTATATTCCGTGAACGGTGACTCCGCGGCGACGAGACTATAAGCGTGACTGAAACCTGCAGTGAGATATATAATATACTCTGATGAATACCTCGAGTAAATTTCACGATTCCCATTCGAATCAGGGAATATCCAATTATTCAATTATATCCCAACGTTATTGCGGAATATTTCGTAGCAAGCGATGTCTTTAACTTTTTTTTTGTGGCCCCGGTCGTTTGTAGGAAAACGGATCGATTATCATTCCATCGTAGCCTTTGATCCGCTCATATTATCTGTTGTTGCTCTCTCAAATGGTGAATCGCTGGACTCTCGTTAATACGAATCGCTTGACCCCACCATCAGGGAGATCAGACTCGAGCTCCACGAGCACGTACGACTCTCGAGAGGCCAATCCAAGCGACTTGCCGAGTGTACGTTTTATACCGGTGTATCATAATCCGGTACGATTTTCCTGTGGCTAATGAGACCCAGAGGCGTATGAACTCTTGAAACCGTAGAAAAATCGTCGGCGAGCTTTTGTGTGTGTGTGTGTGTGTGTGTGTGTGTGTGTGTGTGTGTGTGTGTGTGTGTGTGTGTGTGTGTGTGTGTGTGTGTGTGTGTGTGTGTGTGTGTGTGTGTGTGTGTGTGTGTGTGTGTGTGTGTGTGTGTGTGTGTGTGTGTGTGTGTGTGTGTGTGTGTGTGTGTGTGTGTGTGTGTGTGTGTGTGTGTGTGTGTGTGTGTGTGTGTGTGTGTGTGTGGGTGCTTGAAGAGAATTGCCTGGCTGGAAGCGCGTCTTAACCCGGGAAGCCAACCATGGACAGCAGGGTGAGAGCGTAATATCACGAAGTTGCCACAAAGATCCATGGCGGTGCTATATATGTATATAAATTTTCATCGGATAGAAATTATAACGCCCTGGGCGCCTAAAGAGCTCTCAGTTCGTCTCTCTACCCTTCCATCGATCGTGACGACCACCTATCGTATATAATTGATAGTGGCCACGAGAGTTCTCTCTTTTTGCCATTTAAGACCTCGCATATGTTTGTATTAAGGTGATCCTTATTTAGGCTTTTTTTCAAATATTAATGGTCTCACTCCCCAAATTGGTTTCAAATAAATGAAAAAAAAATCCCTAAATTTTTTTCAGATTTTTATTTTGATGATTGACCTTGGCCAGTGGTTCAAAGTTTCCCATAATGATAACATGAGGTTTTTAGGCATTAGTGTATAAAAATCGAAAGCATCGATATTTTTCAGCCGAAATATCTAAAATTATTGGAACTTCATTCGCATTGATGCAGCTACTTGGATAAAAATTGAGAACAGTATTTTTTTGAGTTTTATATGAGTTATTTCACGTCGAATAGATTTTTTTTTCTCAGAAACATGGTTTTCAACGATTTTTTATTCATAATAATGGATAAAAAAAAATTTCTCAGCTTCATAGTTCAAAATTCTCTAAAACTGGTCTGCAATGATGCCGGTTCATGAAAAAAAAAAAATTAAAAGCACTATTCTTACAAATTTTATATGGGTCCATCCACGTCTACTCGGCATTTTTCCTCAAAAAAAAATCACGGTTTTTAAGGCTTTTTTCCTGATAGTATTAATAAAAAACAAATTTCTCAACTCAATAATTCGAAAGTCTTGAGAATTAGTCTTTAATGGTCTTGCCACATGGAAAAAAATTTTAACTTTTGGCATCCAAACTTCTATATACGATATTTGAGATCAGATATGGTTTTGTTTTTTAAATTCCCCTCCAATTATGGCATTTAAAAAAATTGAAAATTAACATCTACAACAGTCCTCTTTATTCTCTGTAACATATATGAGCGTCATATACTATATAGGTCATTCTAATGTAATTCGATAATTCACGAACTTCATTTAATAAAAAACCAACTTATTCTTGGAATTTTCGAAAGTAGGAGCAATCGTAGAATTTTTTTTCCCCCGCCTAAAATTCAATATCGAAATTTACATTTTTTTTAGGATTCTGTGCCAGTTTGTATTTTTCTCCCCAGCGATCTAGCAAATCCTTTAATATAGGAACCATGAGTGCATAAATTTATATGTCTTCCTAGATATCTTTCTCGTCATTTTTCTCAATGTCTTCCTCGCTGTCTTGTGAAATATCTTTCTCAGTATATCTTGTTCGTTGTCTTGCAGAGTGTCTTCCTCGATATCTTTCTCGATGTCTTCAATCGAGTAGGAAAAGAATTATAAATATATTCGGGAAGACACCCATCAGAATATCGTTTTACAAATGAAACATTGTCAATGATCCATACCATGCCCGTCTAAACGCATAGAATATTAAAAAAAAACGTGACATTTGATTGGAAAAACAATCATTCCCATGGCAAGTGACAATGAGGACAGAGTTTCAAAGTATCACACATGCAATTCCATTTAATTCCCAAGCCAAGGCATAATTAAGGGGGGATCCTGAATTAGAAGGTCCAAAAAAATCGATTTTTTTTTAATTGTTTAAATGTATTCCTTATGTATCTAAGAATGTGCACACAAAGTTATATAGGCTAATTCGAAATATTTCCAAAGATACAGCACTGAACGCAGTGGGGTATCGAGCAGGTATACGAGCGCTTGGGCAGTTAGGGCGCAAACTTTAAAGCCCGTTTTCTCGAGTTTTCGTTTTTACGATTTTTCTAAATTGGCGGGCGTGATTGCAAAAAAACTAGACGACCAATCATACCAAACCAAAGCTTGTTAGCTTCAGTATTGTTTTCTTGTCTATTTGAACTAAAAACATTGTCGAAAAAAAAAATTCTTAACAACTTTTTTAGCAAGTTGAAATGATTTTTTTTTCACAAAAAGCACATTTTCTGTTTCAAGCCCGAGAAAACATTCGAATTTCATCATTTTTTTTAGTTTTTCTTAGTTCATATGGAAGAAAAATAGATTACAATTAAAATGGTTTTTGGTTTTTTTTGTTTCGGATGAAAATTACGAGCTCCATCTGTCCCGCCGATTGAAAACAGCAGTTGCACGAATGTGCATAAAAATCGGTTGCCTGTGAATATTTTTCTTTAAAAAAAATTGTTTTCTCATGTCAGACATGTAATAAAATAATCTAAAAATTTCGCTAGACTTGCTTTTTTTTACCCTAAAAAAATTCCCCAAAACATCGATTTTTCGAACCGTCCAATTCAGGATCCCCCCCTTAAGGGTGAAGCTCTCGCAGAGTTTCATGTGAGACGGGTGGAGGAGTTGTAATTACCCAATGTTATGGGGTTAATTATGTGCAGTGTCATCAATCAGACCAGTATCACATTGCCACCGTATAAAGTACAAGTGGAAGTATATATAAGTATCATAAAGAATATAATATAATATAATGTTGCTCGGTTACCTCTAAACAAACTCAAAAATACAGTGATAAATAACTGGTTCTTGCTCTGCACTACCTTATAAATATAACCTTAAAGTGAGGCGTCAGGTCAACATAATTTCAAAAAAATTTCAACCCATTTTTCTCGTAAACGGTTTGATGAAATACAAAAAAAAAAAAGAATAGTGGGTTCCTCTACGTAATTGATAGATGCGAAAGACCCTTCTATTTTTTTTTCGATTTCAGTAGCTAACTTATGTGTCAACAACACCAATATGTTACGGATTGATCAAAGTTCAGTAGAAATATGTAAAAATCTCTATTTAAATTTGCACTAGTATTGCCATACTTTATCACTGAGCAACTATAATGCGGTTTTTTTCTCTTGGAATTCGTATTTTTTATTATTTATAGCAATAATATATACGTTTACGTAATAATTCACTATTCCATATACAGGAAAAGCCAAAGAGTTATTCCCGAGCTGGCTCTACGGCAGCGCTGGTGTTGCGTTTCGGCATTGCCTACGAAGCGAATACTGAACAAGACATGCTAGATTTTCGGAATAACCAAAACCTCTATCGGCTGTCAATTTGTTTGGAAAATCCGCGAGCCACGATCTGAGATGACCTCAGAATCGGTTACGTTCCACTGTCGCCAACCCTGATACATCATATCACGAAATCGATCCCTCACCACTGACGCTCACCGCGGGAAGATCCGATGGTATGATTTGTCGAATTATCAATATATTTTTTTTCAAGTGCTCCAATTTAAAAACTATGTCGAATCGAAAAAAGTGGCTAAGTAGTTATATGCTTAGAGTATCATCCTGAATCGACGAATATACGCTTTGCTACCTATTCTGAATCATTCTCTGTATATCTGTATATTATTGTTCATCTTTTTTTTTTGCTCTCTCTTGATTTTACGCTGCCAGAATGCGGATCCGTTCTCCTT
The DNA here is from genome assembly GCA_963564615.1 of Rhorus exstirpatorius. Classification (NCBI taxonomy): domain Eukaryota; kingdom Metazoa; phylum Arthropoda; class Insecta; order Hymenoptera; family Ichneumonidae; genus Rhorus; species Rhorus exstirpatorius. Next base: position 17,071,505 of record OY751313.1, on the reverse strand, counting down.
ATCCATTTCTCTCGGATAACCCGACAGCCTTGCCTCGTCATCGTCTCATCATTTCCGAGCACTTTCTTCCATTTTTTTTCCCCCTCATTTCGTTTTGTACTTCCCTTTGATTTATTTACTCGAAATCTCACTCTTTTCTTCTCTTGAGAAATATCCTCGGGTTTTCAGCATCGAAATAATGAATGGTGATAATTGATAAATGAAAAATAAAACCTCGATGATTTATCGATTTTCTCGATCGCGATATATTCGTGTTTTCATTATTTTATGAAAACATTTTTAGAGTACCTCGATTAAAAAAAAAAAATGGAATCGTCTCGACGGCATAACTCGATTTCTGCCTAACGAAATGATGCCAAATTTTTATCTGAAAATTGTGGCACTGCCTAAAAGTTTTTGCTTTCGACCTATATAACGTCTACTCTTCCAATCGCGAAAGAATAAGAAAGTAGTTTTTCCCCATTTGTCAATATTTAAAATTCAAACTAAAGCCAAATTTTTGTCCTTTTTTTTTTACAAATTTTGAAAAATTCAACGCAGCTCGACAGAGCTGATGAAGATCCGATACAAATTGGAAGTCAATTCATTCAAAATAGAAATTGATTTATGAAGTCAACGAGACAATTTGTTTTATTTATTTATTTGTTTTTCGATATTTTTTTTAACAAAAAGAAAAAAATATTCCATGCTCTTTAAGACTCGTACAAAATATATTGTATAATTAGAAGAACCAAAATCCTCGTGGTTTGAACAAATAACCCCTCTTAAGGATCTTCACAATCAATTCAATCAATTTCACGGGGTCAGGTGATAGGGAACGGAATGGGGGAAAAATCGATTATTTTTCTTCCTACAATTAAGGCAGGAAAAATAATAAAGAAGAGAGAGAGAGAGGAGAAAAAAATGAGAACAGAGAAAATACAAAGACAACGTCTTTTTTTTTTCTATTTTGCGAGTAAGGCGAATAGGAGGAGCTTGGAGGAGTGCAAAGGTGAAAAATAGAAATTAAGGACCGTTGAGTTATCGTGGTTGCGTGAGAGAGAAGCGGCGCGAGATAAATCACAAACCGCAGGCCGCCGACTCGCGACCACATAACTACAACACATGCAATATATATATATAATAATAATGGTGCATAATGCACCCTGGCCACCACTGCTATATTCAAACGCGTTGCGGAATCGCGAATGCAAAAAGCCCACCCCGACCTTCTCTGGCAAATCCACGACGCGGAATTAATAGTGCACCGCAAATGTTCACCCTTCATTCTCTTTTTTTTTTTCGTTCATCTCTCTCTCTCTCTCTCGTGCTCCATTCACGAACAAACCCAAACTCATTCGTCCCGGACTCTCTCGCTCTCTCATTCTGTCTCTCTACACACGTTGGCTATTTTCTGCAATGAAATGGTTTTTCTCTCATTCCGGAAAGCAATTATAATTTACGAACGATTTAATCATCGGCAGGAGACACGGACATTAATAAAATTATTATTCTCAATTATTATCGGTCATTTTACGTGAAATAGTATAAATTCAATTATTTTTACGTATAATTATGTTTGTTAAATTTATGCATTCAGGCAATTCAGATTTATAACACGCATCTTTGATTTCGATTCCTTTTTTTTACAGAGGAAGCATTGTTCTATTTTTTTTCGCGATATTCGTGGCAGATTTTTCAAAATGTTTCTCGGACAGCTGGAAATCCCATTTAGTTGATAAAAATAACGACTGAAATTGAGAAAAATATAAGGACGTTTTCAACGATGTCTCACGTATAAATTCTCAATGCAAAGCTCGATCCGAATGAAATTTCAGGACATTGCTATGTGACAAAAATCTTTAAAAAAATCAACGATCTCGAAGATTTTCAAAGCGTTGATATTCAATTATGATATAATGACAGAGTCATTAACGAGATCGTTTAAAAAAAATTGTTCCACAATTAATCAGTAAAATTTCTTTTTTGTCATATAAAATGATTTTTGATTATTATTTTTTCTTTTTTTTAAATTTAAAGTCTCAAATTTTGAATATATTTTTGTAGAAACGTTACACGTTGCCCGGAAAAAGTTGCCCGGTCATAGAATGAATAGTTACCTAAATAAAGTCTTAAAAAATCTCGAAAAAAGGTAAATTCTAATTGAAAAAAAAAAATCACACGAATTCACGAAAATCAATGAATTAATTTGATGCAAAAAGAAGGAAAAAAAAAAAACAACTTAATAACTTTTCAACATTATTATTGTTATTCAAAATCCAAGTTTTCTAGATCTCCCAAATTTGAATTTTTTTTGTTCTCTGCGAAATGCTCAAAATTCCGATAAAATCTGACTTTTAGCTGGAAAATTTATACCTCCAGCATTCTTAATTCAATTAAAAAAATTTGACATTTTTCTTTTTTCGTACTAAAATGTTTTTTTTTTTTTTTTTACAATTTTTCGATCTATCCTGGTATGTCTATGGATAATTCGTTAATTCTCCCTCTACCCCGCTCTCTCTCTCTTTCTCTCTCTCTCTCCCTCTTTGTCTCTCTATCTCCCTCGATTCTCGATTATCGCACGTGTAAATTAAACGAGAGTCACGCAAGTAGCGCTCCAGGGCGATTATAGATATACACATAACTTATTTTATACCATATAGTTATGTACATACAGGCACAACATACATATATGCCGCGAAGGCAATTGTCTGACTCGCGTGTCGTGTGTGCGCGCCCGGTCTGTGCTCGCGAGACCTCGGAAATCGACGAATACGACGACGCGACCGATCTTATCGTGAAAACGGTGCTCTTACACGCATACACTCAAATATATACACATATACATAGAAAATATAAATATATGTATATACTCTAACTGGATAAACGATCGGTACGGTAATGCATCGTTATCCTTTCTCTCTCTCTCTCTCTCTTTTTCTCTTTCTCTCTCTCTCTCTCTCATTGGGGTGGGAATTACATCTTTACGCGACAATCTCGTTGACTCCCGGTGAAACGAATCTCGCGATCCGCATAACCGGGAAAATTATCCTCTTGTATCCTGTATGCACACGCGTATGTACAGGGTGTCCGATTTTAAAAAATATGCTAAAATATACCGAAAACTAAGCATTAAATTTAAAAATGTTTCGGGCAAAAGTTGTTGCATATGAAAGGGGGCATCAGATGAGCATCCCGGTTTTTGAGCCCGAGGCCCTAGCTGGGCCTATTGAGGGCCAACATTTGTTTTTTTTTTTTTAAATGGCATACTTTATTTTTTATTGCATTTTCTTATTTCTCATAGAAAAATGAGTACGTTTTGCTCCCAGTCATTTTTTTGGTTTTTGTCTTCCCGTGTGGAAAATTATCTCGGAAGCCCGAAGAATATGCGGGCCCCTTGAAGGCTTTGATGTGGAATCCCTAACAGGGATTTCCCTGTTACTGCCCTAAAGGGTCCTAGAAAGGCACTCGTTAGTTTCCATGATACGAAATAACAGGGACTTGATGGGCGCACCAATGAAGGGCTATGTCAGGTGCTAACGGAGTACTGGCCAATGTTTATAATAAATTTAACCGGGTCTTAATCAGGCAGACTAATGTGGGCCCAGTTTGATTCAGTCACGATTTCCGTAATAAAATAAATTACGGTTTCATCTGGTTTACCAGTAGAAAAGCCCAGTCAGATCCCGAATAGAAAATTTTTTGGTATCCCAAATTAAAAAGAGGCCCCCTCTATAGGCATCAGCAGGGCATCCACGGTAAGGGTTTCAACTGTTAATTAGTAATTGACTTTCATATTTTGTACTGCAAGAATGAAGCTTGTTATATAATTTTTATTGAATTAATAATTTATTGATTGCTAATTTTTTTCTATTGATTTTTTAAAATTCAATTAATTAAATAAGTTAATAATTAATTTAATAAAAATTAATAAATTAATTAAAAAATAATAAAAAATAAAAAAAATTAACCGTTAAATTACATTTTCACTTAGTATCGCCTTGTTCACAGTGTTACGAGCCTATATAATAATTCTTATGTTGAATCTAGACGTGGTTTTTGAGAAATATAATTGTTAATTAAGATAAAAAGGGCAAATTAATTTAATGAATGATAATTTTGTTATCTATCATCCTGTCCTTTTGACACTCTCGAGATTGAAGATACCGCAGTTTTCCTACTTTAACTGCTGCAATTGTTAATTAACAGCTAAATGAAAACTTTCGTCCAGTATGGCCTGGTTCACAGTCTTTCATGCCTATATAACAATTTTTGTGTTGAAACCGCACGTGATCCTCGAGAAATATATTTGTTAACTAACGTGCAAGGGGTAAATTAATTATATAAATTTTAATTTTTTTGTATACATCATCCCGTCCTATTCAGAATATGAAGATTCGAGATCTCAATTTTCGAACTTTAATTGCCTGTAGTTATTTTGCACTCAATTGTTAATTAACAATTGAATAACATTTTCACTTACACCTTGCCTTGCACATAGTCTCACAAGCCTATATAACAATTTTCATTTTGGAACCATACATGGATCTTCAGAAATGTAATTGTTAACTAAGGCGCATTAAGTAAATTGATTACATGAATATTGTATTTTTTTCTACACTATCCTGCCCTGTTTACACTTTCAATATTCCACAGATGAATTTTATAATTTCAATGCTCCTAGTTCTTATGAAACTCATTTGTTAATTAAAAATTGAATCAATTTTTTCACTATGTATCACCTTTTTTACTGAACGCTCTTCTATCCAGCCCGGTGAGACAGCGCTTTTTCATTAGAACTCGTAGATTAATGTCATTTAAATACAAGAAAGTCGTAAGAAATCAATTGCGCAGTGTTAAAGTGTCGGTCGTGAGGTAGATCTCAGTTGAAATTTAAGGTAGGATTAAAATTGATTTCCATGGATTCACGTCCGGACTACGGAGCCGGAAACACTCGTAAAAAGAAATAATAATCTCCAGGCGTTAATTTTTTTTTTTTTATGATTATCTGAGGATCAAAAGTGCTGAGCTCGTCGATTGAAGGATAGCGGATTCAAATCCAGGACGGTGACTTTTTTTTTGCAAAATTTACTTACAGGATTTTTAAAAATAATGGAATAACAGTATTCAATTCATTCATCGATCATTCCCAATTGCTAAATTATGAATGATAAATTATATTATGTCAATTTGATCAGCGCAGGGATGAGACTGGATAATCCAGACGCAATCAGAAAATCCTAGTAGGGCCCCGAATGTATGTCCACTAAAGGGTCCAATTTAAAAAGCGGGACAATTCTGTAAAGGACCCTGGCGCGAATCCAAACGAGGTCTCGGATTAAATTGGGGAAAATTAATCGGGTCCTTTGTAGAGATCCCGGAAAACATTTATACACGGGTTCTGAGAGGTCCAAAACGTTATTCGGAAGTTTTCTCATGAAAAAGAGTGTGGCACTTTTGCACTCTTTGGCAGACGTCAATCTTTGCAAAGAATTGAACATTTAAACGATTTCTACGCTGAACAAAATTGTTCAACATTGAAAGGTGCTTTGGAGCTTGTTTGCATTGTTTTTTCAAGCATTACTATAAAAGCGTTTAAGAACCGCCGGCATTAGCGTTACCCGATGTACACCACGGTGAGGTGTTTCGAATCGAAGCGTTCGAAAGTTTGTTTAACATTGGCATCAAGTGAACAAGGAATATGCTGATCGTTGGTTATTCTGACCTGAGTGTAATCACAAATTCTGTGAACGACTTTTGTTTACATGCAACCTCGCGCTTAGCAATGCTTTTTAAAAAAAAATGCAAACAAGCGTCTAAATACTTTTCAATTTTGAAGAATTCTGTTTATCGTAGAACTCGTTTTCATTTTTTTTAATTCTTCGCAAAGATTGACGTATCGTCACTTCTTTTCACGAGAAAACTTCGAATAACGTTTTGGGGGTGTTCGAAGACGAAAACAAAAAAAAAACGACTGGGAGTAAAAATTACTCACTTTTCAAATGAGAAGTAAAAAAAATGGAAATAATAAAATAAGAGGGTCCATTTGAAAAACAAAATTTAGGCCTCAATGGGCCCAGCAGAGGCCCCGGACCCAAAAATTGGGATGCTCATCTGATGTTTCTATATTCATACGCAATAACTTTTGTCCGAAACATTTTTCACTTTAATGCTCAGTATTCGATATATTTGAGAATATTTTTAAAAATAGGACACCCCGTATATATTTTATGAGCTCCCTGGTTAAACCATACGTGTCTGCTACATCGTGCCCGGGAGCGTTGTGTGACAGTGATTAGACGACACTTAATCTGCAATCACTATCTTTACATGCACGTGAAAATTAATTCAACGCCGTGTGTGCTTGTGTGCGTGTGTGTGCGTGTGCGCGCGCGCGTGTTCGCGCTCGAGCAACAACCTGGCAAAGATTACATGTATACTTTGACATTATACGATAAAACTCGTACCAACCCGTAATGACGAAGTTTATTTTCTAAAAAGCATAAATGAAAATTGAAAATTCACGACTATCGAGATCTGTAAAATCGGCACAACGCCACCGTGTTAATTTTTGTGACTTGCCAATTTACACGAATATTCGTAATATATATAAAATATATTATAAAAAAACAAAACGGCGCATCCTAAGATTCTCTGCCGAAGGTTATTCTGTAAGAAGGAAAAAAAAAATTAAAAAACGGTAAATCCAGATTTTGGAATATTATGAATTTTTGGATCCGTGAAACTTTGAATTTTGTAATTTGAACCTCGAATTCGTATTTAGCGACTCGAAGAACCCCTGAAATTTGATAAAAATCCTGACAGGTTGTAGAGATTTTTAAAAATTTTACTTTCGCCATATTCAATTTTGTAATGTCGACATCGAATTCGTGTTCGGCGATCGAAAAAAAAATTAAAGTTCAATTAAAGGTGACGCGTTGTGAAATGATGGAAAAGCAAAAGAAAAAAAAACAAAAAAAATTATAATACCGTATGTTGTATTTTTTTTTTCTTCACGTGATTAAATTTACAACATTTTTCAGAGGAACTATCGACAATTCCGTAGTCCTCGATCGTTAATTTTTGTTTCCCCCCCCCCCCCCCCTAATATCTTTATGAATAATTCTCAAACAATTCTTCATAAATATTTTTTGTCAGTCGTCGAAAAAGTGATCCCCTAGTGATCCACGTGTTCTCGTATGTAAAATTTTTCAAATTTTCGCTATCATCCATTTATAATATTATCCTTTGCATTATTTTGTCGAATGTTTTTTTCAACAGTGCCATAAATTTTGGTACATTAAGAAAAATCAAAAACATAGGTACGTGAATAAATGTTATTTTCGCAACAAATATGAGAAAACCTTCAATTTAAAATTTCGAATTTCTTTCGCGTGGAGAAAAAAAAAAATGTGTAGCTTCTTAGTTAAATGTCTGGACCCCTCATCGTAACAACGAATATAGTCTTGCAAAAGGAGATAGAGAGAGAGAGAGAGAGAGAGAGAGAGAGAGAGAGAGTGAGACTGAGTTTACCAACCGCGATATATGGTTTCTCCTATCTTTTTCTCTCTCGTTCGTTCCCTTGACGACATGGGTCCCGCGGGGGTCTTTTCGGTATATAACCGCCATTGTTTGGGTCCATGTGAGGCGAGAGGTGTGCGCGGCCATGTTAACTCGTCTCCGAGTGGCCTAAAAAAAACCCGCAGAATCCCAAAGGCCGAGCAGAGTAGAGCAAAGAGAGAAGAAGAAGAAGTAGAAGAAGAGGAAGAGGAAGAAAGAAGAGGAGGAGGAGGAGGAGGAGGAGGAGGAGAAAGGTAGATGAGAAGAAATGTTGCCGAGTGTAAGAGGAGAAGACGATGAGGTAGAAGGGACGATGCGAGTGGACCCTCGGGAGTGGCGTGGAAGAAAGAAAGGGTAAAGGGTCTATCTTCTCTTCTCTCTTTCTGTCTCTCTCATTTCACTGAGTCCTCTCTCATCTTCCTTCTCTCTATCTCTCTCTCTCTCTTTGCCTCATGATTGTTCTATTCCTTTTCTCATGGATCCACACAGCCTTTGGCAATCTGTATGGACATACACTCGAGTATTTTCTTGCAAAGGTGCGCGTACCTGCACGTTAACGCGTCGACTGGCTTCTCTCCAGTCTTTCATCTCACTCTTTCTTCTTACCTTCTATAATTATAAGCCATAACCGCATCGTTCCATCAAACCCAATCACCTGGACGCATAACCATACCTGGACATCGCACGTAGCTCTTCTATCCATAGCGAAAATGTTCATCTCTCTTTCTCTCTCTTAATTCCGTGCTGCCGGTTACGAGATGTTTTTTTTTTTTAATCTTTGTGGTTGCCAACACTCTTGAGCCAATTCTATATAAATCCCAACAACCACACACTAGCTAAATGAAGCTTTTACACACGCGTTCCGCTATTCCCGATTGAGTTTGTTATGTGATCATCACACATTTTGCCTCTCTCTCTCTCTCTCTCTCTCTCTCTCTCTCTCTCTCTCTCTCTCTCTCTACGTATTACCTTCTCATCACTTTGCTTGTTTCTTCTTTTCTTCTTTGCTTTCATTTTTATTTTTTTTATCTTTCACTGAAAATCTTCATGACTCGCGCGAAGATCGATCGACAGCTTATCGATGAATACAAATTGCGAATTGCCACTGTGACGACACCCAGGCATGTAAAGGTGTCCGGTTTCCGTTGCTTTGCTCGTTTCGAGATTAAATTTACTTGGAACGTTACAGCGTACTGGCATCAAGAAAATGATTTGAAAATAAGAAAAATATAAGCCAGAGGTAATTGTGGAACAGTTGGAAGAAAAAAAAATTTAATAATTAACGATTGAAAAAGCGATAGACATATTAAAAAAAAAAAAAAAAAATGATCCGATTATTAGCGATTTTTAGGGAGTAGAGACTTTTGGACTTACAGTGGGGCGCAGTAGGATTCATTTACTTTCAAGTATTTACGAACTAATTGCCAATTTCGTTTGTTCCGTTGGATTTTAGTAGTTTTTCATTGCTTCTATCGATTGATGTGATTGAAATAATTGAAATTTTTGCCAAATGGCAACTTATGGATTTACGTTTCAATCCACTCGTTCAGAAATCAAAACATTGAGCACGATGATTCTACATCGATTGAACTTATGGAGTTTGGAAAAAAAAAGTGTGCGAATTATAAATTTGCACATTGCTCCCTGATTATTTTATCTCGCTCATAAAGATCCCTCTATGAGCAAGTAGATTTTTCATATTTGGCTTCCTCATAGAGGAAGTTCTGTGAGCGAGATAAAAGAATGTGTGGAAGCAATCTGCAAATTTCTAATTTGCACGCTTTTTTTTTCTCGAATAGATTTCAATAATAATGCAATAACTCACACAAATTTTTCAATAACATTTGAAATATTAACGATAATTTTTTTTTTAATTTCAAAATTTTCTACAATCAGAATTCCTCAATCGATTCTCGCCAAATTCAATACCTACCGTGATTGTGACTAAAAGTCTATTTGTATATAAAAAAAAAATCTTTTGGTTAATTAGCCAAAAATTTGCGGAAAATAGAGCCATTGGAGATGATTAAAATTCAAAATTGAAAAACAAAAATTGGAACCACTCGATGTGATTTTTGTCAAACTCAGTGCTGCGCGCATCCTTGTTCCATAACTTAATTATCCATGTACAAACTTTTGGCTCGCTAGCCAAAAATTTGCGGAAGTTAGAGATATTTTTGAAAAATTCAACATTCGTTGAAATTTAAGCCCCTCAAAAGCGATTCTCCCCAAATTCAATGTCAACCATCCTTGTGACCAAGTTTATATGTGAAAAAAAAAAAGAAAATGAGCTCGATAGCTGCAAAATTACAAAAGTTCGAGTGCCCACAGACATATTTCGTATTCAAAATCCCGCAAAATGAAAAACAAGAAAAAAAAACATGAATTTTTCGAGGCCCATGTAACATATACGTCCGGACATTTTTTTTCCAAACATGAATTCTCGATGTTTTGGGACATTTCGAACATACTGGGCATGAAAATCTCAAAAATTTTTTTATTTTCTTCACGAAAACAAAGCTTCCTCTGCGAGGAAGCAAAAATAAGATCTTTGGTGCAGTATTATTTTTTTTTTGTTAAATCGTAATACTACGTATTTATTTTAATTTTTTTCGACAAAGATATTCGCGAGTGTGTCATCCCTGTCTGGAACGTGAATTGGTCATGAATTCGTGTGTGTCTGTCGGGGTGCGTTAATGGGGGGGGAAACAAGTTGTGATACCCTCCCCTGCCACATGGCATGGATATATGTATACTCGTTCGATTTTCTCGAGGGGCTTTTTGCAGATGGCCGTTTACATGGCCACCCATCGTCCCTTAACCACATCGGTGAGACGGATAATTGAGTATTGTAAAGGCGACAACAAAATCAAATTTTGGGTGTATATTACGATGTATTATATCGAATACATGGGGTCGTCTCTCATGTCCCCTTCTCTCTTTCTCTCTCTCTCTCTCTATTATATAATACGCACACGCGTTTATTCCAATTTCTCTTTCTCTCACTTTCTCCTTCGTATAACCGAGCCAGTGTCAGTTATGCTCGTCCCTTGCATTTTTCTCGAATGGCAAACACGCGTTTTCCTTTCCCTCCTCTCTGTTTGGAAACATTCGTCATTGCATTGTTGCAGCTACGGGACAGAAATTCAGACGATTTTTACACGATGCTATATTATACGCGAACTCTGCGAGAATAAGGAGGCGGCCCAGAGAGACAGATGTGACTCTCTCTTGCCACAAAATTCCATCCTGACATCGGCCATCTTATTTTTTTTTTTTTTTTCCTGTTAATCGTTTCATCGCTTTGAGCCGTTGCAACAGTTTTTCGAACTTAAAAAAAAACAGTTGGATTGGAATTAGTATACAGGTCGAGAAGGTCTTGAGAAATTATGACAAATGCTTTGTCAACGAAGAGTCGTTGCATGCAAAATTCATAATATATTACTTATTTTTATTCTGTAGTTTTTCATGGAAATTGGAATGAAGTAGAACTTGAACTCTATTTTTGCTCGTTTGAATCGTCATTAAAGAGATGAATCAAAATATCGAAAATTTCAAATTCTCGATATTTCTCGAAACAAACTCTCATTTATTCTCTGTGAGATATTTTTTTTTTTTTGGGAGGGCACTCCAATTTTTTTCCCCGGGAGAGTAAGGCAGTGGATTGATACTTTTTTGTTTTCACATCGAAAATTTGAAGAACATTTTGACGAGCCAGTAGTGTAAACGAATAGGTGTACAGAAGAAATAGTCTGGATTATTATTTAGTAAGATAAAACGATGAAAGTGGCGAGTCCAGGGAGGTTGATAATCTTCTCAACGTTTCATTTATTTATTTTTTTATTTTTTTTCAATTTCCATCACTTTGATCGAACTTAACCCTCTTAACGAGGAAGAATTTATGTACGTATTGGCGCCGCTTGAGCCTGAATTGATAAGACTTTTCCCCAAGTGTTGTTATCATCACGCGTGCTCATACTTATTATGTCACGAGGATATATCGCCCGCGTCGAGTGAAGATTACCGCTCCCGATACCGAAACGAATGCGTGTACACGTATGCACGATAGTCGTGCGAGAACTTGCTCGGATTACTTTGTGACGCGCCTCCGACTCGTATAACACGTGAGCCCGGAAGCTAAAGGGTTGTCGGAGATAACGCAACGCCCAACATGATAAAGCTCGTTAGCAGTAATATCGATTTACTATCAACATAAGTTACTTTTCATCATATATATAAATACACAGATAATTTTGAGTTACGAAAAATATAATTAGGATAAACGTACCAGTTGTGGCCACTTTAAGTATTTTCGAACATTCATTTACGAACGGTGTTTACATTATTGCAAATTCAGAACTGAAAAAATGATCTATATAATCTAAAAGGTACACAGAATATCGAATTTTTATCATTTAAAATCTTTTCCGATCATGATAAATAAGAAAATGGAAAATTATCTCGTAGCTGTCATTTTCACCATTTGTGGCCACAATTGTACTACTTTTGGTCATCCGAAGTACCAGTTGTGGCCACCAAGCTTTGAATTGGGATACGGATGCGCTAAAAATGAAAGGTGTGGAGTATTAGACAATCAGTGACGGCAGATTCGAGTTAAAAATAGTTATTTATTTGCGTCACAAACATATCACTGAAGTGGTATAAGCGTGCTCTATTTGTACGGCCATAAGCTGGCCACAAATAGAACAATCACATTTTCAATCCACCACTTTCGGCTACCGCGTATTTTTCAGGTATTTTAGCTGATATGTCAGTTTTTTTTTGTGATTCTAACCCGAAAAATGAGCTTTAACTGATAAAATAAAGAATTTTGATGGGGCGTAATGACTCTAGATATGAGAAACCGTAGTCTTCTTACCTCGGGATCCCTTAACACTTCTGACAAAAAAAAACTATGACACAAACCGCTCAGCGTTGACACATTTCGTCATATTTGGTTGAAATAAATTAGTGGAATAAAGAAATCGACAGTGATGCGGAACCATCTCGAATATTGAAATATCAAGCTCGATGAAATGAACACAGCCTTGAAACTTGAAAAAATTCTAGGGAAATGCATAGTGGCCACAACTGGTACGTCTTTCCTATTATATCGAATATTCGCTGTGTGCAGAAAGCCAAGTGGCGCCGCGGCCGGCTGTACTCCGCAAATTTTGCTGGAATAGCTCTCATTTATTTACATAGACGAAAACTTGTTGGATTAATTTTAATAAACGAACGTTTATATTCGTGCTGCATAGAGTTTTTTGAGGTGAGCTTAACTATAACTGCGTTGAAAAAAAAAAAAAAAATCGACGTATTACGATGTAATGAAAATAGGTTTACGGCTACTTTTCTTTCTCAATTCGAGGCTAAGCATGAATCTTGTCAGTCTTGTCATATACGAACCGACAAGGCTCGTATCGAGAACAAGAAAGACGTAACTCGGACTTGATTCTAACGCAGATGAACGATTACCCGCGAAGTGTTCACTGCATATTCGGGTAGCCAATCATGAGAGCTACTAAAAAGGAAAAAAAAATCAATTTATTTGTATTATAATATCCTGACATGAATTTTTCATATCAGCCAATATATGCACGTTTAACCTCAAGAATTTTACTTTCTTTGTTTTTTGCACCCAGCGAATCTAGTTTTTGCGCTGCTCAACTTTATAAATTGCTGTCGGAAACGCGTAAAACTTAATTTCCGAAGTTGCGTAGCGGAAAACATTCTTATATGACTTCACGCAACAGTTGAAATTTCCTTTCCGCGACTTCTCTATTATATTGCCCTCAATTGCACTACGCGACTCCAGCAAAAGATGTGCATTCTCGCCACCATGGGCGCTCTAAGTCGTTCTCAGCCGCTATAGTATGGCACTGCATACAGCCACTACATGTTGTGATTGTCTTTTAATAATTGATAGTTATTATTCGTTGCATATAGATTTTTATACGATCCATATCGTCTCGTTCTTACTTTCAAGCTCGTTATATCATAAATCTCATTATAGCATCATAAATCTTTTTCCAAGATTTTTTTTATTAAGGATAAATGATACAACTATTCGTAATTATTTCGTTACAATATTTTAATTATTTGCCCATCTTTCGCTTTCGGCAAATTTTTCAACCACCTCCGGTCTCACCCTTTTTCTCTCTTCCTCATTCATTCCTCTATTCTTCATCGCCTCTTGCAAAAAAATAAGCAATTCTCTGTATTTATCCCGGATTGGATTACCTCATGTCAGAGAGAAGGTTTTCTTTTTTCTCTCCTCGTATTAGATTTCTCGTTGGACACAGGAATCGCTTGGCACGGGATCTTGGACTCACGGTGAGAATAACGTCCCTCACGTGACTCGGTGCCATTATCCTCTGCTCCTCGTGGCCGTGTGTGCGGTACCCAACAACCGAGAGTCCCCACGCGATCTCTGTCACCTAATAACGTTTCGCCTAATCGGAGAGAACGATAAGACCGAAATATTCGTTGGGACATGCGAGACTACGGCTACTGCCATTGCCCTCTCTCTCTCTCTCTCTCTCTCAATCTTTCTCTTTCCCCCATCCACGAGAGCAAGTACATTCGGGAGTGCATATATATGTATGCACTCTTTCGGTACTTTGCACGTAATACACGACATCAGTGCAGAGACGTATGTGCTCGAGAGCCTCGAATTTGCCGTCGCTCGATAAAAAAATTTTCCGGCAGCCATTGTGCCCTGAAAAACAGATGAAATTTTTTTGTTTGTTGATACGTAAATATCTTGTAACGTGTGACTCCAAGTTATGAAACTTTTTTTTTTTTTTTGTTTGTTTTGGTAAATACTTCACCTGCCCAATTTTTTTTTTCCTCACAGTCTCGTATCGCAATGTCGAGAGGACCCCGAAAGACGCATTCGAATCCATCGATTCGTTAAAAAGTTGCGGAACTGATGTCCCATATCCTCCCAATGTCCCTATATTATCCTAGAATTTACCCCAAAGATTATACTCGTTAAATCTTGTTTGTCAAACTTCCATTCGAGTTTTTTAAGTCTGCCCATCAGTGACAAAACTAGTCAAAAATCGTGACGTGAAAAAAAAATCATAAAACCTATCATAATATTTTCTAAATACTCTGTCTAAATAAAATTTATGAATATCGATGACGTTTCCCGTGATATTTTATTCATAATTTATTATAAATAATATTATAAATGAAGTCTCAACTGACAAAAGTATTCAACGCTGTCGGAGCGATCGAGTCAAAAACGATAGCTGATATTCATATTTTTCCTCGCGTGCAGAATGACAGACACATATTGTATCCGAGATTTGCACACACGATGACTTTTGCGATTAAATTTCTCGGGAAAATCCCTGGCAAGACACAATTTTTTAAATCCCATTGGAAAGTTCACGGTTTCATCTTTCAATACTCAAAATTTGAATAAGAACTCTCGTCTTTATAAAAAGGTATCATGTCACTTCCGGTGAAAATGGAATCAACTGCCACAAGACCCATGCTAAAATAGGTAATTTTAAATTACTCGTTCGCAATAATTTGCCTGGCAACATACCCTGAAATTTTGCGAGAGCGTTCATTGCATCTTAGATAACACTCTACCGAAGTTTCATTCGTATCGCCGGTTTTTTAATTCACTGATGAGCCACCTTTTGTACGATGAAATTTGTAATAGCACGAAAGTGAACGCAAGAGAGACTAATTGATATTTTCAAGCGAGAATAGGAGGGTTCAAATAAATAATTAAGCGCGAAGATAACAATTTTTTTTTCTCGCTTCAAAGTATCCTCGATACGGCAACCCAATCTGAGAAACAATTACGGCATTCTCGCGGCAAACAAATCGAGTCCCATTCCTTTCGCGTTCGTAAGAAGTTCGCGAGTTTTGGCCATCTCGTGAACCACCGGGTGTTTCTTTGACGCCTGAAAAATTCTGTCGGAGCGTGCGTTGGAAGATCGAGGCGAGAAATAAGAGATACGTCGTGTGTTCTTAATATTCTCTATTATGACTGGGCGCGAGAGGGTTATGCGTTATTAGCTGTATTATATACATATATCTATATATGTATACATGTGTATATATTAATATTATCCCACGGAGGGCCGCGCGCGCGTTCCGGAATTTTCGGTGATGCATCGCGGGGCGTGGATTGCGCGTTCCAACAAATTCAGTCTCGAGCTTTTCTCTCTCTCTCTCTCTCTCTCTCTCCCATCTCTGTCTTCTCATCGCGCCCCCACGAGTTTTATATTATGTTTTGACGTGTTTTGACAAACGGGCGCCATTATATCGTTATGCGTTAAGGTTCCCGGTCACACGGCGGGCGCCCAACGCGTTCTTTCACGACGCGAGAGCATGAGTCGCGTTTCTCTCCGACGGATACAAGCGACGACCTAGGTGGGCCCTGCTTTCTCTCTCTCTCTTCTATATGTTCTCGTGACCAAAGTTCCGGGACTCTCGTGCGCGTCACGAAAGAGTTAAAAAAAAAAAAATAATAATAACAGAAGTATGAAAAGAGAATCAACGAAAAAAAAGATTGAAATGTCCCACGAAAGACGAGAAAAGGAATATACGAGACATTTTTCTGTTCCAGACGTCTTTCCTTCCCTCCGAAGATCAAGTTCTGGATCTTCTGCAATCGAGCCATGCGATAGCTGGGCTCAGATATAGAGGATAACGAAAATTCGAACGAGCCCCGACTGATTTTTTACTTCGGCTACCTTTTTATCCTCGAGGGTGATTATAATTTCGTTCGTTAAAGTTTCACTCTTCGGCACGCGGTACACCGTTAGTCCCTCCCTGGGGGGGGGGGGGGGGGGGGGGGAAACGAGAGCCCGCAGCATCCCCTTTGAAACCCATCGTTATATCGCCCTCACGGACCACTCGGTAAAATTCCCGGTCCACGAGAAGGTTTCACCGTATTATGTACAAGTGTGCCTTTTGATTCCTCTCGGTATATGAGCAACGAAGAAGTAAATTCTTGGCTCGATCCTCTTGCCGGTACGAAGATTCTCGTTAACGCCGTCGTTAAATCTCGTTAAGCCACCGGGGTTATCAAGGAGTGATAAAATGACCCAAGAGCAATGAAAACAGATTGGTTGACAGTATTTTGTTCGAGCGGGCCTTTTGTCTTGTGCTTGAAATGAACGAGTCAGCGGCTTTGGCCTTTCTCCACCATTTGTCCCATTCGCGCGTCCTGTCGGTGCTGCCCTCTTCTGGAATTTGTATAGCAACTTTCTCCTATCGATCTCGATAGATGTTGAGCCTTGACATGCGATCGGAAGATTCCAACATACACATACTCTCTCTCTCTCTCTCTCTCTCTCTCTCTCTCTTTTCTGCCATGTACGGATAATTCGATAATCGCCCGTTGTAAGAAAAAAAAAACGAAACAGGTTCGAAACACTGAGATAATTGCAATGGCGCGCATTTATAGTGCCGTGGATGTATTGAGAAGTTGGTGGAAATTTGGACCACTGGCTTTTTTTTGGAGATCCGAGGTTTTTTCGTTGGTATGTGATCCCGTGCAGAAATTCGGACTCGATCTTTGGTAACGACTGGGCAGTTTTCTTAGTCACGCGTCGGGGTTGAACTAAGAATATTGGCTACATGTGTAACATTGCGATGTTTAACCTGTAGATAATCGAAACTGTCCAGGGATTGAATAGCGGATTCCCACCGAGTTATCCTTGCCTGTCCAGCCGGCGACTATAGCCCTTGGTTTAAAATTTGGAGGAATTTGTTTTATTTTTTATTGAATTTAAGTATCACACCTTTTGTTCAAAGTCACATTTTTCCCCCAATTTCTTTTTCTACAATTCAGCCATAAATCACATACATACATACACACACGTGTGTTCTAAACGCTTTGGCGCCTCAACACTTTTCTTTTGTCAGTCTCCAAAATTTTGTCCACTGTACACAATGTAAACATCCACACACTCAGTGGCGGATTTACACATTTCCCAAGTATAGGCTGGTAAATTTTTGCCGCCCTTACCTCGAAAATTGTCAGTTCCTAGATTATTTTTACAATCCAAAAATTTTATTGGAATTGCACAAGAAATAGTTTTTGGGTATATTTCTGAGCTAATAAAAGCTCAATCATGTACGAATAATAAGGCGGGGTAATGAACCAGAAATAAGTGTCAATCCGTTATTCAATTATTTCAGGAAACTATCAACCGAGGCTTTGATTATTGAAGTGCGGGACCGTTAAAAATCACGACACTCCTGTCTCGTGTTATACGGGATAGAAAAAGATAGGATATAAGAAAACACGTGCGAGTGATACGTAACGTTGTTCATACATTGTCATACAAAGTGTGGGAAGAGGCCGATTACTGGTTGTAGGCTGCGAACTGGGTGTTTTACCATAGAATATAATACGAGAGCCCACGACCAAGATTTTTGTCTCATAGCAACCCGGCTAAAACCTTTTGTTATCGATAGATTATACGACCCTGAACTCAGAAATGCAGTATTCAGACATTTTGCGGGTAGCGTTCGATCCAGGCGAATTTTCAAAACTGTCAACAAATTGAGCCGACCTGATCCATAGCAACCCGTCTGATTTCCGGAACGTAGTTAGATGGTAGTCCTGAGGTACCAAAGACACGTTTTTCAGACACCAGTAGCGTAGCGTGTGTCCAGTAGACCATTTTGAAAAAAATGAGACAAAAAATGGATGTATAGCATCCCATCTGAAAATCATTTTTATAAGTAGACTGGCGTAAGTTGATGCGAAAAAAAAACAGTTTTCAGAAAAAAATCGTGTCACCACACATGTTCGGAGCATTTTGAAACTGTCAACAAATTTAGCCAACCTAATCCATAGCATCTCGTCTGAAAACTGTTGCACATGATAAAATAAGTTACCTAGATATAGAAAAAATTATTATCAGACGAATTGAGTGTAGCAGCTAACCTATCAGACAACTTTTAGATAGCGAAGAATCGTAAAATACCCGTATTCATGCTCGTATTCATGCTGCACTCCTAAAACTTCTTGATAATGATTACAAAAGCAGTTACCTTATACGGTTAAACTAAACTTGAAGGATTTTTAAACTAAATTGTACAAAATGGGACAGTGATAAATATTTATATATTTATTCATCGAACATTTCAATCACTATCGGAGTCATCATAATCGTCGTTGTCGTCGTCACTCGCCAGGTCGCTATCTATGTCAGTATCGTTATCTAGAAAATAATTATCATTAGTCAAAATCAATCACCTCTTCGTAAAAATTTGATAAACAAAGTGATTTCAACAATACCCGTGGATGTCGATTCATCGTCAATAATAACGTCGCTCAATTCGGGAAGTTGTTCACCGAAGAACTACGAAAATTCTAAATGGCCCTCGTTGTTAATCCACCCAAAGTCGGTCGCATTCAAATTTGTTGGGGTCTTCGAGTGAGCGTTGCGCCAAATCTCCGCTATTATACTTGGTGCGTAAGAGATGTTGTTCGAGTTCCGTTTTGCACGGTGGCAGATTGCAGGCATCATAATTAGCTAGATTTAGACTGAGAGCAGTTGAAGACTCGTGTCCTCTTTTGATTTTATATGTTTTGGAAAAAATGTGTAGCCTAGCCAAATCCACGTTATTAATTTTTTTCTCATTATACAATCGGCACGTGAATTCTTGCAAAATTTGTAAGGTATCCTCGGCATTTGTGCCTAAATCCGCGAAAGCTTTCTGGTAGCGAATAGAATTTCTGAGGATTTCTAATGGCCTTTTTTTTTCTTGCGATAAAATGAGGGATTATAATCGCACCCTGTCATCGCATGATAACCGGGTAAAGCTTTTGGTAATGACGATCCCAATGTCTCATACAGCAGCGAACCATCAATATAACGGCGATTATTACTCACACCGACATCCATCCAAATTTTGATCTTGCCTTTTATAACCTCGATATTCCCAAGCATAATTATTAAAATATCAGTGTCGCAGCATCGAATGGACACTGTAGCTCGTTCATTTATCTGACAGACATGGTAAACCATCTTCGTATCAGCTTTCTCATGCTCTGGACAGGAAAGATCCTCGTTAACTGTTTGTTTAATGGCACCATTTCCAACAGAATATTCGTAACACATGTCGTGATTAATACGTATGGTTTTTTCGCCGATAATACGTGCCATATCCGGCTCTGACTAGTTATCGGAGGGTAATAAGTGAATAAATAGCCCATCTTGACATAGGACCGTAACAAGTGTTGGGGCGTTGCAAACAACCCCGGAACGTTTCTTTTCAAAATGCTCCGAACATGTGTGGTGACACGATTTTTTTCTGAAAACTGTTGTTTTCGCATCAACTTACGCCAGTCTACTTATAAAAATGATTTTCAGACGGGATGCTATACATCCATTTTTTTGTCTCATTTTTTTTCAAAATGGCTACTGGACACACGCTACGCTGCTGGTATCTGAAAAACGTGTTTTTGGTACCTCAGGACTACCATCTAACTACGTTCCGGAAATCAGACGGGTTACTATGGATCAGGTCGGCTCAATTTGTTGACAGTTTTGAAAATTCGCCTGGATCGAACGCTACGCGCAAAATGTCTGAATACTGCATTTCTGAGTTCAGGGTCGTATAATCTATCGATTACATAAGATTTAGCCGAGTTGCTATGGATCAGGTTGGCTCAATTTGTTAACATCTTTGAAAATTCGTCCAGGTCGAACGCTACACGCAAAATGTCTGAAAACTCAATTTTTTGAAATAAAATACGAAACACTATGTACGTTTTCAATATCAGACGGGATGCTATACATCCGCCTGCCTATTTTTTTGACATAGCAGAAATGGCCCCCCACGAAAATGCTACACTTTTGAACGTTACTACCCACTTAGTCTGCTTCAGGGTCATATTATCTATCAATTTTATAAGGTTTTAGCCGGGTTGCTATGAGACATGGTTTTGGTCGTGGGCTCTCGTACTAATATAAAAGTTTGCGATACCGTTCAATGTACAATGAAAGGGAAGAGGGAAAAGTCATCGGAAAGATGTCTTGTATACTTCTTTCTGCAAAACATCAGAAAACCGTCTTGCAAAAATCTTTTTGATTTCTGTAAAAAAAATCTAAAAAAAAAAATTTGGCTAAAAAAAAATCGAGAAAATTCGGCCCCAAATTTGCCGCCCCTAAAATCTGCCGCCCTAGGCTCAAGCCTACTCAGCCTGCTGGTAAATCCGCCACTGCACACACTTATATTATAGGACTGACAATTCTGAAAAATACCTCCCCTCGCACTCGGCGTGCATACGTACAGACAAAAAAAAAACTTCTTAGGATAAATTCAAGCTCGGATAATGTTGCGCATCTCTTTGTCCACCGGTACGGAGATACAGTGGGGCCGTATTTTTTTTTTTATCGTCGAACAAACCGGAAATTATCCTGATCAGGTCCCGTCTACTGGCTGAACAAGAATACTCGGCCAAAAAGTATATGGGCAGACGACAAATATGAGTTTTGTAAATTCCTGTCTGGACAGCCTTGTCCCAAAATGAGCTGATTTTAAAAACATTGATGCATGGTGGCGCTATCACTTTCCTATTATGCCAGAGAATGTACTTGGCATGACTGTGCAAGCGAACTGGTGTCAAAATGCGACAGAATTTTCCCAGCCAAGCGTTGTCCATAGCAGTCTAGACAGACAAAACTGGCCAGTGGCTAGACTCAATCTATAGATGTGCACAGGGAAATTTTCACACGGGATTGCCTAGTTTGTAGTTCAGAAAAATTGTCTCTCCGGCTGTGCTGATACCCGGATCGATTGGGCATTTGAGTGGGACAAGATAGAATTAGCCAGTCACAAATGTATTCTCGATTTCCCGATCGTCGATTTATAATTCGTAAATTCGTAAATTCATTGATCCGGTTGGACATGGCCAAAATCGTCATTTTTTTAAAAATTTCAACTCGGTAGTGATCGATTCCCCTGGCACTTTCATATCAACGCATCAACTCCATCACGGGGCTCATGATTGAAGAACGTTACGGAGCAAGGAAGTACAAAGACTTGGCATTATTCCGTCCATCTCTTCGCGTTGCCAGGGCGTAACCAAATACAGCTAATCGTCGGGAGCACGCCCCCCACACGCGATGCGCGTAATGAATACGTAGGTAAACCTCGCTACACCTATACCCTCGCTTTCTCGCTTTCTCTCTTTCTCTTTCTCTTTCCCGGAGCTGATGTTCCCCGGGCATTGTAACACGTACTTATATAGCTATGGCAAAATCCCGGTATGGCCAACTGCATCAACGGATCGAAGCTCCGAACGAGCGTTTGTTTATTTCACGAACGTGAACGAGGATCAAGTAAAATAAGCGTAAGGAATAGAAATATTTGTAAAAAAGAAAGAAGAAAAAAAAACTGAAGTGATCCATCATTTTCCTCATTCTGACACTCAGTCTGATGGGAACTTTTTGCCTTCGTCGAGACAAAAATGCAAAAAAAAAAAAAAAAAAAAAAAACCACGAAAAAAACGTTAAAACCGGGGAGTTAATAAATATGAAAGGATATGGGCACAGCGGTGGAGCATTTAATCCGCTCGTTCAGCGTATTGCGCTCCGGGACTCCGAAAAAAAACTTTATCAAACAACCGAGCGAAATAAGAAAAGTGTCTTTCTCCCTCGGATGATCAAGAGCCAAACCAAAAGGTATCGTTATCCCGCTGGATGATGTATGCCGAAAAGTTCCTTTTTGTTTGTTTGTTTCGTTTCTCCTTCTTTTTCGCAAGAGAATCGTCGGTTCAACAGCGGGAGCGCGGTGGAACATTTTTTTGTCGCGTATAAACCGTCGGCGAGCGGAGAAAAGCCGAGAAAGGGTTGACCAGAGAATCCGTAAGAAAACGTTGTTGTCCGTATCGTGAATTGGATAGCCGGTTGGTTGTTCTCCTGGGAGCTTATCTGAGCGAGAGAATGAGCGAGCCAGTAGGAGAAGAGACGACAACGGAGTGGTTTCGCGTGCTGCTCCGGCAGCCAACTTTATTTATTTTTTTTTTTTCTTTTCATCCTTCATCCCTCGTACTTTGTCGCAGCCCTCTCTCCATCCCTGGCTCGTTTCAAACGAGTGAGAATGCCCCGAGAACGGATAGCGTATTTCGAGAAATGAGACGTTGAGTCTCTCGACTCGCTCGTGGCTAATGGAGTCCCGCGGTTGAAGTAGAAAGAGAGAGAAGGAGCAAAAGGTGTTTGGGATCGCGCGGGATCTCTTTCAGACTTGAAGCGACAGAAATGTTTCTTTGCCGGTGAGATAGTCACGCGAAAGGGGAAAGAGGGAAAGCGAAAAAGATTGAGAGAGAAAAAACGAGAGAGAGAGAGAGAGAGAGAGAGAGAGAGAGAGATTGATTGATTGATTGATTGATTGATTGATTGCTATATTTGCCTGGCTCTGGGGATTAGCCCATAAGAGCACACATATTTTACAGAAGGTACAAATATCACAAAAATTACTTACACCTATAATACGCCTTACACCTATAATTACAGAGGGTACGTTATCACAGAGGTTTTGCCGAAAAACATAGTAAGCTTACAGTAGAAATATGAAAACTTAACAGTGGAATTTTGACTTAGGTCTTAGCGTTACATTCATACAAGAAACTAATACTAGGGCACATATTTACATACCGAGGGCCGCACGGCACCAAGACGTACAGACGCGCAGCGTGGCAGAGCAGTGCTGCCTAGCTCGGCGGACAGAGACGATTACTCACAGTGTATAGCATGCCAGCGCATCATGCTAGCAAGAAGAGAGGCACGATTTCGACATAGCAGATCAACAAAATGCACTATCTGTTACCAAAATTGTCCGAGAAAAGATAGATAGATAGAGGGCCAGGCCAGACGCGCCCGGGTATCAGGTGAGAGGGAAACAGCGGGGAGAAGCATCCAAGTTGACGAGGGAGAAGCAAAATTACAGATCCCGAAGCAGTAGGGAGTGCAGCCTAGCTTTAAACAGAGATGTCGAGCTAGCCGTACGAACTTCAGCCGGTAGACTATTCCATGAGGTAGCAGCACTGCACTCAAACGAACCCTGATGCATCGTCGTCCGGGCCGGAGGGACAGCAAGATCAAGAGCAGAACCCCGGCCAGGTCTAGTTGTTATGTCACTCCTATAGCGAAGCAGATTTCTCAAATATGGCGGGGTGCAACTTTCCAAGATGCGTAGAGAGAGAGAGAGAGAGAGAGAGAGAATGAGGCATTGCGCATTGCGTAAAGTTTTTTTTGCAAACTCGAACAACGCTTCTACAGCTTTACCCGGACTCTGGTTCTGTGTATCTATATACATATATAGATACCATATAGGACTCTTGTGTCGTGTCGTTGAGCCGTTCAAAGTCGGCGGATCAAGGAAAGGATGTCTCTCGCGATGTCGCGAGAGATAGAGATCGCCCCCGCGGGGGTTCAGATGTCCTCGAAGACCCGGTGACTATCACTTTTGTTTCCCCGATCCCGGACCAAGGATGCGAACCCCGGAGATTCCCGATGCGTTAGTCCCCGAGTTTAAGGAAAAACGCCAAAACGCGGCACGCCCCGATTCATGCGTTATACTTACCCGTAGTCTTCGTGTATCAATGGCTACGGCCGATAAGGGCGTATGGGTTGCACACCGGAGAATATAATTGACGGCCTTTTTCGCCGTTAGGCCATTGACATGATGCTGGATCCTTTGGGGATCTGGAAGAATAAGAGCGGTGACATCAATGGCCGATGTCAGAGGCTACAAGGCCTCAGGCTTGAAAGACACGTTTTGATCCAACAGACATTGTAGGATTGCCCCAACGAATAGGACCGCTGAGGATGAGACAGAGTTAGCAATTCCCCGGGTCAGCAGTCGAGGGGTCTCTCCCTGTAGGTCTCCCTTTCGTTCCTATGGTCCGGGTAACGCATATATGGATACCTGGCGGGCCTCGTGTATTTTCTTCGCTTCCATCGCGGGACAGGCACCAAAGGCCCTTGCGTATCTTTGACTCCGCAACACCACGGGATACCCTTAATAGACCCCGAGGAGACGAGGCTTGTTTGGACGTTTGCGGTAAACAGAGCGACACCGAATGATCTATGTCCTCTCCCTGCCTCTATATCCCATCGCAGTTCCACAGTCAAATATATACGTATGATCCCCCGGATTCCTCTCGTTTATACAAGGGATGAAACGAGCTGCAATTTTCTTCCTCGATCAACAGGGTGGCCCGGGCAGATCTTTCGGCTGCTTCAAGCATAATGTGCCAGCCCGCTGTGGCACATGGAGCACCGCGCTATCTCGTTCGTTCCTTTGTAAATCTTTGTTTTTGTTTTTCGATCCGCTGAGATAAACGATGCGTATAACGATTTGGCGGGTTATTGGGGGGGGGGGATGAAAAGGCACTTCGAGAGGACAGGTCTCAGTCTATCACTGATTTAATGGGCACCTGTTCGACCGTTTGTTGCTTTTTTTTTTTTTCAATTTTTTTCAAAGTTTGGGCAGTCGGCCGATGGGTGATCATCGAGAACCGATAAAAAGATTACTGGATAGGGGAGTTGAGGATCTTTGAACTTTTAGGATCATGCGTGATCATTGCTAGTAAGTTTTTCTTCGTGGTCAGGCTTTTTTTTTTTTTTTTTTTTTTTTTTTTGTGGTTATTGCATCGGGTATGAAAATTATTTCTGTATTTTGATAATGATCGGAGAGAAAAAAAATTATCGACGGCTCTTGTAAAGTTTATTGAACAATTTTTTTTTATGTTTTACGTTGATACGTATCCACAGATGCTCTTCTAGGTGGCGGTAGAAAAAATGTCATTCTTCTCGTTTCTCCCATCTAATATACATAGCTACAATATATGTGACCCTTTAAATCTGTATTTCGTGCGTAGAAATACCAATTTGAACGGTAAAAAGATGAAATAATAATAATAATAATAGATGAAGGACGGAAACAAGGAAGAGAAGTGTTTTACTGCGCGCTCTCGATTTCTTTCCTCATCCCTTTCCGGCTTTTTGTGACGCTCGGCGCGCACACACGCTCTCACGCGCCAGCTCGCCGATGAAGGTGCAACCCGCATAACATTAGGAGAACGCGCAAAGCGTTTTATGGTTAGCCCACCCAAGTAGCCGAAAGCGCGGAGCACACACGTTTTCGTCTCTATCCGCG
The DNA here is from genome assembly GCA_963564615.1 of Rhorus exstirpatorius. Lineage (NCBI taxonomy): Eukaryota > Metazoa > Arthropoda > Insecta > Hymenoptera > Ichneumonidae > Rhorus > Rhorus exstirpatorius. The sequence continues at coordinate 17,045,810 of OY751313.1, read as the reverse complement.
TTCGTTTCACTAACAGGCGCGCGGTTCTCGTTCCTTTTTTTTTTTTTTTCCCCTCCTCTTCATCTTCTCCTTTTCTCGTCAAGCATTTGCTCTGTTTCGCCCGCGGAGAAAGAGAGAGAGAGAGAGATAGAAAGAGCATCACGATCGGCAGGTATCCCTGCATAACACGTGCTATATAAATAGCACGCGATCCTGCCGCGTTGTTTCGTCCTTGTGAATGTTGGAACGAGAGAGAGAGAGAGAGAGAGAGAGAGAGAGAGAGAGAGAGAGAGAGAGAGAGAGAGAGAGAGAGGGAGAAAAGACTTTTCGTGTTGCCTCGAGCTAGAGAAACGAATATATTTATGTGTGTACAAAGAGCCGAAAAGCGATTAGCAAAAGCCCCCCGGATTCGGTGTGTCGTCTCGCGTTGACGATCTCTCACGGTGATCCGATCGATACTCGCCCGGTTCCCACCTGTGACTTTTTCACCTTCTATTTCTTTTCATTCTTTCGTAGATCTAGGGGGAGGAGAAAATATCGCAACGCATTCAGACACATCAAAAGAGAGCCCTTTACGTATTCACGGGAACGTCGACCCATCCTATTGATCCCCCAGAAAATTGAATAAATTCAATCGTGGCAATCGATCCTGAGACGTTTCACCCCTGAATAATCCAAATCGCGGCTAATTATAAGTTGCGAAATTTTATCTTGGGGATTAATTGAAACTTTACAAATTATGTGTTACGATCAGAACTGGGCAAAGTACCAGAACGTATTTCAATTACAAAGTACAGAGTACTGTAAGCAATTGAAGTATACTTGTGTATTTCAAGTGTCAAGTACCGTAAATACTTGAAGTACCCAGTACTCGACGTACTCGGTACTTGAAGTTCTAAACATTTCAAGTACTTGAGGTACCAAGTACTTGAAGTACATCGAGTATCAAATACCTTTCAAGTTTTCAGTTATACATCTCGCAAGTTCTAGTACTTATATTTGATCTCGTACATACTCTTTAAACTCATTTGATTTTGATTCAAGTACTTTTTGTATCAGAACATATTTTCACACTGTGCGATTCACTCAGGGTAGGCAGATTGGAGCAGATTGGAGCAAAGAATTAGAAATAATTTTTAAAAATAGCATTGCCGATTGTAATTAAGATTTATTTTGGCTTCAGGTTTGAAAAAGAAAAAATAAAGAATATAATGCACGGATTGTTAAAAACGGAGCCATGCATTGACAATGATACCGTAACTACTGTAGCTTGATCCTTTGAACGGTAATTCCTTGCAATCTTAACCAAAGATGGCGCAGAACGACCCTCATAATTTTATATTCAAAGATGTTATACATGCAACCATTAGCAAGACGTATTCAAAGGTACCTCATACTTGGTATTTGAAAAAGTACTTGAAGTACAGGAAAGTACTTGAAGTACAGGAAAGTACTTGAAGTACAGGAAAGTACTTGAAGTACAGGAAAGTACTTGAAATTTTAATTAAAAATACTTTGAGTACATAAAATGTACTTGAAAATTTAAGTACAATACTTGAATACTTTCAAAGTACTTTGCACTTCATTTGTACTTGTACTTTGTACTTTGAAGTACTTTGTACTTTGAAGTACTTTGTACTTCACTTTGTACTTGAAAATTTAAGTACAATACTTGAAGTACTTTCAAAGTACTTTGTACTTCAAGTACCTTACTTACAGTACACCGCAAGTACCGGGTACTTGAAGTACTGCCCAGTTATGTTTACTATATTTGATTTTTTTTTTAAATTAATACGAGCAATATATCAATAATAATTAATATGAATCGTTAGTATTTATCTCATTAATATTTATTAATATTTGTCAAGTTATCTTGCTAATTTTTTCACTCACCGTTATTTATAAACGAAATGCATTTTGTAATATTTATTTTGCTATTTCATCATTGAGTAAGAGGAATATTTATTATTATTATTAGGTTCGATATACTTGCTAATAATTGTATTCACTGATGTCAATTATACTTTGGTCTATTGTAATTTAATATTTCATATTAATTTATAAGTAAGTTGGTTTTTTTCAATTTTTGCAATTTTTGCAATTATAGATGACGTCAGTTTTTCGCAGGTACAATGCACCCGAGGTTCATTTATAACTGGTTTAATTTTTCTCGATTAAATTGCTTAGGATTTAATTATCAGCATCAATTGCTGGTGAGGGGGGCACCCTTATTTGTCACTACCTTTACCCTGTCATGGCTCGCACAGTCATTTTCGAAAACCAGTAAATAAAATGAAAATCTTTTTAAAATCTTGCCATGATTACCATTTGATTATCCTTTGTTCGGTGTAAGTAATGAACTTGCACTGAGATAGTCCTGTCGTTGAAAATATCGAGTAGTATCAGAATAAATTACCAACGCGTTTAATTATATATATATATATATATATATATATATATATATATATATTACAAATTTGTTGATCAAGATTTTATAAACGCTGAAAGCGCGAATTGTAGATTCAAAAAAATTAATTTTTCTATTCTTATTTTATTCTTATATTCTTTATTTTTTCTTTTCCAAACCTGAAGCTAAATATATATATATTTTAATTACAATCGTCAATGCTATGTTTTTAGAATTATTTCTAATTCTTCGTTTAAATATTTCTGTTTCAACCTGCCTAACCCCGAGTGAATTGCACAATGTGAAAATATGTTTTGATACAAAAAGTACTTAAATCAAAATAAAATAAGTTTTTAGAGAGTACGTAAGAAATCAAATATAATTACTAGAACTTACGAGATGTATAGCTGAAAACTTGAAAAGTATTTGATACTTGATACTTGACGTACTTCAGGTATTTGGTACCTCAAGTACTTCAAATATTTAGTACTTTGAGTACTTGAAGTACTTGGTACTTCAAGGATTTACGGTACTCGGTACTTGAAATACACGAGTATTTTGAGTACTTGCAGTACTTTATACTTTGTACTTGAAATATTTTATGGTACTTTGCCCAGCTCTGATATCGAACGATCTCAAATGCCTATTTCACGAACAACAGATCAAAGTGTCACCCTCAAATCGCAAGGATTTCGAATTCCCATGACACAGTAAAAAAGGGAGAGGAGAGCCCAGAGCAAGCATCTATAGATAGTCCTGAATAAAATCAGTAGAGTCACTATAGCCGTGGCCGCCACTCGGTGAATGAAAAAAAAAAAAGACGACAAAATAACGCGTGAAAATAAATCACTCTCCTCGATATATAATAAAGATCAACAAATTTTCCGCGGTGCGAACAACTTTGATCCTTGACGGAAAAAAGAGAGAAAATAAATTCCAATCTCCCAATGGGGAATGAAGATTCGAAGGTTGTAGAATCGGTATTAAACGAATCTCTCTCTCGGCGAAAGATCGAGAATTTCGGTCGTTGAATCGCGACAAAAGGGAACAATTACTTTATTTTGACTCTCTGTCGTTTTTGGCCACGAGACCCAAAGAAATAGAAAAAAAAAAAAAAATCATCCTGCTGGATGACGCGGGGAGCGTGTAGTACAACAGAGCTTCTTCTCACTTTTTTTTTTTTTTTCTTTCTATTTCATCTCTCTTTTTTCGTATATGTCCTTCGCGCCGACAAAACGGGGCTTTGTCGAGTCAATGCCATTTGATGTTCTCGTTGCAGAGCCTCCCCCATAAACGCTCAATGCTCTTACTCTGACTTGTTTTCTTCGGTGTTATTGTCCACGTCACAGCCGAGTGAAAACGCGGAAAGATCGAGCTTGTCTCGTATCGCTATACATTAACTCCACCCATCATATATATATATATATATATATATATATATTATATATATATATATATATTATATATATATATATATATATATATTATATATATATATATATACGTTTTAAAAGCAAAAGGGCGTATCAGCAACATATTGTGGCGAGAAAAATGATCCGGATAACTTCTCTGTGCTTCTCAGCTGTCGTTATATCAACTCGAGTTTATTTTTCGTCTTCTCGTACCTGTCATCCATCGGTGCTAGATCCCGAGGCCACGGATCTTCCCTCCCGTAGAACTCTCCCGGGCCGACAAATGGTCCCCCGGGTCGTTCTTTGGCCGAAGCCGAATTCTATGGTAGCGGATTTTCAACCCCGCGCGGCCCCCTCGAAGCGCATGTCTTCTCCCTTTTCGTTTATCCATCTCACCCGCGCACATTCGTGCGGTGGATATTCTTCACACGAATCGACTTATACGTATACGAGCAAATGGTCCTGGAGCCACACGATTTGACACGTAAATTTGTGCTGGCCGTGCCCTTTTTTTCTGGCAAAGTTACGATATATGCATATTATGAAAAAGACAACCGAGTGCGATGGAATAAACGCGCAGTTGTAACTTCGTAGCACGATGAACGCCCGCGCAAGAATAGGAACATCAAAACCACCATCAACCCCCTCGAAATGCCACCATGTTAGCAAACAATCAATTCGATGAAGATTTACGAGGATTCCTTTCTCTCTCTCTCTCTCTCTCTCTCTCTCTCTCTCTTGCTCGAAATTTCTCTGAGATGCTGCAGGTTGTCGGATCTTCATTCTCTCCTCTCTTCTCTTTGTCTCCTTCCACCTTTTTTTTTTTCGTCTCCTTTAACCTGTCTATCGGGACACACTTTTTCGCTGTGTGCGGTCTCCCTGGCCGTCTTATTCTCCGGGTATACAAATGACGCGTGGGAAATAACAGGAGGAGCCTCCCGTGCCTGCTTTGCACCTCAATGATCCAATTTTTTGAGGTGCACGAACCAGAGGGAAGAAAAAAAAAAAACGGATGCAATAGGCTCGAATGAAATTTGCATTTTTTTTTTCCCCTTTCCAGAGTCGTTACAAAATTTTGATACTTTATATTTATTTCTTGTGGAAGCTCCCGTGGATCGGCAGCCACACGTATATGTTCTTTTATCTTGAATGGAGCATTCTTGTTTTTCTACTGAATGGAAATAACGAGTGAGAAATATATCTGTATACGTGAGAAGCAATTTTTATTTTTCTAAAAAGTATGGAAAGGGAGGAAGGGAGAAAAAAAAAAATAGGTGACGAATTACCGCGAGAAATCTCGTCAACTTTTCGCGATTTCACGTTCTATTGTCAGCAAAAAGTCAAATAACATCGCGACGTAGCGATATCTTGATTTGGAGCAGGTAAAAAAAAAAATTACTTTCTTCGTTTATTTACGCTTGAAAAACGAAATTTTTCGCTCGAAAAAAGCAAAAGAAAAAATAATTGTCGAGTCGAAGATGAACTCGGGTAGACGAGAGGCGAGAATTCAGAAATGCGTGAGATTATTGTCACGCTCGTCTTTCTCCGCTTTTTTTTTTTTTTAAGTAGCGAGAATACCGAGAGTTTCTCATCTCGTATTCTAGCTTTGACTCTATATATATATATATATTTGCGGTACAGTACCAGTAATAATAAGCACAAAAGTCGTGTTTTACACATGAATGAGAGAACTCGACAATTCTCGAGAGTTCTTTTTTTTTTTTCTCCTCTCGATGTAACCAAAGCCTCTCAAAGAAAGAATCCACAAGTGACAATAAAGTCAAATAACCAAAAGTCTCTTTTCCACAGTCTTTTCACGGGTTTTGAAAAAAAAAAAAAAAAAATCAAATAAAAATAAAACTCACAAAGTGCCACCTGAAGTCAGTTGAACTTTGACGATCCGCTCGACCACGAATTATTCCGATTTTTTTTTTTTTTTTTTCCTAGTTCTCCCCACACGGTATAACCAAAAAGTAAATTACAAGTGACAGGTTGAGAATATCTTGAAAAAAAGACAGGTTAATTCGCCGGAAGAAATATAACAACAATAATGATTAGATAATGAAGAAATTGAGAAAGCTCGCTACGAGACTCGAGATAACTCCGGGTTTTCGTGGAGAGCACGGTACGTCGTTGATGATGATGATGATGATGATGATGTTGATGGTAATTGGCCCCAAGTGAATCCCGTTGAATAAGACGAGATGATTTTTCGTAGGAAAAAAAAAGAAAGAGAGCGAGGATAAAGATGTTCCTGGAGTTTTTCAAGATGGCGGATATCGTGGCAAGTGCGAGGAAATTATTTTCAATGAAGAATCATTGAAAATAATTATTTGATGATTCAACTTTAACTAAAATCCAAATCCCATTGTGGCTTTTATTGAAATTACATACAATAACTCCAATGCTCCATTCGAGCTTTGTGCCAAATTTCAATTTGTTGTCTCTCAAAAATTTCCCAAGTTGGAGCAATCTTCGATTATTTTGAAAAAAAAAAAATTCCAAGTTTTTCATAAAAACCTAACTGATCGTGCGCACTGCAACAAAAATCATCTCTGATGAAGCTGGATTGCCGTTCTCGCGGACAAAAATTTTAGCTCAACAAGCTCAAGCCATTTTAAAATTATAATGACATAATTATCGATACCCCAATCAGGCAAATCCATTTGTGCATTTTAGCTGAATGTGAATATTGAAAATTTTGAAATCAATTGAAATTAAAAATTTTTTATTTGGATATTTTTTTTTTTTTAATTCACCATAACAAAGCAATCAATGCTAAAGTAATATATAATTATTTTTTCCTCAACGATCGACAGTTGATTTCGAATTTAAATAATTCTCATGCATACATTTTTTCCGTCGAATTTAGCCCTCGCGAAATTTCTTCGGAGCAAAAAAACAAAAATGCCTCTTTTACGATAAAAAACGATTGCCGATTATAATAATAATTGATTAATCGCAGCAAAGCGTACGAGAGTACACGAGCTACCTTGCGATATTTCGAGATCGGGATCGCGAAAGAACTTGAGCGATCCAGGCGACGAGCACTCCGGTATAATTGGCAGAATTTACTCGGTTTTGCACGCGAGTAATCGTAAAAATTTCACAAACAATGAAAATCCCGCTGTGATTAATAAAAAATCGGCAAAATCGTCGTTGCGTCCAAAGTCGTGGAAAAAATCGACGAGAGAAGAAAAGGCCGAGACGAAGAGAGAGGAAAAGTCGAGTGTGCCATCGACGACGATTGACGGTTTTTTCGCGAGGAATAGCGTAGAAATTTTACATTGTCAGGATAAAAATAAAAAAATATTGCCCGGGGCTCGAGATTCCATCGTTATTTCGAGTTTACGTCCGAATAAAGCGTCGATTCGGGAAACTCGTGATAAGAAGAAAAAGCGAAATCTCTGCGATGCCACGGGGTGCAAGCGCGTAAAGAGCAGAGTCGAGTTCAGGGATGCGGGTACCGACGTGAGCGTCGATCTCAAAGAGTTGATCACGAAAATTCGGGAGCTCAAGAAAAATGTCCAAGATCTCGAAGAAACCAGGAGAAACGCACCTCCGGTGGTAATTCGTTTCTCGAGACAAAATTCGAATATCGCGGAGGTATCAGTACACGAACGAGTCGTAGTACCCGAACGATAGGCACTTTTTTTCTCATTAATTTCACGCGTTTGAATAACTCCAATTATACGTATCGACTTCCGATTTGACACTGGTGGAAACAGAAAAGTTCACTTTCTTCAGTTCAATCGAAATTTTCGACGTCCAAACGCTGAATATTTTTCAAATTCGTTTCTCATAACCGCGACTGCACTGACGCGACACTTCCAGTCACGACTGCTTAACCGAGTAGGTTAGAGCCGGTGGTCATCGGTATATTGTGCCGAAACAGGAAAATGTACGTAAAAATTTCATTAAAACTGATTTGAATCGTTAATAAAAACAAAAAATGGACGTTGAAAACGTTAAATAATGAAAGAGAGGTTTGAAATGTTGAATAAATAGGTGTTCGGCTACTGTGCCGTTCGAGAGTCGTCTGTGACAGTACCCGAACGGATATTTACGTTGTAACTTAAGGGGTTAGGGTACACTTGCAAGGCCAAAAAAAAACTCTTTTTTTGAGATTTTTTTTTTGAAGACAGTTTTCATTATTCATTGATCGATATTTACCAGTTCGAAAGATACACATTTCAAGAAGTTACGGTAATTTTTTCATGTCAAAAGCGAGTGCTAAGCAACCGAGTTACAGCCAATCTCCCAGAGGCCCAAAAAAAAAAAATGTTGTTTGGCGGTGCGTAACGTAACTCATGACTGAATCATCTGAAACAAACTGAATCGTTGGAATTAGTTAAAAACAATATTCTCTTGTACTTGACGGCGAGATTTTATCAAAATTTAATTTTTTGACAAAATGGCGGATGTTCAAAGTAAAAATGTTTTTTTTTTCACTAAAAAAATCGTTGATTTTTCGGTTGTGCAAAAAAAAAGTAAAGCGAAAATTCAAAATGTTTCACCGTCAAGTACAAGAGAATATTGTTTTTAATTAATTCCAACGATTTAGTTTGTTACAAATGATCCAGTCATGGAGTTACTTTACGCACCGCAAAACAACTTTTCTTTTTTGGGCCTCTGGGAGATTGGCTGTAACTCGGTTGCTTATCACTCGCTTTTGACATGAAAAAATTACTGTAACTTCTTGAGATGTGTATCTTTTGAACTGATAAATATTGATCAATGAATAATGAAAATTGTCTTAAACAAAAAAAATCTCAAAAAAGCGTTTTTTTTTTGGCCTTGCAAGTGTACCTAACCTCTTAAACGTGTTTTTGATGCATTTTGATGCTTTTCCTTCAATGAAATATTTTCTCGGGCACGAAAAAATTAATTAATCGATAATTTGTCATAGGGTTAAAGTAAAAAAAAAGAGAGAAAGGAGCAAAATTATACGGCACAGGAGTTGAAATATGTACTAAAAAGATAAGGTTGAGAAAGCAAGCATAAAGAAATATGAAATGGAGCAGAAAAAACAGCAAAAAATTCTAAAGCGAGAAGCACAAAATCGAGAGAAAAAGGCTGCGAGGATTACTAGGACGATCAAGAAAGAGAAAAAAAATGGAGGGGAAAGCTAAGAAGAAAAGTGTCCCACAGTGCTGGCCGAAAGGGGATGAAAAAGAAACTGTTTTGAAGATCAAATAAAGGGAAAAGTGTCAATTGTAGCTAAAGAAATGAAAAAGAGAAGGTATCGATAGTTGTGAGGACAAAAGGACTTCGAAAAGTCCACCCAAAAAAATGCATGTCGACAAGAAAAAGTATAAATAACAAATGATTCGGTGATTTCTAAGCTTTAAATTTCTTAACTCGAGTACAATTTTATAATAATTGATGGAACAAAGTGTTGAAACCTAAATCGTTTATCTTGTAATATAAACACGAAAAACTGCATCGTTCGACTACCGGGCCCTTGGTCTTTCGTGTACTATAGGCCAAGGTGAGTTTGAGCGTTCGGGTACTCCATCTTTGACTGCCTTGTCGTTTTTTTTTATTTATAACTATTTACGAACGCATTCATTTACCAAATATCCAACTGTTTCTGATTCCCAGAAGGTCGAGGACAATTTTTCATCCATTCAATTCGCAATTGTAGGTTTTAATAATTAAAAAAGAAAAACGGGTTTCAGCATCAGCGAATTCTTAAACGTTCGGCTACTGGTACCTCCACGATACTTTTTTTTTCTCGAGTAAAAAAAAATTACTAAACTGAAAATACTTGGGGAAAAAAAAGAAGAAAAAAAAACGTATTTTACATATTATTCTCATAAAATTTATTCGGACCAAGTTATCCGAGCTCACAACGGAGATCCTGCAAATTTGGTACATATTGTGGTAAATTTCCATCGAAAACTTTTCTCGAAAAAAAAAAAAGGTGATCCGAAATTGAACGAAAATATTGCTCCAAATTTGCACGATCTTCTCTGAGAATGAAAGCTCGATCGGATTGACACACGCAACTCGTTGACGTTCGTAGACGAGGAAAAAAGTGCCCGAGAACGATGCAAGTTCGCAGACCGACGACAGATTCATAACTGATCTTCGCGGGATTCGCGAGACCCTTGGCACTTTTAACAACGATCTCGCGAGACTTGGAAAATTTTTTCATTCACCCGACTGTCCCAGGCTGATCGATCAACGACGAAAAATATCCTGCTGCAACGAGAAAAATTATCATCTTCACAGTCTCTTGGATGGCCTCGAAGTAATCGTAAAATTTCCCAATGAAAAATTGCCACGCGAAAAGATTCACGCTATAGCCGTGACACCTGCCATCGTAGTGACTGACGAACAGCCGTTGATGCGTCGCGACGAGAAAGGTCACGAAGTTGTCGCTAACGAAGCCAATGAGCTTGACGAAGCCAAAGAAACGAGAGACAACGTGACGCGTGCCGTGGTTTCCTCCTACGACGAACCGACTCCCGGTCATTCCGAGACTTTATCGGGGCACGATACGGGAAAACGACTCGTCGAGACGAAATACGAAAAATCGTCGAATAAAAATATTAAGGATACGAAACAAACGATTGAGAAATCGAGAATCGAGAAAACGAAGCGGGAAACAAAAATGAAAAATTCTCATCATCCTCAAATTGCGCAAAGTAATTTAACGTCACGAATTACAATTTTATTCGTGAATGTTGCTTACATATTTGCTAATTTTTTTTAAGTCTACATCCAACTTTTGAAACAATTTGAAAAAAAAAAAAAATTTCCCAGTATCGCCGTATTCTCGAAATGCCTGGTACGGTAAATCCTCCGCCAAAACCGAGAAAGAGCCCTTGGAGACATTTATCAGCGAGAATGCACCGAGAATACAATCGGCTAGCAAGAAAACCGAGAAGAGACTCGATTCGAAGCGCGTCCGTGTATTTAAATATTAATATATATACCAATTCAGAGGAGTCGGTGCAAATTTTAATTTCGATAGAGTTTTCCGCGAAAAAAAAAAAAATCATTCCAAGTACACAAAGTCAATGAAATAATCAAAAATATATTTCAGGAATACTTTATACAGATTTTACATATAAAAATAATGATACATTGATTATTAATTATCATTATACATTGTAATATATGAAATAATGATTATTATAATTATTTGTTATTTTTATATGTGAAATATATTTGAAAAGTATATTTTCGTGACAAAATTGGCCCTGATTCAGTTATTTTAACGAAAATGTCAATCGCATCTGAGACAGCTCGTTTCAAAAAGCTGCAGCTATATCTGTCTTGCATTCGGAAAAGTGTCACGTAATCTCATCTAAGAAAAAGAAAAAAAAAAAAAACAATAACAGGGTGAATAATGCAACCTGAAAATTTTTTTTTATCGTCACAATCGATTTTCCTGTATCGAATAAGTAGAAAAGCATTATAGCCAGACCGTGTTCGCATTGAAGTCTTGAGTAATAGTTGGATCGCAGTAGCGATACTGAGATCCAACTACTGGATAATGAATAGAAAAAAAAAAATCCAAATTTTTGAAACTAAAAGGCAAAGTATGCCTGTAGATTTGCCATAGTCAAAAATCGAATATATATATATATCAGGGTGTAAAAAAAAATTTCGATTTTCAAACGGGGGTCACACCTGAAACAGTTTAGGTAGAAAAAAAAATTCATGTGAAAAGATGAGAATTTTATAGTTTGAGTGGAAGATCCGCCGCATTTGATTTTTCATTTTTCCCTCTTTTTATCGAATTCACGATGAATAATTGCTGGTGAAATTTTTTTTTGCGCTCACAGCTGCCTGAGGATTAGTCTGTGTCTTAAGGGATAACACCACTGTTAAAAATCTAAAAATGCACAATTTTTTTTGGGATGGAAGAAAAGGTAATAAGATAATAATATTTGAGGAAGTTATTAGGCATATATTTAAGTATAATACAAAAAATTATTATCAAAACATATTCAAAAATGGCAACACTGGAGCCATTCTCGCGAGACATATTATGCGGCACGCGGTGTAACTGTCACAAATTTGAATTTGAAAAAAAAGCACTTAATCTATAGATATATTAACAGCTACAGAAATACGTAGGAGATTTTCGAGAAGTTAATTTAAACATTATTTATTAACAAATAAGTGCCCTCTCTTTTGTCGAAAATTCAAAATTTTCATTCAAATACTCGCCAATTACACAAAAATCAATATTTTTAAAATCCCCTACGTATTTCTCTAGCTGTAGACATGTAGATTAAGTAGTTTTTTTTTCTAGATTTAAATTTGCATATGAAATTCTGCAGCGCTGCGTGCCGCAAAATTCACGTTCACGAGAATGGCTCCAGTGTCGCCATTTTTAAATATTTTTTGATAATAAATTTTTGTGTTATACTTAAATATATGCCTAATAACTTCCTTAAATATTATTATCCTATTACCTTTTCTTCCATCTAAAAAAAAAAAATGGTGAAAACAGCGCTTTTCTTTTGTTTTTACAGTGGTGTTACCCCTTAAATAACATGCTCTCAGAATTTTATCGTTCTAATTCATGCTTAAATTGGTTCCCAAACGGTTTTTTCACTTTATTATTTCACTATTTTTCAAAACTATCGTTCATTATAAGTGAAAAGAAAAAACCCGTTTGCATCATATGGGTATCCACTTTAAAAATTGAATAGAATCTTAAATTAACTCCCGTTAAAAAATGAACTTGGTAGCTGAAGTTTCTTTGCTTTGATTTGTTCCGAGTACCCGTCCCATCATGGCAATTGACTGCCGTTTAGTAGCCAACTTACCAACTGTTGCAACAATGAAATTAAATTAAAAATGGTTCATGCCATGGAAGAACGAGTGGGTGCGCGGATAGTACGAACATGAGTTGTAGTCGAAGAGGCTGATCGTGAGACGGTGTGCTTGATAAAGATGTGAGTGATTTCATTACTAAAAAATCACTACTATTCTCGTTTAATGAGTATAATTTGTCTTGCGATTTTCTTGACACAAGTCCGGAATCATGAAAAACAGAGGCATCTTATGTCAAATGTATGGAAATTTTACAGGGCTTGAGAGCAGTTAGCGATACTACTGAAAGAGCAGTTGCTTTTTGGTCCAGGATTTAAATTTATTACTGACAAAAGATAAATATCAAAGGCCTTTTGCAGCTTGTCAAATTTTATCTTGAGCAGTATCCCAGCCGTCAAAAGATGGATCACTATCGCCAACAAACACCACCGAACGAAAAAATTAATTTCATTCTACAAATAAAATTTGAGTAACATTTTTTTTGCGTGTTTTGATTGAATAATAATCGGAAAATTCGTGCGTCCCTATTTAATATCTGCCGAAGAGTTAAAATTCTAAGAACATTTTATTTTAAATGCATACTGATCCACTGGCAGCTGTAAGCGCGAAAAAAAAAATTTTACCGCCAATTATTCATCGTAAATTCGTTGAAAAGGGAAAAAAAAATGAAAATCAAATGCGGCGGATCTTCTACTCGACCTAAAATTCTCATCTTTTGAAATACATTTTTTTTTTTTACTTAAACTATTTCAGCTGTGGCCCGTGGGCAAATCAAATCTTTTTTTTTTCAACACCCTAATATACGTATGTATATTTTTCAAATGCTTTTCTAAGGCCTCTGTTTCCTATATATGTATTATAAAATCGCGTAAATCTCCTATAAAGTCGTTCGCCCCTGGGATCCAACCTGTTACCATCCTAAAATAATAAATATTAAGGAATGTCCGAAATTTTAGTACTAAAAGGAACCACACGGTATGTCTAGATTTGCTCTAGTCAGAAATAAAAAATAAAAACGTTTTTTTTTCCAAAATTCCTTTCCACTGGCCAAATTAATGAATAGAAAAAAATATCTTAAAATTTAGTCTACGTAAATTTATAACCATAAAAATATATAATGGCGCGACTCTCATTACTCCCCGCCGAATTTACCACGCGAAATTGAAAATATATTTATTATTATTCGTTAATACGAGAGAATTGCGCATTGAACGGCCCCTACACGGTCTCAAATGCCTCGGCTAACTTCGTGGTGCTCCGGCTGCAATGCTTCTCTACCTTCGTATTCAATTGGCCAGTCATTTCGTACGAATACAGCCGTGCTATTAATTTATCCATCCAAACTACGTATTAGACCACAGACAGATATACCTCAGGTCCTCAAAACTGCAAATCTTCCCAAATTTGCATCAACTCCTCCACGAAACTCCGAAGTTGCTCGAGTATCGTGTCGCGATTCTTACCTTCAACTATCGTTCGATTTATTTATTTTATTTTTTATTTTTTTTCTTTCTATCGAAAATTCCAGTTTTTCAGTCTCGCCGAAAATTCGGCTAGACCAAAGAGCGTTACGCGTCGTGAGCGCCAAGAAAAGTTTCAATCGTGACTTCGAGATTTCGCAAGTGGATCGGGCACTGGCGAACGAAGATGATTAGAAGGCTGTTGAGCCGAGTGCCGATCGATAATGAATCAGTCAGTTTATACCCAAATTAAATGACACAATGACAGTACGAATAATGAAAAAAATAATAATAATTGAGCAAATAAATAAAATTATTCGATTCGTTTGAACGAACTTTTTAGAATTCGCAAGAAGTCGAGAAGGTTATAATTGTCATAAGATGCTCAGCGCCGAGATACGCGATACCATTGAGAATGGGAATGAAAACGATTCTGATACTTCGCGAATCCGCAGTACTGAGATCCCCGATTCCCACTCCCGAAAATCGGTCCACTGATGATTAGGATTACGATACAGATAGATAAACGGAAATTCGTCCTGAAGGTAAATTTTTTCCTCGGAAAATATATTTATTATCCATTGAAAAGTTTCACGAGTTTCTTCTCATTTTTTTTTTACTTCAATAGAAATTCGATTGGACGATTAAAAATAATTAAAATGCTCATCATCATCATCATCATCATGAAAATAATTCGGTGCCAAGCCATGACGTGGCGAGTCGTTTGATTTCCCGAAATAATGAGAGAGATAAAAAAAAATTGTAACGGGTGTGAAGATGCATTAGGATTTTTTTTTTTACATCGAATAGACAGAAGTAAGATTATAAAGAAAATATTTTTGATCTCGTTGCCCTGAAGCGCCATTTGAATGCTTTATTTATCGTGCAAGTGGGCTGCATTGCGTCCCAAGAATCCTCCGAGACTAGGAAAACTGACGAGCGATCGAACTGGCGATGCAAGTCATCACGGAGAAAACGTTCGAATTCGGAGGAAAAGAAAATGAAAAATAAGAAAAGATCGTGCAAGTCCTCGAGAACGAGGAGCCGTCGTCAGGCTGGAAAAGATAGCCTCGAGCTTGAGCCATCGAAAATTAGCAAGAAATCGAAGAATTATCATTCGCGTACTAGAAATTCCTCGCGCTCGAGATTCAACGGAAAATCGAACAAAAAAACCAAAATTCCGGTCAAAGGATCGAGGCACTCGGGAAATTACCATGAAAGTATCGGTGAACCGATTTTTCTCGGGCCAAAAGACGTTTTCTTCGTCACCGAGAGATCCTCGAGTGACTCGATCGTCTCGTGGACGAAGCCAAAATTCTCGCCCACATCGAAAAAATCCGTCGTTGATGGTCATTCGGAACGCAAGATCATCGGTAAATCTCCAAGGTCATCGGTATCGTCGACGAAGAGCGGAAAATCCGCAAAGTCCGAAGCCTCAAGAACGTCCGAGAGATCGTTCGATCGGGGTCATTCGGACGAGTTCAAGATCAAACGAAAAATTTCATCGACTTCCGGCTCAAATCTGTGTAAAGCCTCGTGCGCGACAATAAGAACGGAGGGTCACTCGGAGTTCAAGGTCAACGGGAGGTATTCGAGGGAATGCAGGCCCCTTGATCCTCGACCTTCGAAAAGTGGATGCCCCGGGAAGTGTTCGCAGTGCAGTTCTAAGATAAATTCTCAACTGATTCGCCAAGAGTCCAAGTGCAACGAGCGCTTGAGCAATAAGTGCCAGCGCTCATCGAGGCGAATATTGTCTTCTTTTTAGATGAAATATATATATACTAGGGTGTTCAACATTTAAAAAATTTTCGATTTTTTTACGGGCAGACGCAAAAAATGTTTGCTCCTGGTCTAAAAAGAAGTCTCCAAAAGAGCGAGCACTGTAGCACAAGTTTTAGGTTCTTCAAAAACGATTTTTCTAAAAAAATAAGTGAAAAATCAATATTAGCGACCCTTTAATATGTACTGTTTCTTTTATGTTTTACAAACAATGAATTATGACCAAAAAAGATCATCTAAAGTGTATTATAGAGAAATGCTGACATGGAATTTCCAAAACCAGTGGCGTAAGGTGTTAGGCACAAGGTTGGTCCAATTCAACCTTTCGAAGTCTCACCCTGTTCGGGCAGCACTTCCACATCTTTTGAACGTGGAGATTTGAAAAAAAAATAATTATGTGAAAAGTTACAGTCAATTATACGAAATTTTCCAAATTTGTGGCACTATTTTGCAAAAAAACTTGGTACAAAAAATGAAAAAATTCCCTCCATCACATAATGAGGATTTTGATTCCAAACAAAATGAATTGTACTATCGATGCTCCCAAAACCTTACGACACAGCGCCAAAAATATAGTTTCAAGAAAAATAATTTGATATTTTTTACCAAACAGTTAAACAGATAATTAAGGTTTTCCAATAAAAAATTTCAACTGTTTGGTGAAAAATATCAAATTAGTTTTTCTTGAAATTATGTTTTTGGCGCTGTGTCGTAAGGTTTTGAGAGCACCGACGGTACAATTCATTTTGTTTGGAATAAAAATCCTCATTATGTGATGGAGGGAATTTTTTCATTTTTTGTACCAAGTTTTTTTGCAAAATAGTGCCTCAAATTTGGAAAATTTCGGATTACTGACTGTAATTTTTCACATAATTATTTTTTTTCAGATCCCCACGTTCAAAAGATGTGGAAGTGCTGCCCGAACAGGGTGACACCTTACGACACTGGTTTTGGAAATTCCATGTCAGCATTTCTCTGTAATGCGCTTTAGATGATCTTTTTTGGTCATAATTCATTGTTTGTAAAACATAAAAGAAACAGTATCTACGTGTTAAAGGGGTGCTGATATCGATTTTTCACTTATTTTTTTAGAAAAAACTATTTCGGAGACCCTAAAACTAGTGCTACAGTGCTCACTCTTTTGGAGGTTTCTTTTTAGACCAGGAGCAAGCATTTTTTGCGTCTGCCCGTAAAAAAATCGAAAATTTTTAAAATGTGAAACACCCTAATATATACATATAAATTTATCAATGACTTGGAAATTTCTCACAATGCACTTTACGACTCGGTTCGTTGATTCTTGTGTGGTTCAACAGCGTGAGGATCAAACTTTGCGAGATCTCTAAGACGAGAAAAAAGGGCAAGCGATCGAACCACAAGGTTGATCATGAGGTCAATAAAAATTCCCAAATTTCCGTGGGACTTGTGGCCAGGATGAAGAAAAAATGGCAGAGATTCAAGGTGACGGGGGAGACTGATGATTATTTTTATGATTTTAGGGAGTAACCCACAACATGAAATATATATATGGTGGTGTATTCCACGCTAAACTAGCCAGGGATTGACTCTCACCATTAAAAAAAGAATTTGTTTTGGTTCGAATGTCCCACCTGAGAAAACGTCGAAATTTTTATTTAAAAAAATAAAATTTTACCAACATGCTAATTAGCTATGGGGGTTGGAACAGCTCAAAATTGAAAAAAATACTCAAAAATTTAAAAAACTGAAAATAATTTTGAAAATTCATATTTTATGCCAGATTTATGGAAAACAAATTTCATCATGGTATCTTTTGATTTTCCATGGTTTTTGACAGTTTTAAATATTTTTCAAGTCCTACAACAGCCAATAATCCTCCATTACTTTCAGCGTTAGTGGAAAATTATGAGACAAAAGGGGATGTACTCAAGCTCGAAAGGGAACATTTTTGACAGAATTTTTTTTATTCATCACTTCTAATTGTTTATAAAAAAAATTAATGGACAATTTTTACGTTGTGAATTTTTTTTTTTAATATCGATAGATCGATTCGACAGATGATGTCCGTGAAAATTGTAGAAAACAAAGTCAATTAAGTTTAAATTCAAACTAGTATTATAAATGACCGACTCAATGGTTGTTATGTTAAAAATACAACCGCTTTTACCACTACAGCAGACTCGGAAAAAACGAAGCACAAAAAATAATAATTAGTAATTTACGTGGTATGTTATAACTAAAAATAATTTTCAAAAACCTAAGAAGTAATTTTTTCGTGATGTTTATTATTCTAAAAATTGGCTCTGAATTTTATCGCTGAAACGCGTCAGCCACAGGACCAAGTGAGTTTCATCACAAATAATTGTTTCTCATTTTTTTGCCCGATAAAACAAGTATTTTGAAAAAAGCTGATCATATGAAATCTTGGTAACTTTTCGCGCCAAAAACGATATAAAAAAAAAATTTACATAGTATAAATTGTTCATAATTATTATAAACAATTGGAATAGATGAATAAAAAAAAAATTAAAATTTCTGTCGAAAATTTTTACTTTCGACCGTTAATACATCCCGTTTTGTATCATAATTTTCCACTAACTCTTAAAGTAATGGAGGATTAATGGCTAGTACAGGACTTCAAAAATATTTAAAACAATAAATCAAAAGATATACCATGATGAAATTTGTTTTCCATGAATCTGGCATAAAATATGAATTTAAAAATTTATTTACAGATGTAAGGAAAAAATTTTAGGCAAATGAAATTTTTAGGGGCCCAAACATTGGTTGATAATTCATCGAATGGCCTATATAACTATATATACACATCTATAGACGAGCAGAGGGCATATAATGGGTCTAAGGCCTAAGTGCAAACAAGAGCTAAGAATATGAAGACCTTTGAAGGAAAAAAAAATGAAATATTCGAGCAATCATTTTCCCGAAATAATGGCGCATAATCGATTTTTCGATTATTATTAAAAATTGGTAATTTTTAAGAATTTATTTTGCGACTGTTATTGAATGGATCATTTTAAAATTTGGTAGAAATTTTTAAATCCAATTTTCGCACAATTGGATGTAAATTTTTGGCAGAAAATATTTAAAATTCTAAGATCAGAGGGAGCTAACGGTATCGCTTCAAAATAATAAATTGAAAAACAAAAAGTTTTCCAAATTACAAAATTTTCATTGATTGATTTTTTTATAAGCTATGAAAATCATTTTTTTGCCCAAGAATATCATTTTTTTTTCGTTCCCAAAGCCACCATTCTGAAATTGATTGGATTTTTTTTGTGCTGCTTAGTCTACTTTTCAAATGTACCAATAGAATTGATGAATCTTTTTTCACGAATTTTTTTTTTTCTCAAACCCTTCGTTAGTCGTTTCTGGTTTCCAGAATTTTTAATATTTTTGACTGTAAATTTTTCACGTAGTCGGAGAAAAGTTGAATAAACATAACTGCCTATTAAAAAATCCATTTACCGAATAGTTTTTGTAAAATAAATGTATAAAAAATGTATTATTTTTTACAAATTTACGAATTTCACGTAATTTTTAATTGTAATTTCATCAAAACACTCGTTGCCCCCCCGATAGGAAATATTTTTTCACGATAATATATTCATATATATTTTAACGCAGGTCGAAGTGTTGCCAGTATTGAAAAAAAGGTCCAAGACAGCGCTGATCAAGTGCAGAAAATCCTACGAAAGTTTGAGCGAGAGCAAGCTCTTTGCTCGTCGAAAAAATTGTCAATTGGAGAATTGCGGTAGTGGTATTGATGATTGTACCTCGGAAACATCCTCGATGAGTCGAAAATCCTCGCTTCCCTCGATCTCGAGTCAATCGCGAGATTTGGAAAAAAAAGAATCGAAAAAGTCGAAAAGAAAATCGCCAAGTGCCATTAAATCGAAAGAAATTTTATCACCGTGCGAGAAATATCAAATTTGCGAGTGTGAGGATAATCCAAAAAGAGGATCGAAAGATGGATCTTACTCAATCTGCTGTTGCACCAAGATAGATTCTCATGGCAACAGGGTTAAAAAAGGTTCTTCTCTTTCTCTCCCTCTCTCTCTCTTTCTCTTCCTCTTCCTCTCTTCTTTGTCCTCGCTGGATTGGAGCAACTGTTATTTTTACGACGTGCCTATCGTGAATCCTTCAACGTATCAGGCATTTAAAGACCCACTAATACGTCATTTAGGATGCTGCTGAGAGTCGTC
The DNA here is from genome assembly GCA_963564615.1 of Rhorus exstirpatorius. Taxonomy (NCBI): domain Eukaryota; kingdom Metazoa; phylum Arthropoda; class Insecta; order Hymenoptera; family Ichneumonidae; genus Rhorus; species Rhorus exstirpatorius. The sequence continues at coordinate 17,025,772 of OY751313.1, read as the reverse complement.
AAGATCGTGAATTCCCGATATCCACCTTGAGTACCATTACCAGGCTCAGAAAAAAAGATAGAGAGCGAGAGAGAAAAAAATTTTACTCGAACCATCACTGGAACTTTTCAAAGACCCCTCGGCAACGTAACATCATACCCGAAGTAAGAGAATGGATAATTTACGATCGTTCTTCGATAATCCTTATCTCCGATGCATAACGTTTAGGGGGAAAAAAAAAAAAACAAAAATTCTCCGCAAAGCCGAAAAAAGAAAAATGTAAAAAAAAAGATTCGAGGGGGTAATACACACGCGTGTAAGTTTTCGATGACTGGTGTTACAGGGGCGCGATACTTTTGAGAAAGCGATTTTATCGTCGGACACCTTTATTGCCCAGCGGGCATCCTCGCTTTGTATATATTTATATATTATTCGGTTACAAGCTATTTAAAGACATTAGCGTGGGATTGGTCAAAGCCCAAGGAAAAAGAAAGATAAGAGTGAAGAAAAAGAAAAAAAAAAAAAAAAAAGGATCGAAAGAGCCGAGGGACGATAAATTCACGTGGGAGGGCTCGAGAGGAATCGAATTATATTCGGGAGACGTCTCGATGAGTCCGTTGTCGTCGTAGCCGTTTGTGGAAAAATCGAAAGGCCTATAAACGCTTTAACAACTTTTATTATATGGAACGTTGGAAATTTTTTTTTTATTTTTGATATTTCGAAACCCGAATACATTTCATTTTCCTTTGAATCAAGTGCAATTCGAATGAATCACATTTCTCTGTTTTGCGATAAATTTTAATGATGATCATTGATTTTATTGCTTTCACATTGTCAATACCTTGAGGGGGTATCATTTACAGCGTGATAAAGAAGTTATCAGAACTTTGGAGATATATGATGGCACTCCTACGACTACTTGAAGAATAATTTTCATTTCTCGTTTTACATTTGAGTGATCTCAATGATACGTCTTTTCTTCTCGGAATTGTTAGAAATTTCTCAATTAATAATGTCGTACTTTTAAATAATCCTCAATAATATTTATTGATTGACATCATGAATATTGCGCCACTCGTAGTAAATTAACTACGGTGGTGGTGGTGGTGGTGGTGGCGGTGGTGGTGGTGGTGAAAAATGCCATTATTATTGCTATATATTAATTATCATTACGTGGTTTTTCCTGATCGAGAACCTCCACCACCTTAAACACTTAGCAGTGTGGCCAAAATTACATTTCCGAGCCACTTTTGTGCATTTTTCATGCTCCATAGAGACTTTTAAGTCTGTGTGTATACTAGGATGTTTAAGGTGGCTCATCAGTGAATTAAAAAACCGGCGATACGAATGAAACTTCGGGAGATGCAATGAACGCTCTCGCAAAATTTCAGGGTATGTTGCCAGGCAAATTATTGCGAACGAGTAATTTAAAATTACCTATTTTAGCATGGGTCTTATGGCAGTTGATTCCATTTTCACCGGAAGTGACATGATACCTTTTGATAAAGACGAGAGTTCTTATTCAAATTTTGAGTATTGAAAGATGAAACCGTGAATTTTCTAATGGTATTTAAAAAATTGTGTCTTGCCAGGGATTTTCCCGAGATATTTAATCGCAAAAGTCATCGTGTGTGCAAATCTCGGATACAATATATGTCTGTCATTCTGCACGCAAGGAAACATATGAATATCAGCTATCGTTTTTGACTTGATCGCTCCGACAGCGTTAAATACTTTTGTCAGTTGAGACTTTATTTATAATATTATTTATAATAAATTATGAATAAAATATCACGGGAAACGTAATCGAAATTCATAAATTTTATTTAGACAGAGTATTTAGAAAATATTATGATAGGTTTTATGATTTTTTTTCACGTCACGATTTTTGACTAGTGTTGTCACTGATGGGCCGCCTTAAAAAAAAAAAAAATTTTTAATTTTTCATGCTCCCATCCCTTAAAACTGAAGTTTTGATTAAAAAAAGACATCCTCGCGAAGAGGGTGCTTTGTAGCTTAAGTGGATGCCGCCGCTCATTGGACTTTTATAATTATAACAGCCAATTAACGTCTATGGCGAACTTTTTGGAAGGAAAAATTTGAGACCATGAGGATGGTAATTGAAATAAAAAGAACCTTCGGTGATTCAAAAGTTGTAAACGATGCGATATTGCTGAACGGAAAGTAGCTTTGTGCGCTGAATTTAATTCATTATTAATTGTAAGGATAGAGTTTCAAGCGCAATAGCTTTTCTTCACTGATTTCCGTCACTGATTTCAAGCGCAAATTTTTCATTTTTTTCATTCCGTCACTGATTTTTCGTCACTGATTTCAAGCACAAAAGCTTTTCGTCACTGATTTCCATCGAAACACGTATGCCACGTGTAAAAAAATCGTCATTGACATCAATCTTTACCGAAAATAAATAAATAAATGTCATTTTGCGTCTTTTTTTGCATAAAGTCATAGCGGAAAAATTGTTAAAGGCGAATAAATTTGCTTATATACTTCCCTGAGACTAATGATTTCCTATTTTAGCAAGAGAATAACAATCAAGGGAAAAATCTGAAAAAATTCAGGAGTATTCTCTATCGATCCTGGAACACGATCGATAGACAATACTCCTGAATTTTTTCAGATTTTGCCCGTCATGCGTGCGATTTTAATTATCAGCAGTAATTGTTAATTAACAAACAAATAAACAAGGGAGTCCGTCCACTCAAAAGTTGAAACGCTATCGTGTTTCAGGATCGATACTCTTGAATTTTTCCAGATTTTTCCCGTCAAATTAACAAACAAATAAATGATGGAGTCCGTCCACTCAAAAGTTGAAACGCGATCGTATTCCAGGATCGATAGACCAAACTCCTCAATTTTTCCAGATTTTTCCCGTCATGCGTATTCTTTTCTGAATTTTGGCTTCTCGCTACCGCTGCTAGCTTCAGCCTCATGTATAGTGTATAGAAGATATTTATGAAGTAAATATACAAGCATTCGACAGCGTCGTGGTTAGAGCGTTAGTTCATTAGGTAGGCAGATAGGTCGGTTGTCTTTAAATCATTTTCCGGGTTAGCAAATAAATTTTCAACGACTGAAATCATCCTCGGAATAACAACAATCAATAAAAAATGCCAAAAACATTCACGTTCATAAAATATAATTTTTTTGTCATTTATTTCGGGTCCAATATGCAAGCGAAGCCTAGTGAGACGTCGTAGGTTCAAACCCCGGTGTCGACGTTTTTTTTTTTTGTTTAAATTTTTTCTATGGCTCAGGTAATAATAAACAATCGCCTATAACCTGAATTGCGGAAGATAAATATTTATTCGGGATTTTATATATATGCCAGATATAAACCACATTTCCATCGGGTTTTGACTGGATACCATAATCGGAATCCAGTCAGGGGTCCCTGTCGGATTCCAATGTGCAAATGTTACATTCAGTCATGGGATCTGATCCGATGACCAGCTGGATCCCTATCAGAAAATAGGGATCCTTCTCAGAATCTACCTGGATCCCGACCGAAATTTCTGCACAAGCTGTTACAACTGCCTCAGAAAAAATTGTTATAACTGATTCCAGACCATGTTTTTTTATTTTGAAGTCAAAATTTTGTTTATTCTCTCGAACCAAATACTCCAAAGACTGTGAATATTATCACAGAATTGGCCAAGGAAACATATATGAAAAAAGAAAAAGTCGAAATTTATATAATGTAAATTTACTCATCAATGTTTAACTAAGATTGCGAATACTTACTTTGGGCCCTGAAATAACAATGGCCCCCACTACACACTTCTGCTTTGCGCGGAGGATCGCCGCCTACTGACGTGTGCTAGTTCGGACCCCCTCCACGCATCACGTGGCGACGGTTTTTAAATGCCCTAATCTTAAGCTTCGAGATATTCGCAATGTTACAACTGACCCCGGTCTACCCTGGGTTAATTTCTTTGATTGAGCTTCCGGCGAGCTGGTAGTTAATTGACAATTATCCAGAATCCCACTTGTTATTTTTTAATTTAATCGATGAAAAGTTCAAAATTTATCATCAAACTATGCGCAGTTTTCTTCGAGCTGATTATCCCTTTGTACTAAAACGGTGACTTGAAAAATCGAAATTTCTTCTCGAAACAGCGGACAAATGATCCGAAACTTTGCAGTTTAAAAAATTCCTCGAGGATGTAATTATTTCAAATTCAAAAAGTTATCCGTTTGGTATCATTAAAAAAAAAAGACACTCTAATCATCGCTTCCTGGATATTCAACGAAACCAGATTTTTATCGCGTAATTAGTTTATCACTCTTCGATAAACATATAACCTTCGATACTGCCTTCCGTGACCGCGATACGTTGAACCGCCATCATCCGCCAAAGAGATTCTTTCCTATAAATATACTTTGTCGATCGATTACCTATTTTTCCCGTATTGAGGTTACATCGTCTACGATTTGAGAATTTGACGAGAGCGTCCTCCCTCGTACCACTACGTGTACTATCGCGACGCCACCATATGCCTTTCGTGACATTCGGCTATATAACGATCGAAATAGAAAAAAAAAGAACAGAGAAAAAAAGATCTTCAACACCACGAGATCCGATGCTATTCTCACAGCATTTTGTTTCTTTTTTTTTTTTCTTTCCTTATAACCTGGGTCAACGTTGATGCACGGTTAAGACTCCGACGTGAATAATACATGATAAAAACGAAGGGTGTATTGGAGAGGTTAGGTACGTTCGACGACGCGAGACACGCGATCCTCTTTCTTCTTCTTTCTGTCCTATCCCAAATATTCCTTACTTGCTTCATAAACATTGTCTTTTTTCTCTTTGTCAAGGTGTCAAAAAGCCTTAATGTCAACGTCCTATCGATCGCAACATAGTTCAAGATGAATGAATTAATTTTTTTTTCCCAACACTCGAAATCGATAAATTGCGTTTCGTGACCTTTGCGTTTAAAAGTGATTTTCTTAAAATTTTTTGAAAATCGTTTTTAATTTTAGATAAAATCCTTGGTTGCGGAATATTATTCGCTAACTTCTTCCGCGCTCCCAAAAACCCCAGAGCCATGTTGACAATATTTTGCACACCCGAAGACGTTCCAGATGGTCGATTAAGGAAGTACCCTCGGTACGACGTAAGTCAGAGAATTTTAACCTTCTACTTGAGTAACGTAGTATATAATTTGGCAACATCGCATCCCTTGCTTTAGTGTACGTGCTCGCGTACAAGTATAATACTTATGTATCGGACACTGAAGCAGCCAGCGAGCGGTTTCTGTGTGTATTATTAATTTGAAAAATGAGCGAAAACAGGTATTATTGGAGAAGAAAAAAATGTTCCAAAATAATTTATGATAATCGAGTGCGTCAAAGTGAAGTGGGCAAATCGATTCCCAGTGTTTACGGGAAAAGAAATATTTCTAACCTAAACGATGACTTTAAAAATGATGCAATTGACGGCTGTCGTGTTGTCACGTCTGTGAATTGCTCGAAAATCTTGTCTTATTTTTAGTTATTTCTCCTAACACAAGCAAGCTTTATATGTTTTGGAAAGAGAAAAATGTTCATGGGATATTCGTTTACATCTCCTTCAAATTTTATCAAAATCTGTTTGTTAATTCCAACTTGATAAATGATAATGTGCGTCAAAATCACAGATTCCCATAAGACCCCATGTTAAGAGCTTCGAAATGAAAATATTAATATCTTCTTTCAAAGTCAACCAAAGATTACAAAAATTTAACTGAGTCATTTTTGGAACGGTTTTGACATCTCTGCAAATTTTCGTAATTTTCTGTTTGTTAATTGATTTACCGAGGGTACTTCCTTAAGGTTGGCTTCTGCACTCCACACTAGTCAAATGAGTGCTAATTTTTCACAATGGTTGTTGCCATGTTTAGTGCACTAATAAATCGTCGTGAAGGTTCTGTAAAAAATCAAAATTAGCCTAAACCCCTCATCCACCCGGAAGCTATTAACTAATGATCCCATAAAAATTTTTTGAATCATCCAGTCTTGAGCAGGTGTGAACACCGCAAAACGCTTTTTTTTTCTCGACATCTCGGAGATCGCTTATAACTCTTTATAACTTTATTGAAAAAATACTGGTATGAGAATGAATAAACCAACCGTAAAAAAAAAAAAAAATTATAAAAAAGGCGATTTTTTTGGCCTCCTAATTGACCCTAACCCGTTAATAGTAAAATGCTGGGATTTAACCGAATCCGATTTGAAAATATAAAAAATTGACGAAATGGCATGCTATTGAAAATCGAGTTTGAATTTTCACGAAAAATTTCCATTAGTTGCAATTTAAAAAATTACTAAAGTTGAGAAAATTGTCTACAAAATGTACAAAATTCATCAAACGTATTTCATGACGTCTCCAAAATTCAACGAGCCGTACATCCATTTTTTTGTAGAAAAAAAAATCTGTCTTAAATAGTAAAAAGCAGAAATAAAAATACGTTAAAATTTCAAGAATGGCAAGCAACTCGTTCCTTACGGGAAAAAAAAAATTCTTGAAAATCGCTTAGTTTTACGCCTTCCACGTGCATTTCCCCCGTTAATCGGTAAATTCAAATTGCACATATCGAGTGAATTTTCTCGTGTGCGATTGCAATAAAGAAAGAATAAAAAAAAAGTCGAGGAAGTCGCTTGTGACAGTGAAGGCGAATTGAATGGCCATACCGATGGGATTCTCGCCAGGAGTAGAGGAAAAGAATGGGGCAAGGGGGGGCGGAATGCGATGAGAGTCCAAGTATCGTTGTGGCATAAATCATGATGCGGGAGCTTCCCATTCTCGTTATATATCTTATCCGGTACTCGCGAGAGAAGAAAGATAGATAGACATGTATTACGCATATATATATGTATATAAATATATATATATTTAATATAAATACAAGCAGAAGAGACGTGTGTGCTGGACACGATGAGAGAATGCAGCTCTCTCGCGTAATTGGCACGGGCGTGTCTTGCAGCCTGTCGTCGTTTTCCTCGTGCACTATAGACATATACTGAGCATTTTTATATACACGAAACAAAAATGGATATATATATATATATATATACATCTGTATAAAAGATACGGTATACGACCCGAGCGATATGTACACGTGTACCTTAATCGTTTGCTCTCGACGCGGCGCTTATTTCTCGTCTCTGTTTCCCTGGAACGATCGCCAGAAACTCCGAAACCGGAAATGGGCGTTCCTCTCGTTCCCCTCCTTTCACCCTTATGGGGTTAACCGATCTGCTTTGTGTACTGGATATAATTTGAACGAATACACGCATGAAATAAAAAAAAATCGTACATGCACTCACACACACACACACACACAAACACATATACACGAGTGACAACAGTTCAGTCTCGCCAGCTCGATGATACCACTATAATCACTCTATCTCGTTTGTCTCGCTTTTGTGTATCGTATACTAGGCGTAAAATTGTTACAATTTTCTGACAATCATACATAACGAGACTTCGCGTTAATAATCATCATCCGTTACAGATGGTAGAATTTGTTTTTTTTTTTCTTTTTTTTTTTTTACTCGGAAGCAATTACGAGAATTCGAGCCGCAAGGCTGCTCCAAAATTTTCGTTCATACGGTCTCTAAGCACAATAATTCGTATGATTATGCGAATGTAAGAAAAAAAAAAAATTCGCATTTTATCCACGATAATGAAATTTCCATAAATCAGTTACGTGTTTCATTTTCTATCGCTGAAATTGTAAAATTCATCGTGCACAAGCTTGTCGTGAATTCTCTTCTAATGATGCGAAAAATTGGAGTAAAAAAAAAAATTGTCCCCAACTTATTTACGCGATAATCTAAAGACAAAAACAAAAGTTTAAACATCAAATATACCAATAATAAAAATCGTCCGAATATCTCGACCCACACGTATTGCTTTTTTTTTTTTTTTCTTTTTTTCGTGAAACCAAAGCTTCCTCTATGAGAGCACAATTGTTACGATTGCGCGTTTGATTGCTGAAGCTGACAAGTTGTACCGTGTCATTGAGGCTCAATTTATCAATTCAAACTCTCGAGATTATTCACCGAAGAAATAGTAGTTGGAAAAAAAAAAATCGTACATCCCGTAGAGTCTCGAGTTCATTCGGAGTTCAACGCGTTCGGTTATATATATATATATATACATATATATACGTCGAAGCAGGACGATCAACAGGATCAAGGTATCTCTTATTTGATAGGGTGACGGGACAAGAGAAAGAGGAGTGAAAAGAGATATAGAGAGAGAGAGAAAGAGAGAACTTGAGAGAGTCGAATCGCGTGCGTGTTCCTGGTAGTTTCCACACGCATAATCACCTGTCTCGTTCATCATAATGCCCCAGGTTGCTACGTACCTTTATAACGTACACGCTGGTGCGTACAGTTTGCTGTCCCTTCATACATATACCTGTGAATATGTACATAAATATACGTATACATTATATGTATGCATCTGTGGTACATAGCGAAGAGAGGGCCAGGCAGGAGAGACCAGATGTAATATTCCGTGGCCCACGCAAAACCCGTCTGACATCCCAACGTTTCAACACACGCCCACGTTATCGGTCGGCTCGCTTTCAAAATGTCGTAAGTCAAATTGCCCCGAGTTCGCCGGTGCACCGTTTCATCATAACGTTACCATTGAATATTATACTTTTGCCCTCCTGGAAAGCCCCGGCTCGTTCACTATATATACCCCGGGACGTTCTCCAACCGTCCCATTTACAACTCCCGCGCGTCTGTACCAACTGCCGTGTGTCCATCTCCCTTGCCTGTACCAACTCTTCTTTTTCTTTTATCCTTTTTTTTTTTCCCCAACTCTCGTTCGTCTCGACTCCCACAATCTTCGATTTCGATTTGAGCCAAATCGCGCTGCGTCAATATTGCCAATTCGTTGGATCACGATGCATGATCGAATCTCTCTAATAGATTATTGGCCCAACAGAGGAAAAGGATATTTGAAGAAGAAAAAAAAGCAATAAAAAAAAAATCAAGAGAAGTCAGTGGCAGTCGGAAATTTGCAAATTTATGATCTTTGGGTTTTAGGATTTTCTGAAAGTGGCTGTACTGCTGCTGGTGTAGAAGGCTTGTTACATGAGAGCGGAATTGGGTGACTCCTGCGTGCAAGTTGCACGAAAAGAAAATGTTATGCATGTGCAAATCGTAGCTGAAGCATTTTAAAACTTTAAACGCATTTTTCTCGAAATTACATTTTGAAAGTTGATTATCGTGATTTCCGGAAAACCGCATTACCGATTGTTCTGAAATTCTACAGGCCTTCTCTTTCAGATATCAAAATCTTGCGCTTTTTACAGGAAGCTTTGTTTTCGTGAAAACACATTTAGAAAAAATATCCGCATGCACAATTTTCGTAAATTTAAAGCTATCGAGCCTAAACTTTTTATACAAACAGTTTGCGGAGCAAGGATAATTGGTATTGAATTTGGAAAGGATTCCTTGAGCTGTTCAGATTTTAGAAACTTTTGAAATTTTCAAAAAATTATGAGCGTTTTTTAACTCTCGAAAATTTGTGCCTATCAAACCGCAACGCTGTTTTACCCTAAATAGTCTTGGTGACAATGAAAAAAACAAGCGAGTAAATTAAAAGTTTGCAGATTGCTTCCTCATTATTTTATCTCACTTACAAAAGCTTTCTCTATGAGGAAGCCAAAATTGAATAACCCACTTGCTCGTAAAGCGATATTTGCCGTTGAGATAAAATAATAAGGAAGCAATGTGCAAGCTTCTAATTTGCACGCTTTTTGAAATATTTTCAGATGAAAATTTTTACAAAATATCCTTGAAATGTTACGGTACAATACAGTAAAATTCCTGAAAGTGTACTTTTTTGGTCTCCTGAGTACACCCGATCCCTTGAAGATTCACATGTATGCGCTGAGGTAGCTCTTACATTTTTTTTTCTCTGTTCATCTGTATTATTAAGATAATTGCAACATTCAATTGGGAGGGTAAGGATTTTTATTTTCTCGAGAAACGTGAAAACGATCCATCGGCTTACCGAATACGTTTATTCACATTTTTCGATGCATCGTTAATTTGTTTATTCATTTATTGAAGATGGAATTTAATCGAAAGTCAGTGACGAGTGATTGGCATTATTTGACCTAAAAAAAATTCTGCTCATAACGAGACAAAGTGGGAATTACTATGCTCAACATGATCAATGTCTCATAAAAGGCATTCCCATGAATCTTTCCATGAATATATAATTGGATTTTTTCAATTTTTTTTTTACGAGTATCGATTCATCTTGGCAATCGTTCAAAGCAATAACCTCTAAAATATAATGCTTTGAAAATAATTGATACTTATATATATATACATATATATACACATCATAATAATTCTCTTTATCTGCCAGAGGCTTGAGCGCAATCAAATTTCAATCATCCTATTCTGGGGCTGTCTTGATACGTTCGCTTCTTCGGCGTCTCGTTTAGCTGCCTCGTCCTCGTTCATGGTGTGAGATCAGTGATCCCCCCTCCCCCCCCTCTCCCTTTTGCCATAGTCAGCAACAAGGTTCGAGGTAAAAGGCCCCAATCCTCTCTTATAGTATATTTATCTCTGTGTGTGGCATTTATCTCGCCCGGGCGAAGAAGAAGACGCCGACGCGCGGTGGAGTTAACCGGTACGATTGACAGTCTGACAGGCGAATCGCCTAACGATACGATTTCCTCTTTCGCTGGTGGGGTGAGATTTAACACGCGCGCGCGTGCCCCATACCCCTTTTCCCCGCGATCTCGTCACACTCGTTTTACTTTTTTTTTCTTCATTTTGGCCTCCATGCTTCTGCATATTCATTCTCGGGAATATTTTTATTTTTATTATCCCCCTTAAAAGGATAGATTAATAATAAAAAAAAAAGAAAAAATACATTTTTCCAGAAAAAAAAAACAGTGCTCTAAACTTAAAAAGTAAGTTTAAACTAGTAATGTAAAAAAAAACGAGCATCGAAAAGTGTCAAGCTTCGTTAAAAATTACTTGCTCAACCAAATTCCCTCGTCGCAATAACGACTCTCGGAGATCCGCGGCGCGGTACGACGAGCTAACGCCATTTTTGGTTCTTTCACTAATTAGCCTCGAAGGTCCGATCCCTAGCGTGAAGGACATTACTTCTTGCGGCTGTACATATACTCTTTTGGAGAGAGCTCGGTGCAATCTCTACGGTATGGTGCATTTCTCTCTCGATCCTCTCGTCTTCTTCCTCATCTTCTTTTCTTCATTCCCTTTGCCGTGTCTTGCGTACTGTTCTTCATCCGGGTGTAATTGTAGCGAGGAAAAGAAAAATAAAAGAGAGAGAGAGAGAAAGAGATGAGATTCTTGTTCGTGTGTACATGTGTGTGCGCGCGAGGTGAGCGTATGTGAATGAGAGAAGAGAAAAATACGTTTGACAAAGCATGGTTGACATTCGCACGCGAACTCTTGTACCCACTCACACACACCGGTCAAATATCACGATGCATATAAATTAATTCGTAAATTAACCATTCTATGTTTGCACGATATGGTTGCACGATAATGACCAGGGCAATCATCAAAATCATATGACTCGTCCGGGACGTGTTCGCAGTTCTTCATCTACTATATCCTGTCCATATACGTAAAGTACTCATTAACCCTTTTGGTCATAGCGTAGTGACTCTCATACTCTGTCGTTTTTTGTTCTCTGCTGCGTTTCTAGGTGCGTGTGTCTTTTAAAAAGCTTTCGTAGAAATTGATTGAATTCATGACACATGAAAGTTCACATAAATGCGATTTTATGTCGCTCTATGTTGACCATGCATAAAGCCAAGGGTATCTTGTACTTTATGCATGTGTGTGTGTGTGGATTAAACGATGGATTAAGGGAGGTTTCTACTTTGTCGGGCGAGAAAAAGTTCGATTTTTCACCAATTTTTTATGCGAAAAATATTAAATATAGGGACCATGCACGAAATATAGAGGCAGCACTACTGCCGAAGCTCGCGCTCTCTGTTGTCAACTTTATAAAAAAAATTTCGTATAATTGCAATGAATAACTCAATAAACAATGGAAAAAGTAATTAAATATAGTTTTCGGCCAGTGATTAACAACCGTGTTCAAGGCCAAAATATTATAAAAGGTGAAAAGTTATTTAAAAATCAGGTCATGTTTTCAATGTTGCCGAGATAGAAGATTTGAATGGACAAGTCATCGTAACCTGTCAAGTGGTGTACCACAAACAAGCGTTTATCATTTCTCCATGCACAGAGCACCAAGCGTGCAGTCAGGAAAACCGTAAAATTTCACTGATGAATCGAATCCACGTTTCCGACGTGAGATTTTTGTACATCCTCGGATGCAACAAACTAATTTTGGGTCAGACATTAGTAAAATTATTTTACTTTATTCAATAAATAATTATTAAACCGCAAATGACGTGTAAAAGTTTAATAAATGCCGAAGATTAGTAAATGTTTTTATCACCAGGTGGCGAAAAAGTCTACACGCACGGTCCCTATAGAATGTTGATATTTGGTACATTTACTAAACGGTCTTTATTGAACATGATGATACTTATTAAAATTTGAGAAAGCATGGTATTGGGAGTGGGAGGAGCCACGTATGTCGGTCCGCTTTCCAAGTTTGCAGAAGTGCTCCTCCACGATGAGCAATCGTTACGAAATTTGGTAGGCACGTGTACAGCCAACGTTTTTAACTAGAACTAGAAATATCCAAAAATATTTAAACGTTTTTATTTTAGGAACAAAAAACTGCAAAAATTTTTTGGCAAAAATCAATTTCCCCTTCGATCGCTCACTATTTTTTTATTTTTTAATATTTCTTCTTCATTCTAGTTCAACTTGTACACAATATTGTACAAAGTAAAAATATGTTTGATTTTTTTGCTTCAGATCACCTGTTTTTTTGCTTCAGATCACCTGACTCTTCCTCGTGCACTGCCTGTCCGACAACCCGCGCGCTAAAGCAATCTTTTCCCCGCACTCTTCGACAAGCGCCGCTGTATGGCGCGTGAAGTTCAAACGTTCAGGAGTTTCTCGTGGGAAAACTGCGTTGCGGCAGGACGAGAGCTCTAGCGCATTTACTAATTAATCCCTCGACTAATTGCTTATACCCTCTCCACCTCACCATTGCCCCTGCCTCATCTTATTTGCCTCTTTTTCTCGCTATTTGATTTTATTACTGTGCTCGCATCTCATGTGTACGACCTCATAATTCTCATATGCATATTACGTGTCCATTTTTTATTTCGAATATATTTCTATATATATAAACGACACTGACGCAGCTCTTGATATCGCAATTGATGAAAATTCGACAATTAGTAAATTGTTAGTGATTAAAATTGACGGAAAACCATTGGATGCTTTTCGGCAAATTCACAGGTTAGTTAATCAAAGTAATTAATAAAATAAAAGTATGTGTCGGATGTGAATTGTATTTTTTTTTTTTTACAATAAAAATGGACTGGAAAATCAGCATTTGGGACACTGTCATCAGTAATCGAGACAGTTAGCTTGATCAGGGCATATTTTTATGTGTCATTTCAAGATTCTCCATATCGTGTTAGTCTATGTAACATACAAGCCATTTAAGTACAAAAAAAGTCACGAAAAATCAATGGCGTAGTTGGTAGCGTGTCAGTCGTTTGGTAGGTCTAAAAATCTCAGGTTGGTTGAAAAATAATTTCGACGGAATACCGTCCCGATTAATGAGTCGTAAATACTCGTAAAATTAAGTTCTCGAACGTTAATTTTTTTTTCTTTTATATAATTATTTGTAGTTCGAAAGTGCGGAATTAGCCGATTGAAGGGTCTGGGTGGTTCAAGACCCGGACGATGATTTATTTTTTTCAAAATGTAGAGGATTTCGAAAAATGATGGAATAACAGTTTTACAATTCATTCAACGATCATGCTTGATTTCTCATTCATAAACAATGAACATTATAGTTATTACTAAATATAGTAGCATGAACTGGATGGGAATTTGCTACTGCTACCATTGAAATTGGTTAAGACATACACGGTTCCAGATACTACTAATGAGCGAACTAACAGAAGATAGTTGCCCTAACCGCAATAAAATACCAGAAGCATAGTTTAGTAACGTTATTGGGTTGGATAACAATTTTTTTTCGTTGCTTTAAGAGTCATCGAGCACACGTGAACAACTCAGAATCGAGAGTAGCGCCTCTCGCGGAAAAATTTTGAAAAACATGCATGTCGAAGTTAGCGCCGCTTGCGGCAGATATGTCAACCAATGCATTCAGCAAAAAGTTACGGATGTCGATAGGGTAGGATATAAATGTTACAGTGGCGGCGCATGTTTCATGAAGGGCCCCGATTGCCCCCATTGACCCTCAAAGCTTATTTTATCTCAGGGCTCACTTTACCCTTACGCCATCACCGCTGCTTCTCCGCTCTTACCGACAACCGTGACTAGCGAACCTAGCGTTAGTAGCCGGAACTGTAAAGTACTTAGCATGTACTGTCATATAGCCGTAAGCACGGCTTTGATGTCTCCGTGTGTATTTTTCGGATTATCGCTTTGTTTTTCAACGAAACAAGTTAAATTATTTTTTAAGAAGTGCAATGAAGTGGCAAGCAGCTCCGTCTGGTCCGGTGAAGAGTGGCAGATTTGCATGAAATTCATAATAAAATATATTTATCAATTGGCGAAAAAAGAGTGGGGACAAACGACAGCCGCCTCGAGTTTTCGATAATGTATTGTGCTTCAAAAAAAAAAATTTCCACGGAGCGGAGGACCAGACGGGATTTCTTTACTAGTCGAAGGAATTTATTTTTTATATTCAATTGTGCGATACTATTATATCTTCGGCGAAATCCGAAAAATACGTTTCTCTACAAATCTTAGTTCGCTTATTGTCCACTTGGCGCTTCGTATGCCCTCGCTCGATGACTCTTAAGGTGCTTTTTCATGTGCAGCAAAAACTGGATGCAGCACATGAAAAAGCAGCTTTAATCAGCTCGTTTTTTCCGTGGCACTTCTGTTTTTAATTCTCATTTTCATTTTGATTTTTTTAGACCCCACTTCGGATTACAAAGTTTGACTTTTTTTTTTTTTTAATAAACTTGAGATCGTAATTAATCAACCACTCGTCTTATTTTTCATTTTTATTAAATTGCCGAATTTTCTCGATTTTATTTCTTCCGGTATCAATGGGAGGAGAAAAAATGACTCTTCGAAACTTTTACGAATTTTTCGGAGAGAAAAAAAAAGTGTTTCTTGAATTTCGATCTGGCGCTTTATTCGAGAGACCCCAATACCCGTATACACTTTTCGTTATCGATATCGCCTGGCTAAATATAACGTTTCAGCACTCTGCTGCTCCACGGCCCGGATTCGATTTGTTTTTCAGGCCTCGTTATCCACCGCAAAATTGAGTGTTAACGAGCCTACATCCATCTGTACGGTTGGACTATATATATATATATATATATATGCCACCGCTTTTGTCCGACTATATATTTACAGTGTTATGTTCCAAAAGTTTGTTATGCTCAGCGTTTTCACGCAATCGCGAGAGTGTTTTGGTCGATGAGAGAGGATCGCGAACTCGTAGCCCAGGAAGACAAACGTCTCGATGTACGAACGGATGTAATGCCGGGTCTTGGTTGATGAGGGAGTAATTTATCGAAGCAGAGATAAAAAGAAGTTTTTTCTCTCTACTTTTCTCTCAGATTTTCCTTCCGGGTTTCAATAGCAGCGATAAGCCATAAAAGTTGAGAAATCACTTTTTTTAAAACCGTTGAAAAACGAGGCAGCATCTAGGGCTGAAGACACACCTGTATGGGCCTGGAATAGATGACTCTGTGTAAGTTTTGAAATAAATGTTTTAATAGCGTGAAATCCGCTTTCGAAACTTTAAACGCATTCTTCTCGAAACTACATTTTCAAAGTCAGCGAGGAAGATATCTTGAAAACTTACTGCAACGATATTTCTGAATTTTTTTGTGCTTTTTGTAGATGCAAAAATGTGGTCTTCAATCGAGGAATTTTCAATTTAGATGCATTCTTTCGATGTGATGAATTTAAAAAGCACATTTGTTTTGCCAAAATTAATCCTCTCACTTTGAACACTCGCCATTTTTTTTTGTATTTGACATTTTGGAAATTCCATCGATCAAAGACCGGATTAACTGATACACTATCTAAATTAATTTGGTTTTTTTTTTAAATTTCAGATGACCCAGCTACGAACATCTCTGCTCATCGCAAAAACCGTTTAAAAAAAAGTGCCTCCAGTAAAGCGACTGTATCTCAGTACCTATTAAGGGAGGTTTCTACTTTGTTGGGCCAAAAAATGTTCGATTTTTCACCAATTTTTTAATGCGAAAAATATCAAATATAGAATGCTGATATTTGGTATGTTTACTGAGCGGTCTTTATTGAACATGATAATATCTTTTAAAGCTTGACATAACATGGTATTGGGAGTGAGAGGAGCCACGTATGTCGGTGCGCCGGCGATGATATTCTTCGCTTGCGGAAGTCCTAAGTCCTGGGGCAGGTGATCTGGGGTAAAAAAAAATCAAAAATATTTTTACTTTGCACAATATTGTGCAGAAGTCGAACTAGAATTATCCAAAAATATTCAAACGTTTTCATTTTAAGAACAAAACACTGGAAAATTTTTTGCCAAAAACATTAAACTTCCCTTTCGGCCGCTCACTATTTCTTTATTTTTCAATATTTCTCCTTCATTCTAGTTCAACTAGAATGAAGAAAGAAAAAAAGTGTGAAACAAGTATAGATCGCGAATTTTTTGCTTAAAATTCGTTACATTTTTTTTTTTTCTGACACAGGATCATCTTTATTCGCGTCACTTTGACTTTCAACCTGTCCCCAAACAATTTTCTAAGACGTGCGGTATTCGATTGACGGGACTGCTATCGATAAAGTTTCCTTGAAACGAGGAAGCGAAAGATACCAATGTCGAGTAATCCTTTTTCTCTTTCTCATTCATTTTCGCAGAGTCGAATCTCGATGAAAGACAAAAAGACAAAACAAAAAAAAAAGAATTGAAACTAGTCAATGAATTCAGCGTAGCGTGTTTTATTCATGAAATAATCGGAGAGAGATTTCGTGGAAAAAGTCTTTTCATTCATTGGATGAGAAAAATATAAAGACATTCCCTGAAGTAGGCGTGAGCGATTAGCCAGGAATCTCACGATCGATAACGTTACATTGCACGATCGATCTCCTCGACGATTATTGGAAACGATCGAAAAGCTTCTCTATCTCTCTCTCTCTCTCTCTCTCTCTCTCTCTCTCTCTCTCTCTCTCTCTCTCTCTCTCTCTCTCTCTCTCTCTCTCTCTCTCTCTCTCTCTCTCTCTCTCTCTCTCTCTCTCTCTCTCTCTCTCTCTCTCTCTCTCTCTCTCTCTCTCTCTCTCTCTCTCTCTCTCTCTCTCTCTCTCTCTCTCTCTCTCTCTCTCTCTCTCTCTCTCTCTCTCTCTCTCTCTCTCTCTCTCTCTCTCTCTATTTTTCCTTTTTTGCTATTATCGACATATATAAATATATATATATATATATATGATGACGAATAGTCTACCATCACGAAAGTCCAGCAGCAATGTAATGCTCATGGACACTCGCGATATTAAACCTCCCGATCACGTAACCATTACTGACTGAGGGGGGCAAATATTATTTTCCTCGAACCAATGGGAAAAAGTGATAATTCAACTCGCCCTCTTGTGTTCAATGCCCCATACTTTATTTACATGCAACGGTTTCCTATCCCACGTCCCCCACGTCGCAGACATTTTGTCATTAAAATTTTTTTTTTTTAATTTTATATTTATCGGGGATCGAGAAAAGATTCGAGTTGACTTTTTTTCTAATTGATCTGTTAAATTCAAATTCACAATTCTGCGCAATATAGAACTGATAAAATTTTCTTTTCATCCAATTATGTTAAACTTATTGCAATTAAATTGGCAATTTTCTCTTCATCGCGGACACTTGAAAAAAAGTTTGGATTAAAAAAAAAAAATTGTCGTTAGATATGGCGAAACGAATCTTCAGTTATAAGGTAAAAAAAAGACAATTCTAAAATTTGATATGAGCCAAATAAGAATGATTAATTACCGAGTAATATTTTTGCCAATATTGACCAGGTTGAATCTTGGGATCAACTAAAATTTTAAAAATAAATGAATTGATGGAAAATTTCGTTATCATTGAACTCTTTGAATTCTGATTCTGGGACGAACAATAAGAAATTGTAAATTTCAAAAACACACAATGAAATATATAGCTGGAAAATGATTTTTCAAACTTTATTGGACATGTGGTTCGTTCGATTTCTGGGCTTGCCATTGAAATATGATTGAAAAAGTAAGATGGTGGATACGAACGAGGAAATAAAGAGCGAGGAGGAAGAGCGGTGTGTGCTCATAGGTGGATTCGAGGGTCGAGGGTTCGATCGAATGGTCCGCCATTGGAAAAAAAAAAATGGAGAAAAAAAACGAAAGAGGGAAAGGAAGCTCGCACGCGCGCGCGTGTGTGTGTGTGTGTGTGTACCTGTGTTTATGTGAAAGGGAGAACGAGGTTTTTCGGCTTCGCCTTATGGCGATCCGAAGCCGAAGAACCGCATCGGAGCTGAGAAACCGCAGATGTTCGGTGAAATTCTCGATTCGTATTAGTAGTAAGAAAAACAGCCTGTGCTATTCGATCATAGTTCTTTTTCGCATTCTTTTACGTCCAATATTCGTAGAGATTTTTTTTTTTCCCCGATTCTCGTCGATTTTGACATTAATATAAGATTCACGAACTCTGTCGGGACAAGTTTTCTTTTTTTTATCTCCACGAAACATTGATATTATCGAGGAAACATGCATTTTGCTGCAAGTTATGAATTTTCATAAATCACTGAGACCGAGGCAAGAAATCAAAATAAAATATCAATATATTTTATTTTATTTTTTTATTATTTTTTCAAATATCTTGCATCAACAATGCCAGTTTTATACCGACGGTTCGATAAACAGGAGAAAAAATAAATAAATCGAGGGGATTACAAAGTTGAGTAAAATAAAAGTTGATAATGGTACGTATGTATTTTTGAATTTTGAATTTTCAATAAAATGGCGTGAATCCGCAAAAGCTCAAATTTATGAATTTTTTGCACTCTAGTTCGAGTTAAATAAATAATAATGCATCGAAAGTCTGTCCGAGCTTCTGTCAAGGGAAAAGAGTAAAGTGTTAAAATTTTCCACCGCAAGGTTTGAATAATTTCCGAGTAATCGTGACGTTGAAAATTCGATTTCGAGCGACGAAAAATCATTTGAAATTTCAATGTTAATTATTAGTGCGTCTAAAAATTGATTTTTCAGGGTGCCTTTCTTTAATCGCCTATTCCTGAGCCCATGCAGCAACCTCTCAGTTCTCTAATGGTCCCCTCAACCCCAATCCTTTCGTTCGATAAACGGGTTGAAAAAAAACGACGGATCCTCCTGCGGTTTTAGATATATTGTAAAAAAATTTTGTTCTCAAATTAATTAAAAAAAAAATATTAAGTTTTTATGCATATACAGTTCTAAAATTTCATAGACTACTGTGCAATAATATTTAGAAAAAAATCATTGAACGTCTTTCTAATTTTAATATACTCTGTAGAATATTAAATTTCATTGGCTGTGTAAATTTTAAATGATTTCCGCATTATTCTATTTTAAAATTTACAGGCACCATGAAACTTAATATACCAGCGTGTATTAAAATTCGAAAGATTTTCAATGTTGCTTAATATAATTGTCATGTAACATTATTGCACATTAGTGAATGAAATTACGTAACTGTATATATATATATATATGCATTAGGGAATGGACTTTTTTTTTCTTCTCGCTGCTACCACTCAAAACTTTAGGTTTTGACATTAAAGAGGTCCTCGTTCAAGGAGGGCTCTGTAGCTTGAAGTTCAGAGGTCGCTCAACGAGGATTTAGGTTTCCCATCTAATTAATACGTAAAAAATATTGTTTTTCGTTCGAAATGATGTCAGGCAACCAAAAAATTGACGATGTCTGTGTTTCTTGGCTTATTTGAAAGCATGAATCATCCCGTAAACGATGACAGGTCGTTTTTCGACTTACCTTGTTCCAATTTTTTTTTCACGCCACTTTTCGACCACAATAGTCACTTTTTCAAGTTTACCAGGTCTCCAAGGTATCAATGACTCCAAAATGAATTGCTACAGGTATTGATTGTTGATTCGAGTATGAATAACCAATTCCAAAAATTGGTAAAACGTACAAAATTTCTCAAAATGTACATGGTTTTTTGAATAAAATTTAAGATACGGCAATACGGATTCAAGACGAAGTTATCAATTTTCCAATGAAATGAGTATTTATTTCAATTCTGTATACTCATTTTGTAAATTTAAATGACAAAAAATTAAAAATTTTAATTTCCATCATGTCATCTTTATGAATTTTTTTATTATCTCATCTTTGATAAATTTATCCACAAATCAAAATATAAAAATACGTAGTTCTAACAAAAAAGCCTATATAAATTTTAAAAACAAAAGTAAATCAACAATCAACGTAGAAATGATTAGAGAAATAAAACGAAACTTCCATTTATGCATTAATAACGTAAAGCTTGCCACAACATTTTTCTTCGTGTGAAATGGCGCTGAGAGAAAAAAAAAAGAATCGGAGAAAAAAATGGTATAACAGAAAATATTTGAGAGAGCCCTCTCACCATGGCGTCCCCACGAGAATATCCCATGGGATACACAAAGGGGAAAATAATTACCTTTCGCCTGCCTCTCAGATGAACAGATATATATATATATATAAATATATACGTATATATATATGTACGAATGAGAGGTCCAGGTTGAACGTTTCTTCTTTGGTTATTAGCGAGCCTCGAGAGTCGAGAAACTTTTGGAGGTCTCACAATCTCAACCCGCAGGTATATCCCGCTTTTAAGTTAACCATTATATATATATATATATATATATATATATAAATGTGTGAGAGCGTGCGATACCGAGATCTCGGCGTTTCCTTCGAAAATTAGAATTCGATGACTCTCGCGGTCGTCGATGCTTGGGTCTACGAAACAAAACGGTTGAGAGGGCGGTGCGTGCAGCTTCCCATCCGGATGGGAGGAACCCCAGAATCGTTCGATGGTCACCGATAAAAATGGGAGCTCAAAAAAAAATCTATCCAAGCCTCAAGAGCCATAACACGATCTTACGAAATTAAATAATAATTACATTATATTTACTTACTCCACATAAGTGACTCTCTAAATTATGATTTTATTGGCAAATTTAATTGGAACTAATTTTTCATGCAACGGTGAAAAATCGATCGAACCAAAGCGATTTATTGACGAATTTTGTTTCTTTATCTTGGAAAAAAATTGTGGATAATGCAATTGCCCCTGGTCTCCCGTAAATTTCTAACTTTTTTTTCTCGAAGTTTCGATAAATAATATTCGTATTATAAATATATAATTAGCGTAACGTTTTATCGAGTTTACACATGTGATTACAATTATAAGCCTTGAGAGTTATTACTTTTGCATAATTTTACGGACCATAAAACAAAATCGTAAATGAATATTGCAAAAAAATTAAGTTGAGGCATCAACGACGATTTTGAACATTTTTTTTTTTAGAATTCTATCATATTCTGTCAGCTAATCAAGTTGAGAAAATATTACGAGAATTCCGAGTTTACGAGCATCTTCATTACGGGACAAATAATTTTCCTTTTCGGCGAATCGTAAAATTGTATATATCGTTGGACCATCTCGAATATTCTCTTATAGTTCCTGTTATATTTTTCCCATATACATAGTACATGATACTTTTTTTTTATCGTCTCTTCGTTCAAGTTTATTTATTCATTTTTTTTTTAATTTGAAGAAACGCGATGGCTGAACATTCGAGCAATAATCATATTTCTTGGGTCATTCCCTCGGATAATTTTGTTTGAAAAAAAAAAGAAAATGGACAAATTTTGTAAAACAGTGCTCACGAGGATCCCCGTAATTTTTATTATTATTTTTATAGCGATAAAATGAGAAAAAAGTGTGCGATCTGCCCGCCAGAGAATCGCTCCTACACTGTAATAAAGGCTCTGGTCAATTCAACACCGCTCACAAATTCTATAGTGGTCCATTCTGGCCTGTGCGACCTGATCGAATGTGGTTCATTCGATTTGACACAAGGACAGATTTATTATTTGTAAATTAGCAATTAAAAATAATCGATGAACGAATTAAAAACTCTTATTTCATTTTTTTTGAAAATCCTGTAAATTTTGCTACGAAAAAGTCTTTGTCCGGGATTCGAACGACAGATCCTTCAATTGGCAAATTCAGCACACTAGAGCCTAAAATATATATTAAAAAAAAAATTAACTTTCTGGATTTTTTTACGAGTATTTCCGGCTCATTAACCCGGGCGTTGTTCCGTCGAGATTAATTTCGATCCTATCTGAGATTTTAACTTGGACCTATCTAACGACTGACACGCTGCCAATCACGCGACCGATTCCTTATAAGAATGGCATATATTGGTCGACGTGTCCTCATGAAAATGCGTTATCGCAACGACGGGCTGGATAGAAAAGCGCTGAAATGATATTCCCTAAAAAATTTTAATTATTGTTCATTCACAATAATCGATGATAAAAATAATTATATCCCCATTATTAATTAAAAAATGGGTTTCACAAATACTACGAGCATTGAAATGATAAAAATCAACGTGCGGCTTATTGAAAGAAAAAAATATATTATATTAATTTAATATAATAATATAAAAGTAAATGGTTATAATTGATTGATTACACCATTCGGCGTATCCTGCGACTCCGCAAATGAATTTACGTTACAATTATTTGGTGATTATATTTCACATATTAACACATCTATATATTTCAGTATATGTGCAAGATCGTAATGTGTGGGAAAAATAACCACCCAACAAGTGCAACGTAAATTCGTTTCTATATAGCTAACACCACCGCTCGGAAGACATTCGCTCAGAACGGCATTAAACAGGCCGTTAATAAATTATATTTCTGGATTTAGTCTTTAAGATGTCTCTGAAGTTTTTTGCGACAATGAATTGTAATTTTAATTGAAATATTTTATATTTTATTTTGATATTTTGTAATAATAATTCAATTATTATTTTATTATGAAATATTTAATTGAAATATTTCTTTAAAAGTATTCTTATACGTAGAGAGTTTCAGCTTATTATTTACAGGATTATATTATAAAGTCTGAATTTTTACAGGTTTGGAAAATCAGCCAACACCATCTGAGGATCGAATTAAAGAAGAAAAGGTCCAATTCAAAGTTAAGCCAACACCGGAATCTGAGGATAGAATTAAAGAAAAAAAGGTCCAATACAAAGTTGGGTCTCTGATGCGCCTTCGAAGCAGACAACATTCACGCTGGATTTAACGAATCACGACACTAGACTGGTGTCGCACCGTAGAAGCTTTTGATAAACGGTATAACTTTCATGACAGAATTTCACACAATGTGGCGCAACACTGGGCTCACATGGGTTTGGGTTTGGGTTTAGTGTTGAATTTTGATGGAAAATCGCTGAACACCTTTATACGATGTGCGTGGTCAATCATATATGACATCAGACCGGTGCTCCTGATAACACTTCAGATTTTGACCGCTAAACACCTGATCGAATTGATACCACTGATTTTTTTTTTACATTTTATCATCATCGTTATTATTATTTCTATCATTGCAATTATTATTATTTTTTTTTATCATTATTCTTATATAGTCTTCGTTTCATTGTTGATCTTTTTTTTTTTCTCTCAGTCTTCGTGAAATTCGACTCTTCTCTTCGTGTAGTTTCGGAGCTTTTAATTTTTTCCCTTTTTTCGCGCGAGCTCATGCTCGATTTTATTCATCGTAGTCGCACAAAGAGAACAGAAAACCTCGCGGAGAACCGGAGAAGTAGCTTCCTGAATAACTTTCAGTACGATAACTAATATAACGAGAGAGAGAGAGAGAGAGAGAGGCAAAAAGAGAATAAGAGACCAAAAAAGATCTTAAAAAAACCTGTAGAGTGAGAAAAAGTGAGAAAAAAAGAGTTGGAAAAAGGAAGAGGTGAAAGAAAGAGTGAGAAAAAGGATATCGAAGGTATCGAGAGAACCGTGAGACTTAATTGGGGTATATCGAGGCAAGAGTCAGCCGCGGGCAAGGCCCAAATGAAAAGGAATTCCCCCCCTCCCCAGTAGAGAGAATCCCCTTTGAGATTTCGGGACTTCTTTCTTTCCCCATCTTTACTCTTATCCCTGTGCGGGGGCCTCGTTTCGCGGAGGAATAAAAAAAATGGG
The DNA here is from genome assembly GCA_963564615.1 of Rhorus exstirpatorius. Classification (NCBI taxonomy): domain Eukaryota; kingdom Metazoa; phylum Arthropoda; class Insecta; order Hymenoptera; family Ichneumonidae; genus Rhorus; species Rhorus exstirpatorius. The sequence continues at coordinate 17,001,393 of OY751313.1, read as the reverse complement.
CGGCGCCTTGAATGTGTGCCCATGGTCGCGTTCCAGGGGCTTTGTGAAGACGAGTCGAACGAGGCTGGGCCTTAGACCCATCGGCCCTATATAGCCACCCTTGAGAGCCTCGCAGCCAAGGATGCTGCGGTATAGGAGACTGCGTGGTACAGCGCATCATATATACATATATAAATAGCATAGGCTCGTATCCATTCGTGAGTCCGCAGACTGCTGGACGATCTCGATCAAGAGATCTTGGATTCGACAATGGAACGAGAATATCACGGACAGAATCACAGGAACCTGAAATTCTCTCCCGTCTGAGAGGGACAATTTTATTCAGAATCTCTCGGGCTGCACCAACGTTTTGCGAAAACTTTTTTTTTCTTTGTTTTTTTTCGGTCACACGTCTCGATGTGAGAAACAAAAACTACAAGCATAGAAAAATGAAATTGTTCAATTCATTGATAAATAAAAGGTCAATGATAATATTAATATTATTATATTATTTATATATTAATATTAACATCAATGCTATCAATTTTGATCATAGTCCAATATTGGTTATAAAAGATCTTTTTTTTTTTTTTAATCATAAACCATGAAGATGATTTTATTGATGAATAAGAGGTACAGTGTCTAAATTTGAGATATTCTCTTTGGCTTCATTTCATTAATTTATTTCCTGTGTGTATTTTTTCGTGTTATCGCTGACGATAATAACATTGACCGGTGACATTTAGACGTGCTACCGTTTGAAAAGAAAATTTATTTTGCAAACGTACATTTTTCTAAACGATTAGCAGTCATTATTTTACAAACGCGTATGTAAGATTTTTAGAGAATGAATACCAGAGCTGTGCAATACTTCAAGTAGCCGGTACTCGCGATGTATTGGAAGTACAATACTTGAAGTACAAACTACTTGAAAAGCATTTAAAGTATTATACTTATATTTCCAAGTACTCGAACTGTACTTCAAGTATTTGTACTTAAATTTTCAAGTACATGTCATGTACTTTAAAGTATTTGCAATTAAAATTTCAAGTACTTTCCTGTACTTCAAGTACTTAGTATGAAGTACTTTTGAATACGTCTTGCTAATGGTTGCACGTATAACGCCTTTGAATATATAATTGAGGAACGTTTTGCGCCATCTTTTGGTTAAGTTTGGAAGGAATTACCGTTCAAAAGCTCAAGTTACGGTAGTTAACAATCCGCGGATATTCTTTATTGTATCTTTTTCATAACTGAAGCAAAATAAATCTTAATTACAATTGTCAATGCTATTTTTTAAAATTATTTCTAATACTTCGCTTGAATATTTCTGTTCCAATCGCCCTAACCTGAGTAAATTGCACAATGCGAAGATATGTTTTGATAAAAAAAAAGTACTCGAATCGAAATCAAATGAGTTTAAAGAGTACGTAAGAAGTCAAATATAAGTACTAGAACTTACGAGATGTATACCTGAAAGCTTGAAAAGTATTTGATACTTGATACTTGACGTACTTCAAGTACTTGTCACATCATATACTTAAAATATTTAGTACTTCAAGTACGGATTACTTGAAGTATTTGGTACTCCAAGCACCGAGTACTTGAAGTACTTGTCATTGGAAGTATTTACGGTACTTGGCACTTGAAATAAACGAGTACTTGAAGTACTTTTCATTGGAAGTTTTTACGGTATTTGGTACTCGAAATACCCGGGTACTTCAAGTACTTGCAGTACTTTGTACTTGAAGTACTTTTTGGTACTTTGCCCAGCTCTGATGAATAATTATTCTTTTATCCGTTCTTAAAATGATACATTTTGCAAAATAAATATTAATAATTCGTTGGAATTGTTATCTGTTGACGGATTAATTTTTCAAGTTCGCATCTTCATTACTCGATCGATTCATATTTTCTTGAATACGTATTGAATAATTCTCCAATTTTTAAATAACGAACCAAGGTCTTTGGCCGATTGGCGAAGACTCCACGCGAAATCGGGGGAAAAAGAAAAGATATTCCAACGGTATAGTTAGAGGAGGATAGGAAGAAAGGGAGTTGGCTGATGGGCAAACGTCCATCAGCCAAGAGAGGTGAAGCCTGAAACAGCAGCCTGCGGGGCAACCTCTCTCTCTCTCTCTCTCTCTCTCTCTCTCTGTGCATCCACGACGACAGGAATATCAAGAGATCGTTTTTCTTTCTCTCTTTTCATCCCTGTCTTCGTCAAGACAGCTCTCGCAATAGCCCAAGCAGTAAGAGCATCAACGAAGACGATTCTCTCTCTCTCTCTCTCTCTCTCTCTCTCTCGTTATCGTCCGTGTTCTCGAATGCGAGTTATGGCCGTTGTCGTGCACGTTGCTCACACACGTATGTCCTTGTTAGGATTTTGCCAACGACTTGAGGAGCATCAACGTGACGAGAGAAGATCGCGAATGAGACCGCAAAGACGAGAGCCCAAAAGGAGCACCCAAGTTCGAAGGAAAAATGAAACATAATGATACATTTTTATAATTTTTGCAAAAATAATCGTTATAAAATTGTACAATTTTTTTTTTTCAATTTTACAATGATTAATTTTCTTTAAAAAACACCCCCCCTCGTTATCGATATGTCGATTGTAAAAAAAAAAATATTAATTCTCATTACTTGAGAATAAATATTAAAAAGTATTCGTAATTCTATAATAAATGAAATATATATTTTTCTTAACGTAATGTTGTTATAGAGTATCCCAAATATCATGTTTGACCGATTCGATCAAAATTATTTCGATTCGAAAATTCTTTCCGATCAATTGACGTAAAATCATTTCAGGCACCTATCAGTGTGTAACACCGATTTATCAATCATGCTCCATTACTTTAACGAGTGTAAAAATTGTAACGAAAGAGACTGCGAAATTAGTTGGGTGAACCGCGTGACAAGTTCGAAGAGTGTACGGTGCTCTAGCAGAAACCTTGTACTTGAGAACTCGCGCCGCGACGATGAGTGTAAAGATAAGAGGAAATAAGTAAAAATAAATGAGTAAAAAAAAAAAGGAGGAATGAGAAGAGAAAGAGGTGGAGACGCGTAAGCAGAATGAAATATCTCTTTCAAGGATGTTTGGTCGTACATCTCGTCGAAGTGCTCACTCTCTCTCTCTCTCTCTCTCTCTCTCTCTCTCTCTCTCTCTCTCTCCTCTCTTTATATATACGTGTATGTTCTTCCCGAAGTATAGCGAGGGTTCTCCAGTCTCTCGGGAGCACCTCGCGGACGTAGAGAACAGCAGAAGCAACGGATATATAATATACCTTTGCCGAGAGTCAAAAGGTATATCGTTGCTTCTGATCACTCGACGTATTAATCACGCGATTCATCCACAATCGTATTTCTCCCCGTGTAATTTTGCAAATCTCTCGCATCTGCCGAGGCATATATGCAAGAGTAGATTTTGGGATACGCGCGGAGTCGTATTTGCATCGGAGCTGGGCAGTACATCAAGTACCCGGTACTTGCGATGCATACTGGAAGTACAAAGTACATTAAAAGTATTTCAAAGTATTGTAATTAAATTTTCAAGTACATGTCATGTATTTAAGATATTTGTAATTAAAATTTCAAGTACTTTCCCGTATTTAAAGTACTTTTTCAAGTACCAAGTATTCAGTACTTTTGAATACGCCTTGCTAATGTTTGCATGCGTGTATGAAGCCTTTGAATATATAATTGCGGAACTTTCTGCGCCATATTTGGTTAAGATCGTAAGGAATGACCATTCAAAGGCTCAAGCTACGTTTGTTACGGTGTCATTGTCAATGCATAGCTCCGTTTTTAACAATCCGTGTATTATATTCTTTATTTTTTCTTTTTCATAACTGAAACTAAATAAATCTTAATTATAATCGTCAATGCTATTTTTTAAAATTATTTCTAATTCTTCGTTTTATACAAAAACTACTCGAATCATAATCGAATGAGTTTAATGAGTACGTAAGAAATAAAATTTAAGTACTAGAACTTACGAGATGTATACCTGAAAACTTGAAAAGTATTTTATACTTGATGTACTTCAAGTACTTGGTACCTCAAGCACTTCAAATGTTTGATACTTCAAGTACTGAGAACTTTATACTAAAAGTAATGAGTACTGGGCATTTAAAGTACCGAGTACTTGGTACTCAAAGTATTGAGTACTGGAAACTTCAAGTACCGAGTACTTGGTTCTCAAAGTATCGAGTACTTGTAACTTTAAGTACCGAGTACTTGGTAATTAAAGTACCCAGTACTTGGTACTTAAAGTGCTAAGTACTGGGTACTTGGTACTCAAAGTACTGAGTACTTGGTACTTAAAGTACTGAGTACTTGGTACTTAAAGTACTGAGTACTTGGTACTTCAAGTACCGAGTACTTGGTACTTGAAATACGCGAGTACTTCAAGCACTTACAGTATTTTATACTTTGTAGTACTTGAAGTACTTTCTGGTGCTTTGGCCAGCTCTGATTTGCCCACCGAAAGAAAAGTATTATTACAAGTATAGAAAATATGGGATAAAATGAGACACGTTTGGCGGGCGATAATATCAGAGAATATATATTTCCCCATATTTAATCGCCAGTAGATCATGAAATTATGCCACATTTCGTACAAGTTTGTAACTTTCCACGAAATTTGGGGACTCACAATAGCAGGAAATGTTTAAAAAATCAAATACTCCGTTGCTTGAGGAAATATTCAAAAATTGATATAATAATTGAAGAAATAATCGAAATATCATGTTACTTCAAGTAAATTGTTTCATTTCAAACAATCTATTTAAAAAAAAAACATGCGTACAAAGTTTTTTTATAGAAAAGATTTGATTATATGAAATCAAAGTTTTCCAAATTATGTACATTTCGACAAAAATTGTCGACAATAATTTATTCGTCAATTTTACCAACACTGTGTTTTCGTGAAGCATACACGAAAGATTTTTCGTAAATCGATTGAGATATGGTACGTCGAATATTTATGTAAAAAAAATTTCACCAACGCAGCAGGCGTTCGTTAAAAGGTGGTAAAAAAAAAAATATATAAAAAAATTGTAAAATAACACTTGAAACAAATATTTATACAACTTCAGTTATATCAATTTGGAAGAATTATTTTTCCATCAACTCTCGAACGATCTTGGCAGAGACGGTCTCAAGTATGAACTTTGAATACAACCCTTAAACGTTCTGGTCGTAGAGACTCTCGTTCTAGACAATCCTCTCTCGATCTTCGTTTCCATCGGGCAGTAACAAAAAAAAAATCCTTATCGCAGGCCCCTCTCTTTCTCTCTTTATTACAAATGAGAAAGCTCGTGCAGTTAATCCTTCTCACATCCCATCAGTGAATTATCCGAGACTTGAAGTACCACGAGACTTGAAGTATCAAGTACTCAATACTTGAAGTACCAAGTACTTAGTACTTGAATTATCAAGTACGCAGTACTTGAAGTACCAAGTACTCAGTACTTAAAGTACCAAGTACTCAGTACTTAAATTACCTTAAACGTTCTGGTCGTAGAGACTCTCGTCTTAGACAATCCTCTCTCGATCTTCGTTTCCATCGGGCAGGAAAAAAAAAATCCTTATCGCAGGTCCCTCTCTTTCTCTCTTTATTACAAATGAGAAAGCTCGTGCAGTTGATCCTTCTCTCATCCCATCAGTGAATTATCCGAGACCGGTGTTGGCGATTCAGCATCACCATCTTGCGATTCGCATTCCCTTCGTCACGAGGTAACTCTCGATCTTTCTTTTCCTCTCTCTCTCTCTCTCTCTCTCTCTCTCTCTCTCTCTCTCTCCTTCTCTCTCGTTCGCTAATTCTCCATCGTCTCTGGCTCGTCCTCCGCGTTGTCGTTACGTATACGAGGGTGCCCTCGCGGGCTTCTTTGACTGCTCGAACGAGATCGTGACGAGGGAGAAAGAGAGAGAAGGAGATATGAGAGCAAGAAGAAGCCTGAAAGGCGAAGAAGAGAAATAGGAGGTTGAGAATAAGAGAGAGAGAGAAAAGATGCTCAAAGGTGTACAGTGTATTCGTACTAATACAAAAGAAAGATAAGGGAAATGAAGAAGAAGAAAGACGAAGAGATGAGGCGAAAAAACAACGAAATCGAGAATTCTCTTGCGGAGTAGACGAGAAGAGTCGTAGCAAATGAGAGGGTGAGAGAGAGAGAGAGAGAGAGAGAGAGAGAGAGAGAGAGAGAGAGAGAGCGAGAGAGAGAGAGAGAGAGAGCAAAGGGAAACGTGGAACGGGAAGGATCGCATCGGCAAAAGCCCCGACGCTGATCCTTAAGGTCCTCCGAGGGCTGGAGAACTATTGACCGATCGACTATTCGTTTTTTCATCAATTCCATTATTGCTGAAGACATTATCATCCTCTCTGTCTGTCTAAAGTCCTCTAACATTGTTCCAGCCTCAATTTGATGCAATTATAACGAGAAAATTCGTCAAAAACAACCAAGAAACCGATTGAAGAATTGAAAAAAAAAAGAATTTTAATATAATTGAATTTTTCGATCGTTCGAACACTTTTTTCGGCAGTACGATGAAGTTTTCGTTTTTTTTTTTTTTTTTTTTTCAAACCCTCAGAGCCAAGCACAGGCATAATATACCAGGTCTATGTAATTAGGCGCGGTGTTGAAAATAAGCGCGTAATGAATGAAAGATCGAATTGTCGATGGGTCAATACTTCTCCGACGCTCGATGGGCCTCAGGATACTGTAAGAGCACGAATCGACTATAGCAAATTTCGTCTTGGGTGGTCCGCGGTAGCCGTTGAGCACGGGCCCAAGATCGGCGCTGTCGGGTCCCCGCGCCGCGCGCGCCACCTCACGCCCGACGAGAGAGATCGACGGTCCTGGTGCAGCGCACGCGGCTCTTGTGCTTCGATCCCCCCCCACCACGATATAGGGCCCATCGACTCTCTCCCCCACTCTCCTCGTCTCTCCCACCACTCCGCGACGACTCTGGGACTCTATCTCTCTCTCTCTCTCTCTCTCTCTCTCTCTCACTCTCTCTCTGCTCCCTCCAGTCTCGCTTCGAGACGAGAGACGACCGATCGGAAGTCCACCATTCGGGCCCCTCGGCCCAGGCACGATCGTGCGAAGCCACTCCTGATGCTATGAAAGCCCTTACTGCCCTTTCTCGCTCCGACTGTGTTTCTCCACAAATATGCACCTAAACGCGGACGCAATTTCGGCGAAACTTTTTTCGTTCCAATTGGGATCTTTCTTTTTTTTTTTCTAAGGACCTCGCGTGACGTTCGATACAAAATATTTCATGTCAATTTGACGTGAAACGAAAGGTGAAGTTTACTGGGAGGGAAAAAAAAAGAATTCGAGGCTTCTTTTCAGTCTCTTTGATCCAGCAATTTCTTCATTCAAGAATTATTAGGTGCAGAATTTTTTTGTTTTGGAAATTGAACATTGCCTTGATTCAATGTCAGTGCAGATTCGATCTTTTTTTTTTCTCTCTAGTCGTTTTGATGACTTACGGTGGATGTCCCGAATCGTGACTGCCTAAGACACGCTCGTCATTAGCAGAGGGAAATCTTCGTTTAAATTTGTCCAAGGGTCGAAAGTATTGATATTATTAATATCAGCTAACGGAAGCTCGCACCTTATTTTTTATTATTCTTTCGATTATTTCATTAATATATTTCAAGTATGCGTAATAATTCAAATGGCCCCAAAATAGTGTCCTACTCGTTGGATGAACGTCCCTTTTACTGACCTATGCAAGTCCCGAACGGTGGATCTATACCCTTTCAGTAATATATATCCGATTAGCGATGCGTACCACCGCATCGATGTCCCAAATGGTGCAGCATTATTCATAATCGGTATCTATCATGAAGAATAATTCGGCATGACAAGTATTTAAGGCTGTCATTTTTAAAAATATATGGGACATTCCACGTCAACTCAGCCACCCCGTTTTTTTTATTGTCTCGAAAAAATTATTCAGTATGGGCATTTCAAAGGACAATATATCCATGACATTTTGCCAAAATTTCATCCCCCCACTATTGTTGGTTCTCGAGATAATGATTAATGAAGTCTCAATTTTGTAAAAATCATAACTTCGTAACTACTGATCGGATTTAAACGATTAAAAAAAGAATCTTTTTTATTTTTTTTGCTCTTTTCGAAAAAAAATATGTCATCATCGGATAAAAGCTCATTAGACATTTTTCGGAGTAAATTAACAAAAAACAATTTTTCCCTCTTCACTGATGCCTTGTTCCATTTTGAAAAAATCCTGCGGAGTTGTGTATTGCCTCTCTCTATCAGAAAAAAAAATACTGAATAGAATTCCGATTGGCCCTTTCGTGGAAAAAAAAAAAAATCGAAAAATTTTCCCGAAAACCGTCCAATGAACTTTTCTCCAATGACGGCATATTTTTTTTCAAAAAGGGCAAAAAAAATAAAAAAGATTCGTTTTTTAATCGTGAAAATCCGATCGGCCGTTACGAAGTTATGATTTTTACAAAATTGAGAATTTATTAACCATCATGTCGAGAACCAACAATAGTGGGGGGGATGAAATTTTGGTAAAATGTCATGGATATATTGTATTTTGAAATGCCTATACTGAATAATTTTTTCGAGACAAAAAAAAACGGGGTGGCTGATGAGTTAACGTGGAATACGACACGTCAACGCAGCCACGTCAACTCAGCCACCCCGTTTTTTTTTGGTCTCGAAAAAATTATTCAGTATGGGCATTTCAAAGTACAATATATACATGAAATTTTACCAAAATTTCGTCCCCCCACTATTGTTGGTTCTCGAGATAATGATTAATAAATTCTCAATTTTGTGAAAATCATAACTTCGTAACGGCTGATCGGATTTTAACGACTAAAAAACGAATCTTTTTTATTTTTTGTGCCCTTTTTGAAAAAAAATATGCCGTCATTAGAGAAAAGTTCATTAGACAGTTTTCGGGGAAATTTTTTTATTTTTTTTTTTTTTCACGAAAGGGCCAATCGGAATTCTACTCAGTATTTTTTTTTCTGATAGAAAGAGGCAATACACAACTCCGCAGGATTTTTTCAAAATGGAACAAGGCATCAGTGAAGAGGGAAAAATTGTTTTTTGTTAATTTACCCCGAAAACTGTCTAATGAGCTTTTATCCGATGATGACATATTTTTTTTCGAAAAGGGCAAAAAAAATAAAAAAGATTCTTTTTTTAATCGTTTAAATCCGATCAGTAGTTACGAAGTTATGATTTTTACAAAATTGAGACTTCATTAATCATTATCTCGAGAACCAACAATAGTGGGGGGATGAAATTTTGGTAAAATGTCATGGATATATTGTCCTTTGAAATGCCCATACTGAATAATTTTTTCGAGACAATAAAAAAAACGGGGTGGCTAAGTTGACGTGGAATGCGACATATATAAAATCATGAAACGGCTCTTATACGTAAAATCAGGCAACTCACAAATCAATTCTTTCCGTACGGTAATCTAATATATTTTTTTTTAATTTTGAAAATGTATTTTATTTATTTTAACGAAAGCTTTCAATACTCCATTTTTCAATAATTATTTATGATGCTCTTTTTTGACTTGGTCATTACTAAAGTGAGGTGATACATTACTCGAAATCGCAAGCAGCTAAATAACATTGTAATTGAAATCATGCATTTTATGAGAATTGTATAGATATATTTTATGAGAAAAAAAGCCAACACAAGTATACTTGTAACCAGCGTACCGAGTCGACGAGCCGAATGGATTCACTAAGACGGTATTCGGGGCACACGATTCTCACTGTGCACCGATTTATGACCTATCTATTTTCGGCCAAATATTTAATTTTCTCGTCCATTTCCGCGCTCCGCTACTTCGATTAGTTGTTTATAATATATTGCAACTTATTTCAACTAAATCGATGATTTTTTAATCACAAAACAAACCTTTTCGTGTTACCACTTCTTTAGCCTTGGTGAGGTAAAGAAACGACCGTCTTAACCTCGCTCGGCGACTAGTTCATGAATTACGGGTATTTATATTTATTACCCGATATTTATTTTGAGTACGTAAAATAAAGATTGTACAAAAAAAAAAATTATATTTATCGAACGTGAATTATAATTCGGGACATTTTATGAGAACGTTTCATGAGAATTTTAGTGCAATCGCTACAATATGAGAATCTGGAAATATAAAATCAATCAACTGCATATTATTATACATAATCATTATTATTAATTCAAATATTCGTAAACTAATTAAAAGGGACACTAAAATTTGCTTGCAGCTCGTATATCTCGTATGAAAAAAAAAATCTTTCTTTTTTTACCGCACATAGAAAAACGTAATTTTCTCGCTGAATAGACCCCACGGATATGATTATACACCGTGATAAACGATTAACCGATAGCGTTGGCGACGATTACGAGATGCGAGAAAATTTGTTTCTCTCTCTCTCTCTCTCTCTCTCTCTCCCTTTGTTTCTCTCTCTCTCCCTTTTTCGCGTTTGGATCCACAACGCGAGGGGGTTAATTCAGTCGAGTTCCTGTATGTACGAGCACACACCGGGGTTATCTCTCCCACGCGTTGTTTGCTCAGCTCTCATAATCTCGAATAATCGCGCTTCCCCATACAATACAATAGTGGAAAAAAAAAAACCACGCGTATTCCTCTCGTCTGTTGCGCATCACACGACGAGAGATATCGTATATTATAATGATACGATATTACATTAATCTACCCTTTATGATCGCACGTGTGTGGGCGCTCGCGACAATAATAGTTATTATCCATCGTCACGGACTTTCGACTCTTTATCTCCATCGCTCCTCTATTCAATGAATTGAGAAAGGGGTTAATACAGAGAAATGAATAAATCTTGAAAAATAAAAACTCACAAACTGATGCTGTTCCTCAAAATTTACCCGCAATCGAATCACTTATTCGATGAACTTTCTCAATTTCGAGGCAGTCTTTATTTTCAAAATTTCATTAAATCTCAATCGTCTCATCGACCGTTTGAAAAACCCGAAAATTATCATTTTTTTTCCCCCTCTATAACAAAGCTTTCCGCATGAGGGAGTAAAAAAAGGGATATCTTCTTTCCCCAAATTAAGGTAGTCCTTGCGGCAGACTATATATAGTCGTGCGATCGACTATTTTAGCAATAAAATACGCTGAAGAAAGTTATAAAATCTGATAATACGTAAAAGTAGTTGTCAGAATTTATAATAATTGTGAAGACGTCTTTTAGCGATTGAATGAAATTTTTTTTTTCTTCAAGTAATTTCGATTTTTCGTCATCCACTTGACTGATCCGTTGAATCATTTCACCTCGACTAACCTGAAAACTGATGCAAGTTTTTAGTAAATGTATCGCATGATTAGATGACTCTCGATCGATTTTGATAATTGATATAAGTAGTTTCATCACGCAGGAAATAAAAGAGGGGCAGGCAGTTTGATATTGATGAATACTCAAATTTCACATGAATTATCTCAACACTCGCAGGATATGGCTATCAGTTACATCTTAAACCGAGTCGGCGCTTGATCATTAATTCGAAATTTCTTTGTCAAACATCTCGCGACTTCACTATTTTTTTTTTTTTCTTTTTGTAATCATAAGATCATATTTTCGTGAATAAAATGATTATCGAACGAATCAGTTCTCCAGCATTTAAGTAGGTAAATTTTTCAATTGAACTTCCGGTGAGCCGATTTTTTCGTATATCCTGTATGCTGGAAAAGTGACTTTGAAATAAAAATTTCTTGCGGAAAAACGTTGTCAGCGTGATCTGAAACTTTGGAGTCTCAAAAAAAATGTGTGTTCAGGATATAAATATTTCGAGCTCACAGTAATTCTCCAATATCTACCAAACTGCCTCGAAACATAGAAACGAAAAATCTTGAAAGAAAAAAAAAACTTGCAAATTCCTCTTTTTCAAAACTTCGCGCAATGGCCTCTTCGATCGAATAAAAAAAAAAAGAAAAACCGTCTCTTATCGTAGGAAATTTCGAGTAAAGCCTTTTTTACATCAAAGTTTCGTAAAATTTCAATCCTCTCGCCGATCCATCGATAAACTGCCAATTATTATTATCCCCCCCAATAACGAAGTTTTTCGCATGAGGAATAAAAAACAAAGCCATCTCTCGCCAACAAATTGACCAAAGAGATACAAACAGCTTTGCCACTTGAAGAAAAAGCAATAATACTCGTGAAAAAAGGTCCTGAGTAACGAAAAGATGAGTTTCTCGATTCGATTTATCTGATTTCACATCGCGACTCATCATCGAAAGAAATGGATGGGCAGAAAAATTGTGCTGATCGTGGTGGCTGTCGGCGTTTCCCGCGCGATAAACGATGAGTTCCCAAATATGTATATATATATATATGCATATATAGACGGGCGAACACATTTTTCGCTGGTTCGCGTGAAGATAAATGCGCCCGACGGGTCCCTACTTAGCGCACGAATTCTCGCGTTGTATCGGGAGCTGCTGTTGTGTGCAGCCCCGGCCGACGATGATTCTACCATAACCATTTACCCTGATAGACATACGTGTACATTTATATAAATGTTGGTATGTATGTATGTGTCGAGAGGCCCTGGAGCCCCGAATCACGCGATTTGCGATCGCACTGATCCTACACTTTATACTAACACACATTCTCACACACACACACATATACACATGGTTTACAGTACAGAGTTGGCAAGATCGTCAGTTCTCGAACGAAATAAAACGTTCGTTAACCAACGCGATCTGACTCCGACACCCTGGGCCACTGTACCATCATCAGAACCATCACAGTGTATGTGTGTATGTGTGTGTGAGAGAGAGAGAGAAAGAGAGAAAAGCAGCAAACAACCCGTAGAGCCTGGCGAAACACGCGAGCCTCTCACGACCGCGAGACGATAACTACGGTTCATTTTTTTTCACGCGGACACATCGTTTATCGTTTCGTCGAGCTCTCTCTCTCTCTCTCTCTCTCTCTCTCTCTCTGCCTCACTCGTCGTTGTCCCGTTACGTTGAAAATTCCCCTGCACATGTATGTGCTCTCGTATGCATTCTCGACTTTGTAAAAAAAAAGAAAAGACAAGAACCCTAACGTAAGAGACCCAGTTTCGAACCCTCTAAGGTTAACAGAAAGTATTCCATGAGATACATGAACGCTGCCAAGTGCCCCTACGTAGACTTATCCTATTCGCATATTACGCGTAGAGAACGATTATCGTAATAACAAGAAGAAGGATACCGAAATAACGAAACGTCTTTAGAATTTAAATAGTTTTTGTTCGTATAGTCAATTTCAATTTCATTGGTGCTAATGTAGGGTAGACGTACCGTTTGTGGCCACTCTGCATTTCTCTCGAATTTTTTTTTTATGTTTCAAGGCTGTGTTCATTTCAACGAGGGTAATATTTCGATATTGCATTATTGAATATCTGCTAATTTATTTCAACGACGAAATACGACTAAATGTGTCAACGCTGACCGGTTTGTGGATATAGTTTTCTTGTCAGAAGTGTTGAGGAATCCCGAAGTAAGAGGACTACGGCTTTTCATATCTAAACTCTTTCCGTCCCATCAAAAATTCATATTTTAACAGTTAAGGCTCATTTTTAGGATTAGAATAACCAAAAAAAAACTGACAACTCAGCTAAAGTACCTGAAAAATACGCGGTGGCCGAAAGTGGTGCATTCAAAATGCGATTCCCATGTAGGTTTTGCCGATCGAGCCGTAACGGCCAATGCTCGGACCAATGTTGGCGGGTCGATCATCGATTACCCAATTGTAGGCCAATGCTCGGCTGAATATTGACTAGCCAATCATTAGTTCACCGATACAAGGCCAATGTTCGGCCAAACATAGACTCGCCAAGCATTGGCTTATCGATACGAGGCCAATGTTCGGCCGAGTATTGACTCACCAAGCATTGGCTTGTCGATAAGAGGCCAATGCTCGACCGAGTATAGACTCGCCAATCATTGGCTTGTCGATACGAGGCCAATGTTCGGCCGAGTATTGACTCACCAAGCATTGGCTTGTCGATAAGAGGCCAATGCTCGACCGAGTATAGACTCGCCAATCATTGGCTTGTCGATACGAGGCCAATGTTCAGCCGAGTATTGACTCGCCAAGCATTGGCTTGTCGATACGAGGCCAATGTTCGGCTGAGTATCGACTCGCCAATCATTGGTGTTCCGGTACAAGGCCAATGTTTGGCCCAGTATTGACTAGCCAATCTTTGGATGCCGATACGAGGCCAATGTTCAGCCGAGTATCGATTCGCCAATTATTGGTCTGCCGATACGAGGCCGATGCTCGGCCAAGTATTAACTCGCCACTCATTGGCTTGTTGATACGAGGCTAATGCTTGGCCGAGTATAGACTCGCCAATTAATTTTTAAACTATACATGGATCTTGAGAAATGTAATTGTCAACTAAGGTCCACTAACAATAAGTAAATTGGTTACATGAATGTTATAACTTTTCGACACCATCTTGTCCCGTTCACACTTTCCATGTTCCACACATGAATTTTATAATTTCAATGCTCCTAGTTCTTATGAAACCCATTTGTTAACTAACAATTGAATAAATTTTTTCACTGTATATCACCTTTTTACTGAATACCACGTTGTTCTATCCAGCCTGTTGAGACAGTGTTTTTTCATTAGAACTCGTCCACTAATATAATTTAAATACAATAAATTCATAAGGAATCAATGGCGTAGTGGTAGAGTGTCGGTCGTTAGGTAGGTCGTTAGGTAGGTCTCAGGTAAAATCTCAGGTAGGCTCAAAATTAATTTCGACGGAAAAACGTCCGGACTACGAAGCCGGAAACATTCGTAAAAAAAAAAAATCTCCAAATCTTTAATTTTTTTTTTAATGATTATTTAAGGATCGAAAGTGCTGAATTCGTTGACTGCGGAGGATCGCGGGTTCAAATCCCGGTCAATGACTTTTTTTTTTTTTTCAAAATTTACAGGGTTTTCAAAAATAATGGAATAACCATTTTAAATTCGTTCATAGATCATTCCTAATTGCTAATTTATTAATAATAAACTAAATTCTCGAACGAAGCTCATGCGCGATGCTTGGCTGATTCTCAGAAGCCAGTCTTGGGCCAATATTGATCGCCAATATCGAGCCACACTTATCATCCAAGGCTCGGTCGATGATGGGGCCAAGCTTGAGTGCCAATGTTGGCAAGCTCGGCGTCGAGCTTCGGCCAATCATTGGCCACTACTGATCACCCTACATGGGTTGTTCTATTTTTGGCCAGCATATGGCCACAAATAGAGCACACTTGTACCACTTTAGTAATATGTTTATGATGCAAATAAATAACTATTTTCAACTCGAATACGCCCTCACTGATTGTTAAATACTCCACACCTTTCGTTTGCAGCACATCCGTATGTCAATTCAAAGCTTGGTGGTCACAACTGGTACTTCAGAATACCAAAAGTCGTACAATTGTGGCCACAAATGGTGAAAATGATAGCTGCAAGATAATTTTCCATTTTCTCATTTATCATGCTCAGAAAAGGTTTTAAATTATGACAATTCGATACTGTGTACCTTTTAGGTTATACTGTATTGATGGGGGCACCTGCCTTGCCCTGTCGGGCTCCTTCATACACTGGGCGCATAGTTTTTCTGTTCATTTACGTGTAACTATTGGTTTCTGTTGATTTCGCAACCTCTTCGATACTGGCCCAGTGTATTTGGGAGCACCTACAATTTTAGATGGGTTTCGAACCAC
Organism: Rhorus exstirpatorius; assembly: GCA_963564615.1. Classification (NCBI taxonomy): domain Eukaryota; kingdom Metazoa; phylum Arthropoda; class Insecta; order Hymenoptera; family Ichneumonidae; genus Rhorus; species Rhorus exstirpatorius. The sequence goes on along the minus strand of OY751313.1, from coordinate 16,985,643 downwards.
TATGAGCTCGCAGGAAAAGCAATTGGAAAAATCCATTGCTGCTGACCGGGGGATTCGAACCCTGGTCGTCTGCGTGGCAGTCCAGAGAGTCAGACGAACTGGGCCACTGTTCGCTCTTCCCTTTTATGTTATATCTATCACTATTTCAGTTCTGAATTTTCAATAATTTGAATGTTCGAAAATGCTTAAAGTGGCCACTACTATAGTACGTCTACCCTACTGTCCGATTTTTAGCTTCTTCACCCATTGGCTAAACTCGCTTTTCACACCGTGAGAAAAGTATAATAGTGGAACAAGGCAAAACAATAAATGTATGGATACAGCAACAATGATTTTGGTTATGCGAATCACACAAGTATTCGAATCGAGTTAAATAGTCAATGGAACATCCCAAATAGTTGCAAATACCATCAAATATTTCTATTTCCTTATTTACCTATATACATTGTAGAAATTTTTCTCAATGCAAGATCTCGTGACCTTTGTAAGTGGATTTTTTACGATCTCTATGTAGGGATATCCATTTGAAGCTCTAGTGCAAAAGTTATGAAGCAAATTTTACTCCAAAAGTGAGGATACAATTATCATTTAAGTATATATTAATTGTTCAAAGTACGTAATTAAATGAAGCGCAGGGAATAATTTCAGGTATAACAATAATAATAATGATAATAATAACTATATTACTATCAATATTGATTCCTGTTATTCCATCTTATCCCCTTTTGCGTTTTCACGTTCCCTTCCTTTTCTATTCAAATTTCCATTTAAATCCTTGAGATCCCTGCCCAGAGTGTTGTCACTGCTGTATCGCGTTTGCACCAGGATACAGAAAAACTGCGGAAAACCCGGCCGATATTGGCGGCTATATTTTACCAAGTTTCAGTTTTTTTGACTATACTATTATTACTTAACGCCTATTCAATGAAAATAATTAATTTACATCTAAAAATAATTAATCCCAAGTCCAATTAAGGGTGGCACTCGCTATAGAACGCCAAATCTTGGTCGATTTTCATGATTTTTTTTGGAGGCTAAGGAATGTATATATATTTTCAGGGTCGTAGGTTCATTTTTATTAAATAATTCTAGTTTTCAAAACGATTTTTATTGCAAAAAGTGAAAAAATGGCGGAGATATAACCAGTCGCCGTGAAGCTGTCCGGAAGGGAGGCCGAAAATATTTGGCACACGTTTTTATGATACTCATGTCCAATTGACGAACTTAAGACGGATCAAAAATTATCAAAATAAATATATTTTTGGCTGGGTCTCCCCTTTAGCCAATTATCATTATTCTTCCAATATTATTGGTTCATCAAGTGACCACATGTACATACTAATAAATTTTTTTGCTCAGACTGTTTCAGATAATCCTACGAGGTGCTGGAGTCTACACCGCATTCGGCCTCCCTTCCGGATCAGCTTCACGGCAACTGGTTATATCTTCGCCTTTTTTTTTTCACTTTTTTCAAGCAACAAAAATCGTTTTGAAAACTAGAATTACGTAATGGAAAGTACCTATGACCCTGAAAAAATTTATGCATTCCTTACCCTCAAAAAAAAAAAAAAATCATGAAAACCGACTAAGATTTGGCATTCTACAGGGAGTGCCCTCCTTAATAAAAATAAATGATGGCAATAATTATTACATCTTTAGCCCTCCTATACCGTTTTAGCGGTGCTTTATTCGTAAACTTTAACTTAAAAATTTCCCTCCATCCGCTATGGTCGCCTTTTTACTGCTTGTAAAATTTTCAAACCTTCGCGAAACCGCTCGAAATTTAGTCTATTTTATATTTCCACATAGCCCCAAAGTAAACTCTTTCTTTCTTCTACTTTATACTTTTTTTTTTTAATATTTCAAAACCCTGTTCGAACGAAAACTTTCATACGAATAGAATAACGCCAATATTCCCGGTGGACTCTCTCGTCGCGCAACCCTGTTATTTGCAACCGAATTCGTTGATTCACGTTCGCGACAGTCGCACGAACAAAACGAACCCCGACAATGTTTGAAAATATTTCACGAGACAATATCGTGACGGGAACAGTTTACCCACCCGATGAATAATAACCGTGATGTCTGTGAGAAAAGGAAAAAAAAAAAAAAGTCTTCCTTTCCCCGATTGTTCATAGCATAAATTCGTAATAATCGGTGACAATACAAACTCTTCCCCCTAGTCCAACAAATCCGCAATATTTTACATCAAAACTATATTTCTCTCATTTTTCTTTTTCTTTCTCCCCCTCCTCGCCGTCCTTTTCTCGGTAAATACACACACACACACACACACACACACGTATCATTGCAACTGTGTATAAAAATAATTCGAAGCATAATCGTCTAAAGTTCAGAGCCAATGGAATCGATCCTCATCAGCCTATACTCACCTGTCGTTCGTATACGTCTATGCAGACGCAAATTATCATTACTTCCGAGAGCCCTCTGTAGAAAATTTTATGCATACAGGCATGATCAGCGATCGAGTATAGACTGTGCACGATATGAGATGCGAGTAAAACAAAAGAAAGAATAACAAAAGTAGCGGTCGAATGGAGAGGGGGAGAACTATAAAAGTCCGAGAGAAATAAGATCCGAACGCAATATCGAGCGTATGGTAATTACGCGAGGCAAACGGAATCGGTCAACGTCATCGTGGGTTATTAATAAAGACGCAAAGCTATAGCGTAGCAAACTGTGGCTGGTCCCAGCCTCATCACATTCGATATATATATATATATATATATATATATATTTATAATTATATATATATGTATATATGCAATGTGTAATCCTCGCGATCGTCTAATCTACGACAGGATCAAGCCCCGATGTGTGGCCTTCGTTTCGTCCAGTGAATTTCTCACCATCTCACTCTCTCTCTCTTGCATCTTGCTCGTTTCGTTCGCCCGCGCTATAATTACTCATTCGGACGTTAATGTACGAGCGTATTAATTAGCCAAAGCGTAACCGGTAGCGTTGCCCGTTGGGGGCAACTATATATGTACGCGAGGAGGGCCCTCCGCGTGTGTATTATCTCTACCTACGCATTTCACGAATGCATTATACGCATCCACAGCGTGCAATCGCTCTGTATAGTATGATCGTATATATATATATATATATATAAGTATATAATGATAGGAGCAGGATATATCGACTATCGAACCCGATTATCGAGAGACGTATAACAGGGCCTCGTTGCTCTACCTAAAGCACATCCTCATTTTTAACCAACCACGATGCAATACCCGCGATCGTAAACCTGCACATATATATATATATATATATATATATATATATATATATATATGGAATATGTATTCATGCGTATGGATTTATATTTTGTAGAGCATGAGGAATTAATTAGCAACCTCTAATTATACTGGGAGATCGAGAGATCGGGCCTGTCGGACTCGTTTAACGAAAGCCTCGCAACACATATCCGTCCCTCGCACTCTCGTTACAATAATGAAGGCAATATTGTCGTGTGGAAATTATTTTTAAATTAATTTGTAGTTTTTTGGATCTTAGTATTACCGTGTGTTGGATTTCCAAAGTGAAATGCGTAGCAAAAATTAATTTGATATTTTTTTTTCTTTCTCTCTCTCTGCGTTTGCACTTTGGTTTGACGAACATTTTTATGGATGAAAATTCTGAGATGTTTGTTTTGTATTTAAGACTCTTTATTTTATTTATTTATTTATTATTTATATTTTTATATTTATTATATTTATTATTATATATATTATTATATAATAATATATTTATTATAATATATTATTATATATTATATATTTATTATATATTATATATATATATTAATAATAGTTATGTATATTTAAGACTATTTAAGAGTATTAAGACAGAGTCAGATGAAAAGAGCTAGAGTGGGCGACACCAGAGAGGTCCAGGGCGTTTTGTGCCTTTGTTTCTATAGTTTTGGCTCCTGCGAGGAATTTTCGGAGAGCGGATGTGTCTTCCGAGCGCAGTAAAGAATAAAGAGAATCAATGGCGTGCACTTTACTTTAATTTATGCTTTACTTCATAACTGTCTAGCTTACTTTAGTAAAACTGATAGTCATGATTAACCATAGTGTCAGTAATTTCTATTTCAGGCGCTGTTATCAAACGCTGAGAAATTTTGACCCGGCCTCCCTTTCGCTGGGGGTAGCGCAGTCGCGGCGCTGCCTACCGCCAGATTTTACGGCGCGCGACTTCAACTTCGATGCCTCGCGTTGCGACGAAGAATCCTAATGGATCGAAGCCAAATAGAAGACGTTCGCCGGAATACCTGGGGACTTGTATTTACATATTATATATGTGTATGGGACATAAACAGGATATTGCGGTACTAAATAACTATTTACTCAGTTTGTGTCAGTTTTACTATTGTTTAATCAAGATTACATTCGTTTCTCGCTCCACGAAGATCGGTAATTGACAAATAATAATCATTTTTATTCAAGCAATAATCCTCGAATTGTCTCTGCTGATTTTTATCTGCGCGGACAAGTTCCGTAAGCGTCAAAATTCCAAGAAATAGAAGTTGCTCTGAAGTTCTGTAAGCGTAAGTTGACAAGTTCTGTAAGCGTCAATCTTGCAAGAAAAAGAAGTTTTCGCTCTGAAGAGTGCAATGTCCTGCCGTTACGCTGGAGACATTGACGCTACGATTTAATAATGGATCAAATGAATCCTCTTGAATGTTGCAATCATAAGATACACGAATAATTGAGCATTATGAATCACTAATAAGGTCCCGATTTTTCTAAAAAATTATAATTTTCATTGTCGATTTGACTCTGTTCAAATTCTCAAAATCTCAAAAACTCATAAAGGCGATTTTCCCCTCATTTTTGTATAGAATGAGATGAAACAAAATTCAAGTTCTGTGTGTGTGTGCGTTTTTTTCATGCCTATAGTTGCTAAGCCTCTGGCGTATAACGATCCGTTTAGTTGGACATTGGAAAAATCTCAGATTTCTCCAGTGGTAACTGGAATCTGCAAATTTTTTTTTCAAAATTTCGAAACCCTCAAATCTAGCCACTTTGTGGCATCGTTCTGTGTTTTTATAACCTAAAAGGTACATAGAATCGAATTATTATCATTTAAAACTTTTTCTGATCATGATAAATAAGAAAATAGGAAATTATCTTGTAGCTGTCATTTTCACCATTTGTGACCACAATTGTACTAGTTTTGGTCATTCGAAGTACCAGTTGTGGCCACCAAGCTTTGAACTGGGATACGGATACGCTACAAACGAAAGGTGTGGAGTATTAGACAATCAGTGACGGTAGATTCGAGTTAAAAAGAATTATTTATTTGCGTCATAAACATGGTACCGTAACATAGTATCCGCGACAAAATATCCGCGGACAAAATATCCGCGGAAAAAACAGGAAATATAACAAGCACACATTAAAATCGTCAACACCGATTTAATTATTAAATAACATGTATCATGTAGTAACATGTACATGTAGTAAAATGTATTAATAATAACATGTGTAATTATTAAATAATTAGTATCGAAAAGACTTTGCTTTATTTATAATTAATATATATTTAATTGCGGAGCACAGAGAATCATCACCACGGGGATCTACGTATTGTTCTACGTACTTACTGTATTATTACAATATGTAAACAACATATTTCCTAGTATCGAATGCTTAATACTCTGGTTTGGATATTTTGTCCGCGGATATTTTGTTCACGGATATTTTGTCCGTGGATATTTTGTCGCTGATATTTTGTCCGAGGATAATAAAGCGTGTTACCATAAATATATCACTGAAGTGGCATAAGTGTGCTCTATTTGTGGCCATATAAGCTGGCCACAAATATAACAATTGCATTTTGAATCCACCACTTTCGCTCACCGTGTATTTTTCCGGTATTTTAGCTGATATGTCAGTTTTTTTTTTTGTGATTCTAACCCGAAAAATGAGCTTTAACTGATAAAATATAAATTTTTGATGGCACCGAATGACTTTGGATATGAGAAACCGTATAGTCTTCTTACCTCGGGATCCCCTAACACTTCTGACAAGAAAAGTACACAAACTGCTCAGTGTTGCTTTGGCATATTTCGTTGAAATAAATTAGCAGATATTCAATAAAGCAATCGATAGTGGTGCGGAAATATCTCGAATATCGAAATACTGTACGCTCGATGAAGTGAACGCAGCCTTGTAACTTAAAAAAAAAATCGAGGGAAATGCGGAATGGCCACAAATGGCACAGTGGCCACAACTGGTACTACGTCTACCCTATTCTTGATTGTAAACCGTTGGAGTTTAGATCGTCAGGAGACAGGTTAGGTAGAGAGTTGAACGTTGGGTAAAATGCTCTCGGTACTAGGAAGGTCTTGTTCGAAGTACCTAATTACGAGTAGAGTGAAGGAGAGCTCAAGAGAGAGAGAGAGAGAGAGAGAGAGAGAGAGAGAGAGAGAGAGAGAGAGAGAGAGAGAGAGAGAGAAGAGCTCAACAAACCAATTGAAATATCTCAGTTCCACGAGAGAGCAGCTTGGCTCTTTCTCTCTTTCTCGTTCTGGCTCGAGGCAAGCATCTCTTCTGCGGCCTCGGAAACGTGCTTTACGCAGAGAACGAAGTGTATAAGTATTCCGGATTTGTACTCTCGGCTATGCCGCCACAGAAACACGACGGGGTAATTTCATTAGGACGAGAGAAGAATATCGAGAAAGAGTGAGAGAGGTGAGAGAAAAAAAAAAAAAATCTCGAAATGGGACAAGACCGCACTCAACCTGGCGCGGTAATTCACAAGTAGGAATTTCAATGTACGGACAAAGTCTGTGGCACTGTGTTATATATAAATTGTTTGATAATGAAGAAAAAGCAGAAAAAAAGCTCATAAAATGGACGATGAGAGTGACAGATTTTATTTATTTTGCGAAATAATAAATTTAATCATTAACGAATTACCTGACAGATAATCAATTATAATTAACAAAAGTACCTTTGCAATTTTTTTTCAATATTATTCGATTCAATATAGTTTCAATTATTACTTTTTTTGTTTGTTTTGTTTTCAATTTTGTTGATTTTGTTTTCGCAATGCTGTACCCATTGCGATCCGCGTCGAAATTTTGGGACTACTCAGAATAATGTTACTCCGTAGGGGACCCATATGGAAAAGAAGTATATTACAAGATATAGAACTTATTGCCGCAAAGTATATTTTTATGACTACGTAATATATCTATTATATATCCGTTAAATATCCTCCCGGATATATCGGGCAGATACATCCAAGATATATAAGAGATATAGAACTTATTGCCGCTGTATATAGAGATATATTTTTTATATATCTGAAGTATACTTTTTTTTCATGGGGGGAGATAGTATAGAGTAGGTTTTATTTCAAAATGCGATTCGAGACACTAAATCCTACGCTTTATGCGCATCGATAATAGAAAATAATTAATTATGTTGAAAAGATAAGAAAATAATTTTTCATAATGCATTTTTACACAAAAATAATGATCCACACATATTTACGTAAATGCTTTTCAATCGTATTTTCAACGTAAACTTTTCAATCTGAACATTTAAGGAATTTTTAATTGGACACTGTTCAGTCATTCGTACAGCAGCAAGATCGACTTTTTCATAAAAAACAAATCTGTGGATTCCCTCCTTAAATAAATACTTTGCAAATACAACGATTAATTATCAAAATGATAATTACGAATAGACATTATACAAAATCACTTGCATGATAAATTCTCAATTGATATTTCGAACAATTTGATTGATACTTTGACCGCTAATTATGAATTCTGAACATTTAAATGTTCATAATTTATATAGCCAAAAGGGCCAATGAAGGAGTTGTAAGTTATCAATAGCGTCAAAATAGATTAGATCATCTACCCAAAGCGTCAAATTTTGGTCTATAGTTTTTAATTTTTAGGAGTCACAGGTTCTAGGTTCAGTTTCCCATCGAAGTAAGGTCATGTAAAAGTCTTGGGAGGGTCCCTGAAGTACACTGAGAAGAAAATTTGGATGCAGGTCCTAAATTTACATACGCGTTCAAACGGATTTTTAGTTGATACAATAAAAAAAAAAAACGAGTTTGCTCAACAATTATTTGCTTCGATCGACCAAAATAATTCATGAAGCAACCTCAAATTTGATTGTATCAATTAAACATTCGTTTGAACGTATATGCGAACGCAGATGTTGGGCATCAAAAAGTGTTTTTTTTTTTTTTTTTTTTCCCCGATTGTAGGTGCTAAATTTCGACTCGGGAAGCTTCTACGAGTCAGATTAAACACAATGAAAGGTCATATCGTCGTTTGCACAGCATTAGACTCGTAAAATACAATTCATTTATTCATATTTACTTGGCGATAAATCTCATGCGAATTGCGCGATAATTGTGCACAACCGAGGAGTCTAATAAATTATATTTTACGATATAGTGGTACGTGGGTGCTGGTGGGACAGGAGTTCTCCCGCATCTCATCTCCATTCGCAGTGCTATAATATCGCGAGGGCGGTGAAGCTTCAACGTTGGGGGTAAATTTTTCACCCTGTTGATTGCATACTCTCTTTTTAATGGCAAAAAGAGATTGAGAAAGATAGAGAGTAGTTTTCCAACCTTATTCGCGGCTTTCCCGTTCTCATCGCTGCCTTTCGTGGTTTATGAAAAATTATCCATCCTACCCCGTTGTCCCGAAGCTCTCGGGAAGACGTATCAAAGATTTTATCCATGCAGTAAGGTAAGGGAGAGAGAGAGATAGATAGAGGATACGGTTAAACGAATGCTCAGGCACGTTCGGCCAACCGAAAGTCTCGAGAACGATGAATACGAAAAAAAACAGACCAAGAACAGCGAGGAAACTCTCTCATGCCCTCTCTCGGGGCTCATCTCTCTTTCTCTTTCTCTGCTGCGCGTGTAAAAAAGTTTTCCGTAATATTTCACGGGTCTTATTATATATTTCAATAGTAAATCAATGAATTTTCATCCGTAGGTCGATTGAAAAATTTCACAACAATAGCCCAATTTTAATTTGCATAAGCATATCATATTTTTGGAAAGTCGTTCAAAAAGATTTTTCAAAGTTCTATATTTTTTCGAAAAATCAACGTTCCGTTTGCAATAAAGTGATTTCGTAGTTGAAAATTCATTAAAGCGTTAGTACAGTTCAGTATCCGAGTATAAGATATGATGGAGATGCCATCAACAAGTTTTAATGAGCCGTGTAACATTAAAATTGAATTACTGTCAATAATATATTGAAATTAACTAAATGGAGATTTATTTCCTTGGAAATTACAACGAGCTTGTCGATCACAGAGTGAATCCATGATTATTCATATATTTCTTTTGTCTTTATAGCGACATATATTGAATGAACCGAGGAAAGGATGATTATTTACTCATTTCCTGAATTTCAAAAAATTTCGTACTTTTTGTAACTGTCTTTACGACTACGCAACATCCATAATTGGCATCGAGGCTTCAGAATGAACATAGTTTATACGGTCTATCATAGTCAAAGCCGATATTTTTTGTGAAACGAAGATGATTATAATCAATCTAAACATAACCTGTGAAATTAAAATTTTGCCGGGCATGCGAGTCAAAGTGAACAAGCCTATAAGAGCAGAGTGAACAAAAGTGAAAAAATTCAATCACAGATTCATTTAAGGATGTATCGAAAAGTGACTTTCGTCGACAATATTGCATACTTCGTGATAAGATAAAAATCGGAAAAAATTCAACCACAATAAAGACGATAAGAAGATCACTTTTTAATAATAATAACGCCCAAAAGTTATCAATAAATTGTTTAAAAAAAACATTGTTCAACAAATTTTTAGGGAATGTTTTTTTTTGTCATGTAAAATGAATTCGTTGATTTTTCTGACTACATATGAATTTTTTTTTTTTTTTCTTATCATTTTGAAATTTCGGTTTTCGGAAATTTGTAAAGGTTGTATTTACGAAACTATTCGTTCAATGCCCTGGAAACATCTTAATTGTAATATATAAAACGTTTTTACGAAAACATATCCCAAAATTCACGATTTTCCTTCATTTTTCAAAATTAAAAATTTTTCGAAAATCGAAATTTCAAAATGACAAGAAAATTTTTAAAAAATTCATGCGTAGTCAGAAAAATCAACGAATTCATTTAACGTGTCAAAAAAAAAAAAACTTTCCCTAAAAAATTGTTAAACAATGTTTTGCTTAAACAATTTATTGATAACTTTTTGGCATTATTATTATTCAAAATTAATCTTCTTATCGTCTTTATTGTGGTTGAATTTTTTCCAATTTTTATCTTATCACAAAGTATGCAATATTGTCTCAATTGTATCACAAACTGGACATCACAACGAATCGAAAAAAAAGTAAACTATCGAAAAATGTCATTGATCGTTTTACAGAGCTCGGAATACTCAAGTTCAATTTTTTTTTTTTTCCCCCCAAATAATGCATATTTTCCGCTATTGAGATATTTTATTATGCAAAATAGTGTAAAACAAAAGCTCGGTATGAAAACGACCTCTTCAATAATGCTCAACTAAAAATTTTATTGAGTTATTCACTCTGCACTGCCGTCTCACTTTGCCCTACCCTCCCCTATAACCTGTTGACTCGATAAATTTTTTCCTCTCACTCATCAGGCATAATCGTCGTGCATAAGATTAATCGATTTATTACGATGAGAGAGAAATTAATTATGATGAATATTAATTATCATATTTTTTTTTTCCTTTGTTTCTCATCATTGGTCGATCCTGTCATATTGCCCCAGACTAAAGCCCATTCGATTACAACGTCAAATAATTGTTTCGTGCCAATATTTTAAATGCTCATACTTTCGTCAAATTTCTCGATCGTGTTATTTTGTTTTTTGTCTTTTCACTTTCCCTCTCACGTATTCGACGATTGCCCGAGCCTCGAAACTCTCTTTCCCCATTCACGGACTCGTCGATCAATTTTTTTTTTTTCCACCAATAAATATATATACGAGTTTATTGCAACACAGAGTGACGTTAAAAATTCAGCGTTCCCTCCTTTTTTGTTTTTGCTGAAAATCAATCAACTCGATCCCGAACGTAGGGGGAAAAAAAAAAAATCGTATTTTCACGTTGATCCGTAACCTCAAGCTCATTCACGCGGCTTTCGTTGTATTCCCTCATCAATACTTTCATTCCTCCATGGCATCTTCGGCCATCGCTATATACGACGAGAGAAACGACGAAAGATTAATCGATTAATTAATCAATGCCGAATAAATTATTATTATTCGTCCTCTATACGCTGAAATAATTATCATGTGGACCCTCCTCTCAACGATTTCTTACAGTCACGCGTAGGTTTTTTTTTTTTTTTTTTAAACGACGAAAGCACTATCGGGCTGCTCGTGGCTTCCACGAAATCAATTTAATTGCCGAACGAACACTGCGAGATATTTTCGAGAGAAACAAAGAAAGATAGAGAGAGAGAGAGAGAGAGAGAGATCGAGGCATTATATTTTTTCGTCGACATTCGAAAAGATTGACGAATAAAAACAAGGCATATATAGAGGTTATACCTCAAGATATATAGGAATCTCTCTCTCTCTCTCTCCGTCTTTCTTGGCGAAAGATGGAGGAGAATTTACAGGAAGATTTTTGAAGGCCCTTTTCGTACTAAATAAAACATCACTCCCTTTCGCGAAGGGGGAATCTTGCTGGGGCGCGAGTGAGGTCCGAGTTGAAACCGCGAGGGGGCTCACCAGTCGTTAGTAAGTCTGACATGTAACTCTCGCCGTTTGCTATCTCCTTTCCGATGACTCCCATACATATATACACACACACACACACACACACACACATATATTTACAACGAAGAGTCCACTGGAAGAGACCGCGTGGTCTCTGAGTCTCGGGGATTTCTCTTTTCTTCGGGACACGAGGAAAGAAAGAAAGAACGAACCGCGGGTGAAAAGAGAAAAGGAGATTGGGGCTGAAGAAGAGCCGCCATCTCGTCGTGCTGAGCTCTTTCGTATACACACGAGAGGGCAAATCTTGGATGATAGAGAAGCAAAGCTTCCGTGGGCGTCCATCACTGTCGTGGATGGACTGTCTCGACTATACGGTAGCTACTTTTATACATATCCATGTATATATATATATATATATGTATAAACCCTTGGCGACACACAAATAAACCGCGCGTGTGTGCTTGATTCACCGCAGAAAAATTTCTCGGACGTTGCGCGCAGCTCGCGAGTTAGGAAGAGCGCGAGCTCGACCCTTAAGAAAAAAGAAAACGCGAACTCGATATCAAGAGAAACTTTTATATATATATATATTCTATATAACTCTGATGGTAGAGCGTTCGTAACCATTGGAGGAGTTTTCTGTGCTCCAGCGAAACTAAAAGAGAGCGCACACGACGAAGGTTGCGAATGAAAAGAAATAAGGATTCTCTGGACAAAGAGCAAAAGCATCTCTCTTGTCTCTCAGAGCCCTCTACTGATGTGAGCTTGTACACGACGCATTCCGCGACCTTGTTTCGAACCATGTTGTACACGAGTTGCGCAAGGAGTTTATATACTCCGTTCGAGAGGATAGAGCGAGAGAGGAAAGAGAAAGATAAAGAGAAAAGAGAGTCTCGGATGTGCTCTGGCGTGACTCGCTCTCTTGGTGCGCAAGTTCACTTCGCTCGAATCTCGTGTAAATAAAAAAGTGGACAATAAACGTGTACAAGCTTCTCAGCAGAAGCTGCAACAGCCTCTACAGTTGATAGGAATTATTTTATGGATATAAAAGTACATACATCATAATTAAACGATTCTTCATATACACGCAGCCTCGATTCACTTCTTTTTTTTTTTTTTTTTTGGCTCGCGTATTCGTTAAGAATTTCAATGACGTTTGGATTCCCAAAAGTGAGTTCTCACAGGTCATTATTTTTATCCTGTATCCTCTTGGAGGACGTAAATGGAAAGTATAATTATGAGATCAAAAGTCGAGAGGCCACGCAGTAAAAAAAAAAAAAAAATCAATTCGATTTGCGAACCGATGTGCCCTGATTATAGGATAAGCGAAGTGTCATCATGTGACACTTGATCGGGATAATATTTTATGCGAGAAAATTCAACAATCGTTTTTTCGTGATAAAAATTCGCTATTCTTGATGACCAGTGTCATTGGGCACGGTTGCAACCCTACCCGAAATTTCACTACCGTGCGAAATCTCTACCCGAAATTAAAACATTCCGGACAAGCCTACCGAATTACAAGTCCACCACAAAATACAAAACTCTACCGGACATGCCGCGCAGTGCCTGGACACCTCTAACCAGAGTCATCTCTACCTGAATGACGCTTTTACTGACTCTTGTGTCATTGGCACGCACTTACAAAAATTTACTACCCTATAACACTTCTAGCAGCAATTAAGCGTTACAAAGAAGCCTACCAAGTTACAAGTTTACCAGATCACAAAATACCATCAGCAAACCCGGAGAGTTGTTATCCGGTAGACTTTTGATAGAGAACTTGCAGGTCAACGATTATCTCCTTTTTTTTTATCATTCTGTCATAGCTAAATTATTTCTGAAGTTCATAAAAATTGCATTAATCTTTAAGCAAGTGAATTATTGTATCTTAAGGTATAAACAACACCCCTCGGTACTGAGGTAGGGTTATATCCGGTTTTTTTTCACCCAGGGTTATCTTCCGGATATATAGTTATTCACCGGATAACTCATTTTAAAAAGATAGGATATCCGTCGGATAACATTATCCGTCGGTGAAAAAATTCACGAAATTAAATCATTAGTATGCACGAGCGTGTGTGTAACATATACATTAATGCGTGTACTACAAGGATACACGAAAGCGACATCTGAAAATTTTCCAAGAATAGATTTGGAAATGTTCCCAACGCAAATAAATTCTTTTTTCTAGTATACTGATACAGTTGGGTTACTGCAACACGTTGCAAAACAATATTTTTACATTTTCATCGATTGTTCAGGTACATTAGTCATGCTTTTAATCTTATTCACAGACTGCATATTTACGAATTACAAAGATTTTTTGGGTTAGGAATGATTAGTTACACCAAAGTTTCTTAATTTTGACGCTAGAGGCGCTGCTGCACTGGGGTGTTATGACGTCACTGTCACGCGATATACACTTTAAATGCAACTCAATTTTCAAGCTGGTATAATTAATTAAATAATGACGAGTAACCGAAAAAACCTATGCAAATTATGTTTTTGAATAGTTATCTTTTAAGTAATTTAAAAGTTTAACCCTTTGCGGCATAATGGGACACCAGAGTCCCACCTTTTTTATTCACAACTTTCTTCGGTAGATTTAATGCTTTCGAAGTAACATCCACGAATCTTTGTACTATAATAGTAGAAGCATCGTGGAATGTGACAAAAATGATGATACATGCAGTTACGCAAAATTACAAACAATTATAAATAAATAAATGTCAAAAATCGTCCATTTTTTAGAAAAAAAATCATTTTCGAACGAACTTTTGGGTAAATTGCAACCAAATTTGGTACTCGGGGGTTTTAGGGGTCGCTGATTACGAATTTAAAGTCCGTTTTTGAAAATAAAAAATGGCGGATTCAACATGGCAGACGAATTTTCCAAAGTTCATCGGATTCACTTGAAACTAGTTACTCGGGGGTTTTCGGGGTCGCTGATTACGAATTTGGAAACAGTTTATAAAAATTGAAAACAGCGGAACCAATACATCGAAAGAATTTTCAAAGATAATAGAATTTCAGAGAATTCATCTCTTTGAAAATTCTTTCGACGTATTGGTTCCGCTGTTCTCAATTTTTATAAACTGTTTCCAAATTCGTAATCAGCGACCCCTAAAACCCCCGAATAACTAGTTTCAAGTGAATCCGATGAACTTTCGAAAATTCGTCCGCCATGTTGACTCCGCCATTTTTTATTTTCAAAAACGGACTTCGAATTCGTAATCATTCGTAATCATTCGTAACGACCCCTAAAACCCCCGAGTAACTAGTTTCAAGTGAATCCGATGAACTTTCGAAAATTCGTCTGCCATATTGAATCCGCCATTTTTTATTTTCAAAAACAGACTTCAAATTCGTAATCAGCGACCCCGAAAACCCCGGAGTACCTAGTTTCAAGTGAATCCGATGAACTTTCGAAAATTCGTCCGCCATATTGAATCCGCCATTTTTTATTTTCAAAAACGGACTTCAAATTCGTAATCAGCGACCCCGAAAATCACAAGTTCGATAGTTTTAGTAAAAAACCGCCCGTCTGAAAAATGTATGCCGCAAAGGGTTAAAATAATGGCAAGCTGTCTTTATTTATTGGTTAGAAATGTCAATAAGATCCTCATTCTTGACCACTGCCCAACATTCCTATCAGAATGAAGCTTTCGATAACAACTCTACCAAAATACAAGTCTATATCGGAAAACAATTCATTCGATAATAATTTACGGGATAATTAACTGTAGCGGGTAATCTATCGATCACTCACCATGAGCCACGCCGGAGAATTGTTTGTCTAATAGATCTGTGATCGGGCAGAGGTGTCTGTGAATTCCTTATTCCGGTAGAGATCGCATTGGGTAGAGATGTCAGGCATTTCTCGTATCTGGTAGAGTTGTTTTTCCGGTAGAGTTGAAATTTTGTAGGCTTGTTTGAAAAGTCCAAGTTCCGGTAGAGATGCAGTCGATTGCTGAAGTTTCGGCTCGAGTCGTAAATGTGCCGTATTATATCATTGACAGAAATCAACGACTTAAAGTAAAAGTTACCGAATTACCCCTGATGGTAAGAGCTTTTTTTTCTGACCCGGTAAAGGCTATCAACAAAAGCAGTAATTTTCCATTCTCTGACAACTGTCGAGACGATTTAATTGGGTGTAACGATTGCTCAACTTTCGCGCTGTGTATAATTGATCAATTCCTTTCATAATTGATTCATCACTGGCTTGTGTTGAAACGTAGTTGTACGTGTGTGTGTGTTTGTGTGTGTAGATCGAGCTAGTATATCGAGGAATTGAATGAGAGTTGGAAGGGATGAAAAGGGAAAAAAATTGGACCCAAGGGATTGAAAAGGTGTACACGGGGGCTGTTATAAATCGAAAATGCATTATTCAAAGAGCCGCGATAAAACGGAAAGTGATTTAGGGTGAATGTAGGTAACAAGTTCGCGAGGCTCTTTCGCTCGAGTGCGCGCGCGAGGGTGATTGCCTCTCATTGCCATGGAAACCGATATCGATCCTCCCTAGGGGTGCTCGGAGGTCCAACCCTCTCCCTCTCTCTCTCTCTCTCACTCTTGTCCTCTTCTCTCTCTCTCCCAGCCCCCGTGGGATCGCGCTTTATCGCCATCGTGGAGAAGAAAGGAAAAAAAAAGGTGTTGCTTGACGAATATTTTATTTTTTTCCACTCCATTTTGTTGGCTGCCATTCCAATCGACGAAAAAAAAGTTGGCAATCATTGAAAAAATCGTGACGAAAAAAAAGAGAAAAAGCCTTCTCTCTCTCTCTCTCTCTCTCTCTCTCTTTATTTCAGAGATGGAGAGAGAGAGAGAGAGAGAAGGAGAGATGAGAAAAGTGAGAAATTGAAGAGGTACGCGCTAAGGGTGAAATATAGTCAAAGTAATGGAAGAGTATGAGGAGGGAGAAAGAAGAAAATCAGGCTTATCGATTCCAGCACACGCCTATTCTATCAAAACCATCCTGATTTTTTTTTTCGTTCAAGCCCTTCATGGATAAAAAAAAAATATTGAAAAATATGTCAAATATACGTAAATATTCCATGCACACGCGTTCTTTTTTTTTCCCCACCTTCGAAACACATTTGCTTGTGCATATCAGTCAGCTCGAAAATTGAGGCGATTTCGTAACTTTCGTCAAGTATATCCGCTTTGACCAATCGCAATAAACATTTATTTCAAATAATAAATTTTTTTCCACTGCTCGTTTGGCAAGCAAAAAAATATCAGATACGTTAATTCGTTGAGGAAGTACAATTAGATTGGGGATTAAAAAATTCTCGGTTAAAAAAAAAAACGAAAATTTCCCACTCGTCAGTGATCAAAGCGAATGAAAAATTGTAACAAGCTAAGGAAATATTACCGAATGTTTTGTCAACAGGCATGAATTTTATCAATAAATTTTGGCACTATAAGCATTAATATACTCAATATTGTAAATAAACCAGAAAATTTGATGGTACGTGTACGTCCATAAATTTACCCCTTAATTACAGCCTATAAATTGAACGTAAAATTTATCGCAAAGAGAACAAAATTTAGGCTAAAAGGTGAGTGAAATTTAGGTTAAAGGGAAAGTGTAAATCGATGGATGGTAGTCATTAACCGAATAAAAGAAAGAAGAAAAAGAAAAGTTTGTTTGAATCGACTATTGGATTGCCATAAATCGATTAAAAACATAATAAGTTAATTTTTTTCTTTTCTTTTTTTTTTTTAAATGTCTCTTCGCTGATTCAAATCAGATGTTCTTCGTCTTATCATGGAATGTCCCATAAACAGGGTGGGCAAAAAAAAAACCGGATCGATTTAAAACGCGAATAAAATCCGAACGCGTCCACCGATTTTCAAAAACTTTTTTTTGCCTCGAAATTAAAAGAACGAATCTTTCGTTTCGCGTTTGAAAATTCAAAAAATCTTCATTCCTCGCTGAGATACACGCCCTTGACAAACGGGTTTTGAAAAAAATCGCTGGGAAGATGGAAAAAAATTAATATCAAAGAATGTTCAACTTAATTTCGATCTTAAATTGTGATTCGAAGTTCGATTTTGACATTTTAGCAATTATCCTGGATTCTATTCACATATGACATAAAATGTTTCTCGTAATATTAGAGTCAAAACGCGCGCTTCGAGGTCAACATTCTGTTTTCGTGCGATATTATCAAGAAAGTCCACTATCAAAAAAGTCGGCTGTGAATAATGTCGAGAACTTAATAAAAATTGATAAGCGTCGAGTAAACGATCCGAATACTTCAGCCAACGGTTATTCAGAATTTAATCAGGATTCAATCACCAGGCATCAGATAAAACGTACGTTTTGGAGATTTTTCGAGACGGCGTCACGGCTGACTTTTCCAACCCTCCGTCAGCAAGGTGGGTCTTTTAGGGCACAGTAATTTTCCATTTTTTCGAGATTAATGTCTAAATAAATATTTTTTTTATAAAATTAAAGTTATAAATAACAGAATAAACTATTAGAAAATATTCCATGGACCCAAAAGAGTACTAGTAAATTTATTCAGATTTTTTTTACGGATTTATTACGAATTACAATATTTATTAGGGATTATTATTAAATTTTGAAATATAAAAAATGAGAAGATTCAGAAAAATAACACGCGTTGTTGTAAATTTTTTGTCATTGATTGAACGAAAATAAATTAATCTTCAAATAATAATTGAAGATGAAAATTAAGCTGAGCAGTCTTTGATATTAATTTTTTTTTAATCCTCTCAGCGACTTTTAAAAAACCTGTTTTTCAAGGGAGTATATCTCAGCGAGGAATGAAGATTTTTCGGATTTTCAAACGCGCAATGAAAGGTCCGTTCTTTTACTTTCGAGCCAAAAAAAAGTTTTTGAAAATTGGTCGACACGTTTGGATTTTATTCACGCTTTAAGGGAGCTTTCCAGTGTGAAATTTTCAAAAAATCAATTTTTTTTTTTTTTGCTTTATCGAATAGTATACACTCTTCCGAATATTCCCTGAAATTTTCATGCCGAAATTCAGATTATTTCGGTTACTGTACAGCATTTCTTGGAAGAAGGGAACGGAGCGCTACAGCTGCCGCGTCGGCCGTCACTTCCTCACTTGAAACTTTGAACGCGTTTTTCTCGAAACAGCATTTTTTAAAACGGTGTCCAACCTGGAGGGCAGAATTTTAAAGCTATCGAGTTGAATTTTTTACACAATATTCTTAACGTCATTGTTTATCGTGCTATGGAAGCTTTTTTTTTTTTTTTGACATCTTCCTATTTTTTTGTAAAAAAAACTGCCAAAAAAAATGCTAACATCGATACTTTTTGTTCAAACCGGCGCCATTTTTGCAAAAAAAAAAAAAAAAAAAAAAAAAAAAAGCCTCCATAGCACGAAAGCCAATTATATACCGATCAATAATCTTTTTGTGTTTTTTGTTTCAAATCAAAATTGTAACCCCCAACGTGGACACCACATCCAAGTGCATTTTCTGCAACAATTGTTTCATCATTTTTATAGATATTAATTAATAAATAAATCGATCTTTAAAAAATTGTTTTGTATTCTTCAATACCCAATTAATATACAAAAAAAAAACCAGACCGATTAGATTATTTTTTCTTTAAAAAAAAAAATCGCGAAAAACAGCGATTTTTCGGGCTGTCACACTGGAAAGCTCCCTTAAATCGGTCCGATTTTTTTTTGGCCCACCCTGTATGCGTGTTTATGTGATCAATGATGTGTTTTCCCCCTCTCACCCTTGCTCGATTCTCATTCGCAGCTCGACCAAATATACACGATATAATAGATTCAGGGTTCGTTCACCCACACGTGACAATAGGGAATATAGGATATACGTGAAACGCGTGTCGGAGCTGTTACGCAAACAGAATGATTGATACATTAGTCCCGGGGCATCACAGCGAGAGAGGAGATTCCTCTGCTCGGTTCTTCGATTCTCCGCTCTTTTACCGTTCATATCCCCCCCCCCCCCCCCACCTTGTATACTTTTGCTCCAAGCCGGTAAATTGATTTCCTTTTCGCAACATTCCACGTAGTCACAGACCCAAGGAAAGCTTCACGAGTCCGTGAGAATCTTCGATACGCAGAGGAGAAAGTTTCCGTGTTTTTTTTTTTCTCCTATTATTGCAAGTCGGCGGCTTTAAGCGATAGAACGATAATCAAATTTGAACAAGGCCAATAAAAAAAAAATACACACAATTCACTCAATGTTAACGAATCTCATTAAAGTGAATTAATCGAACAAAGGAATTTTATTTTGAATCAAATTGATAGGATCCTATTGAGAATTCGAACAGATAAATTTATTTTTCATAAACAAAAATTAAATTACAAACACTTTCGTTTTTTACATATCGGAGAATTCACAAAAAAAAAAAAAAACCCGAGAGGTCATGGACGATGGTATTTGGAATTTGTTAAAAATATTTTTTTCTTGCGGATTTTTATCTATCAAAGACATCGCTGGGAGGATTTTTCGATCTTTATCTTCATTCAGTCAAGACAGCCCATCAAAGTTTCTCATAAAACGACATTCGGGGCCAATTTTCGAGCAGAAGAAATGAGAATTCGTAAAAAAAACTCAGAGAACAAAAACTGCCAGTTTTTTTTACATACTTTCGAAAAAAAAAAAAAAAGTACGGCAATATCGCAGAATCACGTGGGAAGAAAATAACCACTAAATCTTCGCCCACTGAAAATATGCCATTTTTTTTTAAATTTTAAAAGCTCAAATATACAACGATTTCTCAAAATAATTGCGCACTTTTTGAGCCTAATCTAAACGTGGTCCGAGCCGATCTTCGACCTTATTGCATGATTTTCGTTCGGGCTTATTGATTTTTCGTTGGTTTTTTTTTTTTTTCGTATAATTTATCTGGAAAAAATGAAAAGAGACTTCATTAATTTTGAACAACAGTTTTGTTCACAATCGGTATAATGAGGAAAGACGATTAGCGTTTGGAAAAATATGACCATCGAAGTCTCTTTTTTTTTTATTTCTTTCCAGTTAAATCATATACGAAACAAAACCAACGAAAAATAATCCTGAACGAAAATTATGCAATAAAAATCGAAGATCGGCTTGGACCACGTTCAGATTGGGCTCAAAAGTTGCGTAATTATTTGAGAAATCGTTATATATATTTGAGTTGTTAAAATAAATGATGGCGTATTTTCAGTAGGCAAAAATAAAAGTGGTTATATTTTATTACCAAGTGATTCTGCGATATTGCCGTATTTTTTTTCGAAAGTATGTAAAAAAAACTAGCAGTTTTTGTTCTTTGAGTGATTTACGAATTCACATTCCTTCTGCTTGAAAATTTGCCCTGAATGTCATTTTAGGAGAAATTTTGATGGGCTGTCCTGACTGAATGAACATTAAGATCGAAAAATCCTCCTAGGGATGGGTTTAATGCACAAAAATCCACAAGAAAAACATATAGACAAATTCCAAATAACATTTTGTCTATGACTTCTCGTTTTTTTTTTTTTTTTTTTGTGAAATCCCCCTTATATATTGAGGACATTGAAGAGACAAGATATATAATTTGACTCTGAACTTTTAAAATTATTATTTAATTTTCTATTTTTCTGTATTTTTGTTTTAAACATTTGTTTTTCATGACTGCTCGATAAATGGCCTTATGGAATCGCGATTTGAATAAATCCCATTTTTGTGTATTCTTATCGTCTCCCACCTCACTGTTTTCTCGTTATACTCCCCAGGCTCGATCGTATCGAGTGCAAATTTTTGTGTCTCGAGATCCCTCCTTCCTATTATTCGTCTTTTGCTCTTTACACATATATATATATATATATATATATATATATATATATATATATATATTCTCGTAGTTTATTCAGGCACTGGACACTGGAGTTCTGCTCCATTCACTAACGATCGCTTCCTTGCACTCTCCTCTCTCTCTCTCTCGCCCTCGGTATTTTTTACTTTTACGTGCTTATCGGATCTTTTGGCGTACGTTCGTGCGCACCGAACGTCGAGAATGCATCGAAGTTGCAGTTATACCTGGCTGTGTGCGCAGTTCAGTTGCACGTGAATCGTACAAGCGAATCACCCTCTCTATAAAATACACTCACACAAACACACGCACACATATACATATATATATATATATATATATATATATATATTATATAGTGTACTTAGTGACTTCGTTCGAAGGTGTTACAGTTCACGTTTAATTAGGGCCACAGCAACGGTGAGTGCGCGCGCGAGCCCGGAATAAATAAGTTAATTAAACGCTCGCTGCATTACACCACAATCCACACATATGCACGTTACACATATGCGCTCTATATATGCCCTGGACTTAAAGCTTCATGGGAAAAAAAAATAAAATTCAAAGCTTCGTTGACTGCAGCTTTGAACCTTTTTTTTTTTAATTTATGTATACGAGATTATATATATAACCGTATACATTATACGTCACACTTTACGATTTCCTCGACGTGAGCACATGCGAGATTGCATCGTTTTCTTTTTTTTTTTTTTTCTTTCCTCTTTTTTCCTCGCGGGGTGTGAGAATGCACACGCCTGTGGCATATCAGCGAAATCCTCCTGCCGATACGTAACTGACGTTTTTTGTTTTGTTTTTTTTTTTTTCTCCGAATCTCACACAACCATTTCTCGTGTATATGTACGTACCGAGGTAAGTATGTGCTTCCCGAGAGTTAATTAGCAATGAAGGAAGCCGGGAAAATGAGAAGATTGCGAGATTAAAGGATTAAAGGAGAAAAAGAAAAAAGAATGAGAGTATATTCAATGATTTTTTAAATTTATATTATTCTTTTTTAGTATCTTACTTTTTTTTCCCTCGTGACTTTCGACGTTTTTTTTTGGGGTGGGTAAAATATTTACGAAAATAGGAAACATGATTTTTTTGTGAATTGACAAATTCCCAATGTTTGAGAATATATTATAAGCGCAGACATATATGTCTCATGCAACTTTGATGCGTAGAAAATATTTTTCGGATTCTCAAAATCGTGCATCCTCCCTGTACAACTCTTTCGATAATCCAGACTCATCCTTCGTACTTCTTCCATGATTTTTGTTTTATCGATAAAACGAGAAAATCATGGAAAATTTTTTTTTCTTTCGACTCATCGAAAAGACATGAAGCTGTGTGTCCCATCTCTCCTGGAATTATACGCGGTATGATTGTGAGACAACCGTAAAGAATCGTCTCGAAAAAAAAAAAAAAAACAATCGTTACGGTGTCTCGGGCAACCCCCTAGAATTCAATTTTCAGCTTGATTTGTCAGGACGTCAGTGTGTCAAGCGGGTGAGAACTCACGGCAATCCCAATTTCGTTCACTCACCTTCTCACCCGATGTCCTCTCGGTGTCTCTCGTAGATTCTTCTTCTTACCACCTTTCCTCTACGATCTATTTTACAGTGCTATCCAGCATATCAAGAGAGCAAGAGAGAGAGAGAGAGAGAGAGAGAGAGAGAGAGAGAGAGAGAGAGAGAGAGAGAGAGAGAGAGAGAGAGAGAGAGAGAGAGAGAGAGAGAGAGAGAGAGAGAGAGAGAGAGAGAGAGAGAGAGAGAGAAAGAGCGTTTGTCTTCCTCGTCTCGTTTTACGGTCCTTTCGAGGGGTAGAATGTGTCTCATGTCACCCCGAAGTTATACGGTCATGCTCTACTCGTATCCAGCATCGATCTTCACCGCGTAATCGTTTTATTGGGGTATACGTGTATGATCTCGTATTATCCCTCGTAGGATAAATAACAAACCCTCGATATGTACAAACGAGGGATGAAACTACCCCTTTTAATCCCCCCTCCCCCCCCCCATTCCGCGCAAACGTTGCTTCATCCCCATCCCAAACGAGAATAAAAGTTCTGGGAATATGAATATCAATCCAGGCCTATCTGTATTCTCGTTCGATACATTTTTATGAAAAAAAAAATTCGAAAAATTAATTTAAAAAAAAAGAACCTAAACCTCTTTTTTCTTCTCATTTAAGGTGGCTCATCAGTGAATTAAAAAATCGGCGATACGAATGAAACTTCGGGAGAGTGTTATCTAAGATGCAATGAACGCTCTCGCAAAATTTCAGGGTATGTTGCCGGGCAAATTATTGCGAACGAGTAATTTAAAATTACCTATTTTAGCATGGGTCTTATGGCAGTTGATTCCATTTTCACCGGAAGTGACACGATACCTTTTGATAAAGACGAGAGTTCTTATTCAAATTTTGAGTATTGAAAGATGAAATCGTGAACTTTCCAATGGTATTTAAAAAATTGTGTCTTGCCCAGGGATTTTCCCGAGAAATTTAATCACGAAAGTCATCGTGTGTGCAAATCTCGGATACAATATATTGTCTGTCATTCTGCACGCGAGGAAACATATGAATATCAGCTATCGGTTTTTGACTTGATCGCTCTGACAGCATTCGCTCCGCGTAAGCAAACCCGATACGCAATACCAGCACTGCCATGGCTAGCTCGGGAATAACTCTTTGGTTTTTCGTGTACATATGGAATGGTGCATTAGTACGTATATAAATAACAAAAAAAGAAGCATTATAGTTGTTGAGTGACAAAATGTGGCAATACTTGTGCGAATTGAAATAGTGTTTTTTACATATTTTCGCCGGACATGACGTTTTTGATCAATCTGTAATATATTGGGTGCACGGAAAAAAAATTTCTGTGAATTCTAGTCATGTTTCCATCATGTTTTACAGTTTTGTTAATAGAGAATGCCACTCGGGAGGAAAACTTCGGAAATTCTTTAGAATTTGAAATAAAAAGGACTAAGTGATAGAATGAATTTTTACAGTTTAAAAGTGTAAATAGAGTTTACCACTGTGACAAACTGTACAAATTGTGAAATCAATTATAATATAAAATAGCGCATCTTTTTGGGTTTAATGTTTGAGAAATTGCAAAGTGAACTGTAAAAAATAAAAGTTTAGAAGATTTTGAAAAGCGCGGGTCGAATTAGCATAATAAATGTAGTTTATTATCTATCAATTAGCAATTAAATCGATGGACGAATTTAAAACTGCTGTTCCATTATCTTTGAAAATACTATGAATTTTGCAAAAAAAAAAAAAAAATCGTCATTGACCGGGATTTGAACCCGCGGTCCTCCGCAGTAAACGAATTCAACACTTTCGATCCTTAAATAATCATTAAAAAAAAAAAATTAAAGATTTGGAGATTTTTTTTTACGAGTGTTTCTGGCTTGGTGGTCCGGACTTTTTTCCGTCGAAATTAATTTTGAGCCTACCTAAGATTTTACCTGAGACCTACCTAACGACCTACCTAACGACCGACACCATACCACTACGCTATTGATTTTATGAACGCTTATTGATCCTTATGAATTTCTTGTTTGCGTCGTATTTTCCATACACATTTTAAAACTGTAATTTTTCCATTATTTCACAGTTGAATTCGACGAAAGCGTGCTACAATTTTTCTTTATTTCAATTTCTGTTTTTCATAGAGAATTTAGTATTTTTTGTTATGTCTTACATTCGTAAAAATACTCTCTCTATACAGTTCATTTTAATGCGTCAGTTTTTAAATTTTTCTTGTACAAATCTATTGGTTTTTCATTTTATCTATAGCAAAATTCATTGCGAGCATTTTCAATTTTTACAGTGTCACTTTTTTGAAGTGGAAATAGTTGTTTTTACAGTTTAAACCAACAAATATGGTTATACAGATAGTACAGAAGTATATTCCGCACATTACTTTTTGATCAAAACACTGTACAGAGATTAATTTACTGTGTTAAACTGCATTTTTTCTCTTCATCGTTGTATTTCTTAAATTTCAGTTATTATTTTTTGAAATGTCTTTTTTTCCGTGTGTCGTTGACACATAAGTTACCTACTGAAATCGAAAAAAAAAAAATTAGAGGGGCCTTTTGCGTATATATCAATTACGCAGAGGATCCCGCTGTTCTTTTTATACTCCATCAAAATGTCTACGAGAAAAATGGATTAGAATTTTTTTGAGATTATATGTTGACCCGATGCCTCACTTTAAGGTTATATTTCTTCATACCTCGGTCGAAAGTACGTACTTCCGGCATCGATTGTAAAGCAGAAAGTCTAACTTTCATGCATTGCTTGATTTCGAGTGAGAAATCACAATAATAGCTTCTTCTTTAATTATTCTTTGTGTAGCAATTTTTTCAAATCAAATCCGAATTTTCTGACAAAAAGTGCAGTGGCCCGAGATATAGGAATTCAAAAATATATATATACCTAGTGGTCCAAGTTAGCACCGACTGATCTATATATATATATATATATATATGGAGAAAATTCGTGACTAACATATCAACAATCATATATAATACACGTATGCACGCAAGTACGTAAAAGGTGTGTCTGCGGCGATAAAGACAAGCGAGCGCGCGTGATGCCACCGCGCCAGCGGCCAAGAAAACTCCTGCCCGTTCTAATGGCAGCTCATTAAGGTTCTTTTAATCACTGACATTAGCGCAATCCGTATAATTGTGCCCCCAAGGCTCCCCCCGGCACATAAAAGACGACTATATGCGCGCATAAATACTCGCCATTCATACACATAACTTGGTAAGTTTAATTATCGAACGTGCGACTCGTAATAAAAGCGAGAGAATTGAAACGAGCTCCCTCTACCCCCTTTACGATGACGTTTTTGCTCATCAACGGAAAAGCCTCTATCATGGATTTCCGCGAATTAAAGAGAGCCAAGTTCGCAAAAGATGGGAAATTAATCTAAAATAAAGTGGCAAAGGGAAAGATTTGAAAATGTATATATATATATATATATATATGTATGGATGTGTACATAGAAGAGAAAATTGTGATGAAGCGAAGAAATGTCAGTCGGAACAAGTTCAATAGACGCCAAAGTGCTCACCGTTGAGACTCTCGTAACTTATTTGCTCGTTACTAAAAAAAAAAAGACGGTGCCTTAAGCGTTATACACTGTATAAATACCACCACGAGTTACACTGTAACGACTTTAAGCATATACGAGAAGCAATCAACGGTTTAATTAGTCGAAACAATCGTCCTGTTCCTCAGTCTCCCGGAATGGAAAAATAAACATACTTTTTATCATTACCTCGCACAAAAGTATAGCCGCGATTTTCTCACGTACGAAAAAAAAAAGTGACAGTTATCTGTGAATTGTACGGAGCTGTGATAAATTGCTAGAAAAATCATTTCTGACTGATTGCTCATTGCATGTTGCCAGATACGGGCAACGATTGAATTAAAAATCGTACAAATAAATATTTCCCGAGTAATTGGTTGTGAATAAAAATTATTGCACTTTCATCTTGAAAGATTAACTCTCGCAAATTAATATTTATTACTCGATAAAAGT
Source organism: Rhorus exstirpatorius (assembly GCA_963564615.1). Taxonomy (NCBI): domain Eukaryota; kingdom Metazoa; phylum Arthropoda; class Insecta; order Hymenoptera; family Ichneumonidae; genus Rhorus; species Rhorus exstirpatorius. The sequence continues at coordinate 16,958,511 of OY751313.1, read as the reverse complement.
AATAATTAACGAATTATGTTTCCCATTAGAAATCGAGCCCATCCTCTTGTACGTGTATATTGACAATGAGGGGGGGGAGAGATAAAATAAATGTGCGTGAATGGAGAACTTCTTTTTTTCTTTGGCAATATGGCAATAACGACGAGAGAAGCGCGACGAAGCTGTGTGAATTTTGAGTGTCACCGGAGCCCTCGTCGCTCATGCTGTGTATATATATATGTGATTAAGGACCGACCTCCGCGAAGGTTTGCACGTCTTGGGCAAACGCCCGTGGAGATTGTGACACGAAGGGGGGGGGGGGGGGGTTAAACGACAAATATTTTCCCTGATGTCGACGGCTTTGCTCTTTCGATTTCTCTCTCTTTCTGTCTTTCTCCATGCCCGAGCAAGTATGCGAGCTGTAGTGAGATGGAACGCATATAAGGGTGCCACTCGAGAGTCACAGAGACAGAGAGAGATAGAGATAGAGAGAGAGAGAGAGAGGGTTTTACATAAGGGTGCGAAGTGTCTGGTATGCCAGACACGCGCCGTGATTTGTTTTCCCTTTTCCATCCTCGTCTCTTTTAGCCTCAACGCATATAACCATTCTCGCGATCCTACACGGAAAAAAATATTAGCAATAATATTGCTGAGTCAACAATAATTTATTGTACTATTTCAACATACAAAGTTTTATTGCTGTATTGAACTTGTCAGTTTTGCAGATAGGTAAAACAATATAAGTATTGCTCTACGACCCTACAATACTAAAATGCTGATATCCACAGCGATAAAAATATTGTAAATGCATATTACAACATATTATTGCAATAGGCTTCAGCGAATTAATGCAGCTTACAGCAGCAAATATTCATGCTATTTCAAGCAATAAAAATTGTTGACATTGCTAGACAATATGTTTCCTCACAGCAATATCATATAACCATGCGCGCTTCCACTTTATACTTAAATTTACCATCTTTATTGCTGTACTGAACCACTAGTTGACATTAAAAATATTAATTAATTGCTTCACACACTTTTTTTAATGAATTTCAAACAGAAATTTTTAACAATGTTGGTCATGGAAGGGTTACAATGAAAAAAAAAAAATCCTACACCGATTTTTCTCGATAGGATTTTTCCTCCTCGACTGGGACTCGAACCTGGGACCTACCTACCTATCCTACCTATCTTCCTAACACGCTAACCACTACGCTATCGACTGCTTATGAACTTTGGTAATTCGTATCGTGTATTTGACTCACCAGAAAACACTTGATCAGTTGTATGTTGGGAAATTTAAGGATGTATCGGACGTACCTTCCCAACCTTGTAACTTTCGTCGACAATATTGCATACTTCATGATAAGATAAAAATCAGAAAACATTCAACCACAATAAAGACGATAATAAGATTACTTTTTAATAATAACAATACCCAAAAGTTATCAATAAATTGTTTAAACAGCACATTGTTTAAAACATTTTTAGGGAATGTTTTTTTTTTGTCATGTGAAATGAATTCGTTGATTTTTCCGACTACACATGAATTTTTAAAAAATTTTTTTATCATTTTGAAATTTCGGTTTTCGGAAATTTGTAAAGGTTGTACTTACGATACTATTCGTTCAATGCCCTGGAAACTTCTTAATTGTAATATATTTTTTTTTACGTTTTTACGAAAACATATCCAAAATTCACGATTTTTCCTTTATTTTTCAGAATTAAAAAATTTTCGAAAACCGACATTTCAAAATGATAAGAATTTTTTTTTAAATTCGTGCGTAGTCAGAAAAATCAACGAATTCATTTCACGTGTCAAAAAAAACTTTCCCTAAAAATTTGTTAAACAACGTTTTGTTTAAACATTTTATTGATAACTTTTTAACATTAATTCAAATTTTGTACTCAATGTAAAAATTGTAATAATGTACTAAATTCCAAACCCGTTTGAAAATTCAACAGACGAAGATTCAAATAATAATGTACTAAATGTCAAACCATGGTTTGAAATTTAGTACATTATTATTAAACTTCAAACTATGGTTTGAATATTTAGTATATTTTTATTAAATTTCAAACCATGTATAAAATTTCTAGTTTTTATGTACATATGTATTAATTTCAATTTAATTACCAGGGTTTGTAGATTTTATCGTTTTTTGTATTCCAAAATTCAGAATATTTTTGCCAGTGTACGTTAAAAACGACAAGAATTTAATGAAAATGGATCTAGATAATTCATCACATCTTTGGGAAGAAGTTCGCAAAGAGCGAAATGCTTCATATATACATACATAGTTATTGAGAAATTCTAAAAATAAAACAGCTCTCGTTGTATACAATGTAAGCTCGGGAACTTGTGACGCGGACTTCTCTCTCGCACGCTACCCGCCCGGCAACCCGCGTACAAGCGACGCGTCACCGATCTTCCGCTCCTGCGCGGAGGTGGCAAACCTCCTTAAATAATATCATACTCGTGCAGATTATATCACACTCGGGCAGAAACAAGGGAAAAACTTTTCTTTCTCTCGTTTCCGCGCACGCGTATGATATAAATTACAAATTTTTAAATAATATTTATTTTCATAGAAAAAAAATTTGAAAGAAATGAAAAAAAAATTCAAAAGAAAATAAATTAAGGGAAAAAAAATGGATAAAAATTTTCATAAGAAAACTTTTCTCCTTTGCACTCAAACACTCTCTGCGCCTGTCTATTCATCTTGTCTTCCTCTTGTCCTTGGCCTGCCTTAGCTATATCTCTCTTTTCTCTTTAGCAATAACGATGTTGTAGTTGAGAACTCAATGTAATGTATTGGAAACAAAGCATATTGCTAGTATTGCAATATTGAGAAGGCAGGACGTTATTGCTGTATTTCGCGTGAAATTATTGTTGTGGGTACGTGAAACGATATTGTTACGATAACAATTCAAATTTAACAATAACAGTGTTGTACTTCAAAATCCACTGTAATGTACCGTGAACAAATTGTATTGCTATTTCTGCAACATTTATGGTACGATATTTTATTGCTAGATTATTAAAATTTTTTAGTTCGAAATACGATACATTATGGCTAAAACAGCAAGGCCATTTCAGCGATAATGAGAAAATTTGCAGAGCAATCTATTAGTGTAACGAGTAACCAAATTATTGTTGTCACAGCAATATTTTAAGAGCAATACTGTTATTGCTATTTTTAATATACACATTTTTTTCCGTGTATATATCCCTTGGACAGGCGTTCGTACAAAAATATTAACTCGATCCTTGCCTCTTCATGTAACAACATATGCGTGAATGTATCGAAACGATCTACTCGAGTCTGTTCCCTTAAACACCGTTATACATCCGATGGGTCTTGTTTCAAAGCATCTAAAAAGTGACAATGCAAAATGGCACATTTACAGATCTACTCGAAACTGCTCTACCCAATGACATCTCTACCAGAACCCAGAGGCTCTTAGCACAAGCCTATAACAAATTACAAATTTACCGGAAAACGACTATGTATATCGTTGCACAATATCCCTACCCAACGACATCTCAACTATAGAATAAGGCTTTCGCTAACATCTCTACCCAATTATAAATCTACACGATGCTGACTGTCCGGTATGGCTGATCCTAAGTTGTTATCTGGTAGATTTGTAATTAGATAGAGATGTTAGCGAAGTCTCATTCTGGTAGAGATGTTATTGGGTAGAAATTTTATTGAGTAGAGATATGTTATTGGGTAGAGTTGTTATGCCGTAGAGATGTTATTGGGCAGAGATACTATTGGGTAGAGATGTTACTGGATAACAATGTTATTGGGAAGAGATGTTACTGAGTAGAAATAATATTATATTGGGCTGTGATGTTATTGGGTAGAGATCTCATTAGATAGAGATGTTATTGAACGGAGATGTTACAGGGCAGATAACTGATTGGGTAGAGATATTATTGGGTAGAGGTATTACTGGGTTGAGATTTTATTGGGTAGAGATGTAATTGGACAGAGATGTACAGTATGGTTGTGTGTACGAAAATCCCAATTGCATGGCGGAACTCGATCTCTTTTACAGAGAATATAACCGAAATGGTGCTCCGTCGGTTTCTCATGTTCAAGTGGCATCGTTTGCGTCTATTGTTCAGATGGGTGACCGCTTAGCCATGCGCTTGCAGGCTACATGAGCGGGATGAGGCTACTTTTTCCGAAGCTTCGGTGTCCTTGCTAGGTGTTCACTCTCATACGGTCACCAAACAGTCAGGAAAAACATGATCAGCCTATATCTGCACGAGTTTTTCTCAGTTTCTCCGTTCCCTCGTGTGAATACGATATACTTTTTTTCTTTTTCTTCTAGTACAAAATAAGTGTCGTTAAAAAAATTATCAGACCTGCCGTGATTACCCCGAATCGCATCCCCGAATGGTTTTACTCTCGAGCACATGAGTCGAGAAAGAGAGATCGTCAGAAGTTTATATATGTTTATTTTTTCTTCAATTCTGGGCCGACATTTCGTTGGGCCTTGCCGAGGCCTTAGCAGAGGTCCTGGATGAGCTCGCGAATCTATGCAAATGAGAGGGCCAATTATGTTGCGAACCCGTAAAAACTGCACCTTGTTAGGCCACGGACTCACTCTCTCTCTCTCTCTCTCTCTCTCTCGTCTTCTCATTCTTCTTGCCATAATGTATAGTATAACGGCGTGACGTAACGATGGGGTGGTCGAACGACGCCGCGGGCTTGAAACTCGACGGACAAACGGATGGGGAAGAAATGAAGAGGAAAAGAGCGAGAGAGAGAAATATAAAGGAAGAGATATAGATGGGTAGTTGAAGACTGTGAGAGATAAATGGTCCTAGAGATATTTAAGCAATTCCAGAATTTCTAATCCTCTCGCTTCCGTTGCTCATATTTACTCTCTCTTAAAAAAAAAAAAAAAATTCTCCGTCCCCACACTGTCAATAATTCAATCTCCTTCATTAAAGTCCATATCATTCCAACAAAGCCAAACTTTTTTTAGACGTTTCTCCCTTCGCAGCTTCGCAGCTTCAAATACATTTTATCTTCGGCAAATCGTGTTTCTAATATTTGAATCAAGTTTATTTCAATGAAAAATGAAAAAAAAAAAAAAAATATGGTGTCGATAAAATCTTCGTATATCGACGTAAAGTTATGTGCATTTGCTCGGTACGAGTGTGTAATTAAGATAAGAGGAAAACGAACGCGACGAAAGAATGCGAAAGCAGCATTGACTCGTTTGCTTCGATGCCCGCACCATAAGACGACAACAATTCTCAGCATTTGCTCTGTGCACTTGTATCTGTATATATATGTGTCTGTGTGTGTGTGTGCGTGTATGTGTATTCATGTGTATTCATGCAGAGAGAGAAATAAGAGAGCTGCGTGCCTTTAAGGTAAGAGCCAATAGCTTCTGCTCTTGCTTTGATAAAACCCAGACTCCATTCTCAATGTTATATATATATCCCTAGCATTGGTACATATATAGATACATATACACATATATTCTCTCTTCGCTAATTGGAAGCAATGTCAAAGCGAAAAATCGATCCACCCACGAAATTGGCTGTGGCAAACGAGCGCGACTTTGCGAACGAGACTCCTGGATTTAAAACGGCTGAATAAATAAATTAATGCACCGGGTGTATCCAAAGTTTCAACTTCTCTCTCTCTCTCTCTCTCTCTCTTTCTCTCTCTCTCTCTCTCTCTCGATATTTTTCTCTTTCTCTTTGGCGATTATTCTCCCTCTTTGGTGTTCTTTCACTCGTTTACTTCAGGGCACGAGCTAAATTAGCTCGATCATTGAGTTTATACATGCATAACGATGTGACTCCGAGTCATAAGGTCGTACGTGAGGAAAAATTTCACACCCGTCCGGGCGTTAGGGCCATCGATGTAAATATATATATGAGTTTGAAGTAAATCTCGTGCAAGTCAGGAATCTCTCTCGGCGTTTTGTATAAGCACCCTCGCCAAGTGTACAAACGAAGCTTGGCTAACGAGAGGAAGAAGGATAGGATTAGTTGCTCGACGGTTATAAGCCTTCTTCTCGTGAATCTCATGAGTCAGAGAGAGAGAGAGAGAGAGAGAGAGAGAGAGAGAGAGAGAGAGAAAGAATTTTGTGCAACTAGGAAAGCTTCATACTCTCGTATCTTGAATACGATGAGGATGAGAGATCTATGAGAGGAGACACAGAGATAGAGAGAGAGAGAGAGAGAGAGAGAGAGATGAAAGCCCAAAGTAGATTCGTGCCGAGAGCACTTGAGTATATAATGACGTGCGAGAAGAACGAAGAGAGTATTCAGAGATAGGTCATGTGTACGAGCGAGAAAAATATTGTACGTGAAAGAGAGTGAGAGGAAGATTGGTGAATATATTTGTATGTGTGTGTGTATGTGTGTGTGTGTGTGTGTGTGTGTGTGTGTGTATGTGTGTGTGGGGCGATAGTCGGCGAGAAGCGAAAACAAGAAGAGAACCCGCGACGTGGAAGAAACAAGAGTAGCACGAGACTCGCGAGAAGGCGGATAAAGAGGAAGGAGGAAGAATAAGAACAAGACGAATAAGTGGAGGCATGGGGAACGTTGAGTGTCGGCACCTCGCCGCCAGAACGGACCACACACGTCGTTCGAGGGTTCTCAATCCCATGGTTAAATCTCACCTGTGCACGTTCGAACGAGCGATCATTTTTTTTTGTTTTGTTAGTTTTTTTTTCTCGATCAAAAAAACTCAAATTTCGACTCGCAAATGATGATTTTGAGAGAAGGAAAATTATTCGAAAAAATTAATCGTCGAGAGAGTTTAGTTGCAAGTAAAATTGAGATAATAAATATTTTTATTTTATCCAGTATACTAATATAGCACGAAGTATCATGAATTGCCAAACAAAAAGGGAATAATTGTGTTTAAAGGAAAAAAAAAAAAAATTTACGAGCGAATCAAGTTCGATTTCCTACTGAATTATTTATACGCCTTCCGATTGATATTTGTATGGTAAATTCGCGTCGATTTTTAGTATTCGCGTGAAATAATAATTTGTTTTTTTTTTCAGAAAATCCGTAATACGGGAATTTGAAAATTTATGAGAACAATGGATTCCGTTATTTAGAATTATTTTCTCCAAAATGGCTGCTTATAATGATGACTAGTGATCGTGAAAATCGTGATTTTTAGCCAATTATACGTGAATGAAAGACTCCCGCGATAAAGATAAAATTTATATACGATTTGATCGTTGGAAAAAAGTGTTTTTTGTTTTCATTTTTTAATATTTATAAACTACGAATATTGCCCCAAGAATTTTATAAATTCATTCGAAAGAAATCGTTTTGTTTCGACAAGACTCGATGGATTTAGAATAAACGAGACGTGATTTTTTTTTTTTTTTAAAGCCAGGAAAAACGATGTTTCCTTCGGTGTTTCGCGAATGCTGGACTCTGATCTGAGATATCTGATCTTCGCGCGAGCTCTCCGGACGATCTCAAAACTGCGTATGGACCTCTTTTCTCTCTCTCTTTGTCTCGTTTTGGGGATTCACCGGCTATATATATATGTATGCCGTGAGCTACCCGCTCGGCTGGCCCTCCGCGATATAACTAACGTTAATTGCCCATTTGTCTCTCGGGCGGGGAGAGCTTCGCCAAGAACTCCTTCTGTCCTACGCGCGCCCGCATCACCGAACAACCAAAACTTTAACACACTCCCGCGTTCCGAAAAAGATACTCCGGTATGGTAGCTGAGCATGCTCTCATATACCGCGGGAACCTTACTCTTTCTCTCTGCTCTCTCTCTCTCTCTCTGCTCTCTCTCTCTCTCTTTCTCTTTCTTACTCCGGGAAGATTCCTCGAAAAACGCGGGATAGTTCTCTCTCGCGCCCCTGTTTGCAACCAACTCTCGCATAACTCGCGAATAAGAAACTCATCCTCTGTGTTGGCTTGCTGGCCGCGGAGATTTTCGACCATATGGCATATATAAAGGAATAAGAAACGTTTCTCGCGATTATATGTGATGAGCTATGCCGAACTGAATAGTCAATGATCGAAGGTTTTCTATCGTCTGGGAATTGCCATCAGGCCGCGGGGAAGAAAAAATTTAATCAAGACGAAAATTGCCGAGGCACACACGTAAAAAATAAAAAAAATAAAAGATAAAAACATTACGATGATTCAGAGCGATCGGTGGTATCTTCGGTTTCCTATTTTTAATCTCGTCACATCTGAATAAAAGTTGCGGAATCGATGAGCCAATGAAAATATCATTTGAGAGCAAAATTTTTCTCAGGAGGCTCTCCTCTCAAACGCCCGCCTCTTAAAAGGTTTATCGCGTGAACCTTCCACTGACTCGTTATCCGCAGCGCACCCAGGTGATTTGTTGAGGAAACAAGAAAAAAGAGGGTTGGTTGGTTGGTTCGATCTCAACGATGCCGCGAGTGCACGTGTCTACATTTAATGATCTCGCCTCTTCGTTCGCCCTCCTTAATTCTTATTTTTCTTGCCTCGCCTATTTTACATCGACGCACACACACACACACACACCGTACATAAACGAACGAACGAGCTTGGAAATTGTATATACGAGCAACAGAGAGAAATCTATAAAAGTACACAGCATCTCTTTTCTCTTTAGAGATCTGTAGGATCGTGTTTACCTGGCAAATGTGTTTCCGGCCTCGAATTCGTTCCGCAATATCCTCCTGGTAAAAATGCGAATTCTCTGTTCCGACCGAGAAAGAGCGAGCAAAAGGAAAAAAGTATAAATGTTTTCGTGAAAATTCGTTCCACGGTTCGAGTTTGCCTGATGGGCGGCAGGAAGATTCCAGGGTTATACATGTATATAGGTGTGTGTGTGTGTGTGTGTGTGTATGTAGAATCCACAGCGGGCGCCCCTTTTAGTTCCGTGGCGTGAAACCGAGGTCTCGACCCTGACCCACTCGCTCTGTTGGTCGATTCGGCAGGTTCCAGGGAACGAGAAAGATACTTCTCGAAGAGCAAGATAAATCCCGAAGGAGTTAAGGGTCGACTCTCTGTGCTTGTGCCAGTCTTCCCGGCGAGCGCACGATTCTCCTCGCCGTTTCGCCTAATCGTCAAATCCCGTTTGCTCCGGAGCCTCGACGCGCTATCCCCGCACTGTGTACCGATCTTTTGACTTGTCTGACTTTTCCGTGTGTTTTGACCGCTCTCGCAGTTTCTTCGGTCTTCCGGCTCGGTTACGCTTGAATCGCATAAACACATTTTTTCCCCTCCCCCTAAGGATCTTACTCTCGTGTTTGTATTTTTCGAGTCATATATGCCTCGACGCAAATCTGACAAAACCGGCGTCAAAACAGATCAAGCCGAAGAAAATCTTTAGCACCGAAAAATTCTCGCTCCGGAACAACAATCGTCCGTTTGTCCTTTTTCGCGATCCTCGAGACACAATCCGGGCATGTATATATTTAGAAAGAACAGAGGAGAGTAAACATTGTTTCAACAAGTCTCGTGGCTTATATAAATACTTTCTTTTTCATTGCCATATAAGTTTAGATCGTTAAGAATAGAAAACTGTGACCTTCGTCTGACTTCAACTGTTCGCGAACAGCAAGATAGTTTACAAAATATAAAATCCGCATGACCAGTGAGAGCTTTAGAAGTCAGTATATACCTGGGAAAAAAAATAAAATTTCGTGATATGTCCTGACTTTTAAATCCGGATGATCCAGTGTAGGGTCAACAGAAGTTTTGCGGCAGGAAAGAACGTTGGCTAAGAATTGCAAATCACGACAAGATACGCTAATGCGTTTAACCATGTACGAAGAAGCTCGAGCGATCGGTAACGGGTGCGCGTTAAACCGCGAAACGAACCCTGACTTTTTCAGCCGGATTATCCGCTGTAGGATAAATAGTGTCCGGTGAATTTTTGGGGCATATCGAGCTGTGTGTCCTAAAGCGGAGATTAGCCGCGTGGCTAGGTTAAAGCACTGGACAGATATTTTTCCACGAGACATTTGACGAGTTAGAAAAAAAATTGACACGCGACTGTCAAAACTCTGGTGAAGCCTTTGGAGGGTTTTGAGAAACCTGATTTTCTGCTTCATGGGACCTGTGAATTACAAGAGAATGGATGAATTCATCTCATTATAAAATATCAACGCAGGCATTCGACATAGCGCTTTTTGACCCGAAGTGAAAAGCCAACGAAAATCGTGCATTTACTTTTGTGATCTACACCGAGAGAAAAGATTTATTTCATTCAAATAAATCAGTATATTAGAATATTGTTTATTTGATTGTAATATATTTTTATTTATGGGAACAAAGTTTTTATTAGAATGCAACTATGAGAAGTAATTGGTATAAATTAATAATTTTATTTGTGTATAGCTGTGCACGCAAAGAAAATTTATTTAGATATCGAATAAACACGATATTTAAAATTTTAAATTCAAATAAGGATCTCTTTCGTTCAAAGAGATGATACTTAAATTATTAGTGCCAAGTATTCACGCGCTGAACGGCAGGCGCGCAGGGCTATTTCGCGTGCTGGCCCGTTGCGTCCCTTACTCATCACTAACAGGTCGTCGCCTCGTCCAACGTGTTCGCGAAAGTGTCTGTCGCGGGTGTGGCGATTTCGGTTTTATTATTTTTAAACATGGATGACGGGATTGTTTCTCCTTTAACCAGCGCAAACTTGGAGGAATACACCGACATATTCATTCGTAACTACATGAAAATTTTTAATTATTTACACGGGATATGTGAGATGCAACAAACGACCGGCGCGGCGCCGTAATCATTCACTGTACCGGCACGTGTCTTTCGCTGTATGCCCAGAATAACTTAATGCAATATATAACTACATTACGTTTGATCAAGCTTAAACGAATACACGGACGTACTCGAAAAAATATGTTTATTAGAAATAGTAATGTAATTGTATTATGTGCCAAAAACGATGAGCGAGAAGCGTTTCGTCGCCGCGTTAAACTATTTCGTTTAAAGAGGATAATATTTTTACCGCAAATAAAAAATATATTTGTTGCAACTAAGATTTACTATTGGATACAAAGAAAATCGATTGTTGCCGCAAATATAAAATATATTTGTCGCAACTAAGATTTACTATTGGATACAAAGAAAAGCGATTGTTGCCGCAAATAAAAAATATATTTGTCGCAACTAAGATTTATTATTGGATACAAAGAAAAGCACTGAGTAGACAATTAAATAAGAAAATATATTTGCGGTTAATAAAATACTAGTAGGCCAATATACAAAGAAGAGAATTTATTTGTTTCAACAAAATTTTATTTGTTCCAAATAAATAATTTCTCTCGGTGTAGCGCCAGTCCCACGGGAGTTTCGCAGCACCAACAATCATTGCTTGATTTAGTTACTGCCTCCTTTTTTTACCGTACAATAATTCTAAGTACAACGAGAGACACATGCAGACTTTCATCCTCGCCGTGTGTTTCGACCTATCTCGTGACTTCCTTTAATACCGGAGTCTTGAGATTCCCCGTACCAAGAATGTACCAAGGATATATGTCAAGGGCAGCGCCACAACAGTTCAAAGAGAACTATTTTTTGACGTCTCAGTCACGGAAAATCTGATTATCTCAGCGGGATAACGCCGGAACACACCGCCTGGTCAGTTCGGCCCTCGTGTATCTTATTTGTGCACTGTCTTTGCACTATGGTGTCTCTACCTTTTTTTTTTTAAATCTCTGGTGTGTAGCTGGTCCCCCAGAGCCATATGCCAAGACTCTTTGTCGCTATACTCGTCGCTACCTGCGCCCTCGGAATTGTCCGATTTTGCTACCTGAAACCCGCAAGCTTACGCACATTTGCGACTCACGGTAGGTCCTTCGGAGCGAGCAGCGAAATACTCCAATATAACTGACACATCGAACAAAGAACTGACCAAATAACGGATTGAGATTTCGCAACGAACATCAAACGTGGAAACAAAAAATTCTCGTGCAAAATACTTGAAAGTCGAACTTCGAATCGCAGAGAAAGTTTCTTGCGCCGAAGTCGATGCCGAAGAAAACTCATGGTGAATCTTTGCATGTGGAGACTGTAAAATACTGTGTGCTCTAGACCCCCATCGAAGCAATTGGTCACATAGTGTAGAACGAGTCCCCCCCCCCCCCACCCCATTCACTGCCGTTGAATATAAACAAGCCGCGTTCTTTTTCGACCCTACATCGACTGATGGTAGCATGGTATATGCACCAGTAGAATTCCAGAGGGTGAGACTCCACCGCAACGAACAATGGCGACACGGGAACAGCCTTTGTGCTAGCCCCGCGGCGTTCATTTCTTCTCGAACAAAGTCGACCTGTCCTGTTAGATCCACTGGAAAAAGAGTTTCAGGATTGGGTTAGTCGTTTGCTAACGCTGAGATAAAAATTATTCACAAAAATTGGACGAAGAGAGATTTCTTCGTTCTGATGGGCAAAGGCTGCGTAATGGAAAAGTTATCCAAATTTTATTGGCGACAGGCCGTTCGTGAGAACATGTCCATGATATGGATTTAAATCTTTTGTACATTTTTGGACGGTACTCGATAGGCGTGCGTGCAAAATATCAAAATTATTTATGACAAATTTTCCGAAATATACTTAACATGAATATCGCGAACTGGCATTATCAAGAAACGCGGCAGCGTGTGCTTCTGCTTGCCTCAATGATGATATATAAAAAATATTTTTTATAATAAACGATGTACAGGGCATTCACTGATCTCAAGTGAACATCCGATTAATGACCTGAAATTCTTGTAGATGATTTACTCACTCTTCAGAATCGATGGAAGGGGGGGGGGGAGGGGGGTCATTAACTTGACCCAGAAGAGAAAATGTTTTCCCTGGTCAAATATTTCCTCAAAAAAAAAAAAAAAAAGAGCACATAGAATAAAAAGTGGCATAGATATATAGGTAGGAATGCCGCACTGATTTCACGCGTTTCACCGTGACGAAGTTTCCGCCAGCATTCAGGTAAAACGATCTTTCACTGAACCTGGACAGGATAGTTATACGGTATATACGGTGTCTCGGTATAGGAGCGCTCGATTTTTCTGTTCACTCGTTGATAACAATCCGTGTATTCGACATAGGAACGGAACGAATCGTGTTTTCGAAACACGAACACCTCAGAACGATTGTGTGCTAGATGACCCGTGACGGGGAAGTTTCGGCGGTAAAGTAAAGGTTATATATATATATATATACACCAGCTATGAGCTGTAGCCACCTTCCTGAGCGTAATTTTCTTCTCTTGCGATCTCAAGCAACGAGCGCAGAGAATCGTGATGTCGAGAAACAATCCCGACGGTGTCGAGTCGAGTAGAATACTCGGATGTTCATATATAATACCTCTCTCCGGGAACCCATATCCTCCTCTCTGTTCATCTCTCACTAGGTCCAACTTACAGTAAACTTCGTATCGTCTCAGTACCTTAAGTTAAGATGATCCGCTTTTTCGGTGTTCAACGAAAGATCACATCAACAGACATTTTGTTTTATCCAATCGATCAGTCTCATCGTATGCACTTCGCTATATATACCGCCAATGACGGAAGTCAAGTCGGATGAATACATGCCGGATACGGTAGCAATCGCGAAACACCAGGCTCGAATCGATTCTTGCGAAGGAGTACTCTCCTCAGCATTCAGGCCAAAGTTTTACTGGTAAAGAGAACTCCCCGACAGAGCGGTACTTATATTATTCTAATGGACGCGGAAGTCGCGAAGACTGGTATATACGCTTGCAAGTAACCTTCGCTAACGAGCCTCCGTCGTATAAGACAGAGAGACGCGTCCACCAAGCGTTTCTCTTTGCGCGCTCAATGCCAAATGTAACGTCCTCTATTGCACACATACACACACACACTGTCATCAGCTTTATGCACGCGTATACGTGGACGCATTGTATTGAGCAAAATTGCATTGATCAATGAAAGTCTATCGTAGCATTCATCATCGAGTATATACGGGAGAAAAAGCTCGTATACATTTATTCCCGATGGAGAGAGTTACCAGCAGCAACTCGCAAATACATCTAATTTGTTTACATACACTTTAGATGTATATATACTCTCATATGTATATAACTGCGATAGCCAGAAATCATCGTTAACGAATCTTACGACCGTGCGCGTTTGTGTGTGCGTGTTCGAGACCACTATTGATAAATCTAATTTCATCTGCCGGTTCTCTTTTCTCTCTATCTGCGTTAACAGCACACGCAATAGACTCTATGGCGAAAGGAACCTTCGTTGTATATATACACGTAGCACTCTTCTTCCGTAAGCGTCGGCGATAATTTTGTGCTTGCGTTATACGTTGAACGGGCGAATTAAAGTGACGGAATTAGCGAGACCAAAGAGAAATGAGAAGGGACAAGGTGTGTAGTGCGCATACGTGTGTATCGGTACACAGAGAAGAAGCGATATATAGAGAGATGAGCTTGGCTCGTTTATCACTTGGCCACCGATAAATCAGTAGTCGCGCGCGCGTCCGCGTGCTTCGGGAATGCTTTGCGGTTCCCCATCGCGTTAGAGCCAACAGCTCAGAGGGGCATCTATATGCACCTAATATAAGTTATATACATGTACTGGATGAAGGGAGCGGTGCAGAAGTGTTGCGGAGCAAAAGAGCGAAAGAGACGGGGTGGTCCCAAGGGTGCGGTTATCTTTGCTCGTGTACACACACACACACACACATATATATATATATATATATATATATGCGTGTGTGTGGGTACACAGCAAACCGTGTACCGGGTGTACATTATCTCAGGAGCCCAGAAGCCTCCGACGGATATAAATACTCGTGTAACTACATATGTGCAAGGCTCATCGTTACGTGCAACGTTACCCTACCTATATATATACGTGTCCGCATTTCGAATCCCCCTCCAAGTTCCGCCGAAACCCTGCACGAGTGGGTGTGGTCGCTGAGTGTTTATAAACCGGATTAGGGGAATAACGCTCTGGGTGTCTGCTTCATGGGGTTGCGGCGTTTATTCGACGGTATATGATGGGGGGGAAAGAACACCCTGAACAGCCGGCCGAAGAATCTTGCCGCGTGATGAACTGAATCCTTTTGCCCTATACGATCCACACAATCCACTTTCCGGTTCATCACTCAATGCATATACACATGCCATGGACCGAGCATGATGTGCGGTTTTTCTATGTCCGTGCTCGATGCCAATCAAACTAATTGGATGTACAAGGGGAAGCATCGTCGTAACGTTGTATCATTGAGTAGACATGTGAATCCCGGTACCGTAAGCCCAATACCCTCTGATCATTCTTACTGGGTTAACTATACATACATCGAACTCAGAGAAGAACACCTCTTATAACGCCTGTGTGCATAGGTCTCGATGACGCGAGAGAAAGAGAGCGAGAGAGTTTTTGGATCGATCGATTGTTCGCGACTTTGGCCCTCTGGCGGACTATCCCAGGGGTGGCGATTAATCCGAGCCACGCCCATTTTTCGTATGATATCCCACTCGCTGAGTCTCTGCTCAGCTGCTCTAAAGCTTCCGAACGATGAAACACGCGTCTTGATCCAATTTGGGATCGTATACCAGCGCCAATACACCAAAACGCCCAGCAATGAGAGCGTTTCATTGTGCCAGTGGAATGTTATTGGATTCGAAAAAATGCAATGTCTCCTTTTACCTTCTCCGTTCGCTCGTTGCATGCTCGAACGCCCCAGAAGCAAAATTGAAATCGAGACAGGCGAAAGATAGCTAGAGGGTTAACGAATCGTGACGAAATAGCTGCTCATATGGATAGATCGTCGTTGGGTGTCGGTGAACACGGTTGTATACGCCGGGGTAGCTCAGGACCCTAGATAAGATATACGGATATGGGTACGCTTTTTTTTTTCTGTTTTATCGCTCGAGTACCGGAGTTAACGAGTATGCCTGAGCAAAGAGCTTGGAAAAAAGTGGTGTTTTTGAGATGTAGTCTGTGAAAACTGTGCTACGACCACACATCCATATGCTTTATCATCAAGGTACACATCCCCGTGTATACGACCGTGAGGTAGGAATCTGGGCGTAGCTCATGGAATCGAGATCCACGCCCATTTCTCCCTCCAAAGTGCTGGATAGTGGGGCAGACTGGGTCTCGATTGGTTGACGACCGGTTTGCATGGGTGCGGCTTGGTATTAATTATTCTAAATAAGTCGTCGCCCTGGAGCCGCTGATTATAGAGTTCGCAGTGCCATAAATAGAACCTTCGTTTACCCAAAGCCCGCCACCACGCGCTAAGGCGAGTGAGATGGAGCTGCCCTCTATTCCTGCTTGTCCTCTTCCCTCTTCGATCGTTGCCTGGCTCGCTTTCAGCTTTTGATGCTCTTACTGCCAGGTTTAACGAAAAGAGAAGAAAAAAACCTCTCAACCTATTCGCGCGCGCGCGCGCTTTGCACTCACGTCTGGCAATGATCCGATTGGACCATTTCCGTTTCTTTCCTCTTCTCATGTCTCTGCCCGTGCAGAAATTGAAGATCGGCAAAAGGCCGGACCAATATTGGACGCCGATCATACTAAGACGGCCCATACTTGGAGGCGATTGCTGGGACAACGTTGGCATGTAAGCCCGGGCGTTATGGGCCAGCACTGAAAACCTATAGAGGGCCGATGTTCAATACGAGAACGGTCCGATGTTGATGCCAAGCTTGGGCCGGTCGTGATTTACAATACCGACCCAGCATTGGTCAACAGTACTGTGCCTGAACTGGCTAGTAGTACTGGGACTACCCTGGCTAACCAATTTCCGAATGAAAAGCGCGGGTTAAATTGGCATAATTTATAAATTAGCCATTAGGAATGATCGATGAGCGAATTTAAAACTGTTATTCCATTATTTTTGACAACCCTGTAAATTTTGCAAAAAAAAAAAGTCATCGACCGGGATTTGAACCCGCGATCCTCCGCAGTCAACGAATTCAGCACTTTCGATCCTTAAATACTCATTAGAAAAAAAAATTAAAGATTTGGAGATTATTTTTTTTTACGAGTGTTTCCGGCTTCGTAGCCCGGACGTTTTTCCGTCGAAATTAATTTTGTACCTACCTGATATTTTATCTGAAACCTACCTAACGACCTACCTAGCGACCGACACTCTACCACTACGCTATTGATCCCTTATGAATTTCTTGTATTTAAATGATATACGAGTTCTAATGAAAAAGCATTGTCTCACCGGGCTGGATAGAACAGTGCGATATTCAGTAAAAAGGTGACATACACTGACAAAATTTATTCAATTGTTAATTAACAAATGGGTTGCATAAGAACTAGCAGCATTCAAATTATAAAATTTATGTGTAGTATAAAGTTTGAACAGAACAGGATGATGCAGAAAAATACAATATTCATGTAATCAATTTACTTAGTGAACCTTAGTTAACAATTACATTTCTCAAGATCCATGTATAGTTCAAAAGTGAAAATTGTTATATGGGCTTGTGAGACTATGTGCAAGACGATAGTAAGTGAAAATCGGCACGGGTGGGTTTCTGGGCACGCGTTGCTGCTAGGTCCTCCACGTGACTCGATCACTCATATGTTGGCTCGTCGCGTCGCGGATATCCTCACGGGGATTCCAATTTCTTTGCGATCATCTTCCCTTAGAAGGGTTTACGTATAAATCCTGGTTGTTGCACACTATATGTTCGTGATACCGTAGAATCTTTCTATTCATCATTCGAGGTCTGGATCGAAAGTTTATGAAATCCGGTGGTTGGTCGTTTAGCTCCAGGTTCACATATCGAACCCCGCGGAGGTTTTGAGCATGTATATATACCCTCATCGAAATACTTTTACGAAGTGTTATCATCGTTGGCAATCGTTGCCCTGCTCATGAGGTACAATAAAAATTCATTATTAAATGATATCCCGAAGCCAAGAGTGAAATTGCAAAAAGTTGATCCCATAATAATGTATAAACGCCGTATATATGCGGATGAACGGCAGCCTCATTTATTATTCAGTCTCATACAAAATCATTTCAATCGAAATCTTATTCCAGAGGTTTTGACCAAAGAATTATGGCAAGTTTTCAGTGTTTCGGTCGGGGTCTCCAAAACATTTGGAATTCTCGTGGAATTCGCCTGAATGGTTCCCCCCGTGTGGTATATTATTACAGAAACGAAGAACACAAGAACCGGGAGATTTGAAAGAGGTTGTTGTTGTGAATATTCGAGGGGATGGGGATTGCCCCTGCGGAGAATTAATATCGGAGAGCTATATATACCTTCGATCTTGGCAGTGAAGAAGAAGTGGTTGAGAAACAGCTCTCTTCCCAGGGGGCTAGTTGCGGACTCTTGAAACGCAATTTCTGATTCTGTTCGCGCGTTCGTGTACATAAACACAAACACAAACTCACACACAGGCATATATATTTACATAGACTCATATATATCTGCATATGCGACCGATGTAGAATTTGCTTCATCTCTTTTTATTAGTTTCTTTTTTCGTCGAGACTCAAGTTTATAGCGACGAGAACAGAAGAATAGCAAGACTTTTGGAAGAGAATTAAGCGGCTAGAAACGTTTTTTGTTTATTTACGTTCCCCATATCCACGAAGCTGTGTGCGTATGTGCACGATTGTTTTCCGTTGTTCCGTTACCTGATATAGAATAGAGCGGTACGCGTTGGTAAATTCTGCACTATACGATTGCGCGCAGCGAGGGGGTCCGTGGCCCGGTAAACTCGTTTCAGAAGGGACCGCGCTGGGGCCTCACGGGGTCCTATCGTCTCCCACCATTCCGCGTTCTCTCCCCTGAATTCCAAAGGTTGATTCGCTGACGGGAGAGAGCTGGGGCGTTACCACGGGGCCCGAAGGAACGTTCTCGGTCTCTCGTTCCTTTTCTCTTTTTTTTTTTCCTCTCTTGGCACGGATAATATCCTTATTGATAAATTGACACGTACAATGCGTGTTTAGTTATCCGTGACTGCTTTTCTCGTTTTCTCTCGTCTGTATCTCTATCCATACATACATCGTTATGACAGCCAAGCCTGGTGTGCCTCGAGTGATGGATTAGCTCTTTCTCTATCTCTCTCTTTTTCTTCTTTAATTGGGTTATCGGTTATATGCGTCTCTCTTTCCCTGATCATTACGATTCGACAAAGGTACTGAAAACCGTGGGATCGCATTTTATTGCATAGAATACGACATGATCTTTTTGTTATTTTTGAGAAACAACGACAACGATATTTTCGCAAGTTCGATCGAATCAGACATGAGCCTGCTCAACCCCGTTATTAATCATCATAAGATGATTACTTAAGGTCTTCGATGGTACTGACGCAATAGTGCGCACATCCTTTTTCTTTTGTTTTGCTTTATCTTCCTCCAAATTTTGAAAATCCAGCTCGATACTCGGGGATTCTTCGGGTAGCGGAATCCAAATTTAAAGTCAAAATTGAAAATTTTCAGAATCCCTGATGCAATATGGCGGACCTGAAAATCAAAAAAATGTACAATACTTCAACAATATTGAAAATCCAGCTGTACCAGGGGGTTTTCGGAGTCGCTGAATTTGAATTTTAAGTGCAAATTGGAAAATTAACAATATCCTCGGTACCCGCGAGTACCGAGCTTCATTCATATCTGGTTAATTTATCCATTTGAGTCTGACACGTTGGATCTGACATTTTGAATTTAGAAATTTTTACATCAAATTTGGATTCAGCGACTCAAAAAAACTCCCAAATACGGATCGTCGATTAAGTTTTGTCGAAAAAAAAAAAAAAAAAAAAACAATTTCGTGTACAGCTTGGGCGCTTTTAGTCAAATTTGTCACAACAACGAAAAAGAATTAACGGGGTTGAGTTATTTTCAAATATTGAAAATAAAACGGAGATGTAATTGAGGGTACAAAATTTTTGAATATCGTTAAGGAAAAAGACTGCGCGAAGAACACTTTGGACAATGAAACATTTATATCATTGAAATTATTTTTACGCAGCCGAACTTAAAGCTCTTTCGCGTTGATATCTTCTTCAAATGGCGAATGCATATTTTTTTTTAAATTCTACAGTTACGATCAATAATTAAAAAACTAGAATTACTCCATGTATAATTGGAATTTTTCTTTCCGTTCATTACGCAATTTACTCGAGTATAATTTCAATTTCTTTAGCTTCATTATTACAGTGTAAAATCCACTTCGTCTAATTATAATGATATTGAAACTAATTTTTATCACTACGAGTAATTTTAATTAGTTTAAATTTGATTAGAATTGGAGTAATTTCAAATCGCAAATTTTTCTCAATTCTGAAGTTTATCGTAAGTACGCATTTCACGTCGATAAGCAATTTTTTTTCTCTCGATCATTGTCGATACGATTCTCGTTGATTATGTATATAATACAAAGCGATGACGTGAATGGTGCGCTGGTTCGGGATAATTATCTCAAAGTTATCCCACAAATAGCGAGATCGCAACGAGTTAAAGAGTCGGAGAGCGAAAACAATTAGATAAAATAATTTGCATGCTAATCAACGGGCAGTTAAGCGAGAGTGCGTCGCGCGTTGCACATATGTAAATATATATATAAATATCTATAAATGTATGCTAAACTGCATATATGGAGGAGTTTCGAGTGCACTTTGCTTTTGCCGCTATTTCCATGAGGCCACTTCGTTTGAGAGCCATCTCGTTCAATTATTCAAAGCGAATCGCGTATCTGGAAGCCTCTCCCCCGTTCGCTTGACCGCTTTGTCACGAAACGTTAACTTTACAGATTTTAATTATTATTAGACATTAGTTTTAACGACGCTTCTCTTTTATACGGCTCGCGTGTGTTTCTAATGTGCGAGCCATATAATACCATATATGCACATGCACACACATTTATTGCATAACTATAGATATGATGGTGATGATGATGATGATTATTATTATTATTATTATTATTATAAGCTATGCGATACTATATACGTGACCGCGCGTGTGAACGAAGCCCCACTGCGCAATAAGTGTACCACTTGTCTCTCGGGGAAATCCGATATTTTTATCTCTTTCTACTTCTCCACCCTCGTCTCTTGTAATTCAACCCGATCAATCTAATCCCCGGATCTCATAAACGGTTGAGTGGGGAAAAAAAAAAATTACAATCGCATAATACAAATTTAAAAAACAATGAGTCAATGGTTAAAAAAAAAGAATAAATCAATGTGCGTTACATTAAAGAAAATAGCCAAAGGTAAGGTAAATTCGCTGAAGGTATACGTCGCCAAGGACTTTTGTTATAAATTTTTTTTACCCGAATTATCGGCATAATAATTCGTTTCTTTTTTAATTCCCATACGGTTTTTTTTCCAATTTAATTATTAAAGAAACAACTGCATGTACACTTGGAGATGTCGTTTTGATGATTTAAATTTATTTTACAAATTTTAATCACAAGGACTTTTAAATCATTAAAAAATCTGGAAAAGTGTTCCAAGTTTTATATACATACATATATAATGTAACACAAAACGGTTTAGCCCCTCCGGGTTTACTCGTGCGCTCGTTTAACCGGCGCGGTAATTTAGAAATCATAATTTATTGATACGTTCGCTACGTGGACAGCTGGTTCAATAGAGGCCGGAGCTAAATCGTGCACGTCGACAAAGTCAACGATACAATATAGTTGAGAGAGAGAGAGAGAGAGAGAGAGGGAATATAGAGAAGGCCCGTAACCATTCGGGAACCGAGAGTTTCGAGCGCCCTCTATTCCGTAATTTCTATAGCCGTCGAATGAGCTACGAGAACCGACCGCTATCGTGGAGTAAATTACGTCACAGAGTATTTGAGGCAGCATCTGCTGGTCCGCGCACGTCGCTCTTGGGATAATACATTTGTTGGTTGTACAAAATCATACGGTGAAAAAATATCGAACGAGAGAGAGAGAGAGAGAGAGAGAGAGAGAGAGAGAGAGAGAGAGAGAGAGAGAGAGAGAGAATAACGAAACTGGAACAATGAGATAGTCATATTTAGATGTATCTATGTCACTGAATAATGGCAAAGCCACAAGGGTAGTAAATTTTTGTATGAAGCTATTTCACTATACGCGAGACCACGTTGACGACAGAGAACTGTGGAACTTGCGAGAGATCGTAAAAAAGGCCCCCGGGCATGTGCCCTTACGACCCAAGAGGCAGGAATGGTTTGTCGACTCGAAGAAACGACGAATTAATATGCGTATTCACGAACTTCTACCACGCAAAAGGTTTGCAATCTTCAAAAGTTGATGGCACTTAACGTTATGTGCATCATCCTCTATTGATTGTTATCGATAAATACTAAGAGAAAAGTTAATCCTCTCCGTGTATAACCATGTCGAATGATCGTTCCTCGCGCGAGCTCGCGAGGTCGGCACAAAGAGAAACCCTTGGCACGAAGTTTTGCCCCTCCATTCGGGCATGGTGTGTCTCCTCCTGTAGCTCCGGTATTAATCGAGCTGGGCGGTTTCTTTGTACTTGTCTGGGCGGAGCAAAAATCTGGGCGTAAACTGCCAAGGTTGATGCTACACTTGGAGTGGGAATCATGGTTTTTTTTCTGTTTTTGAAGGCAGGGATCCCGAGGATCTACCTCGATTCTCGTGAGCCTCGTAAATCAGCGTTTCAATCAACTTCCCCACGCAAAACCCAACATTTTTTAAAACAACATGCTGACTCGCAGTACCAACCCGACCCAATCATTCTGGATTCGGGCAATGTTCCTGTTTCGCCACTGGAAGCCGCATTCCCGGAAAAACGAACAGTCCGTAATTTCTGCCGCGGAATGATGAGCTCACAAGCGGTGGCTCACCCTTTCGGGTCTCAAACAAACGCGATCCTTTTCCTCAGCCTGATGGTGGCATTTGAGTTCAGAGGATTCGGGGGTGCCGAAGACCCCGATCGAACTCGTGGCGTCTTTAATTGTCCGCAGTTGAGACGAACTTGGCGTACTTGGTGGGAGAAGGTTGTAAGAAGCCTCAATCTCTTTCCCCCGCTACTTCACTCGGAGGATTATAGGCTCAATGTGCCGTTGGTGGGGAAAGCCGGTGATACAGGGATATAGAGGCGCGCGGGGGAGGCGTCACCCGGTGCTCGGGTGTGTGGGCGGAGTCCGCGATTTGACGTTAATAGAGATACAATCCGAGGGTGTCCGGAGTGCACTCTCCGTAGGCAAACCAAGGCAGAGGTTCCGAAGCTCGCTGGGAGCGTAGGAGTGGGTAGTCTAAGGCTGCGACAAGCGTTAGGCCGAGAGGAGGGTAAAAGGAGAAAGAAGAAGAAGTAGGTAGTAGTAGTAGTAGTAGGAGGAGGTGGAGGAAGTCGTAGGAGCTTGTGTGGCGGTGGAGGGAAAGCGGTAAGTAGGGACCTCGGGGGCCCCCTAGTTTAGACATCACCGAGCGACGGATGGACAGCCAGTCAGACCCGTCACGGCACTCGCTCGAGTATAGCTCGGTAAACCCTTCGGGAAAAGCCAAACTAGCCGAAAACAAAAAAAAAAAAACAAGAAAGACATCTACTTATATACATTGGAGTGCTCCAACCTCGTGACCGCTGGTCAAGAGTCAGGCACACAACTTCTTTTTCGACTGTGTCATCGTCGAGCCTCGACCAAGCTTAGACACATACACACACACACACACACACACACACACACACACACACACATACATAACACACGGTCCTCAGTGAACAGCTACTACAGTCGTGATTAAAACTGGAGCATATATTGGTGAAGCGTGACAAACCCCAGTGTTTCGTAATAACGTAACATCACTTCCGCACACCACGCAGGGAAAACTTATTTATCAAACGGTTTTTGAGGTTCAACGAATTGAGGCCCCGGGGACATTGACATGAGTTAATGAGTTCGCCCTGTGGAATTCAACGATTCCGGGGATAATCATTTCACAGTGATTCTAAGAAACATTTCTCGAAAGGGAGTCTGGGGATCAAGCAACAATGAGCGTAGCCCTAGCGACAATGGAGAGCGCTTACGGGCTTCGTTTGAGTCTGGGCGTTCATCACAATCATCATTCGCTTCATCATCATCGTTACCCAAATCTCCTTCATCAAACGAATCATCATCATCATCATCATCATCAACATCAACATCATCACTCGAGATCGTTGCGTTCACCATCCCCGGAAGTGCCGATCGACAGTCACGTGGCAATTGGCTCATCGTCATCGCGAACGATACATCATCGTGAAACGGACGATGACACGGGTCCATTGAGATTCAGCGTTGACAATATATTGCGGCCGGATTTTGGAAGAGACGCCATACTGAGCACGAGAACAGTGATAAAACGACCTTGTCCATCGCCGATACGTCCGAGTGTCCAGCTGCAACGTCATAGTCCACTTCCGTTAGCGCGTGATCTCAGTCTAGCCGGTGGAGCAACGTCGAGGCTCGCGTCGTCACATTCGTCAGCGACGAGTTCGAGTTATTCGTCGATGATAAATTCGCGACAGGAGAGAGATAATTTTGTCGTACAGTGCACAAGTGGCTCGACATCGCCGGCATTGGCGCGACACTCGAGCGGTCTCAGCAGAAGCGGAAGCCTCGAGAGTCTCGCGAGTAATCGCAGTTCCGTTAATGGATCTTCGTTCAACGGTGGTGCATCGCTTTCTTCGGCTGCCTCGACGATTGGCTGCGCTGAATCCGTGAGTGGCGAGAGCGTCGCTTCTTCCGGTACTTCCGGCAATGGCGGACAAGCGAACAATCCATGGCCAGCTTGGGTCTACTGCACGAGATATTCGGACAGACCGTCTTCCGGTTAGTTTTGGGGAATTAAAAAAAAAATTTATCTATGCTAAATGAGAGCTCTTGAGGTATAACGAAAAGGGGATAGCTGCGGTTTTACACGCTGGTTCAACGAGATCTTGAACACTTTGCCTCGACGAACTTTAACACGTCGAACGCGACAGAGTAATGACATGCCGTGTGTTTAGCAACGAAGCATGCGCGTTTACAGCATGCAGAACCATTAACGGTGAATTATTTGCAAACAGGTTTGCGAGTTATGGCATTTTTGTTTCAAGTTACATCGTCGTTTGGTTTCTAAAAGTATACATCGTCCACTTTGAGCTTGTCACTTCAAAGATGACACCCTCTACTGATTCACTGAGCTTGATTATCGATAGGGTCATATTGGAATTCAGAGACTTCGTTTGGGACGAATTTTCTTCTGGATGGAAAATCGATGAAATTTCTAATTGAGTTATTTGATATAAAAAATTATCCTCGCAAATTATAGCAGAGCATCCCCTTCGATCAAGTGAACGAGTTAACGAAGATTTAAATTACATCAATAAAATGAATGAAGGAATAAAATTGCCATAAATTCGTGTATCCATTTGATGATATATCACCTTGATTTTTTTTTTTTCAATTCTAAAAAAAAGAAAATGATTTATATCTCACGATGCATCACTGTGCTCAAGATCAAGGCTGCTTCGCGTATACATTTCCAGTAAAAAGTGAGAATTTTAAGCACTTCGCAATGGGCTGAAAATTTGAAGAAAAAAAAAAACAATCATTTATGAAATTTTGAAAACTTTGATTTTGAATAATAATAATAATGTCGATGAGTTATCAACAAATTGGTTAAAAAAAAAGTCATGGAACAAATCATAATTTTTTTTTCCCTTTTTTGATCCAATGAATTCGTTGATTTTTTTGAATACGTGCGATTTTTTTAGATTTTCCATTTTTCTCTTTTTTAATTTCTGTTTTAGAAATTATTTAAGGCTGTACGTATACGAAACTATTCATTCAATTATCGGGTAACTTTCGGTGAAATATGTAAACTTGCTACCCAAACATATACAAAATTTAAGACTCATCCACTTATCGAAATTTCAAAAAAAAAAATCTAAAAACAGAAAATTTTGAAAATATTCACACGTATTAAAAAAAAAGAAAAAGCCGTTTTGTATGAAAAAAAAAATAAATTTTATTGATGATTTGTTGCACATTTTGTTGAAATCAAATTTATCAATAAATTTTTGGCATTCATTATCATTGAAAATCAATTCTTCAGACATCTTTAATGTCGTTGTTTTTTTTTCGAATATTCGTCACTCAGAGAAGAATCAAAATTCTAATGGGATCAAACTTTTGTTTGGAAATATGAATCATCCTTAATCGATGGAAAAAAATTGTATGAACTATAATGAGCAAAATTTTTTTTTTATTTCGCCACTACGTAATGCCAGCAGCTGCCTTAAAACGAAGCCGTGACAATGATAAAAAAAAAACAAAAATTACTACTTGAATTCAAGCAATCACACATGTTATTAGCAGAGCTATCGTAGATCGGTAGAAAAACAGAATAATCGTACTAATTACTATTGTTTTACTTTTTTTTTTGTATTTTAATCGAGATAATACGGCACGAATCGATTATCAAATCGTGATCGTGAGTCAGTCCAGAATATTCCATTCGCGATTTTTATCGTTAACGCCTGCATATTATACTTCTCATTCGTCCGAATAAATTATTGCGAGGGAAAAAAACAAAAACAAAAAGTACATTATCGCGATTCAAATCAAGTATGAAAATTTATCGAAATGGAATTTTCACATGTAACATATCACGAGAGATTAAAAAATTATCGGGTATATTTCCCGATAGATTCGTTGCAAATAAATGAAGGAGTCAAGTTTTTCAGGTTCAAAAATCGTCAGCCCGAAGCGCGAGTGATTTTTCTGAAAAACTTGACGACTTCCAAATTTCGGCCAATAGAATTGCACCATATATGAGACAAAATTCACAGTTAAAAATTCAAAATTTCAAAATCACACAATTCAATCTGTCTGATTCGATGGAGGGTTAACTGGATTGGAAAATCTTTTGGTTTTCATATATATAGGCAATATGAAAAATTACCAGTGAAATTATCAAAAATTGTCAGTTAAATACCGTGCAGGCTATACAAAATAACGTCGAATGGTGCGATTCTATTGGCTGAAATTTGGATGGGAAAAATAATCAGTTTAATCAGTAATTTTTTGTTTGTTTGTTCCAACTGTCGATTGGATTATCAGGATCAACAGTTCGTAGTATTAATTGTGGAAATAGTCTTTTCGCATAAACATTTTTCTTCTTCTTCGCCAATGTCCCACTGATTTCTTTATCTTTTTTTTTTTTTTTTAATTTCAATTATTTTATTCATTCGACTCATGGATTTGACATTACGTTCTACTTTTATTCCGATATAATGTTATGGACGAACGGTGATAGGTAAGAGCTCTCGCGGTGTAGGTCGTAGTCGACACCCATCAGCCTAGATTGCAGACTCTATGCAGCCTTATAACAGGGTATATTTATATGCATATGGTACAAAGTTTGGCGACCATATGCTTATGGACGCGAAGTATAGTTCAATACGGGGTTAACGTACAAGCGGCTATCCAATCACCACCTGCTAGTTTTCTCATGCCACGAACATATATATATATGTATCTTTTTTTTCTTTTTTTTTCGTATTTCTCGATTTTTACATTTTACAAGACACGTGACAATAACGTCACGTATATTACTGGCAAACAAGGATGGATGGGCTTAGCGTGAAATTTTTATTTATTTTCAATGACCTCGAGTCAACGAATAAATATTGTATCAACGATCGCGTTGGTTCGATAAGTCGTTTGAAATCGTTTGATGAAAGATTTATCGATGTACTTGCGTAAATTGTAAGATAAATTATCGCTTGATGGCGTGTGGCTCAAGAGGTGCGATAAAAAATTGGAAAAAAAAAAAAAATTTCCACCGTTTGCATAATACTCATGACGTTCGATATAGGATTCCGGGGTTGTGGATAATAATGACACGCGTAGTTGAGTCGTTTTTTTTTTCGGTCCTTATTAATTCTCCGAGACGAAACTCTTCTCTAACGGTAAATCTCGAACGCTGACCTCCACCTCTCTCTCTCTCTCTCTCTCTCTCTCTCTCTTTCTTTCATTCTCGTACTCGAGTGGCTCAGATTGCTCATGTTCACGAATAATAAATATTCATCAGCCACGAGAGTGCGTCTCGTCTCACCCAGAGCTCTTTGCCCGAGGTCCTGTTTTTCGGCGAGTCAGATTTATTTCAATTTATCTTTTTTTTTTTATTTTTTCCTTTTTTGCGCCACCGAAATATTCGTAATCTCGAAATTTTATTCGGGTGAGTTTTTTTTTTTTTTTTTTTTTTTTTTCGAGTAGAATGAATTATAGACAATCCATGCGGGGATAATGAAAATGTATTATAAACGAATAATGTGCTATTATTTTACAAAATTCGAATATTTAGCACACGAATGATACTTTTTTATATTCAGAATATTTGACGACAAATTAATTCAATCTCGTTATTCATATGGACTGGGTTAATAACTGAGAAAATCTTGATTTAAATTTTGATCGAAGTATATAAATGAATTATGCGTACAAGTAATTCGCCAATACTGAGAATTTCAGTTAAATTTTATTCATATTTAATAATAAATTAATATAATTTTATCTATCCATTTTCAATTCAAAAAGAAAAAAAAAAAAAAAAAATTGTGGAAAATTTTTAAAAATTTGGGATTTTTCTTTTTTATTCAAATAAGTAGATCGATTGTTCCTTAACATTGTATACGAAAATCGTGACTCGGCTTTAGCAACTATAAATTATTTCATAGCCATCAGAGAAGTCCCTCAGCTCGCAAAGTATATGGTTTGCTCTCTCTCTCTCTCTCTCTCTCTCTCTCTCTCTGCCAACGAAGTTAGTCGGTTGTCATTCACATTTCCTGTCGTATAAATTCCACAAGTACACGTTACATTAATAAATAATACCATAACGAGGGATACACTTGAGCCGAGGAGCTCTCCCGATTGTAACAAAGTTATATTATTGCATGTTGCACAGAACAGACATTTTTTTTTTTTTTTTGTTATTTTTCATTCGTACCTGATATTCGATATATCTTTTCGTGTGACATGAAGACGCGGCACACGTTTTGTTTCCCACGAGCCTATCATGCCCCCGCGCAGAAGACCCACTTTGCGTATACAAATCTACGTTTTTTTTTTTGTTTTTGTTTTTCTTATCGATGTATCCGCGATAGATTGACGAGCAAAGCTAGAGTTCGTGGATTGAATAATTCAAGCTCGTGTCTTTTATAAGTAGAACCAAGCAATGAGGCTTATTTTTCGGCTTTATTCGCGTATCCTGTCGTATTTAAGTTTTTTCTTTTTTTTTTTTTTTCATCCCCTCTTCTCAAGCCTTGCGATTGTGTGATTGTGTAACAGGACCGAGAACGAGACGAGTCAAGCGTACGCCGAACGGTGAAAAAAATCCAACCCCCGACGAGAAGCGACCGAGAACGGCTTTCAGTGGCGAACAATTGGCAAGATTGAAGACCGAATTTGCGGAAAATCGTTATCTCACGGAACGACGGAGGCAACAATTGTCCCGTGATCTTGGTCTCAACGAGGCGCAAATAAAAATTTGGTTTCAGAACAAACGCGCGAAAATTAAGAAGTCGAGCGGTCAAAAGAATCCACTGGCGCTTCAGCTAATGGCGCAAGGTTTGTACAATCATTCGACGGTGCCGGTCGACGAGGACGGTGAAGAAATTGCCGATCCCGAGAGTCAATTGTCTTGAACAAAACAAAACAAACAAAAAAAAAAAAAGAAAACAAAAAAACCGAATCTTCGACGAGGTTTTTTTCATTCGTACTTTTCTTTCGATGTCCGTGAATCGAAAGAAAATTTTGAGTGCATCATTTTTAAATCGGGGAAAAAAAAAAAATTTTTTGAATCTACGCAAATCTCTGAATTTCGGAAAATCTTACATTTAACCCAGATCTCAATTAGATGTACCTTAGGAATCCCCGTTAGGAATCCTCAGATTCCAGCAAATCTACTGAGTTTGAAGCAGATAAAAGGGGATCTAATAAGCAAAAGTGTTCGAGCATGATAATATCATGGATGGATTTGCCATACGGAGATCTAGGCAGATCTATGATTTTCCAAAAGTTACATCTACGTAGATGTAATTTCATGTAAAAAATACGCAGGCAAACGATTTTTTTCCCTCGAAGAAAAAACTAAAAAGAAAAAAAAAAGCAATTCCACCCTCGATAATTTATTTATTTTACTGTAAATATCGTCAATGTGAATACATAAAAAATATATTAAAGACGTATACTTGTACACAATCCTAAAATAAGACGTAGTCGAGTAATATGACACATAAAAATACAGATAAATATAAAAATATATATATCAGAGCTGGGCAAAGTATCAGAAAGTACTTCAAGTACAAAGTTAAAAAAAAAGTACCAGAAAGTACTTCAAGTACAAAGTACAAAGTACCAGAAAGTACTTCAAGTACAAACTACAAAGTACCGTAAGTATTTGAAGTACTCGTTTATTTCAAGTACCAAGCATCGTAAATAATTGAAGTACCAAGTACTACAAGTACTCAATACTTGAAGTACTAAATATTTGAAGTAATTGAGGTACTTGAAATACGTCAAGTATCAAGTATGAAATACTTTTTCAAGTTTTCAGATATACATCTCGTAAGTTCCAGTACTTATATTTGATTTCTCACGTACTCTTGAAACTCGTTTAATTTTTATTCGAGTACTTTTTGTATCGAAACATATTTTCACATTGCTCAATTCGAAGGAATTAGAAATAATTTAAAAAAAAAAAGCATCGAAGATTGCAATTAAGATTTATATAGCTTCGGGTTTGAAAAATAAAATACAAAAAATATAATACACGGATTGTTAAAAACGGAGCCATGCATTGACAATGACAGCGTAACTACCGTAGCTTGATGAGCCTTTGAACGGTAATTCCTTACAATCTTAACCAATAATGGCGCAGAACGTTTCTCAATTATATATTCAAAGGCGGTTATACGACATGCAACCATCAGCAAAATGTATTCAAAAGTACTGAATACTTAGTACTTGAAAAAGTACTTGAAGTACAGAAAAGTACTTGAAATTTTAATTGCAAATACTTCAAGTGCATTAAATGTACTTGAAAATTTAAGTACAAATACTTGAAGTACATGACGAGTACTTGGAAATTTAAGTACAATACTTGAGATACTTTTAAACTACTTTGGACTTCAAGTACATCGCAAGTACCGGGTACTCGAAGTACTGCCCAACTCTGATGTATATATATATGGGGGATTTCGATTTGGAATTCGATACTGGAATTTTTATTAAAATATTTCTTTTCTCGCGGATTTTTGTGTATCAAACACATTCCTGTGAGGATTTTTCGATCTTCATCTTCATTTGGTCAGGACAGGCCCATCAAAGTTTCTCATAAAATGACATTCATGGCAAATTTTCGAGCAGAAGAAATGAGAATTCGTAAAAAACTCAAAAAACCAAAAACTGCTGGTTTTTTTTACCTACTTTTGAAAAAAAAAAAATATGACAATATCGTAAAATCACGTGGGAAGAAAATAACCACTTTATTTTCGCCTACTGAAAATATGCCATTTTTTATTTTAAAAACTCAAGTACATAACGATTTCTCAAATAATTACGCAACTTTTGAGCCTAATGCGAACGTGATACGAGCCGATCTTCGATTTCATTGCATGATTTTCTTTCAAGCTTATTGATATTTCGTTGGTTTTTTTTTTTTCGTATAATTTAGCTGGAAATAAATAAACAAGAGACTTCATTAAGTTTGAACAACAGTTTTGTTCACAATCAGTAACGAAAGTTGTTAAAATATGATCATCGAAGTCCCTTTTTTTTTTTTTCTTTCCAGTTAAATCATACGAAAAAAAAAAACCGACGAAAAATCAACAACCCCGAACGAAAATCATGCAATAAAATCAAAGATGGGCTCGTATCATGTTCAGATTGGGCTAAAGAGATACGCAATTGTTTGAGGAATTGTTGTATGTTTGAGTTTTTAAAATAAAAAATGGCGTATTTTCAGTCGCCGAGAATTTCGTGGTTATTTTCTTCCCACGTGATTCTGTGATGTTGCCTTATTTTTTTTTCCCCCCAAAAATAGGTAAAAAAACTAGCGGTACTCGTTCTTTGAGTTTTATTTAAGAATTTTCATTCCTCTGCTCGAAAATTGGCCCTGAATGTCATTTTAGGAGAATCTTTTATGGGCTGTCCTGACTGAATGAAGATGATGATCGAAAAATCCTCCCAGGGATGTGTTGAATACATAAAAATCTGCAAGAAGAAAATATTTTTAGTCAATTTCAAATACCATCGTCCATTACCTCTCGGTTTTTCTGTGAAATTCCCCCCCATATACATATATATATATTGTATATGAAAACGTTATCATAATTGTAGAGTAATGTAAATAGAATTTTGCACTATATCGGTATTATATAGTATATCTACGATAAAAGGACTACATGCTTTACAAAAAAAAAAAAAAAAAAAAATAACAAAACGATCTCAAATACACATAATTTATGTACATATTATAATTATCATTGTATGTTCATTATTATGTTTAATCGTGATTTTTAGCTGCCGATCGAAAAAATATGCAATTCTCGTCCCAGTTATGTCTCGTTGCGATTTTCCATATATTTATGTATTGTATATATAATCATCAAATGGACGACGCACCGACGATGATAAAGACTTACAAAAAATTGAACGATAAAAAGTGTTTTATTTTTCACTATTATCCTTTCAAAATATTTTCCAATCTTTCCTTTGACACTTTTTTTTTCTTTCCCCGATCACAATTTAACCCCATTATCGTGCCCGGACGGGTGCACTGAAAAAAAAATTAAAGTATTGCCAACTACGCGATGAGGTTGAGCATTCCTCGTTACGTCAATAGTCATATTATATCTAGTTAATCACTCGGTGGTTGATCCACTGAAAGCCATGTCGTTGAGCCAACTACGCGACGACTTTGCCGCTAAACTGCTATATCTTAAAGTTACATGTATTGAAGCTGATGCAATTATAATATATAGTTTAATTTAAAATAGAAAAAAGTTGAGAGACAGAATCGATCGAATTTGAAGTGAAAAATAAATGTTGAGTTGTGTACGGTTTGACCGTGACTCGATAAAATAGCAACAGTGAATAAACTTCTGCTCGAAAATTGAATCCAATGATATGATAGATCAACGAGAAAAATGTGCAATTAAAATAATGGTCTTATACTAATTTGAATCAAATCTGCCAGGTTCAAATTCACGAGGTCAGCGGTTCGATCCTGGCGATTAGAATTTTTTTTAATATAAATCGTCAATACCTCAAATTAAAATCAGTTCTTTCAAAATGATGCCTCACATGCATAACATGACACGCGAATATATTTATTCTATGGGTACACAATTTAGGTTAATAACGGTAAATTAATTATATTAATGTTAATTTTGTTATCTATCATCC
The DNA here is from genome assembly GCA_963564615.1 of Rhorus exstirpatorius. Lineage (NCBI taxonomy): Eukaryota > Metazoa > Arthropoda > Insecta > Hymenoptera > Ichneumonidae > Rhorus > Rhorus exstirpatorius. Next base: position 16,925,130 of record OY751313.1, on the reverse strand, counting down.
TGTCTTGTTGATACTCTCAAGATTAAAAATACCACAATTTTCATACTTTAACTGCCTACGTAATTATTATGAAAAGCAATTGTTAATTAACAAGTAAATGAAAATTTTTGTCTAGTAATACCTTGTTCATAGTTTTGCCAGCCTATATAAAAATTTTGATATTGAAACTATACGTAGTTCTCGAGAAATATATTTGTTAATTAACGTGCAAAGGGTAAATTAATTTTATGAATATTACATTTTTTGTATACATCATTCTGTTCTATTCAGAATATGAAAGTTCGAAATATCAATTTTCAAAGTTTTATTGCCTATATTTATTTTGAACTCAATTGTTAATTAAAAGTTAAATAACATTTTCACTTACTATCGCCTTGCACATAGTCTCATAAGCCTATATAAAAATTTTCATTTTTGACCTATACATGGATCTTGAGAAATGTAATTGTTAACTAAGGCGCGCTAAGTTAATTGATTACATGAGTATTATATTTTTTTCTACACCATCCTATCTTTTTCACACTTTCAATATTCCACACATGATATTTATAATTTAAATGCTCTTAATTGTTATGAAACCCATTTGTTAATTAACAATTAAATAATTTTTTCACTGCATATCACGTTTTTACTAAATATCACGCTATTCTATCCAGCCCAGTAAGATAGCGCGTTTTCATTGAAATTCCTAGACTAATACAATTTAAATACAAGAATGTCCTAAGGAATCAATAGCGTAGTGGTAGCGTGTCAGTCGTTAGGTCGGTCTTCAGGTAGGTCTCAGTTAAAATCTCAGGTAGGGTGAGAGTTAATTTCTATGGAATAACGTCCGGACTACGCAGCCAGAAACACTCATAAAAAAAAATAATTTCCAAGTTTTTAATTTTTTTTTAAATGATTATTTTAGGATCGAAAGTGCTGAATTTGTCGACCGAAAGGTAGTGGGTTCAAATCCCAGTCAATTACTTTTTTTTTTTTTTTTTTTTTAATCAACAGGGTTTTCAAAAATAATAGAATATAACTGTTTTAAATTCGTTCATCGATCATTCCTAATTGATAATTTATAAATGATGAACTTTATTAATGATGCCAATTTATTATAACAATTGTATCAATAATAATAATTATTTGGTACGAGCATTGTACGTTATAATTACACAATGTACTTTATTTATTTCAAATATGATTAATACAATTGATTAGAATACTTTTTTTATTGCCCGAGCAATGAAGTGGTACTATTTCAACTCTTTATTGAGATTTATTGAAAGCAATATTTTGGTTCTTTTAATTACTGACAGGTTTTCCAAAAATACGGACGTAGTTAGCTCAACGAAATACCTTCAACTATGCGCGGAGGTTGTCTCAACTACGCCGTTGGTTTCGCCGTATCCAACATCACGGCGTAGTTGCGCCAACAACGCCTCTGTTCTCAATACTACGCCTTTTTTTCAGTGTGCTATATCTAGCAGGTTACACTTTGAAGTATTCCTAAAAATAAGTAAATCGATAAGGTAAGTGAATTTCTCATGAAGTTTTATCGTCGTAGCTTTCTCTGTCTCGCTAGCAAAAAGATGAGCAACTTTTAGGAATTCACATCACAGAGAAAAGTTCGACAAATGTTTTTCGTACTCGGCACATAATATCGATCCAACTTTCCTCGTATTGCAAGTAAATTTTTAACCGAAAGTATTGAAAGAATTTGGAAAATGGAGAGTTATGACGAGGCGAGGCTCAGAAAACAAAACAAAAAAATGTTCTCAATCCGGTAAGTTATTGTTGTAGCCTCAAAAGTGCTTTGACAAAGAATAAAAGTTTATAAAAATCCTGAATTATGAGTACGTAAGAAAACGTGTACCAGCAGCATCAAACAAATCTGTTTAGATCGAAAATCGTAGCTTTACAAGAAAAAAAAAAGATTATGAGCAAAAAAAAGTATTTCTCCTAATAATATATACATATATTTTTTAAATATCCATTCCCTTATCCACTTTCACTTTCCGTATTTTAATTTCATTCTGTGAAACGCCTCCGACAAACGATAGTGATAATCTCCTGTAGTACTGCCATATTATATTTGCACGTGGGTACACGGAAATTGCGGCAAAACTGACTGGTACAGTCACCTATAATTTACTTTCAATTGCATTACCGCACCAACTCAAAAAAGCTTCCCTCTCATTTGAACTTTAAACCCCCGAAAGCTACTACAGGGGTCCGTATTTTCACCATTCAATCCAAATGATGTTGTTGAAAAAGTTCTCGCAATGAAAAAAAAAATTCGGTCAAGAATCCATGCTGGGATTGTAAAGGTTAAGATGGTCGATGGTCGGGTCGTGAAAGCGTTTCAAAAGTACGATATGCTTCAATTTTAAATACAGTCGAATCCCGGACTCTGTCCACTCTTGGGAACGAAGGTCCCCCTTGTCCGCGAAACAGCTGACTGTTGAGAAAGACCCTCGTCCAATCGCAAAAGAGTTGTAGGTCCGTACCGATTGATTTTATGCCCCCGGGCACAAATTCGTCGCAAAACGATGAAAATTTTCTATAAATCTTTTTTCAATGCGTCACTGGAACGGCGGACAGGGACCGAAGTTACGGACCGGACAGGGATTGAAACGGGACAGAAACTGAGGGGACAGGGACCGAGGTTTGACTGTATATCGAAGCTTCTATTATCGACTCTCATGTTAGCGAGATTTCAAGCTCTGTTATCGATTGTTACAAAGAGAAATTAAATGCTAAATATTGACACTGATACATGGGCGTACAATGGACACTTATATCTGCATCGAATAACGTATTTGGATCCATAATTAGTACTACCGGCAAGACTTTCTTAATCGACGACGCACGAGTCCATCCGTGCAGAAAATTTTTAGGGATACCCTAAGTCCGACCATATCCCGATCGGGATTGTCCATGGACTCCCCAAAACCGGTATCCCCATAGGAATCTATATGGTATCCGTCTCGTAATCGGATTGGTGGATGTGGCAAAATTTGTAAGTTATGGCGCCACTTTCTTTCAGGGTGTACCGATTGAATTCCAATCTCACGTTTGTTCTGAATCAGGATTTGTTGAGAGCTCCTCAAGACGAGTATCCTCCGATGATTTAATGGGATGATCGAAGAATTTTAATTTGCGAAATGCCCACTCATATTCCGAATAAAGCTTGTTGACACATTATTCGATTGGCATAATAATAATAATAATAATAATAATAATAATAATGAGTAGTGGTGGTGGTGGTGGTGGTGGTGGTGGTGGTGGTGGTGGTGGTGGTTGTGGTGGTGGTGGTGTAAATGCCATTATTATTACTATATATTAATTGTCATTACGTGTCATTTCATGATCGAGAACCTCCACCACCTTAACCACTTAGCAGCGTGGCGAAAATTACATTTTTGAGCCACTTTTGTGCATTTTGTTTGCAAATGCCATTATTATTACTATATATTAATTGTCATTACGTGTCATTTCATGATCGAGAACCTCCACCACCTTAACCACTTAGCAGTGTGGCGAAAATTACATTTTTGAGCCACTTTTGTGCATTTTTCATAAAAAAAAACAAATTTTGATTTTTCATGCTCCCATCCCCTTAAACTGAAGTTTTGATAAAAAAAAAAGACATCATCGCGAAAAGGGTGCTTTGTAGCTTAAGTGGAAGCCGCCGCTCATTGGACTTTTTTAATTATAACAGCCACATAACGTCTGTGGCGAACTTTTTGGAAGGAAAAATTTGAGACCATGGGGATTGTACTTCAAATAAAAAGAACCTTCGATGATTCAAAAGTTGTAAAGGATATTGCTGAACGAAAAGTAGTTTTGTGCGCGGAATTTAATTCATTATTAATTGTAAGGATAGTTTCAAGCGCAATATATACTTTTAGTCACGATCGATAGACAATACCCCTGAATTTTTTCAGGTTTTGCCCGTCATGCGTGTGATTTTAATTATCAGCCGTTATTGTTAATTAACAAACAAATAAACAACGGAGTTCGTCCACTCAAAAGTTGAAACGCCATCGTATTTCAGGATCGAATGACAATACTCCTTAATTTTTTCAGATTTTTCTTGTCATGCGTGCGATTTTAATTATCAGCAGTAATTGTTAATTAACAAACAAATAAACAAGGGAGTCCATCCACTCGAAAGTTGAAACGCCATCGTGTTTCAGGATCGATAGACAATACTCTTGAATTTTTCCAGATTTTTCCCGTCATGTGTGCGATTTTAATTATCAGCAGCCATTGTTAATTAATAAACAAATCAACGAAGGAGTCAGTCCACTCAAAAGTTGAAACGCGATCGTGTTCCAGGATAGATAGACAATACTCCTTAATTTTTTCAGATTTTTCCCGTCATGCGTATTCTTTTCTGAGTTTTGGCTTCTCGCTACTGCTGCTAGCTTCAGCCTCATGTATAGTGTATTAGAAGATATTTATAAAGTAAATGTACAAGCATTCGACAGCGTCGTGGTTAGAGCGTTAGTTCATTAGGTAGGCAGATAGGTAGGTAGGTTGTCCTTAAATCATTTTCCGGGTTAGCAAATAAATTTTCAACGACCGGAATCATCCTCGGAACAACAACAATCAATAAAAAATGTCAAAAACATTAATGTTCATAAAATATAATTTTTTTTGTCATTCATTTCGGGTCCAATACGCAAACGAAGGCTAGTGAGACGTCGTAGGTTCAAACCCCGGTGTCGACGTTTTTTTTTGTTTAAATTTTTTCTATGGCTCAGATAATAATAAACAATTGCCTATAACCTGAATTGCGGAAGATAAATATTTATTCGGGATTTTATATATATGCCAGATTAAACCACATTTTGATCGGGTTTTGACTGGATACCATAATTGGAATCCAGTCAGGGGTCCCTGTCGGATTCCAATGTGCAAACGTTATATTCAGTCATGGGATCTGATCCGATGACCAGCTGGATCCCTATCAGAAAATAGGGATCCTTCTCAGAATCCACCTGGATCCCGACCGAAATTTCTGCACGGGCAGTGCACGTCCAAGTGGTCACCCTTTCCCATTACCCATCCTAATTTTCGCGATGACAGAACGAAGGGGTAAAAAAAATCGCCAAACTGTACTGTCATCTGGAGCTCATTGATAGTCGTCGTCGTCGTCGTTGTCGTTGTCGTCAACGACGACGAAGCCGTTCATTTGTCAGTAGTCCCCGGGTCGAGATAAAGGGTTGCTCGTTAATTCGGGATCAATTATCGCCTGGCAGCGGGCTCGCTCACTCGGGCACGAAACTCGCAATGTGTCACCGGAAAATGGACCGTGGAGAGACAGAGATGAAGAGGCAGAGAGCGAGGGAAAATACTCGGTTAAAATACGCGTCTTGAAAATTCTGGCACGCCCACCCAAACGTATAATTAGCGATTCCGGGATACGACGAGAGAGTCACAAGCACGCGTTTCGCTCGGTTAAACACCACAGCTACCGCGATTTTTTAATTCCTTTTCATTCGATAACATTTTTCTCCAATCGTCAATGATACATTTTACGTTCGGGAAGATGAAAAAATCTTCTTTTTTTCCTATCCTTTTATCCGGAGATCCAGGCTTTCCTAAGCCGGAATTGTGCATTTTTTTTTCTAATATATAATCATATCGCGAAAACTAATGATGCAATCGACTTCAAACCCCCGCGAAAAAAATTAATATGTACTATTATGATTTGACGCCTGACTGAAAAACGAGAGTCGCAGTTTTACCGTGTGTGGACATTGCACGAAAGAACTCTCGAAAGAAAATGTGTGAAATTTTTCAAATCTCTCAGCACAAGTCCACAGCAATCCATGAAACTTTTGATTCGTGACTTTTGGAGGGGAAAAAAAAAAATCAGCAAAAAATAGATATAATGAGATTTAGCTTGTGGAATTTCAAAAATTCAACGCGACCTCTCCTTGATGGTAACATTGTTTTTTTTTTAACCTAAAGAGCACAAGCATATCCAAGTTTCATAAAGAACAAAGTAAATAAATTAGAAAAAAAAACAATATTTAAAAACTTAAATAAACTAATAAAACAGATTATAATTAACTAACAAATTCGATAAAAAAGAATATGAACATTTGCTAGAGTTAAATTTTTTCACGAATATAATTTATCCCGTGAATGAATGATAAATACAATTACGATTTCATCACAAACGAACATTTAGTTCTTTCTTTTTCCCTACGACATAATTCAATTTCAATCGTTATTCTGACCACCTTGAACGAGGCCGAGAGCTTTGTTGCCTCTGCAAAATATTTCGTTGCATGTTTTGCCGTGTACCACACGTGTTCCTCGTTTGCCAAATAACGAAAAGCCAGAACAGCGTGGATGGGTAGGGGGATGCAATAGGATCATGAATACAGAATCGTTGTGTCCCTTTTCGCCTTACTGTCGTATTTAACCCTGGAAATTCGTAATTACAGGAATTTCTGTGCTGCAAAGAGAGAATTTTGTACACGCCTCTGTGTGTGTGTGTGTGTGTGTGTGTGTGTGTGTGTGTGTGTGTGTGTGTGTGTGTGTGTGTGTGTGTGTGTGTGTGTGTGTGTGTGTGTGTGTGTGTGTGTGTGTGTGTGTGTATTTTCCGGTCGTTCCGCAGGATGGGGTCGATTGGTGGATGCCTTTTCAACTATACTCCGGGGTTTGGGGTTTTGTCTATACACATAGGAGATCTCGCGATAGCCATTAGGGGTGTCTACCCCCACCGGAGGGGAGGCAGTTCGCAGTGGCTTACTAAATTTCCACACACAACTTGCGAACCGCAAATTAATGGCTGCAACCCTGCATAACCCTGTCCCATACTGCCCTCTAGTGGCTCTTGTTTATCGCGCTATTTTACCTAAATACATATGTACATATATACATAGACACACAGTTATGCGAATGCTTATGAGGGATTTTGCAGCTATAATTCTGTCGTCTCGAGTTTAACGCATTTGGGGTAGCCCTAACCGAGAAATTCTGAGAGATCTGAGCCAAAAGTCTTGACCCAAGTAAACGCTGAGGGGCCCCGCGATGACGCGAGAAAGTAAACCACCGGGAGGGGTTTTGCCACACGAGAGGGGTTGGTGGTTATGCTCGAGGGTGCGGTTTCTCGAAGGAAATTCTTACGACACTCGAATGACCTCCCCGGTGGTACAATTTCGTCGCCACAGAAATTTTCCACAAATACATAGTGGAATTAATAGGTTTGGGAAAAAGCTTAATCCAGAGTTGGGCAGTACTTCAAGTACCCGGTACTTGTGATGTACTGGAAGTACAGTACTTGAAGTACACAATGTACTTTAAAATTACTTCAAGTATTATACTTAAATTCCCAAGTACTCACCCGGTACTTCAAGTATCTACACTTAAAATTTAAAGTACTTTCTTGTACTTCAAGTACTTTTTCAAGTACTAAGTATGAAGTACTTTTGAATACGTCTTGCTAATGGTTGCATGTATGTATAACGCCGTTGAATATGTAATCGAGGAAAGTTCTGCGCTAAATAAATGTTAATTACCATCGTCAATGCTATTTTTTAAATTACTTCTAATTCTTCGTTTATATATTTCTGTTCCAATCTGCCTAACCTGGGTGAATTGCATAAGGTGAAAGTATGTTTTGATATAAAAAGTACTCGAATCTAAAATCAAATGGGCTTAAAGAGTACGTAAGAAATCAAATATAAGTACTAGAACTTACGAGATGTATACTTGAAAACTTGAAAAGGATTTTATACTTGATACTTGACATATTTCAAGTACTTGATACCTCATGTACTTGGTACCTCAAGTACTTCAAATATTTAGTACTTCAAGTATTGAGTACTCGCAGTACTTGGTACTTCAAGTATATTTACGATACTTGGTACTTGCAATATACGAGTACTTCAAGTACTTAAAATACTTTGTACTTTGTACTTGAAGTATTTTCTGGTACTTTTCCCAGCTCTGGCTTAATGCAGTTTTTCATTGACATATGTTGGTCAGAAAATGATTTAGTATTTTTTCTGACTTCATTATCATCATCATCATCGACTCCTTGTGTCACGTTCGAGAATCCTTGATGTAACTAATCTTTAAGATCTTGATATACAACTGCTCTGCTCATGGTTGACCCTCGACAGCATCCCATTTTTTTTAAATCTTAATCTACATCCTCGGGTCTAAAAGTGAACCGAGGGATCTTCGGCAAGCTCAAAGTTCTTTAAATCTTAATGATTTTGTTTTTTCTTTCGTTTTTTTTTTTCAACAGGACACCAGAACGCTAGGAATCAAAATGTTTGTAGACAAAAAGAGGTTTCAATGATAGTTGGATAATTTATGAACGAAAATATAAACGAAAATTTTTAGAAAAATGCGAAAGGAATTTTTTTCTTGGGTCATTCAAACCCGAAGTTGTTGATGTGCGCTTTGCACTAGTCCAACGAGTGTCAAATTTTCGCAAGGGTGCATGCAAAGTTTAGTGCTCGAATTAACAGTAGTGAGGGCCAATTTGTGTTACAGCATGCGATCTACAGAAATATTAATAACGATTATGATTTGAAAAATCATCAGCTGATAAATGCGAACCACCATCATCCTACACGTTTTCATCAAGGATGTTTCAGAGGATAAAATCGTATTTTTTCTTTTTACCGATTACAATGCATCCCGGCTTTATTTTGTTCCTCAAAAAATTCTCTACGAATCTATCACGTGGATTTTTCGTATTACGTTAATCGTTTGAAAAAGACTGCAGCTTATTTATGGAAGGTTTTTTTTTCGCCGTTCAAACAATGAGCTGCAATTGTGAAACCATCAACGCTACAAAAAAAAAAGTTAAGTATCGAATGCGTAGAGCAACTTTTGAGGAACAAAATAAGCCGTGATGCATTAAAATCGGTAAAAAAAAGTACGGATCATTCTTCTAAAAAATTCAACGATAATTTACCATCATAGAAATTTGTATTTATCAGTTGATGGTTTTGCACATTCGTCGTTATTAATAGTTCTCAAGGTTAAGAACACATGTTGCAATACAGATCAATTTATACTGCTAATTAGTTCACTGAAAGCCTTGCACAAATCATTGAGCAAATTTAGCACTCGTTTGACCAGGGTGAATCGGTGCGTATAGCTACAAGACAAAACTTGAAACCATTTTGGTTTCCTCATAAAGAAAGCTTTGTTTTCAAAAGCAGATTTAAAAAAAAAAAACCTTTATGTATAGAATACCCGATCGTCACAAAAATAATGTCTCACGTGTTTTCTCTCGCTAATTACAAAAATGTTTTTAAAAAAATCCTCTAATCTCTCTTGCACTTTAAACACCGTTAAACACAGCCGCGAGAGAGTCGTAACAAAATGAAAAATCGTTTCCTCTTCCCTGGATTTGATCATCCGCGAATCGTTCGTTTCCACGAATCAGCAACCAAAAATATTCAAACTCTTTGATATATTTTCCATCCTCTATATTCAATCGACTGAATCTTTTTTTTTGGTTTTTTTTTTCGTTGTTCCGGGACTTCTGGTCTCGAGATTGTAAAAGTTTAAGGGCGTGGGTGTGTTCTCGTTCCGTGACCCCGTGTGTGCCATGTGAAAACGTACCCGAGAGCGATATAATTTATCGTCATGGCTTTGGGGAATCGCAACTGCGTGAGAAAAAAAAAAGAGAGAGAGAGAGAGAGAGAGAGAGTTTTGTGTCGCGGTACACGAGGCAAAAGATAGCCGGACGTCTTTTCAAGAGAGGAAGAGCAGAAGTGTATCACCAAAGGGAAGAGCAAGGTATCAGAAACGAGAGAGGAAGAACGAGCTTGAGCTCGAATTTCCCATAGAGCAGAACGATATGAAAATATATGTATATACATATCAATGCCGTTTCCGTGCTTTTGCTCGGTGGGGCTATCCCCGCAGATGAGATGAGAGCGAAAAGTCTTGAGAAAGCCCACTTAGCTGCCCGTTAATATGTCGCCCTCTCTTATGATCTCTTTCTCTCTCCTCTCTCTTTCTCTCTCCTCTCTCTCTCTCTCTCTTCCGTTCTCTGGAGCGTTTACTCTCCCGGCAGATGTCTCATCATAGATCACCCAAAAGTGCCAAAAACATTTCGCATACGTATAATATATATATATATATATATATATATATATATATATATATATACATACGTTGAAAGACAAGATAGCGTCTCGACGCCAAGTATATATTAACAGTGTCCAATGTCCTCGTGTCTTTGGTTATTAAAGAGAAAATGTCTTCTCCGAGGAGAGAAAATCAAAAGCGATTGAAAATCCCCCCCCCCCCCCCCCCCCCCCCCCCGGGCACGCACCGTCTCCTATAGGCACGAGCTTACGAGGCTCGATTGCGGACGAATCACGGTCGAGCGGCATCTCCTTCGTCTCTTATTCCTTCTGTTCTTCTTCAATTCGTTCTATTTTATCTTATATATACGAAAACTGGGCTTCTCGCCTCGTCGGATTCTCCCTCATCGCGTCTTTAGCATCTGAAAGTGATGCGCTCAGCTTGTTTCGACTGTGATCCTCGGCCCATAATGTATTACTGGTAGACACACTTGTATTTATGTGTGTATTTTCTTCTTTCTCTTTACGTGGTCTTTGCTTCTTGAAAATCGCCGAAAGACGCGGGGAGTGCACTCCCTTCGTCGTTGTCGTCGTCGTCGTCGTCGTCGTCGTCGTCGTTGGTCGTAACGTGTAATTGGCCGGGCTGTGAACGCGATATTAGATCCTCGTTATCCTAACGAGCTGAAATACCCCAACTAAAACGGTACACGCTCGCGAATATCTCCTCTTCTCCCTCTCTCTCTCTTTCTTTACATATATGCGTGAATGTGTAATACGAGAGAAACAGAGAGAGAGAGAGAGAGAGAGAGAGAAGAGAGAAGATGAAAAGGAACTTGAGTTTGTTGGGTGGAGATGGTGTGAGAAAATCCGATCGAGCGCGAAACTTCTTGGACATCGTTGAATCCTTCTTTTCCTCTCCCTCCCTCTCCTTCTCTCATTAACTGTGGCTTCGTTTGATTTCTATACTCATTTTGGACATTTTGTTTTCAGAACCGAAACTTTTGCTCTCGTACGTGTTCCAGCTTGCCAATTAATCCTTCGAACGATTCGCGACTGTAACATGCGACATGACTATACATTATATATATGCATAGCGTACCAAGGCATACGTATATATATATATTGTAACAGTGTGTCGATAGATCACAATTTATGATTCTCATTCGCCAATTAAATATATATCTTAACCGCATATTATGAAACATTATGTATGATGCTCACACATTTACACACACACCCAAACACTTGCACGAATCTAATTATACGGTATATCAAGCAGCTTGTACGATAATTACAATATTTACCCTGTATGCGTGATCAACACACTCGGACGAGTATTGGGCTTTTTCACAGATATCGATCAATCGATTATTCGATCCATTTTTCTCCCCCCCCCCCCCCACCCCTTATTATTACCATCGCTCGATTTACAAAATTTCGTACAAATTTTCCGAAATTTCGTAATCGCAAGATTGTACTACGTGGCACTTCGGGTAATTTCATTTTTTTCCCTCCCTGGTCAAACGTAAAGATGTCATATTTTTGCTTCCTCCCAGAGGAAGTTTTGATCTTGACAAATTTTAAGATATCCAGCTAAAATTCAGCACAAAATTGCAATATAATAGAAAAATATTTGGTACACGATCGATCATCGAGAATGTTCTCTATAACGATACGTATAATTCGAGTAAGCTTCGAGAGCTGTGTAAACAAAAATATTACTTGCCTGAAAATAATCTTTTGTTTCAATCGATTTCGGAATAGTAATAATAAACAAAATAAATAGAGTAGGAAATTAAATATAAAAATTTCTCTCTCATGATTTCGAAAGACCGCCAAAGCTTTTCTTCCACGAGAAAACAAAAATTTAGAAAAATTGACATGTAGGAGCGCTCCAATTTAATTTACACTCAATCACAATACCGATCTCCATTTATGAGGATCGATGATGCAATGAAGAAAATTCCTGTGTCGTATCTTGGAAGTTCGATATATTTTCTTTTTTTTTTCGTATTTCTCATGCATGTATTATGAATCATCGAGAAGAAAAAAAGTCTTTCCCTCGATGTGTATATGGTGGACTAAAGGCATGATTCGATGAAAGAGGAGAGAGGAGAGTATAATCAGGGGAGGAGGGTCACTCTCACGGTAGCGCTTTCGATGGTCTCTTTTCCTTTTTCGCGGTTCCATTGGATAGAAAAACGAGTGTGCCCGGTACTTCTCCCTTTCTTTCTCTATCTCTCTCTCTCTCTCTCTTTCTGCATTATCTTGGATGCTGGGCGAAGAGGACTCTTTAAAAGAGGAGGGAAGACCGCGTGAGCTCTCTCGACGGTGGTCGGAGGGCGGCAATTCGCGGGCGTCTCGTTTCACGGTTCACACAACGAGGGGCACACTCGTTCTCCACGTTGGTGCGGTTTAAGGGCATAAAGGTACATATATACATGTATATATATAGCACTGTGGGATGCTGAAGAAAAGCGAAGAGCAGAGGCACCGCCAAGCGAAACGTGTAAGTACGCGAGAGAAGGATCGAGCGACGACTATATGGTCGAAGCAAAAGTGAGGAAGAGAGAGAGAGAGAGAGAGAGAGAGAGAGAGAGAGAGAGAGAGGGAGAGAGATGAAAAGAGTGTGCTGCAGCAGCAACAGCAGCACGGGACTATTGGAACGCGAGGGCCCCGAGAGAAGAGTAGAGAGACCACCCAACGCGATCGCGCGCCGGACTTCGGCATCGTGAAGGTAAGAGAACGAGCGAGACAGGGCGATATGGGAGCTTCACTGACGACGACGACGAAAAGAGATGAAGAAGAAGAAGATGAGAGAACAACGATGAGGCGTAAGAGAGAGAGAGAGAGAGAGAGAGAGAGAGAGAGAGAGAGAGAGAGAGAGAAAGTGAGAGAGAAACGACAACGGGCATCTGGGCGAGGAATGCTTGTTGGGTCATTAATGCTCCTCGCTATGCACACTCCTTATGGATCTGACCAAATCAGTGACCGATTGCCCTCCTCCCTTCCCCTCCCCCCCCAGCCTACTCCTTGGCTCTTCTCAACTCTTCTCTCCATTCGGCTCGCTATATATACACCGGAGCTTCTGACTCGTTTTTTAATTCTAACCAACGCAACATACCTCTCTATATTTCGCTCTCTGATGGACAATGCTCACCATTAATATTTCAAGAACTATTTTCCTCTCTCTGTCGCTCTTTCCTTGACATCCCTGCGAGAGACTTCGTTTTCTCACGTCAGTGGTGGCGACAAATTTTCATGATAAAAACCTTGGGAAGAGCAGTAACTGCATTGCAGATGAGGTTTCTATATCGTGTAGAAAATATGTTAGGAAAGACGAGGTTACTGAAGAGGATACACAAATGCAGAAAAGAGCAGGGTAATGTGTGGCCCATGCGAGGCAAAGTGAACATCTCAAATATTTTCTATAGCTGAGTGATGTTAGGGAGAGGGTATTTCCAACAGGCGTTAGTGCTGAAGTGCACAAAATGAGATGCATCACACGATGAGATGTTTCACAAAATGAAATGCATCGATAGCATGAAAGTTTCGTTGTTTCGAGAAAAACTAATCTGACAATTTTAATTCACGCCGTTGTGAATTCATGATTTCGGTTAACTAAAATTTCGGATGTCCCTAACCTCGTGTCCGTTGACATGTTACCGGTTAATCGCAGCAGAGGTGCTTGTTGCAAATATCTCCGTTTCATTTTTAACTTTAAATCTTAAGTCAATATCAGGGTAGACGTATCAGTTGTGGTCACCTTACCGTTTGTGGCCACTCCGCATTTCCCTCGAATTTTTTAATCTTCAAGGCTGCGATCATTTCATCGCGCATAATATTTCGATTTTGAGATTTTTCCGCACCACTATCGATCGCTTTATTTAATACCTGCTAATTTATTTCAACGAAATATGACGAAATGTGTCAACGCTGAGCGGTTTGTATAGTTTTCTTGTCAGAAGTGTTAGGCGATTCTGAGGTAAGAAGACTACGGTTTCTCATATCTAAAGTCATTCCTCTCTATCAAAAATTTATATTTTATCAGTTAATGCTAATTTTTCCGGTTAGAATCACAAAAAACTGACATATTCCGGCCAGAAATTTAATTCTGGTGAACTGTTAATTAACAATTGAGATTAATATAACTACAGGAAATTAAAGTTCGAAAATTGAGGGTCTGGCCAGTAAAATTAACAGGGTCTAGCCAGAATTCTGATTTAATTTGGTTCGCATAGTCCAATAGATTCAAATATGATATATACTAAGTGCGAACGGTAAAGTAACTACATAGTACAATATAATGTTATATATGACACAATTGTGATATTTGAATTACGAAGAGGAAATTAATCATTGATAAGTTTATTGAGTCCGTTCCGAGTATAAAATATTGATACTAAAAAAGAAAAAAAAAATTGATATTAGAAATGAAGTTAAGGATGTATGAGCACTAGATTCACGATCATATAAAAATCTGAATTTTTTATATGGTGTAGCAGAAGTTTATAGGATAAAACCTGCAAAATTTCAAAGTGGGTCAACGACTCTTTACGCGAGTAATTAATTCGTGAAATCAAGATATTTATCCCACGCCATATACGAATTCTGGGCTGACGCAATTTTGAAACAGAAATTCGTATCTTTCACGATCAATATTAAAACTGTTAAATGTTCAGAAAACTAGCACGATTACATACGTTCCATAAAAAAATGGGGGTTGACGAACCTTTTGACATACAATTATCGATTTTAAGGAAATTTTTCGCGTGGGTCGGATAATGAGCGGTCCGACTCTCTCTTGTTTCATGCGTGCCCCTCGCTCATCGCGCTCACCCGCGCCCACGTTTTCGCTTATTCCCCGCCACCTTGTGCTCATACATCCTTAACACTTCACACAATGTTAATCCAGAGGCTGTGTATCGATCTATAGTCGAGGCTATTTAAACACCGATTATTTTTTATGAATTTTTATTTTGAACATCACCCATCCCTAGCGACCACTGACCAGTTTCTGGGCAGTGTTGGCTAGAGAACGCGGTATTGGGCCAAGCTCGCCAGTGCCATGGCAGGGCCTGTATACAGGTTGCGCTAGCCAGTAAATCACTATACCAGGCGCTAGACAGTAGTCTGGCTTTCCAGTTCAAATTTCTGCACGGGATCAGCTAAAATACCTGAAAAATACGCGGTGGCCGAAAGTGGTACATTCAAAATTCTATTGTTCCATTTGTGGGCAGCTTATGGCCACAAATAGAGCACATCTATACCACTTCAGTAATATATTTATGATGCAAAGAAGTAACTATTTTTAACTCGAATCTGCCGTCACTGATTGTCCAATACTCCACCTTTTATTTGTAGCACATCCGTATCCCAATTCAAAGCTTGGTGGCCACAACTGGTACACCCGAGATAACAAAAAGTAATAAAATTGTCGCCACAAATGGCGAAATTGATAGCTGCAAGATAATTTCCTATTTTCTTATTTATTATGATCAGAAAAGGTTTTCAATAATAAAAATTCGATTCTGTGTACCTTTTAGGTTATATCGATCACTTTTTTAGTTCTGAATTTGTAATAATGTGAACACTGTTCGTAAATGAATGTTAAAAAACGCTTAAAGTGGCCACAACTGGTACGTTTACCCTATATATTCCATGTTCATTAAATGTCAGATAACATAAAATTTCCTACTTTGATGACTTGAATGCTCGGGGATTTTTTTTTTTCATTTTTCATTTTTTCAGTTTTCCTTGCCCCATCGACTTGATCACTTTAACCTGCTGAGCATGGTAGAGTGATGATTTCGCAGGCTCGGTTTATATTGATTGTGACACATATTTATTTCACAAAAATATTGATTTTGACCATCGTACACGATTTCCCAAAGATACAAACAACGAAAAATATGTACGGTGTGATAAGTCGAGATCAAATTGTATTTTTCATGCCCTAATATTGAATGTCCGGTTTGCCCTACCAAACGTTGAGAACATACTTTACCGATTACGTATTCCCAGCCTGAAATTCATTTCACCGTGATGGAGTAATAGTAACAGAGATGACAGTCCCGGCACCTTTGATGATCGGACATTGTGTACTTTCAGACGACAGCCAGAGTTTTCGTATCTTCTCAATAAACGTGTTACGATTATGACTTAGTAAAATACTTTTATTTTTTATTTTTAACAACGACTTGATCCTCTTAATTCCGGTGATTTGCCGATCGAAGATTTCCCAATCACACTCACAATAAAGTTTTATATCCCCGTAGGGGATTAATTGCGCCTGGCGAACGCTCGCTGGAGTAATTATCATGGTAGCCTGAGCGGGATTGCATAGGTATATATCGTTCTCTCTCTCTCTCTCTCTCTCTCTTCCTTCCCCGCCGACAAGAGTGCGGGGAGTGGGAGAGGGCAGCGGAGGAGAGTCGGTAATTAAATTCTTTGCCGAGCAGAACGATACCGGAATGCGCGTCGAGTGGCCAAGGTGGGTGAGAGATCCTGGACCAAAGAGGGTTGGAGGGAAAGTGAGAGGGAGATGGAAGCGTGTATAGAGAACGCGATGGTTCACAGGGTCGGTTCTTTCGTAATTAAAAGAGAAACGTTTAGTTTCTTGCTACCCCCCCCCCCTCCTATTTTAAAGTCTTGGTGCGCGGTAATTAAAAGAATATGGAGCCGTAATCGGGACCCTCGAACTTTCCCCACTCCCCCTTTACCCTCTGACTCGTTTTTGATTGTCCTTGAAGTATCGTACCATCAAGAAAACGTACAAGCTTCTCTCTCTTTCTCGCTCTCTCTCTATACGTCTCTAGAGACGTGTGCTCCAGTCAAATCGTGATGCTAATTCTCCTCCTTTTGTTCCAAAAAGATACCCCGTGGAAAATGAAGACGAGGGGATTGGTCGTGCAGCGATCACCTCCTTTTTCTTTCGTTTTTTTTTTTTTTTAATAATTTACGGCCCGTTCACTCGTGCCTTTTGCCTCTGACTCGTGGAACTAAAGCCCGCCAATTTAAATAGTTGAGAACAATTATCGTTTGAAAGCCAACCCCGTGATGTGCGTGTGTGTGTGTCGTTGCACCCTTATTGAAAAAGTGTGGGTATTATAGCGGGTGGCAAAGAGAGGGAGGCAGCCCATTCCAAGACGGGCAACCGCGCTTATTCAGCTTCCTCGCGCGCTGGATGTGGAAAGGCCACCCTCGTCAAGCCCTCATCCTCATTCGCATTGACTCCTCCACAGGGAGAGCTCTTCCGCGGACCGCTCGAACACCTCCCTTCTCTCGCGAATCCCGGGACCAATGGCGCGAGAGATAATTCGTTTCTTCTATATACAATTTCCGGGCTTTCTTTTCGCCCTTTTTCAGCACAAAAAAGAAACATGCTCGCTTCAGAAGAACTCTGGTGTCAGGGGAGTGGGAAAGACTTGCGCACATATTGATGCATCAATGATCGTATTATTCGTCGGTGATGTGCCACTCTATACAATAGCAAATTCAACGAATAAATTCGGAAAATTCGTTCATTTAGGGATTGCATTAAGTATGGAGGATCAATCGTTAGACCGGGCGCAGCAGGGGAAACGTTCTGGCGCGGCGTTGATGACGTGCGGGGCAGGTTGCACTTTTTGGCATTTGTTTTGCAACCGTAAGAACTAAGCCGTGGCCATTGTGTCATGTTTTGCGACTCGTGACAAAAAATTACGTTCGCGATCCGCATTATTATTTATTGCCAATTAACGGTGCTGTGTATGGCTTTGAACCTGGGCAGACGCGGCATCTTGATAATATTTTGTGCAATTAACGATAATTAGTTTCCCACCGAAACATATCGACTGTACTTATTGTCATCAAATTTACGTCTGAATTACTGATTTTCTATAAAAAAAAACCGTGCCAAATGACCCAAGTTTTAATATTTTTATATTACAAAAATTGTTAAGTCGAGTTTATGGAGACATCAGTGTCGTTGTATAACGCTCGATCCTCCTCAATTAATAACTTTTACGACTAATTCTTGTGAGAAGTGTGGAAAGCATGGGGTATATAATCCATGAGCTGTACGGCGGTTTTTACGAATTTTTATTTCTTTATTTTTACGTCCCACGTTGAGAAATACCTTCACCACTTTTATTTGGTTTGTTTCGACATTGCTTGCCTAAAAAAATTATCGTCAAAAAATTATCGACGTCAAAATCTAAGAAAAAATGATACCAGAATTATGAGAATGTATCTGGTGATATGCTATATATTATGACGAAAAAAGCTGGTAGAGACGTTTTTTTTTTGGATTCAGAAGGTTTATGAATTTCTCGATTTTAAGCTGCGAATTAGTTGATTTTGCCGCCCCCCCCCCCCCCCCTCGTTCCATCGATGCTTAAATCATTTAAAAGAAAATTAATTGCATGATATTTAATTCTTAATGACTAAAGTATAAAAATTTAACAAAGTCATACTCCTCATTTTGGACAATTAACTCCATATGACCCAAGATGCGGCAGAATTTCATGATTTACCAACAATTAAATTTGTAGAAAATTATAAACGATGCCCACCCCCCCTTGCTCCTCTTTCCCTATCCTTACTGTTGCATGTACAATCGAAAATCCATGTTGAGCGACTCGTGTGTAAATTGGATGATCGTGTATAGACTTTTGATGTGCCATCAGAGTCGAGACGATTGACGTGACAGAGGGAGAATACTCGTCCCTGTCCTGAATCGCTTCGACAAAAGTTTGCTCGGGCAAAATGCATGGAATTTTTTGGTCTATGGGAGCAGTACAGAGATCTATCCGCAAGCCCCCGCGCTCGTAAACAGCGAACCCTATTCGATTTTTTTTCTTCTCTTCTTTTCTCGCCTTCAAACGGGGATGTTTATTTAACCCAACGTAATTTGATCAAAAATTTAATCAAGTTGGATTTTTGAGCGACGCACCCGTGCTCGAGAAAGTGCGACGAATCGGTCATGCTCGGTCTTTCTCTCTACGCGTCGAGCAGTAAAACTCCCGACGATGCGCGCAGAAAGAGGGAAAATTTTTTCCCTCATCCCGCGTTCGCTTGTGTGCGCAGAACGTTTGTCTGTCTTCCCTTATTGCGAGACTCGCTCTTATATTGCGTCGCGTGTTTTCACTTCTGGGGAGTTAATGATGAGCTGTACCGATCCACGAGGTAGGATTTTCCGCTGGATACATCCGAGGCAGCGTTAATGAGGCTAATAGACACGTACAGCTCGTAAAAACCACCCTCCCGGGACACCGGAGAACAAAACGCGAATGAGCCCCCAGAGGTATCTGAGCTCTATACAATCGCTTGGTCGTGTGAAAAGGCGAACTTTTTTTTCTCCTTTAATTCAGGATATAGAGTTATTTTATTTTTGTTTCAATAATTCACCGAACAGTGAATTTTAGAGAAAAAAATACGAAACACTTCTTGCAGATACAAGAGGCTGTTTTTAAATAATTATGGATTTGCATTTGCAATTTTTTATTTGCTCTTGATGAAACTATGAAAAATTGATTTCGACGAGGAAAAAACCCTGACAGGGAGAGAGAGAGAGAGATAGATAGAGGGAGAGAATTATTTTTCGATTGAAACAGAATCCTCTCCGTTTCGAACGAGTTGCCTAACGCTCGTTTCTACCACATTCTCTGCTCATCGTACGGTTTATATAGTTTTTCTTGAGTGCAATTGAGAAAAAAAAAAAACGTGTTGAAGCTCGTTGAGGGGTGTGCCTTATCATCGAAAAGTATTCTCGAGGGATTTTTACGAGGCTCGTCATGGTGGTCTTAAGAAAATGAGAAAGTTTTCACCTCGCACACAGCCTCGACTCACATTGGAAAAAGCAACACTTTTAGCCCGAAGAGTCATCGGCGTAAAAGAAATGAGAGGGGAAAAAGAGATAATATACTTTTCTCGAGCGAAGACTTGAGCTTCGTGCGTTCAGTATAGTTAATTAAAAAAAAAAAACAGAAGAGAAAAAACCTTGGAAGGAAGTTTTTTTTCCAGAAAGGGTGCGCGAAATAATTTGTTCTCGTTCCTCTTCGACAAACAATTTCTTCTTGCGAAATGGGGATAAAAGAGCCGAGCAAGGGCAACGAAAACCCGGAAAGAATTTCAATCGAGATAAAATTAAAGACAAAACTGCGCGATGACGCTTAAAAAATGAACTTTAAAACTTTTGGCCTAGCAATTTAGAAACTGCAAAAAAAAAAAAAAAACGAAAAGTGCTGGAAATGCGAGATAAGCATTTGGAGAGACGGTGAGATGAATTTGAGGGTGAAGGAAATGAGTGAAATACAGGGGGATGAATGTACGAGTGTTAAAGCGATAAAGGGCATTCCGTAAAGTGCAACGAAATTTCCATGAACATACTGTATGTATGTGTAAAGGGGATTCTATAACTATAATACTTCACTCGCTCTTACATGTTTCTCTCTTCCTTGCACTTTCACGACGCGTACCCTCGTTTTTCCAGCTCATTGACATTCACCCTCGCTCAGTTTGCAGCCCCGCGATTCTTCCGATACGACGAAAAGACGGGTGAAAGAGAGAAATAGCGAATATCGTGATACACAAGTCATGCACTTCATCGCCCGTTTCAATTCATCGGTGTGGTTATTTAATCAAACATCTCTCATGTCCATGAGGGAAGCATAACGCGTTTTACGATGGTCCAACCCTACTTTTCCGCGTGTCCCGACCCTTTTACCCTTGTCTCGCTGGTCCAAGCGCAACCGGGGGGATGAAAAGACCCGCAGATTCCGACCCCAGTACACTAGCACCACGTTTAGAGCCGCAGCGACGAGTAAACGACACCCCAACACGACCTGTATAACACTTATACTCGATTCGCAAGCTCTCATACTCCCTTCCATACACACAAACACACACACACACACACACTCTCTCTCTCATGCTGTATCATCGTGTGCTACACCCCGATATCGTAGAAGCGTGTGCACCGAAACTTACTTTTCCGCCCATTTGTTTCGACAATGGGAATCATGGTCTGTATACACAGGACTGTGGAATTAGCCATCCCCTCCCAGAGCACATAATCGAGGGGAATAAAAGCTTGAAACAATATGCCACTTGCCAGGATCCTTTGCAGTTTGTCTTTTCTTCCCGATGATCGTTGGGGTTGAAAAAGGCATTAGCGATCTTGTATCAAGAGGCCCTTATCTTAAGCCAAGGGGCTTTGGATGATGAGTGTGGTAGATGTGTATGTGTTCCGCGTAGAATTGTCAGTTTGAGTTAAGGAAGTATACAGTTCTGATTACAATATTATATCGTAAATCAATAAAAACATTGCTAATATAGTATTTAACTCTTCCTCAAAGTTCTTAAAACTCGAATTATTGTCATGTAAGCACACGCTTATACTCGAGATACAAAACATCCAATTGTCTAGTGATCGGTTTTATGACGCTCTTGCTCTCCGTATTTGCATAACAGTGGACAAATTTGCAAATTTCTTTTAAAAAATTAGCATCAGATCTTATGCGGAAGGACTGTCACTTCTAGCCACTGCGATTCTCAAAATTTCACAAAATGAACATGGTTTTTTAAAATAAGATTGAAAATACGGAAATACGGAATTCAATTTTATTAAAAAAACCATGTTCATTTTGAATTGGTCATTCATATTTGAATCAACAATCAATACTTGTAGTAAATGATTTTGATTGATACCTTGGAGACCTTGTAAACTTGAAAAAGTGATTATTGTGGTCGAAAAGTGGCGTGAAAAAAATTGGAAGAAGGTAAGTCAAAAAACGACGTGTCATCGTTTAGGGGATAAGTCATGCTTTCAAATAAGCCAAGAAACACAGACATCGCCAATTTTTTGGTTGCCTGACATCATTTTGAACGAAAAAAAAATATTCTTTACGTGTTAATTAGATGGGAAATCTAAATCTTCGTTGAGCGACCACTAAAATACAAGCTACAGCGCCCTCCTTGAACGAGGACCACTTTAATGTCAAAAGTTGGAGTAATGTCAAAAGAGTGGTAGGAGCGAAGAAAAAAAAAAGTCCATTTTCGATACACCCTGATATATATAAGTATATAAGTTGCACTGGAAATCGCGAATTAAATTAAAAATAAAGTGAGAACCAGTTTCATTTGTCACAAAAGATTGCTTTTAGCTTCGCCATGTCCGAATTTTATACGGCTGCACGTTGTGCACGAGACGTGAGGTAGATACGCGAGCGGCCTTTTTCCACAGAGTACACCGTAGTCGTCGATCGTAAGTCACGCCATCGCGGAGGTCGTGTACATACACACAGGCACACACACATACACACAAAGTAGTCTCGTTGCAAGTACCCACAAATACAGCAAGATGAAAGTGTGCTCGAGAGAGTCCGGTGTGCGCTCTTTGTTCCCGGCAGATTGCCCTGTCGCGATTATAATTAGTCGAGGAGACATTAATAAGCAGCTTTGCACAGCAATTCCACCTGTACTCACAGAAGATTACAAAAAAAAAAAAAATTTCAGTCCTCTCGCTCTTCCTCCCTTCTTGTTTAACAAAACCCTCTTCTGCGAAAAAAAAAAAACCCTGGAGGGCAACAAAAAATTAGAAAATCAGCCAACAACATGTTATAACAGCGTTAGCCCCATCCCTTATCATATCTATACAAAAACATCCGAGCAATTTCTGCACGATGAGGGAGAACAAATCTCGATGGAGAATCGCGAGAGCGAGCCATATCCTTCGGAGGTTAAAATGTGGGGGTGGTGTGTGTATGTGTGTGTGTGTGTGTGTGTGTGTGAGAGAGAAATCGTTGAAAAGTAAAGGAGTTCTCTCTCGTTTACTCGGAGTCTCCGCACGCGCTAGCTCACCGTGGCTCAGCGAAGTGTAAGTTATTGTTTATGGGACCAGCGACGATGATCTATCGCCATGGTTGTCAGACCATGATAGCGCTATACGCGAGTATATACTTGGCTTGCTCGAGCTTTAAAATGCTTTTCCTATGTATATATAACGTACGCCTCGGGCTATGTAGATAGGTACACTTCGTCGATGGCTAGCGAATAAAAGAGCGTAACTCGCGCAACTTACCTTCTACGGTTAGGTGGGCTACGACCTTTTGTCTGCTAGGAGTCGGTGTATCTATATACTGTATACGTTATGTACAGCGATACTATAGGCCAGCTCAACCCTATTACCGAGTCTCTGATGCCGGGACACGATCAACGAAGGTACCCGGTCTCTTGTCCTCGAAACTCACCCCTGCCCGAATGGCCAATAGCTGTCGTGGGACATGTTGTATATACAAACGCAACCCTACAGTAGCAGCAATTTCAACGCCAAAAGACACACGAAAAAGCCATACGCAGCTTTTCTTATCGTTCTCGATACACTTTTCGTCATGGAATTACATTCACCCTCTGGGAGCTTGGGTGGAAATTTGATCGGGTCACTGGACTTTTTATGTCTGACTCGAAAATATAAGATATTGGGTTACGATCTTTCGGGTCAATTTTTATCGTCCGGTACCAACCCCCGGTTTAAAATGGAGGGATATGTTGCGCATAGCATTTATACTCCAAAAATGGACGGACAAATCTTTACATTGTTTTACTTATTATTTTGTTTCGTTCAGAAATCTTCCTCTATTGAGAAAGTGAGCTGTTAAAATTTTTATTTTTTTATTTTTTTTTTACGAACATCATTTTTGAACTTTTTAAGATTATTTCAAGAACATTGGCCCAATCTCGGAAATGTTTTTATACCGTCACGAGCTTCCTTTGTGAGGAGAGAAAACGAATTAACAAGCTAGTTTTTATTTTTTATTTTCTACTCGGATATTCTCTGGCTGCAGTTTTCATGGGAAAATCGATTGCCCGGCTAAAATTGAGCCGGAAATAATTATGTTTAGATCTCGGATAATAAATTTATTTAATTAAACAGTAGAAAGAAACTTTCAAATGGTAGTTTAATTCTTCGTATAATCAATTCTTGATCGTTGATTGGAAAAAAAACACACACACATACACAAACACACACACACACACACACACAACCGGTACGATCGTGGACTAAGGTCGAACGGATGCGCTTCGGAATCGTCTCAATTAAATGGAATCAATCCGAGAAAATAATCCCGTTTCGTCGAGGATCGAGGCATGTGTCCTCTGCTCGGAGGACATTTGTGCTTCTTGGATTGAAATGACATTATCTTTCCTGTACCGTCGATGCCTATTTACACACCAGTCATCAATACACACACAGTTATATATGTATATATATATATACATACATATACAACTGAGAAGAAAAAAATGATCTTGTACCGCTATTCCTACCACAAATACCGTGATCATGATCAGAATTAATTCTTATTTATTTTTATTTTTTCATATACATGATAATTAGCGCGATAGATTCTCGTGATTAAGCAAAAGATTTTTAATACGACGATTAAAAGGCTGTCGCACGTTTTCCTCAACTTCGAATGTATGTCCGCTTACGCATCTTTGCTCGCCACTTGGGAGGCCGAGGAAAAATATTTTTCCAACTTCTTCTGAATGTATATCTCGTGCAAATCGTGCAAGACTATTAGTTTATACCGCGCACCACACGTGGCGTCAACTATAAATCGATGGATTACAATTTTCCCGGTGTAATTTCAATCTCTTGTGGCGCAGAGAGTTAGAGAGAGTTAAAGAGAGAGATAGAGAGAGAGAGAGAGAGAGAGAGAGAGAGAGAGAGAGAGAGAGAGAGAGAGAGAGAGAGAGAGAGAGAGAGAGAGAGAGAGAGAGAGAGAGAGAGAGGAGAGAGAGAGAGAGAGAGAGAGAGAGAGAGAGAGAGAGAGAGAGAGAGAGAGAGAGAGAGAGAGAGAGAGAGAGAGAGAGAGAGAGAGAGAGAGAGAGAGAGAGAGAGAGAGAGAGAGAGAGAGAGAGAGAGAGAGAGAGTGAGAGAGAGAGAGAGACGGAGAGGTATCCTTCGGCAAACTCTCTCGCAAGATAGCCATCATCATCAAGGCTACTCGGAGAGCATACACATACACTATCGAGAGTGTACGCACTCGTTACTGTTTGATGTCCCTTGACACGGGTGAGGACCGATCATTCGAGTCTCATCTACTCTCTGGCAGTCTCTTCTCTCTCTTTTTTTCTCTCTCTCTCGCCCTCTGTAAGAGCACCTCTCGTTCGCGTTCCGATCGAGGCTTAATACCAACCGCTGTTGCTGCCTCCTTCTGGCCGTGTAAAAGAAAAATAACTCGTTTGTGCGAGCATGAAAATGGTTTCGCGGAAGCGGTGACCGCGAATGGCGAATGTACGCGCGGCTATATATATATTATATATATATATATATATATATATATATATATAGATGATCTTCGTGTTCCCGCTGGTCAGAGAGCTCTCATTTCGCGATCTCCCGCGCACTAGAGTTCCGTATGTGTGCTCGGGGCATCGGTGTACACGCCGAAAGGAAAAGATGACCGCGTAAGAGACGCAACAGCAGGAGACCGAACGATAAAAACTGTACGCACGGCAATATCGTACGTCTCTGGTCGCAGTAATCAAAGAGCTTCCTTCTCTCTCTCTCTTTCTCTCTTTCTTACTGTCATTCGTTGAGTACGTATACAAGCATACGGAATACAGCACCGTATCATTTAAAGAGCATTTTGCAGATATATCTGTAAGCGTACTGTCCCAGAATCGAGAGTGAGAGAGAGAGAGAGAGAGAGACGGAAGTAAAGATCGAGCGGAAAAAACGAGTAACGGGGATGGCACACATGTATGCGTTTAGTGCAGAGAAACTTTTTTCGAAGTTGAACTTCTTGCTGTCATACTACCTCACGAAAGTGTCATTCGTTCCAGGCAAGATGACACCCGAACGCTTTTATTATACCCGGATAATCGGTACCGCACGTATGAACGTGACACGTGAAAAAGCCGCCGATAATGCGAGAGCCGGTGACTTGAAAGACATACCTTTGATGTATTTCCAGCGATGGAAATACTTGCGCGAATCAAGTCCGTTTGTTTGTACTCTCAATGTAATATATGCATTAGCGCGTAAAGTTAAATCTTTCATCACATTTGAACCTCTACCCGATACTTCACTACCCAAATGACACATCTACCGAAATTTAGACTCTTCGAACAAGGCTCCCAAATTACAACTTTGCCGGAAGGTGACTCCACCGGATATGAGCAGTGCCTAAAATCTCTACCAAATTACAAGTCTACCAGACAACAACTTTGCGGCTTGGCTGATGCGGCGAATTATCGGCAAATTACCCCACGTGTTATTCGGGAAATTTCCCGGTTATATACACTTCACATCAGCACCGCCGGAGAGTTGTTTTCCAATAGACTTCTAATTGGACCGAGATGTTAGCGAAAACATCATTCTGAAAGAGATATTATTTGTTAGGCAGCGCTCATATCTGGTATAGTTTTTTTTTCCGGTAGAGGTAATTTGGTAGCCTTGTTTGGAATGCTTCAATTCTGGTAGATATGTTTTTGGTTTCATGAAGAGGTTCCGGTAGAGTCGTAAATGTGCCGATTAACCGTCATATTAGCTCGTCGCTCGATTGATCGCATGCCGTTTACTTCACTACGTTGAATCACATGTTCTACGAGATGGACATACCTACCCTCAAAAAAAAAAACTGAATTCCGCAAGTTGCTTCCTTGTAACCTCTGTGAACGAATTCTCAATTTTGGCTGCTCCTTCGAGGACGCTTGGCAGGGTGCAAAAATCATGGGGATGCCATTGTTTGCAATTTGTTCCTTTACCATCATCTATCATAAGCGCATTCTGTGCTAATCACAGTATTTTAGAAATCAAATTTGCAGCAGTGACGGCATAGCCAATCATTTGAGGCTGACTAACGAATATTGAACTTTAAGTAGAATTGTTATGTGACTCACTTTTGATTGTTGATATTTTGTTTTTCCCTTTACAAAACGAATTATTTTCTTCATTTTTGAGAAAACGGTTTGCTCACTCGTTGCTTGGAACAAGTACGAGTAACCATACCAGAGCGGTAACTCGAGAAAATGAAGTTTCGCGTGTAGCAATATATAATAAGGTATTTAACGAATGGGGTAGAGTACAGGTTCGCTCGGGGTGTAGTATAGTAGTGAGAGATATATGCGCTCGAGCGAGAGAGAGAGAGAGAGAGAGAGAGAGAGAGAGAGAGAGAGAGAGAGAAAGAGAGCTCTCGGGGTCCGTGTGGTGAACACGTCAGCGGAATGGGACCACCCAACTGGCCCTAGTGCCCTGGCGTGTATACGCATATATATATTTACATGATTCTAACTAATATATATATATATACATATATAATGCCAGAGTAGTCGAGATTCTCTTGGTGCGTGGATAAGTAATTTTTTTCATGCCACAATTATGAATCAATGTGGATCATTATATTACGGATTGGTTTAATAGACTGACTCGAAATCAAAAGTTTCGGAGCGATTTAATTCGAAGCTAAAGAGAGTCAAGTTACCCGTGAATAATGAAAATAACGAATAATGAAATCTTGAAACACCGTTGAAACTATTATTCAACGGAGACTGAAATAATGGAACATTGTCATAACTGAAATGTATATAGATACATTTTTTTTTGACAGCCCGATTCTTCGGTAGAAATATTGTTTTACTTTTATGTCCTCGTCAGGTTAAGTTTGCATCGATATATCCAGTTAACTTCGTAGCTCTCTTCGTAATAAATATACCGCCCATCTGAATGTATAAATTTCCACGAGAAACTCTTTCACAAGAGATATCCATATAAAATTATTCGAATGA
Organism: Rhorus exstirpatorius; assembly: GCA_963564615.1. Taxonomy (NCBI): domain Eukaryota; kingdom Metazoa; phylum Arthropoda; class Insecta; order Hymenoptera; family Ichneumonidae; genus Rhorus; species Rhorus exstirpatorius. Next base: position 16,897,288 of record OY751313.1, on the reverse strand, counting down.
CAAAAATGTTTCGTTACTTCGGTGCTCTTTGAGCAGTGAATTTCACAAAGTTCCAAAATTTTCTAGGCAACTCGTAATCCTTGATGGCAGACAATTCAAGTAACGAAAAATGAATCAACATTGACAGCAAAAAAAACATACATATATATAAACACAGCTCTAGATATCGCATATATTCGCGAATAATTAAAATATTTGCGGATGCTAGGAAAGTCAGCGATATATCGGTTATATACAGCCTAAGAAAGAATTCTCGGGGTCATTGGCGTTATGCAGGTAATTAAAACAGCAAACGCGGTAGATTAATCAATTCGGGGGGCCATCAGTGCGAGCGTCACGATGAGTAAGTCTAGACACCCCACCCCCCGTCTTTATCATCTCGGTGCTTTAGATGACCCTGAAAGTTCTCTCTCTCTCTCTCTCTCTCTCTCTCTCTCTCTCTCTCTCTCTCTCTCTCTCTCTCTCTCTCTCTCTCTCTCTCTCTCATAGAGGCGCACCCGTGGGAACAATATTCCAATATGCCTCGATCAACGGATCCCTCTATATGTGTCTCTGGTTCGTTTGATTGCGAAAAAAAAAGAAGAAAAAACGAGCCCCCCTCGACTCAAGAACTCTTATCTCTGCCAATTCTGCAAATTAATAAACTCAACGAATCGCAGGAATTATTTCTGATAGAATATATATTATGATCATCTGCTCTGCGGATCAACGTTGAAGTAACTAATCGCTTAATCTGATAATTGATTCAATTATTTAATTAAATAAAGCTCGACTGTGAAAGTGGCATGCGTGATGTTTGCAACAACAACAACATCGACAACAAATCCACTGATAAATCTCCCAATTTCCCAATCGAATCTACCGTGTGTGGTGTTGTAACGAAGGACATGCTTCTACATGATATGCTGGTGGGGGGTCTTCATATTGCGGAGTTATTTTATGTTTGCAATAACAGCACGCACGTTGTCGTTACCCTATCTTTACGCCGATGTAATTGTCACGTGCGTCTGGCAAATTCGCCGCTCATTGCCTCGTTTCCTCTCGTTAAAATGTGTATACTTACGCATATCCGATTTCTTATATATACGAATCTGGTATGTGGAACTGCATCGCCGTTATGCACTTGCGGAAAAACAACGCAGCGTGTTGATGTTCGTGTTAATATCGAACGTATACGTATATACGCTCGATACAAAGAAAAAGAAGAGCCCAGCGGGGAAGGAGGAGTTGGGTGATTGAAAATGTAAATGGGGATGGAATTAACGATCTGGATCACATAGGGAGTTGGTCGGTGCGAGAGCTCGCGCGTTTTCGCTTCAGAGCTATATGCCTACATCTCTCTCGCTCTCTCTGCAAATTATAATCGCTTGAGATCGAGTGTACTCGCGCGCGTCGCCGATATCAAATGCTCGCGGATAAGGCGAGAGCCACCGCGCGGCACTTCCAACAATGTGTGTATGTGTGTGTATGTGTGTATGTGTTTCGTCCCCTTCTCGCCCGGACTGGTTTCGTGCGGATAAACGATTGGCAATTACCGTGGCGATAAATTCAAGCAGAGAGCCAGGCCGAGAGACGCTGCGAGCGCTCTCCGCGCCACTGTGGCAAGTAGAGATTACCACCAAGTACTCTATACAGGCAAAATCGTTTTTGGCGTACAGTTATTGTCAATACAGCGCTCATTATTGGCCAATCTATCAGCTTATTGCTTGTATGAAACGAGAGGATTCGAAACAAGAGAGACGAAAGTATATGCCGAATAAAAGGTGCTCGAGGAGCCAATGACTGGGTAAAGCTCGAAGCATTCAACCTGCATCGCGCAACACAAGCACGCAATGTAATTTTTATATTTTCTTTTTTGTTTTAAGATACAGTATATAGATACCGAGTCTTTAGGCTCTCTCTACTATGTTGTATATCACGTATGTACATGTTGTGTACCTGATGGTAGTAATATATATGTACGTGAGATGGCGATTGTGAAGCTCGTCGTTATAGTCGGGAGGATTTTACAAGCTCGTAATAATTAAGCAATGAAGAGGCGCGGTCGACGTCACAGGCAACCCACAACGATGAGAGATACAGTTATCGGCCCCTTGAAGAATCCACCTGATAGCGAGAGTCATTATTCCCTCTGGGCTGATCAATGCCTGTTATATGTACTATCGTTTACCAAGTGTGCACTCGGACGGAACAATATTATTGATTGTAATTGAAGAAATGTTGCTCTGTTCGAGATGAAAAATAAGATCTGATTTGCGACCGATGTTCTCCCGAGACGAAGGAGTTTTTGCATTCAAGTGCCATTTTGTACGATAAGCAGGATTATGAAGATGAAAATAGGCAAAGTAGAATTAACGGAGCAGTGTAGATGCGAACAATCAACATATGTCGATCATGATTACTCATCATGGCATAAAAACGCACTTGATGTTGTAAATCGGTATAAAAGTACACGTCCGGCTATTGGGACGTTTACCTTATGCGCAGGATAGGTAGACGGTGAATCGATCTCATTTTTGTAAAATTGGTTTTAGAATTGATAATACTTTTAACTTAGGAACTTAGGAATAGTGCTGGTCATCCAGCACAATGAAGTAATCCTTGTTCAGGACTTGAATCTAATCCTTTCGAGTTCGTTAATAATAAACTTTAGTTACAAGTACTCTCTATAACGGGAAATAGGAGCATATTTAAAACTCTACCCGAAACACTTCACTGCCCAAAAACATCTCTACCAGAATTTAGCATCTCTGAGCAAGCCTAACAAATAACAAGCCTACCCCGAAACAACTCTACGAGCATATGGATGGCTTACAGCTATCTATGGGATGTATAATGGTAAGTTACCAATAGATTAACTGAATAACTCATAGGGTAATTTGCTGGTAACTTCTCATCAGCCATACCGTAGAGTTGTTGTGTAGTAAAACTGTAATTGAGTAGAGATGTTAACGAAGGCCTTATTCTAGTACAGATGTCGTTGGGTCGAGATTTCAACCGCTGCTCACATCATGTCTGTTAGACTTTGTTTTATTTTGGACTTGTAATTCATCGTAATTCATCTAGAAGGTTCTGTTAGAGACGTTTTTAGGTAATGAAGTTTTTGGTAGAGTTTTAAATATGCCGAAGCTCTTCTCGAGACTTTGATGCAAACGTGAAACTTCTCTGGAACGACTGTGTCTGTATATATGTATCCATATATATGCATCAACTGATTGCCAACAAAACGGTGTAAGCCCACACGATGGAGAGTGAAAATCAAAGTGGATTGCGCCCCTTTGTTCCCCAGCATACGATGTATATATGATTCGTTCCATCGACCCCCTGACGCTTTATTATACGCGCCTCACCTTCCAACGCTTCTGGCGCAGCGTCGCCCGATAATAATCGAATTTATTGTAGCCTCAGCGTGGCTTGCACGCCGATTCACGGGGAACGATAATGGTCGATACACGCGCACACCGGCACCCCGTAGGTTCACGCATGAACATCTATTAAGCAAGATTGTACTTTTGCTTTCTGCTTTGCTACAGTTATCACTTGCTACCTTTCGATAAACGTGAGATACGTACAAATGCACGACACATGTGTATCTCAGCGCGTATGTGTTCGTTATTATATATATATAATGGGGAACACAGCAATATTGGGTTCCTGGGAAAATTGAAGATTATGAAGCTGCTGATCGTATCGAAGCTCCGGCAACGATGATCTCACCGGGGCATTCTCGACTTTATCACTTTGTGGATTATTTTTGCAGCAGCTTAAGACCCACTTCAAGGCGGTTTATTGGAATTGATTGCAATTATCGTTAACGAGTATCTCGCTACTTTAGTGTCGGTGATTTTTGCGATGCGATGTTGCGCCGACGGAATTTTTATGAAATTTTTACTTCAGCTTCGAACTTTTAACATTCAACGTGATTTGATATAATATAATTGTAGGATACATGTCCCGTTTTGTCTTTGGGAATGAACAACGTCCGATAGCTTCACGAATATCGCGAGAAACTCGAATAATCGCTTGATTGTAAAAAAAAAGATCAATATATATCTTCGTTGGGCAGAAAACTTTAGTGCTATATTTGATAACTACGTTTAAACATGGTCAAAAGTCAATCTACGAGTAAGGGACACAGCATGAACGTTCCGTGGCGATGCGTGAGAGCGAGAAAGAGAGAAGAAGGGGGAGCCTCACGTGGTTGACTGAAAATGATCAGGGGCTTTCATTGAGGGTTGGGGAGGAAGGGGAGGGAGCTTAAGCGAACGGGTTGTGAGTGAACGAAAGGCGCGAGGGTGGGTAGGGGAGAATGTGGAATATAAGGACGAGGAAAGAAAAAAGGGAGGAAGAGGTGCCTCCGTGATAGATGCGAGCGAACAACCGCGACATGGGTGGCCCTGCCACGTCACGTGGTCAGCCGGTCACCTACTAGCCACCCCGAAGACATTGGTCGAAAAAAAAAAAACGCCGTATCAAGGAGTCCTCTGACTCGTTCCATCATTCATGTTATTTGCATGTTCCAAAATTCAAAAGAGCGTCATCAGTCAGCGGTGAAATCAATCATTGCGGACTGGATACATTTGTCTCTGATAGCAGCCCTGATTATACGATGATGAATATCAGTTGTCTCAGGCCACTCGCTTGGAACATTTCGTATCTCTGAACCGCGGAATTAAAACATGCACCATTTTGTTGAATAGTCTATGGCCTTCCGCATCCTTTTTCTACCCCCTTGAAACTAGTCTTATTTTTCATGCAAGTAGAGTAGTTGGTGAAAAATTGATTGAACAGGTAAATTTAGGCTCAAACATCTGAACGATATGCTTGCAATGCGGACACTGCGATGTAAAGCAACGATTCTCCAATTCTCGTTGAGTTCACCGGGTAATCAATGTGTTACGTCGTCCCTGACTCTCTCCGCGAGCTCGTTGATGATCGCTCTTTTCGGAATAAAGCAGATAAATCCCTTTTGAACGCATGAATGGTAAGATAATAATGAGAGAAACTTTGCTTTGAAAAGTCGAGAAGTTTTTGCAATAAGTTATTACTTCGGACACGATGATTGTTCGCAGACACGAATGAGAATTTCGCATTGCTATACTTTCGTAATAATACACCAGCGCGAATGTCTCTGCACTATTTTTTTTTACCCTTAAGTCTATATTTCCGTTCATAAAATCATACTGAAAAAAGAATACCAGAGTGCAGTATGATCGTTGAGAGAAATGATCTCTTTTGCGAGTCGATACGACGAAGTTACCACGAAAATTACAATGATCTGGAGCATTTAACCGGAGATGAAAGTTCAGTACACCATGGTTAGCAAATACTTGAAGGCTGAGCGAGCTCGCCTGGCAAACACGAGGCGATTAGAGTAAACTACGAGAGCCCCGAGGGGCCAACGGTGGCGACGAACGGTCTGGCCGAGAGAGCATATCGCTCAGCATCCGAGAGTCGCCGGGTATACCCTCTTCCGTGCTATATATCACGGAAGAGCGGAGAAACGATCGTGGATGTAACTTTCTTCGATTCCGGGAAACAAACGACATAAATGCACTGAGAATTAACGCACTAGAGATGTAAAAGAACTACCCTCTCTCGCGATGAAATCCTAAAAGATCCGAGAGCAGCAATAAGATTGTAAGAAACGCGAGTGGTCCAAACTGACAACACTGAGAGAAATCTGGCGTAGTTATCGCGCAACTTATAACGACCACAATTATGAAAATATAGTACAGGCAAATATTTATTTAGTAATAGCAACAATTTTGTTGTTACCGGAACCAAGTTAATTGATTTTTGTGACGTTTTTGATGTAAACTGTTGCGTTTGGCAATTTGTTACCAGAATTATGGATTCTGATTTAGTTAGTTGCGACAGAAGCCGCTATGCTGCACATCCGCTCGAGATAGTTCTCACAAGAAAAGTCGGCCCCCGAGTAGTATGTAAGCGATCAAGCGAACCGAGATCGTATCATACTCTGGCTTCGGTGAAAAATAAAATTTGAGCTCTGAGGACTATTTTTTATACCTGCTGCTCCAATATTGGCGGACGAATGTTCGTGTTTAAGGGGAGAAAATTTTAAAGTAACGAAAATTTGCAATGCAAAGAATACGAAAAAGAGTATAAAAAAAGTCCCACACGCAAACCGGGTCTCAATTGTCATTGCCAATTTCCACTATGTATACAGTTTATATCTTTAAATGCGGGACCAGCTTGACGAGCGTATTTAAAAAGTCATTTAAAGTTCCAGAAGTTCTTTTTTTTTTCAAATTGATGTTTAACTTAGTTTGAACTTATAAAAAAAAAACAATGTGATTATATGACTTTTCGCCAAATAAAAGGCATTATAAAAAACAATGCAGATGCAGGTATTACTGCGGGGCTTAGAGAGACTCGAGGGCATTACTGCGCACAAAATACCATGGGTTGTCCAATTACTGCGTGCCTAATACTACGCGCCTTGTATATAAAGTATAATTATTTTTTAATGATTGCAATTAAATCTCTGATACCAGGTGATCGTTATTAAGTTATTCAATTATTCAATAACTATTATGACATTTAAAGCCGTTTCTGATAAAAATATTTTGTATTTTTACTTAAACTTATTTTGTAATGATAATTAAGGATGTTTTGCACTTACGTTCCCATCCAAAAAGTAAAAATCATTATGAATTTTAAGGGGTCCTGATGAGTTGAAAATTAAAAAAAAAATCAACAACCTCGAAGACACCAAGGATATCGAGTTTCGACAACAATAATACTGAATGGTTATTAATAACAAATTAAATATAAATGTTGATAACTAAATATACAGAAACATTATTGTTCTTTTCCACAACTAGTAACATCTGAACTTCTTTATTATACACAATTTTTCCCATAAATTTCTCTTATTGTTTTTATGTTAGTAATTGAAAACATTTAATTATTTAATCTTTTCTATGCTTCAATAAAATCGTTCCATTTTAAACTATTTTTAATAATTTTATATTTTATTTTTAATAATCATGGGAGTTCTTAACCCTGACTGATTGATTATAGTCAAGAATAAATAATTTAACGAACAAATATAATGAAATTATTGAAACTATGTTATTTCGAGTTGCCGTAACTGCATCCAATTCGTTCTGGCAATTCAAAGCAATGAAGTGGGGCTATTTTTGAATCATAAACTGATGGTTCCTATTATATTTTAAAAAAATTTTCTTTGCGTGTCCCTGGGCCAAATTTGCACCAACTCCTCTATATACATCACCAACGCGTTGGATGATGCAATAAGTTGAATCGAAAGAAGCGCATCGTGTTTATACGATTCGTCATCGTTCAAGCACATAATTTCGTCACATCATTATCGTACTGCTCCACCCCCTTCGTTTTCAATGATTGAATGGTAGAATTGGTAGGAGAGATATACATATATATATATATATATATATACAATGTACATGCGCCACCGATGAGGAAGAATCACTCGGACTAACGATGGGTCAGTGACTCTGAGCTTTCTCGCACCTCTATATTTCTCGCTTTTTCCTCTTCGATATATGTATATGCGCTTTCGAGTCTGCTGCCTTTCGTTCTCCAATTCACATCAGGGAGGAGCCGTAACGAAGCGCAACGATATCGGTTCTTATGGCAAAGATATCGAAGAGGAAGGAAAGAGAAATGAAAAAAAAGCGAAGAGAGAAAGAGGGAATGAAGAAAAACCGAATGATATATATATATATATATATATATTGTATATATTTCGGTAGCTTGCAGAGTTGGGAGGGGTGGCTTTAATTAGTTGGAATCGTCGCCACGTCGTTCTTCCTTGTCGTCGTAGTCTCGCTACGTCCCTCCGGAGGCAACAATCGCCGGAATTAATTATGTCGCGGATAAGGAGCCCCTTTTGCGAACTCTTTGACCTTCCGACGCGCGCCGCCTCTCCGGCCATTTGGCGAAAGAGAGAGAGAGAGAGAGAGAGAGAGAGAGAGAGAGAGAGAGAGAGAGAGAGAGAGAGAGAGAGAGAGAGAGAGAGAGAGAGAGAGAGAGAGAGAGAGAGAGAGAGAGAGAGAGAGAGAGAGAGAGAGAGAGAGAGAGAGAGAGAGAGAGAGAGCAGCCTCTCGATAATATCGACGACCGCGCGCACCTCTCAAACCAGAGAAATCTCATTTCTTACTCTACCTTTCCAATCACGGTGGCAGTTACATTTCATTATCGCGAAAGAAGCTTCAAGAGATTGCCGAAGGGCTATTAACATCGAAAGAGTTACGCAACAACGATTTTGGTTCAGCCAGCTTAGCAACGAAATATCTCAACCTTGGGCTTAATTTAAATTTCCGTTTGATCTTTAAAAAAAAAAAAACTAATAATAATTGCTAAGTTTAAACTCGTCCAGATCGGTAGAAAGTCGAAAAAATACTCGAAGCTCGCACATTGTAAATCAATGGACCATTCACAGTGAATCATTCATCGGTAAGCCATTGAGGTTTCGTTAATTTCCAAAGGTTACTTTCCATTAGTTCCATCGAAACGAACAACACAACGTTGGTTGAAATTTTGATTTTGACGATTCGCTTCATGCCCTCAAAAAAAATGAAGTTTCAACAACAAAAATTTCGGAGCTATACAGTAAAATCAATAGATATTCCAATCGAAGAATTCGATATTAAATTTTGCCTCCCCCAAGCTCGGTGATTTATTAGCAGATTTATTAAAGATAAAAAATTGCATTGAAAGCTACGGATTGGTTTTTTTATTTGAATAAACCGAACGGCACCTTTTCAGCAATTTGCACAAGTCACCCTCTATCGTATTTCCAATAAATTAGTACCATTTTTTTTCAATAATCTTCAGATCACGTGCCGTATCTACGATCGTCAAACTCTATAGCAGATAAATCGATAAAAGAGCAAGTCGCGTATGTGAGTGCAAAAGTTATTATAGAAAGTATGTCATTGAAGCTTCGTGGTCGACCAAAATGAAGGAGTCAATTGATCGTGTTATTATCAGCAAACGATAAGTGCATTAGCACTTTGAAGAAGTGCCAGAGGCCACGATAAACATCGAGGCATTCGTCTATGCAATTGCGTGTGCGCTGTTACTTGCTGTGCGGGGAAAAAAGAATAAAAGAACGCAAAGTAGCCGCGATTTGAGAGCCACTGGGCCGTTTACAATTAAGCAATGTAACCGAGTCGCAGACGCGTGGAGCGTCGTGTGTGGTCCCCGGCGTTTGAGTCCCACTTCTTTCCTCCTAGAGAGAGAGAGAGAGAGAGAGACATAGAGAGGGAATGAGAATAAACCCTCTCGTTCATCCTGTCTCTACTTCGTCCGAGTGTACACCGTTTCTGCTCTCTTGGCTCTTACTACTTCCATCCCCCTCCACTATACGTCACCGCGATGCGGTGCTATAATCCCCACTACGTCGTCCTGGGCGCCTCCACCGGGTGCTGCTGTCGCTGCAGTGCGGCCACTGCCCGTTCTTCGTTCAAACCGTGCACACAGCAGCGCGCCCGTTGCATCTTTTTCCTCTCGTGGCTCGCTGATACATTTGCGCTCCTTTTCGCGAATCCTTTTTTTTTTATTTTTTTTTTTTATCCTGTGTGCGAGAACGCCGATCGAGGTATCTTCCGGATGAGTCATCGACGAGGCATTCCTCCTCGGGAATTTCCCTACTCGACGATTCTCCCGCAATTCTTGCTTGCTTCTGGCTCTCGAACCTCAAAGATACGAGGAAATTACAATTTTCCTGGGATTCATTATATTTGTAAACGTCGATTTATAACTCTATCAATTATCGACGGTCGTTTGAGTTGCGCAACTTTAATTTATGGTTATTTACCAATTATACTTTGTGAAAAACTTGATCTATTTGTAATTCGCGTTGCTATAAAAAAAAAAATATTTTTCATTATTTCTTCCTCGCAGATGAAGCTTTGTTTTAATGGAAAACAAAATTTTACGATTTTCATGCCAGAGTTCTCAAAGTTTAGCAAAATGTCTGAAAATCACATTGATAAAACATGTCTGGACGTAAGGTGAACATCCGAATAGCCGGACGTGTATCAGTAGCCGGACAGCCCATGTTAAACTATATCTATATTAGGGTGTGTCGAAAATGGACCTTTTTTTTTCTTCGCTCCTACCACTCAAAACTTTAGGTTTTGACATTAAAGAGGTCCTCGTTCAATGAGGGCGCTATAGCTTGAAGTTTAGAGGTCGCTCAGCGAGGATTTAGGTTTCCCATCTAATTAACACGTAAAACAACGCCCTCCTTGAACGGGGGGGGGGGGGCCTCTTTAATTTCAAAACCTAAAGTTTTGAGTGGTAGGAGCGAAGAAAAAAAAGGTCCATTTTCGACACACCCTAATATAGATATAGTTTAACATGGGCCGTTCGGCTATTGGGACGTTTACCTTATGTGTGTTGGCATAGCAAAATTCAAAAATCTGTAAATTGAAAACGGTTTAAGCTGCACCACTGCTTTTTCGTAGACTATTAAAGCAGTACAAACCCTTATTTCACTGCAATTTTCGTCAAAATTCCTCGAAAATTACAAATTTAGTGGAATTTTGAAATTTTCAAAAAATGTCCGTGGTCGCTCTAACTTCCGCAAAATTTGAGACATGGGCTAAATTTTTTTCTATGCAAATAAGCTAGTGGACAAGGATATTTGGTATTGAATGTGGTGACAATAGCTTGAGTGGTTGAAATTCTTTAAAATTTTGAAATTTTCGCACCATGTCTGTTTGCGCTTTAAATTTCGTAAATTTGGAGCTATCAAGCCAAAACTAATTGATAATAATCGGCTAGAGGATAAGGATGTTTGGTATTAAATTTGGCAAGAATCGCTGGAGATGTTCGGATTTCACAAAATTGTGAAATTTTTGAAATATATCTGTGATCGCTCTGACTGTCGCAAATTTGAGATTATCAACCAAAAACAAATTGCACAAGTAGGCTGGAAGACAGGCTATTAAATTTCGCAAGAACAAATCGAATTTATAAAACAAGCGTGCAAATTTGAAACTTTCGAATTGCTTTCTCATTACAAAGCTTTATCTATGAGGAAGCCTAAATTAAGAAAGCCATCTCCACACTTATGAAACTACGAAAACCATCCTCTCGTAGAGGTAACTTTATAGTGAGGAAGCAATGCGCAAGTTTCCAATTTACACCCTTCTTTTTATTTATACTATGCACAGATTCAGACGAAAGGTTTGATAGCGTACGTCATTTCACCACTAAATGTTACAAAACGATACGTATCTTTTGAACGAAATTAATAATGGAATATTTGTTTAAAAATTCGTGCAAAATTGACGGTGGCCAACTGCCTGAAAATATCCATTCATGTCTCAAAGGTATTAGACTGATGAACATTTTTTTTTATGATTCAAAAGTGAAAATCAAAACTTTCACGTCACTAATATTTTTTGCTGCTATCATATAGAGTGTTGACCTTGCATTGAATTGAAATAGCACGTTAAAGAAAATATAAAAAAATCTCCAGTCCCATTTCTTAAAAAATACAGATTTATGATCGTACAGTTGCGAAGTTTTTTAAGGACAGTGTGAGGACCGAGGAAGGTCAAAATCGAGGTTAACATGGCATGGAATATCTGACCTAGGCGAGTTGACTCTTGAAAAAAAAAAAAAAAAAAAAAATTGTAACAAGTTTTTCCAACTTGCATTCTCGGTGGAAAATGAAATAACATTGAATCGAATGAAACAATCGATCGATGACTTTGTCATCAAAGCCATCGAGAGTATAGCTGCAAAAACAAAAAATTCCATTGATCAATCTGCCGAAGAATGCGGAAGTTTTGAGCAATTTCTCAGAGCGATCACCCGAGATAATAAATTTAAAAATTCACTCTGCGAAATACATCTTCGTGGTGGAGAGAAAAAAAAAGAAGTTATTAAAAAAAAAGTCGTTCAAGCTCGGTCGGTCGACCCGTAGAAAGGATGAAAAAAAAAAAACAAAAATAGAGAAAAAGAAGTTCAGGAATATATCGTGAAACACACACGATGTTGTAATATACAGTACGGAAAGGATAGAGCTGTGTGACGTGCCCGTTGAGAATCGAGCAGGACGTGTTTAGAGTTGAAACTTGTCTAAAGGCGCGGACGCGTAAAGAAGGACATGGCACTATGGAAACTAAATACCTATATATATATATATATATATATATATATATATATATATATATATATATATATATATATATATATATATAGTGAAAGATGTAGATAAGTGTATAATGGAATACCTGATGATGGAGCGCCTAGGTCGGGATGAACGGGAGATCGTGCCTCGTGTATATAGCCACGTCCTGAAAACTGTCAAAAAGTATTCCACGAGTGGCGGGAGATCGTCTCACTCACTTAATTCCCTTCGGCAAAAGGTCTTGGAGTCACTGAATATTATACTTATTTTAAATAAACATACATATATATATATATATATATACATACAGCCCCGACGCACTTTCGGGTGGCCGGTTTCAATTCACCGAAGGCTTTCGTCCATATCCTAGGCAACACGATACGGATCATTTTACATTTTTAGACTTCGATGCTAGAAACCAAGCAGGATTTGCGATATTTTTATGGGTTATTGAGAAGTTCAGAGATGGACGACGATGTAACTCGGTTAGCCTTTTAGTTGACATTTATATATAAGGAGTAAAATTTTATTCTTATCAATTATCGGTAATAAGAAGTGTTCGATTGAAAAATAATTTTTGTTGTCAATCAAATAGCTGCGAATAATATAGCAAAACGTGCACATGTTTTGCTAGGGAAGTTCCGTTTTTATCATTTCTGTCTGTAAAGGTAAATGTCCCAATACCGGACCATCTAAGATGCTATAGAAATTCTAACCTATTTTTCACGGACAAACACCGACGCTCCAAAGAAATTCGCTTATGGCGAATGCAAAGCTGGTGGATTGTAGTTTCGAAAACTCAGGCTGTCGTTATAGTTCTATATGATTAGTAGTTAATGCCTCATAAGCAATAACATCGGCGATTGCAGATGTACTAGAAGTTAGACCAGCATGATTGGATATGTCCCGATATCGGACCATAACGTGCCTCTATTGGCAACCACCAAAAAAAAATCATGGTTTATGGTAATATTATATGAGAAAATACGATATAAGTATACTTATCGAATACTTGTCCTGATATTGATCATATATCGAGCCACTACATGGTACGTTACGAACGTTTCCACTTTCCGGTTTTAAGGTTATGATCGATGAATTTCGTGATCCGCTACTGGGTCTAAGCCGAATCGCATGCGCGTCTCAATTCCCGGACACGTGGTTCGATTTGGGTACAACATGCGTTTGGCGTGTACCAATAACCGCGTGAAGGAGAAAATTATCACTTTACAAGCGATACTATTTTCTTTCGAAAATAGTCAAAACCACTGAGAAATGGCAGCGATAAGCTTTCGCGATTCGCCTTAGCATATATCTGATTAGCTGCAGAGTTCAATTCTGTAATTGGCATTTATGCGTTCATTTGAAATAAAATGAACAGAAATTTGGGAACTATTCAGAGCATTCTTATATACATGCATGAAGAATCATTCATATTAATTCAATCATTATTTTTTTTTTTTACTTTCATACAATTAACTCTTGATTATTTGTAATAATTGGATAGGTGGTCCAAAACTGGGACATGGTCCGGTGCTGTGACATTCACCTTATATGTCATTTTTCGTTGTTGACTGCGATGGATCTCGAAAAAGGATCGTTCTTTGGCGAACGAGACCTTCTGCCCTTACATCGGTTAATGAAGAATTTCATTTGTGTGTGTGTGTGTGTGTGTGTGTTTATAGGATGTATTGTAAATATTTATGTATATTTATATAGAGATGAGTTTGATGCCAGGGCGGAGAACGGCAGGTGACGTTGCATTCATGCATGAGAGTGGCGCGAGTTCATCTCGTGATCATTTGGCGTTTTCTCGTCTGTTTCTTTCGATCGTGTACCTCCTAAAAACAAAACTTCGTTCGCGGTGTTTCCGAGAGGAGTCTCGTGCAGTGAACGTAGCAGCGGAGCACCGGTTTTCCTCGTACGACGTACATAACTGATCCTTTTGAGCTTCTCGTCGTGTCCCGTCTTGATCCCCGCAGGGCCCCCAACAATATAGCTCTCGATGCTGATGTCGAACGCATCAGGAGGAAGAAAATTTCGTGATCCTCGTGATGGTCTCGAACTCAGCCTTCTCTTCATCCTCTCTCTCTCTCTCTCTCTCTCTCTCTCGCATTTCTGTTCTTCCCTCTCTCTCACTTCTGTTGCCGTAGGGCCCACACATCGAGTTGCCGGAACAACTCACCGCGATCGTCGATTGAGCCATTAAGTTTCGAATCCCAAAGATTCGCGGAAGCGCGACGAGAGACGCGAGATCGAGAACAAGAACTTTCTTTTGAAGAGATGAGTTCTCTCTCTCTCTCTCTTCTCTCTCTCTCTCTCTCTCTCTCTCTCTCTCTCTCTCTCTCTGTGTTTATCTCTTATTTTATTCTCTTTCGTTATATGCTGTTTCATAAAATTAATTTTGGAATCCGCGCACGCACCATCTTCGTCGATAATTACGCGAGAAATAAACGATTTCATATCCGAAGAAGGAAATCCTTTTGAATTTCGAACCTTTGGTCTTGCTCGTATTGGAATTTCATGAAAATCGTACCTCCTGCCAGGACATTGAGTAGAGGAGAGTAGGGTACAGCCAACATCCAAAACTTAATTAGGGCATAAAAAAATATATATATATATATCAACCTAGGCCCAGTGATAATTCTTTTGTATATATTTTGTTGTTTATATCTTTGAAAAATCGTGTACGATGGTTAAGCCCGATATTTTTGTGAAATAAATGTGTCATAATGAATATAAATCGAGCCTGCAAAATGATCACTCCAGCAAGGAAAAGTGATTAAGTTCATGCGGGCCAAAGTGATAACGATAGGATTTAAAAAACTCGAGCATTTTAGTAATTAAAGTAGAGAGTTTTATGTACCTGACATTTAATGAACATAAAATATATTACACAATATTGGCTCAATATTAACAATTAACAGTGAAACAGAGATACCGCGGCCGATATTGACAATTTACATGGCACCCTCCACGAGGTTAAATTGAAGTTCGAGGGCTACCAACGCTCCCGTCGCAAATGGTCACTTTATCCTGTCCAAATTCCCCCGAATGTAACGTAAGAACCATTTGACTGAAAACTTTATGCAAATCATATGTGTGACAAAAAAAAACTAATTGTATCATCATGGAGCGAACGTTAAGTACAACGAATCTAGGAAAAAAGCACCTAGTTCGAAAGTGCGATTTCAGGTATAATCCGAAATCTTAATTGACCGAAATTACCGATTTACACGGCGTGGAGTAAAATTCTCAAATTATTTTTGAAGTATTGAATCTTTCATGCTGTTGAAGTATTTCATTTTGTGAAGTATTTCAGCACAAATGCTCGTTGCAAATAAGCATCTGTCAGCTAGAAAATATTTGAGATGATCACTTATTTCTCGCATGGCGCCACATTACCCTAACGTGTAAGACCCAAAACGCGATTAGTCGTAAATAAAAATGCTTACTATAGCAAATATATTATTTATAGTCTTCGTAGAATCCATAAAATAATGTGTTTCTGTAGCTCGCGTATCATATCTGTTTCATCGAAAAACACGTCAACGTCGTTATTGCGGAACAGATCTAGAATAATGAATTCCTATAAGGAAACCTTTCCGCTCGCTTGAAGATCACAAACTCCCCGCTTGTTCCTCTCGGTCTTTGAGATGTAATTTATTGGTCAATCGGAATGACGCATTGCGGTGTAAGGTGACACGTCAGCGTTCGTAGCTGATCATCAATTTTAATACTAATAGCAGTCGTCAACGGAGCAGCTCCGCACACGGTTCGCTTTTCCTTCATCTCCTTAGATCACTATCCCAGCAACAAAGAAGCACTCTGCGAGTTTGCTGTAAAAGCCACGCATATACCTATGTTATCCTCGCGATATTGGTAATAGAACCTTCAGCCTCACGAGTGACTATATATACATAGACGCGATTCATCGCGCATCTCATATGCGCGCCAACGATTGACCGATGTATAAATGACGAGAGAATAAAATACCCGGCATTTTCTCGTTCGATCGTTAAAGATCACATCGCTTGGCGTCCTCGAGCGTATAGTAATTATTGTGGGCAACGATTGATGCGTGTAGACATCGATTGATGCTTGCACCGATAGAAAAACCAATCGATCGATCTTAACTCAAGCGTTTGTCCGTTTTAGCCAACTAAATCGGTTGGAACGAACCGAAATTCAATGTTTCGACGTAACTTTCGAGCGATAAATTTTACTTGCGTTGCCAAGTGATACATTAAATTAGGCACGAAACAGGAGGATATTAAAAAAAAAATTCTGACCCGTCGTCTTTGGATCGATGAAGCAGGTAGAATTACAGAAAACTTGTGAATGAATTTCAACCATTGGAGCGACTTTTGCATCTTTTAATTGCAGAATTCATTCATATTAAGTTTTGTGACCGGAATTTTTGGTGTCCGTCAAGTTTGGTCGGATCCCAACTAAGATTGGTTAGATGCGTCAGTGAGAGGATCATCAACCTCTGTACATTTGACGATTATTCAGCAGTGATCCGGCCCTTGAAAATTTTGAACAACAAGAGGAAATTCACTGTAAACGCTATTTCTCGTTGTACAAGGAAAATAATTCGGGAACTTGATGTTTTTGTACGATCCTTGATCAAATTATCAAAATTAGAAACGCAAAGGATGGATCCCTGAAAAACGATTTTATAAAAATTCTTGCTGCCGTGTATCGACTCCCTGAAAGGTCAGAGTGCAAAGAGGGTTAAACGTATGGAAATCGTATCTCCTCGTTGATTAATAATTAATCGGGAGGGAACCGTCGATTCGTAAAGACGTTGAATAAGGAGACGTAGCAACGAGACAACGACGACCATGTTCCCGTATCGCAGAGCCTTGCATGCGGCAAACTAACGTCCGTCCAATACGTCCCTGTCAGATTAGGATCGTTGGCTTGACAGACTCGCGCTTCTGTCTGTCACTGGCCTGCTGGGAAGCCTCCCGCAGTACGCACACATACACACAGATACATGTGCGTGTACGAATACACCAAGAAGCGTGCATACACTTTACTTGCCATGGTGGCGTCTTTACGGGGTCAAACACACGCTTACTCCTCCGGAGATCCATAACAACGATATTCATTCTCCTTCTTTAATCTTTATCTCTCTACCTCTCCCTCTTTCTTTCTCTCTTTCTCTCTCTCTCTCTCCCTCTCTCTCTCTATCTCTTTGCCTCGTTTCTTTCGCTTTGTGAGTCCTGGAATCCTTACAAATGATTCCGAGAAATGAGACACGCGCCCTCGTAGACAAAAGGCTGAAGCGAGACGATGCGTGTATGGGTACATGGGAAGACCAGCAGCCCAGGCATTAACCTGGCATGTTCGGCATTCCTCGCTGGGCTCCGCGGAGACGCCTGAGAGAGGTCAAGTCTCGCATTATTTACGCATTCATCTTGACCAACGAGAATATTTTATATCTGTACCCTATACATATATATCGAGGGCTTAGGACCAAAAGGGCGTAACCCACTGTTTTTCGACTTTTCATTACCTTACTGCCATAAGGGCGTATCCCCAACATTAACACGGAAGTTCCATAAGAGCAAAATTAATCAGCCTACAGCCAGAAGGGCGTAAGCCCACTACAATACTGCCAGAAAGGCGTAAGCCACGAAAAATAAAAAAAGTGGCTTACGCCCGTCTGGCAGATCATTCATCATTTTTTCCCGGATTTAAATCGCCTGATTACAGCCAGACGGGCGTAACCCTCTTTTTTTTATTTTTCGTGGCTTACGCCTTTTTGGCGGATAACCGGTCAATTTTTTCCGAATTTCGATCGTCTACTTACTGCCAGAAGGGCGTTACCCCAAAAAAATTGAAAACTTGATGTGTGTAAGATGCTGGCCAGTTTTCCATCTTTCTGGCCAGTTGATGGCCAGTAAACTGTCGAGTTCCAGATTAGGTGTGTAACGCAAATCTGTTCAGTGCCAGTCTTGGCAGGCTGACGAGTTGCTGGTCAGAAAAACTCGGTAGTTGCTGGTCAGGAAACTATTCGCTATTTGCTAATATTTTTTAATGCGAAATATAAACAAAAACGAAATATACCATTTTCAAAATGGTTGCATGCGCATATTTAGTCGTTGCTATAGTTAATACTCGAAATTTAAAAATTTTTCAAAATAAAATTTTTTTTTTTAAATTTCAAATTTTTCAAACTTTCAATATTTTCAAATTTTTCAAAATTTTCAAAGGTTTCAAAATTTTTAGAGGTTTTAAAATTTTCATAATTTTTAAAAATATTCAACATATTCAAAATTTTTGAAAATTTTGAATATGGTGAATATTTTTAAAACCTCTAAAAATTTTGAAACCTTTGAAAATTTTAAAAAACTTTTTAAATTTCAAATATTTTTGAAAATTTCGATATATTTGAAAATTTTGAAAAATTTGAAACTTTTGAAAAATTTGAAAATTTTGAAAATTTTGAAAAATTTGAAAAATTTTAAAATTTAAAAATTTTGAAAAATTTGAAAATTTTGAAAATTTTACACACACACGTCACACACACACACACACATCACGTTTTCAATTTTTTTGGGGTAACGCCCTTCTGGCAGTAAGTAGACGATCGAAATTCGGAAAAAATTGACCGGTTATCCGCCAGAAAGGCGTAAGCCACGAAAAATAAAAAAAAGAGGGTTACGCCCGTCTGGCTGTAATCAGGCGATTTAAATCCGGTAAAAAATGATGAATGATCTGCCAGACGGGCGTAAGCCACTTTTTTTATTTTTCGTGGCTTACGCCTTTCTGGCAGTATTGTAGTGTGGGCTTACGCCCTTCTGGCTGGAGGCTGATTAATTTTGCTCTTATGGAACTTCCGTGTTAAAGTTGGGGATACGCCCTTATGGCAGTATAGTCCGTTTTTTGTGAGTTACGCCTTTCTGGTCCTAAGCCCTCGATATGTCTTATGTGCTTCCAGCAAACAAAGGGGCGTAATTTTCTGCTCCTGGGTTTTAGTTGGAGAGGCGTTACGTCCTTTTTCATGGTAACAGTCATTGCGTATATGTCCCTTTCGCGATGACACCGCATTGACTTTGCCTGATGGCTGATGCGTCATGGTCAATCCGAGACACCACTAATCCCCCGGAAGTTCGTCTTTTTTCCGTTACTTCATTTTATTTCATGTTAAACAGAAAAAGAAATCGGCGACTCTCTGTTGCAATCGACATTTATTTATAGCAGTTGTTTTTTTTTTACTCATCGGTAGTCCGAGATTTAAAATTTTACAGAAATTTAGAAGTTAGAAGAAATTTGGCTTTCAATTATCCTAAATAATTCTCTGAAAACTTGCCTCTAAAAAGAATGAATTATTTAATTGGACATCGATAGAATGAAAAGTACATTAATGCTCGCACATATTGATGAGTCTCTTTCGTAAATCGTTGAGATAATTAATTATAAGCTCGTGTCAATGTTATCGCCTGTTCAAAATGAATGTATCATCTGTTAAAAGTTTCCGCGATTATAAAGTAATGGGGGTTTGCATATTTTCAATTAAATTTTACAATTTATTCACTCGGTTTTTTTTTTTTTTTAATTATAAATCTTTATTAATTACTTCTTCATACTGAAAGTATAACAATAAAATAACACACATTTTTCGTATTTTGGCTTACTGGACTAGCAGTAATTTTGCTTCCTAGTGACAATACGATTCCCCTCTGTGCTCACAACTCTTCGTAATGGTTCAAAAGCCTTGAACTGCCTTCTTACGTTATTGAGCTGAGGTGAGTTTAAAAGTTTCATATCGATTATCGAAACGGAACGATCGAGTTATGAATTTGTTTTTAGAAGGGTTTCTATTTTCTTTGCTCAAATGTCGTTTTACTTCGTGAATTAGACCTGCGAATGAAGCGAAATTTCAAAGCTCCAACGATTGGGAAGAGAATGAACCCGCAATGAGATGAGTCTCGCCTTGAATTTTTTTTCATTCTTTATCCGAACAAATCGTCAAGTTATTTTAGAATAGTTTACCGATCCTGTACAGAGCTATCTCATGTTTTTTTTTTTTTTTTCAATCCACGAGTTATTCGCATCCACGGCTTTAGTTAGGAGGCCGATGCATATATACGACTGAGAAATATTGCGGGCCAACACGCGGTCATCGATATCTGATCGTCGCGCGAAGGAACGGCCATTCGTTTTCACATCTCGCGTATATCTTTAGCACGCAACACGATTTTGCTTCGAAGCCTGCCCCGTTCGCTGGTGAGATTGTGTCGAGCTTGGAAAAGCGACGATGAACGGAAGTCGCTTTTCGTCTCTGATACACGCACGTCATTTCTTCGAAGAGGTTTCAGGCCCATGGATTCTTCGACCGGACCGTCGGAGAGACGATTATGAGCGTGTGATGTTGGGGATGTAGATATATCTATCTGGCTCGTATATATATAATATCATTTTACCTGTCCCTTGGCCCTTCGTGTACTCCAAATGCCGGCTATTACTTTTACCTGTCGAAACATCGGAGTAAGAATTCACTCAACGAGAAATCCTGATAGCACTTTGTCATTCGGGTCCCCTGAAAAAAAAAAAAAAAACAAAAAATGGGGAAACACTTTTTGTTCTCCCTGTAGAGGGTCATCAATGAAAAATCGTCATGAGTATCATCAACCAGGGACGTAAATTATGTACTAAAAGTCAACATATCATTCATCCGAATTTCTTCAAAATTTTACTAACCATAACAAAGAAAATCAATTCAAAGCCCGATAATATATCTCCTCTGCATTAAACATTTAAAGGTTCTCATGCTAGGGAGCTACTATTCATTTCCAAATGATTCCCCCATGCTATATATACATGTGTATACATATAATGCTATCTACCGTGACCCATTGAATTAAGGACTGGTGAAATATACACAAGTGCCTTTGAGATCGGGTAGAGCATCGACCGGGTCAATAAATTCGCCGAGTGTGTACCGGAACTCTCGACAGAGGGTTTCGCTCCCTCGAACATATAGCAGACGATTGCACACACACAGGCCAGACACCGAGGTGACGAGAATTCTCGTATTATACGAGAGAAATTAGATTACGTGTGTACACGAGAGCAGGAATTTTATAGACGAGCTGCAATAAATTATTCAACAATAAATTATTTAAAAAAAAAAAAAAAAATAGATAACGTGAAATTAACGAAAATTGGAGAAAGGTATTAGCATTGCGTGCTTACCTGCTTAAATCTCAGTAGATTTAGTTGGATCCTGAGCAGATCTAATAAGATCTACATCAAAACTAATTCAGATCTAGATAAATGTACGATATTCCAAAATTTAGATATACGTAGATCAAAAAATAAACTGCGTAGATGTAAATGTGATTTATGTGTACATCTAAATTAGTTTTACCTAAATTTTCAAGTGTAACGGAGAGAGCCCGGCTGTTCAAACATCTTAAAAAAATTGACGAGTGCTGGCTCAACACTTTTTTTTTTTCTTGCCACGTCATTAAATTCTTGAACGAGGAACCTACAGCCTTAATGTAAACTCGTTAATTGTTCTTTAGTGATATGGACATCTGGAACATTTTAAATTGTCAAAAAGCAAGTATAAATCTCGCCTAGACACGATGATGTTGCTTCTGGTACATCCATATATACCCGCGCAGCAGGTGGATGCGGTGGTCTGACGTTAGGGTTAAACGAGGCGTACGGACTCCCTCAGCGTTTCAACCCTCCGTAACTCACTTCTCCCGTGAGTATTTTGCCCCATGTTGAGGTATATAATATACCGCATACACCCATATACATATCTGTGTCTTTACGAGCGATATCGTAAACAAGCTTGTATACGGGGGTTTCTGCCACTTCTCGCTGGTTGCGTAGGCGTGGCTGCATATCCCCGTAAACGTTCGATATCAGCGATGGCCACCTTTCGACTGTAAATCAATTGATATCTCGTTCGCCACTGGGCGCGAGAATCTCGACGTTTTCGCCGCCATCGAGGGCAATCCCCGCACGTTATACATATATATATTGAAATAGGGGTTGAACGAGACCCATGATGTGAGAGCCATTCAGCTTGAAAAGGCGACCGAAGGGGTGAGATCGTGTTGCTCTAGAGATCGCGAGGAGACTGCGGAAAACAGGCATGCGCCAAATTCGGAATATGCCGCGTATATATACCCAGCACGCGAACACCGCGAATCGACCCGCCCTGAAGCTTTTTATGTCTCCCTCGAAGAGCGACCCTCGACTCAACGTGAGAAGCGGACATACCGAAAAAAAATGCATCGAAATCACTTCGTAAACATGCGTGAACAAAATTTTACTTTCCGAGGGCTTCGTGTTATGAAAATTTCGTTATGAATCGATTCCTCGGCTTATGAGGGGGAGAAAAAAATACATATCAGAGCTGGGCAGTACTTCAAGTACCCGTTATACTTTCGATATACCGGAAGTACAGTACTTGAAGTACAAAGTACTTTACAAGTATTTCAAGTATCGTATTTAAATTTCCAAGTACTTGACCTTCACTTTGAGTATTTGTACTTAAATTTTCAATTACTTTCCTGTACTTCAAGTACTTTTTCAAGTACCAAGTATGAATTACTTTTGAAAACGTTTTGCTAATGATTGCATGTATAACGCCTTTGAATATATAATTAAGGAACGCTCTGCGCCATCTTTGATTAATATTGTAAGGAATGACCGTTGAAAGGCTCAAGCTATGGTAGTTACCGGTGTCATTTTGTCAATACAAAGCGCCGTTTTTAACAATCCGTATATTATATTCTTTATTTTTTCTTTTTCAAACCTGAAGCTAAATAAATCCCAATTACAATCGTTGATGCTATTTTTAAAATTATTTCTAATTCTTCGTTTAAATATTTCTGTTCCAATCTGCCTATAACCTTAGTGATTTGCAGAATCTGACAATATGTTTTGATACAAAGCTTACTCAAAACAGAAAAAAATGAATTTAAAGAGTACGTAAGAAATTAAATATAAGTACTGGAACTTACGAGATATATACCTGAATACTTGGAAAGTATTTGAGACTTGATACTTGACGTATTTCAAGTACTTGGTACGAGTACTTCAAGTACTTACAATACTTCAAGTACTTACAGTACTTTTAGATACTTTTTCCAGCCGTGATATATAAATTGACGAACCAATAGTTACTTGGGACTTGAATAGTTGCTATTGGGTTTCAATTCTGATTATTATTTTTGTTTAACAGTAACTCTTTGTCGTTTTTTTTTTTGGCTCTTTACAAAGAAGCTTTGTTTTCGTGAAAGAGGCAATCGTCTTCACAGTACCAGACACGTCCGAAACGGTCAAAAACGTCGCATGATCATGCATGCTTAGGAAAAAAAATGTCCCGGCTGAGAATACTCAAATCGCTGTGACTCGAGATGGACTTGAGGCTGAAGATAACGAGTCGAAATTTGCTACACGGTTAGAGCAGTCAACCCTTGATTTTTTATATGATTTTTGAGTGTATCGATTGAGATTGAGCATGAAAATATGTTCATGTTTCTGACCCAAGCAATCAGTAATTTCTTATTCGTGCAATGCATTTATGGGAAATTGAATTGCCGAAATTTCGAAGGGAATTTTAATCAGTTCGAATTTTCATCAGCTGCGGCCAATGCAAACCTGTTTGATGGAACAGATGATGAAAAAAAAACTCACTTCTCCTGTCTCCGAGAATCGTAAAAATAAAAATTCACAAAATGGCGCCACGGTAACGATTTTTTTGTTAATTTGGCAGCTTTTGAAATTCCCTATCGTATGGGCGCTATTTTGTAATTTTGTGATTTTTCCAATGCGATCGAGATACGAGCTCGATCATCTGACGAACCAAAATATACCAGGATTTTTGTTTTCAAACCAGTCGAACGGGCCGCAATCGTGGCTACCGATGAAATGCCTTTGCGGTCCAGCGAGCCAAGGGCGAGTATACGACTCAACGAAATGTCTTATAAAAATTTCTATGAGCATAAAAAAATATCGATAAGTTTCTACGCAAAAGGACTTCAAGGGGTACTACGATTTCCCCACGAAAAATTCATGAAAATTCTTTAAAAAAAAAAAAAAAAATTCCGGGAAAACGGATCTTCCGCTTGACATTCGAGCTATATCGCGATCAGTGTGTCGACTCGTTGAACTTATATATAATACGTACCTGAGAAGATCGAATCATCGGCAAATCGTTCGATGGAATTATCAATGATGAAGATCGCGATGAGTCACAACGAAGATTTTAAAAGTGATCAAGGACTGAGGATGCCAAGGATTCGAGGCTCGAGTGTGTAAGGACAGGCATAAAATTAACGAGTCTCATTGCATTTATAGATTTTCGATCACTAGGAATATTTTTTAATCGTTTTTAAATAATCTTACAACTATTACGATCTCTCTTCTTTTTTTTTTTACATTAATTTCTTTTCCTTTTCGTATATCATTCTCACGAGAGTTACGTCATCACTTGTTATTTTTTTTTCTTCTGTAATTCATGTCTACGTCTGTCCGTCCATGTGTGTGCTCCAATGTTTGCTCTTGCCATAACCTTCCTCTTCCTGTGTTTGTACGATGTTTCATTCAATTTGTCTCCTCGGAGTGTTTGTGTCTGTGCTCGTCTATTTTAACTCTCGCGAGTAACTTTTTGCTCTCTTTCACTCTCTCTCTCTCTCTCTCTCTCTCTCTCTCTCTCTCTCTTCGTCTCCGCATGTCTACAGAGACGCAGCAGCGCGGTAAATAAATAACTAAGATACTTTAGACAGTCTATATAGGCGCAACTTTACTGCTAAACTACACGCGGGTGGGATTGAGTATTTACACGTAGGTCCTTTTTTTTCTCGTTCACTCTTTTTGTTTTGTTTTTTCTTCTCTCTCGTTTCACCAATCACATTCACGCAATTTTTACGTTCCGCATCAACGCCGATTTGCATTCACACGAAAAATGTACAAGCACCCATGCTCGATGGTACCTCTGATCGCTATATTTATAAGTTTTTGTATTGCACGTTTTGCAATCGTGCCTGTAATTTAATCCAGGCTCTCTCTCTCTCTCTCTCTCTCTTTCTCTCTCTCTCTCTCTCTCTCTCTCTCGCTCTCTCTCTCGTCGTTGTATTTTACATTTTTACAATAAATTAAATTCTATTCTCTTTGCGCAAGGCGAGTTCTGTGTCACTAGAAATGAAAAAAAAAAACAAAAATTTTACTTTTTTTCAAATCCTCGCGTGCATCTCGTTCATATTCATTATTTACTTTAAAATGGCACACTGGGACTGCCGGCTAGTTCGTCGCAATAATCTCTCGAATGATCCGTTATTTTATCATAATATTCATAATGATAATAATGATGATGATGATGATGATGATAATAATAATAATAATAATATAAATATGTTTATTCGTCAACGAGGTTCGAAGGAAGTTTCCTGGTGTGAAAACGCTATAACATATTTATGATAAAACGAATCTGAATTAATTTTTGTCCCCCCCTTCTCCTCGCCCTTCTTTCATTCACGTCAAGGTAGTCCTTGTGGCAGAGACTAGTCATGTGATCGACTATTTTGGCAATAGGAATTTTGCATAAAGTTATAAATTCTGATAAGACGTAACAGGAGTTGTCGGAATTTATAATAATTGTGGAAATGTGGCTTTTAACAGTTGAGTTAATGTTTTTTTTTTTTTCCCCAAGTAATTTCGATTTTTCGTCATCCATTTGACTAGTTCGTTGAATCATTGATCTCAGCTAACCTCAAAACTGAGAGCCATTTTGTAATAAATGTAACGCATGATTACATAACTCTCAATTGAATTTGATAATCAATATAATTTCATCACGTACGTAAGTGAATAGGGGCGGATAGTTTGATATTGATGAATACTTGCGAAATTCGCGCGACTTACCGCGACACTCGTGGCAGAGGGCTGTCAGCTGTTCGGTTATATCGTAAATTGACTGATCATCGATACGAAGTTTCTTCGCCAAAAATCCCGTGACCCTACTTTTCTTTTGGGCAAACTATCGAACGCTCGTAATTTCGTGGACATATTGATTATTAAATGAGCCACTGTATCCAAATTTGATGTGAAAATTTCGGAAATTCAAAATTTAAGATTCAATGTGACGGACGAAAATGAAATAAGTAACCAGATTTCAATGCCGTATAATTGCTAAATAATTTTTTATATTATATCCTCAAGCAACGTAAACTCCAATTCGGTATTCCAATTTTCGAAATTTTCAAAATTTAACATATCTCGAGAACGGTTAGAGATACTCAAAAACTAAAGATTTTTTTGGGGGTTTCCTAAAGGGGGAGGGTTCCCGAGCATGTAGAACGGACCCGGTACTCAAATTTTCAAAAATTTTAAAAGCTCAATTTGAACATTTTTTCGAGTTGTCTCGAGAAACGGTCAGAAGTTGACAGATAATATTTCAACGATTCGCCAAGTATAGGATATCTTCAGGCACACCTAGTTAATGTATTTTATATTTTTTGAGTTTAGGTCCGTCATTCTGTGACAGCCATCTTTGATTTTCCAATTATTACTCAATATTCGGATTCAGCAACCCCAAAAATCCCTGCGTACAGCTGGATTTCCATACTGCTGAAGTATCGTATATTTTTTTTTTTTTTTAATTTTCGATCCGCCATGTTGTATCAGCTGTTGTAAATTTTCCAATTTTGACTTTAAATTCGGATTCAGTTACCCAAAAAAACTCGCGAGTATAGCTTGATTTTGAATTTGAAGGAAGATAAAATAAAACAAAAAAAAAAAGGATGCGCGCACAATCGCGTCAATACCACCGAAAGGGTTTAAGTAAATTCACTTTTCAATTGAGCTTGGGGCGAGCT
The DNA here is from genome assembly GCA_963564615.1 of Rhorus exstirpatorius. Classification (NCBI taxonomy): domain Eukaryota; kingdom Metazoa; phylum Arthropoda; class Insecta; order Hymenoptera; family Ichneumonidae; genus Rhorus; species Rhorus exstirpatorius. The sequence continues at coordinate 16,870,276 of OY751313.1, read as the reverse complement.
CATTTTTCCGTTTATCGTGTGCTAAAAGAGCGATTTTAAAATCGATATTTCTCGCGGAAAAAGTATAGGCAACGTGCTCTAAAACTTTTCAATCTTAAAACACGAAGTGTTTCAGGATTAAAACATTTCCAATTCACAAAATTTTCCATTAATTGCCAAAGTGCAAGGACTACCTCGATCCCCTTCAAGAGAGAATCTTTCCTATTTTTCTTCTCTCTCTCTCTCTCTCTCTCTCTCTCTCTCTATCTCTCTCTTTCATCTCGTTTTTGGTTCCAATACGTCGGTGAAAGATCCCGACCCGTTACTCCTAATTTCGTCCTCTAAGTTTGTCATTTGGCTTGTAATTCAGCGGCCTGTTCCTCCTCCTCTTTCGTCAGTGGCACCGTCGAATGATTGTAAAGACCCTGCGCCATCAGCTGAAGTGCCAGTGGATTCTTCTGACCGCTCGCCTTCTTGATCTTCGCCCGTTTGTTCTGAAACCAAATTTTTATCTGCGCCTCATTCAGCCCGAGATCCCTCGACAATTGTTGCCTTCTCCGCTCCGTCAGATAACGATTTTCCGCAAATTCCCGCTTCAGTCGTGCCAGCTGTTCGCCGCTAAACGCAGTGCGTGGCCTCTTCTCCTCCGGTGTCGTCGTCGCGCCCCGCGAGTCGCTCGGTCTCTTGACACGTCGGGTTCTCGGACCTGAGGGCACACGTGAAGATCCTACGGTTAGCTAGTATCTGCCAATATAACGGCCAAAGGGGGGCCTCGAGCGATGAGTATATATGGAGCGTGAAAGAAGACGATGAAGAAAAAGAAGAAGAAGAAGAAGAAGAAAAAACGAGAAGTATAAGAAGAGGAGGAAAAGATGGATGAGTAAGAAGCGAGGCGGGGGGAAAAAGAGGTATTAGAAGAAAAATGAGAAAAAGATGAAGAGGGATGAGGAGAAAGGTGGATGAGGTTCTGGTGAGATGATGCTCATTCGTGGATCGGCTTCGCGAAGCAGCAGAGTAAACGAGGTAAGAGGAGAGAAATAGTGAAAAGCTTTATTCGTTAACTCGTGTGCTCTCGTATACATATATCCTTCTCTTGTTCTCTTTCACGATACGCTTCTACATGTTCAACCCTCTAACTCACCGAACATATAAATGTCCGACTTCAAGAGAAGCTTCAATGCGGCCCATCTTCGCGGATTCTTCCTAGACCATAAATCCGGCCCATATATAAATATAAACAAACGTTTTTGCCCCACGCGTACACACCCATAGACAACAAAAAAACGATTAATATGCAGCCAAGAATTATTTGAAGTGAATATTCCGATACCGGACCATGTGCCAGTTTTGGACCACCTATTCAATTATTTCAAATAATCCGGAGTTAATCGCATGAAATTGAAAAAAATAATGATTGAATTAATATGAATGATTCTTCATGCATATATATATAATAATGCTCTGAATAGTTCCCATTAATTTTATTTCAAATAAACGCATAAATGCCGATTAGAGAATTGGACTCTCTGTAGCTAACCAGATATATGCTAATGAATCGCGAAAGCTTATCACTATCATTCGTCAGTGGTTTTGACTATTTTTGAAAGAAACGATGGCTCTTTGCGCTAAAAGATAACACGACAATTTCCAACTTGCAAAAATTATAGTGAAGAATCCCTTTTAAAGTGATCATTTTCACGTTCACGGTTGTTGGTACACGCCAAACGTATGTTGCACCCATATCGAATCACGTGTCTGGGCATTGAGACGCGCACGCGATTCGGCTTATAGACCCACAGTAGCGGATCACGAAATTCTTCGATCATAACCTTAAAACCGGGAAATGTAAACGTTCGTAACGTATCATGATGGTGGCTCGATAATGATCAATTATTCGATGATTTTCCAGTGGTTGCCAATAGGGACACGTTATGGTCCCATATCGGGGCATATCCCATAACGCCGGTCCAACTTCTGGTACACTTGTGCCATCAACTACTAATCATAGAACCAACGCGATAGAACATGAGTTTTAGAAACCACAATCCACCATAGCTTCGCATTTGCCATACCGTACTTCTTCGAAGCGTTGGTGTTTTTCCGTGAAAAGTGGATTCAAATTTCTTTAGAATCTTGGATGGTCCGGTATCGGGACCATCGTGAGGGAAATTTTTTTTTTTCCAAAATTAAATGCGAATCGAAAGGAAAAGCTTTTCGTTTTTTTCTTGCTCGCGAGCTTGCCGGTCCTATCGCCCTCCAGGCTGATAACCCAACCCTTTGATATTTTATCCGCTATTCGAGTTTCTGTCCGGTGCAAACCTTCTCCTCCCTTGAAGTGTTGCGGAGAGCCAGTGGGCACTTTTCCCCCGAGATTGTTCATGAGGGATCTGGCAGGTAAAGCGATAAGTGTTTGCTCGCGGCATAAGCGACCTGGCACTTATACGAGCCACGCGAAAAAAGATAGAGAGAAAGAGAGGAAGAGGGAGCCAGGCATGCAACATCCGACGTGACTCGGCTCTATCGTAAATCAAAGACATTATTATCGGCTTGTGTGTGCTCGCTGTGTACTATCCTCCTAGGTTGCATTATTGTGAGGGCGAGCGTAAAACGTCCACGTTAGCTCGCGCTCACACAACGCATAATGTGTCCATGTGTTATTATATTGCATGTGTGCGTGTGTGTATGTATAGTGTGTATGTCATGCAAGCTAATATACAGAGTACACGTGATGCATAGATCCCCCCCCCCCCCCATTGGTTCCTCTATTTATATTGCCAGGATAAATTCCAAGTTGTTACGGTTCAGATAAACTTTCGAATATTATCGTGAAATGTGTGGGGAATCGCTGAAAAATGGCTTTCTTTAAAAGTCCACGTCTGAGAGCTATCCCGAGTGGAAATAAAATTGGTTCGTGGCGTAGGTGAGAACGAGGCAATAACTGCCAGCTTATAGCTAATCACTCATACACGAAAATACAAAATTATTCAACCTCGTTTCAACTCGCATAGATTCTCCGGAATTGTTCTTAGAACGATTTATCGCTTTACCTGATTTTTTTTTTCATGCAAGTTATCGCCTTTTTTGCAAAGTAATTTTTGCACAGTACTTTGCGTAATTTTTAAGGCAAGTTTTAGTATTCTTTCGGCAGTTATTCAAGCCCTGGTTCAAGTCATAATATCAGTGGATATCGCTCCCATGGGGATAGTAATTGAGTGTCGATGGTTATACTGGTTGGGATAGAATGATACGGAGTGCTAGGATATTCTCGTTCTTATAATATGGTAATTGTGCGGATCATTATTATGGCGAAATCATTATTCTTTATGACCGACAAGTATAATTTTTACACGACTTTCCTGACGATTGTTAAGTGCGAAAAAGTTTCGGGCTCGAGTATTTTCCAAGCAAAAAAAGAATGATAGTGCTAGGAATCGAAAACTGAATTTTCAAGCTCCCATGAATTTTGTCACAATTTTTTTTTTTATGGGGACATCAAAGATTCTTTTGATAAATCCGAATAATAATAATTCTAGAAGAATCGTCGCTTCTAATTATTTTCTCAATCGTTCGAAAAATATAACTTCCGGTCTGTAAGACTCAAGATTGTTGTATATGAATTGAAACAAGTGTTTATCCCCAGAAATTTCTTTCACATTTAATTACTGTAAATTATTATTGTACAGTTTGGAGAACTCAAAATTATATCACTTGAAAAGCTAAAAATAATTCGAAACAATAATGATCCTAGAATCACAATAATCGTCTATTTGCGCTTTATCGACGATTCAAGTGGGTTTTGAAAATCGAAAAAAAAAAAATGTAAACCTCCAAATTTTCAGCGAGACAAACGTGATTGCAATCACGTACGTTCGACTCGTGAATTATCGTTGTACATGTGAGACATAATGACACGCGAATATACAACGATGATGCGTGCCTTCCTGACATCCTGTTTAACAATATATTATATATTCGCAATGTGATAGCTCGAAAAATCGATTGTCTCGCCTGATTTATTGACAACGGTAGATAAGGTCTTCGATATTTTCTCGATAAAAAAAATTATTCTCTCTCTCAATAGAGCTTTAAAAATAAAGTTATGAAATGATGGATCTAGCATGAAAATTTACTGATTCTGATATTTACAGGATTTTCCCTGTCACAAGCAGGTCCATGCAATGGCCAAACAGGAAGACTTTCTTCCATTGCCTCGTGTACCGGTGTTAGTCTTGAAAAATGCTTCAAAGTACATCGATGAATTGCATCCTATTTCGACAATTATGATTCCAGTTTTCAGGCTCATGATAAAAAAAAAGAGACATAGTACTTCGTATTTAAAATCTGTTCTTTCAATCATTGATCTTGCCATCAAGTAAAAAATTACCGGGACAATTGACATTTCCAAAATGCTCGGGTATAATGATGGAAAAAGAAGGGAAGCCATATTGCGATTGTTGTACGCGCGTCTTAGTTAATATATTAATAGTATATTCATTTGTATAATATATCGTTGAGCAGGGGGACAAGAAGGCACGTATATATATATACATATGTATAAAATAGTATACATATGTATATGAGCCTGCGTGTGTGGCATGCATGTACACCGATAATTCACGAGGCGAACGTGGCCGCGCGGAAAGCATGCTGTATAATTGCGAATAAATCAAATCATAACGATCAACACCAGCGAGAGAGGAGAGGAGAGAAGTTAAGGCAGCTCGAGTTTGATATCACTGGTGCCGATCTGCCGCGCGCGCGATTATGCCAACGAACCGAGAGAATACACTGCCTTTCTTATTATATACATACATTATATGTACATGGAAGTGTTATTCTATCGTGGACCTTTCGATATAGTGAAACTTTATGCGAATTCTCGATCTCCCCTGACACGACAAACGAGATGATATGTTCGACCTCGTATACAAGGCTCAAATCAAATCCGAACAATTCGTCAATGATATTTATATATATATATGTAGAATAAAATGTAATAAAGTTTTATTATCATCTGAATTTTGACATCGATTATTTTCAAAAAAAAGGGTTTTCCTCCTCAATCTTTTCTAGGCTTATACATTTTTTAATGATTCGTTTTTTATGAGATTCTGCTTCGAGTTGATGGGCCAAACTTATCATAACTTTAAATTCGGGACACAGCTACAGTGCCAAATAGAGTCAGAGATGGGTGTAGAGTTTTTTAGATGGACCTCGAGCAATGCTTGTAAAAATATTTTTGCTCAAATTTCGAGAAGGCCAAAATGTGTGATCGCGAAAAAAAATCTATCCTGGCAACTGGGGTATCGTTTGAAAGGGCTTAAGGTAAATGTACCAGTGGCCGCACATCTAAAGGACCGTTCGGATCGCTATAAAAATTTAGGACGTAAAGCCTCATGCGTTCTATTAATGACTTCAAACGCACCTTGAAGGTTATGATTTCACGTTTCTAAAACACACGCAATGTTCATTAAAATATTGCGTAATTTATTACTTATACCGCGAGAATGGTGGAAAGCTGGAATGTGCCAGTGTCCGCAGAGCGCTTGTTCGCTATGTTCCAGTGTTCGGACACGAGAAGACCCAGTGTCCGCACAATACGATATTCGAACACTAAAAGCCCGAGTTATAATGAGCATCGATTCTCAAACCACGATAGAATTAGCTTTTGGAAATCAAAAGTGCATCGCGATAAAATGGATATCGATTAAATCAAAATACAAAATTTCAATTTGGTCAGGAAAGTCAAGGATTAAATTTTGACGCCATGTCACCAGTCCGGCATGTCATGTAAATAACGACACCGAACGCGAAACAGCTGAATGTCGCAGTATGCGGCTACTGGGCCTATGGAATTATACGTGCGTCTGTACCAGTCTCCGAACGATGTCTTGACAGGGTTACAGCTTTTATGATTTGCTTCTCCCAATAATAGAACACGAAGATTACATGGTTCAATTGAGTTTTACGGGAAGTTTAACTGCTGCATGGAAAACCCCACTTTTACCTGAACAAAATGAGCTATAATTTATCTCGAATACACGTACAATCTAAACGATGAGCTTTAAAAATCTTTCATTATTCCTTATAGCATATTCGATAAGAAATCCGTTGATACGGTCTCCATAACACGCGGGCAGGAATAAACAGATGAAAATAATTTATATTCCGTATAAGACGCTAGTCGATTTTTTTCTTACACGTTGGTGAAGTATTGTTGATCACCTTGCGATTATTAGAATTTCAATATTAATCATGAAATGCTTAATAAATGTAATTGTTTGTGGTAGTGTGCGACGACTGGGACGTGTGCGGCAACTGGTACATTTACCTTACTCCAATGATCAGAGACATATCTTTTCAAATTGTTTTCGATTATTTTAAACAATTTCCGTAGAATCGTTAGTTTTTTTTTACTGCGTCTATCCTCCCCTTAATTGCGAAACCAATGCATTGGAAATTCCAAAATAATTGTGATATGCGACGGCAGATGAAACCGTATACTGGTCGATTCGATTATAAATTTGTATAGAAGACTCAAACGTATTTTGTATCAACGTAAAACAATTTTTTTTTTTCAAATTTCATTCATCTTTTTGATTTCTTGTGTTATTGTTGATAAAAAATATGTTGGAATATCACAAAAAATCAATTGAGACAAAATTATTGATTTTAGACTTGTTGCCCGTTTTGCACCATGCACTCTCCCCTACTTTACATGAATTCGGAAAATATTTTTAGAAAATTGTATATTAATACGTACATAAAATTAGTTTCCCGGAATATGTCACTTAAAATATATTGTCTCTAAAATTTCGCATGTTTTTTTTTTTCATGGGGCCTACTCGTCTCATAAACTGTGAAGAGTTGGGTCAAAGACGAAGGTCTATTATAATCAGTCATCCTAGATCGATAATGAAACGAACAGCTTCCATTTCTACTTTACAAAGAGAGAGAGAGAGAGAGAGAGAGAAAGAGTGAGAAAAGAAAAAGGAGAGGAAGAGAGATATTATACAGTAGAAACGGTGCGGAAGTCGTCAAAAGGCAGACAGCTAAATTCTACTAGAGCGTCTGGTACACACTTCGCTCATTCGCACCGTATTTCCCTTTTCTTCCAAATGTACAAGTATATAGAGTCGCGGGAGAATGACTCTGCGCGAGGGTATAACGAACGGCATTCTAATTGCTTGAGCGAAGTCTTCTCGGCAGTACCTACCAAAGGGCTGATTCTCGTTGTGCAAAGATCTCGCCTGCTCTCAAGGAATGAGAGGCACCGCATCACGAGAAGCCAAAACCAATAACGGCCCAAGACGTCTCTCGAACGTCCCTATATCCGCGTATTCGAAACCTTTTCGAACGAAAAGGACGTAACTGACGCAACTTGACGCATAAAGTCTTGTAAGTTACGTCCTTTTGTTTCCCAGCGGTCGATATATACGTGAGAGAGTGACTGAAACTAGATGGGCTATGTGACGTATCTCGCATACCTAGTATCCTCCGCGAGAACCACTAATTTCCATCGTCCCTGAGTTAGACGTTAGCTACGAGCTAACGAGAAAGACGCACACGCACACACGTGCGGCTGACAAAGCTTCTCAACCCTGACGTTTGTTCTCTATCGTAACTTAAACTCCTTCCGCCTACCGTTTCGTGGGAATAATTATCGTGCAAAAACCCATCGACTTGACTACAGTGTACTGAACCATTCGGTTATCATACGTGTCTTGTTAAAAAAAAAAAAATTCGTAAAAATATGGCTAATTTTACTTCGAAATAGTCTGAGTAACGTAAACATTGATTTAACTCAGAACCATCGGTCAATAATGATATAAAATAAAAAGAATTTTTTTATGAAAAATGTTTTACGTAAAAAATTAATTCATCAATTGAAGAATAAAAATCAAGTCATGTCAGTTTTTGATTGCCATTAGAGATTTTTTAATGTAAAACCATCTTTTCGAGACTTGGTGCTAGAAATTCTCAATCTTGGCTCGCGTCGATCAATCTTCGTCCTACCTATCATAGCAATCATACCTAAAGTTCTCTCTCTCTCTCTCTCTCTCTCTCTCTCTCTCTCTCTTTCTCTCTCCTTCCTATTGTGAGTTAACTCCTATTATTGTCGATGGAACTCCTCTTCCCTTTGTCAGCGAAGTGGGCAATCTAGGTTTTATTATGACCTCGAACCTATCTTGGAGGAGTCGAGTAATGTCAATCTCAAAAGAAGTTCATTTCACTTTGCATAAATTAAAATCTCAGAGGAATACGTTGCCACTAGAGCTTACAATTACTCTTGTCGCCTCGTTCATTTTTTCGCGGCTCGATTACTGTTGTCTGGTTTACAACGACTTGACTGGTAAACAAAAATCACTAAACTCCACAAATTAATAAACTGAGGTTTATGTTCGACTTAAGATGCCATGCGAGCATATTTTGCCATATCGCAAACAGCTAGGATGGCTGACTGTCAGATCAAGGCGTCTTTATTTCCTAGCGATTAACGTATATACCTTCAATGACAAAGTAATGCATCCCTTTATATTCTTGAATTATTCAGTCATCCTGAGCCTGTTCAGCGACCGCTGCGTCAAAGATCTCCGAATATCGTTTCCATACCAAACCTTCGTATACCTCGTCCTACCGGAAATCCTTCCTGTCAGCAGCTATTTATTTTTGGTACTCGCTACCACCGCATATCACCACATCAGCTACCTTATTAGGTATCCTTAAAAGCCGTCTATAGTACCGTATATTTTTGTACGGCGGGACAATGACCCGCCTTACTTTAGGAATCCCAATGCGATACTACCATTACACAGGCTCACAAAAATCAAGTATATTTTTCTGGGGTCGAGACCATGTTATCCTCGTGTGTTTTGACTCGCTGAACACGAATCTGCAATAGAAAATGGGGTCGCCCAGTTAGATCTGAAGATAATATTAAACGAAACCAAAAAAAACTACGCTTTTCGAGATTCAACTGCAGAGCAAGTTAATTCAAGTGAAGAAACCAAGAAAAATTGACATATATCTGAAAATGGCACTTGTTCCAAACCTCTCAGATGTCTAGACTGAAAGAGAAACTGAAAGTGATGGCAAGCTGAATAAGGCGAATCTAAAGATGATGACAGCTCTAACACAGAGAAGGGTAAAACTCGCATGTGCATAGTGCGTTGGTAATGTTTGATCGTAAGAAGACCATCGATGTTGGAAAATGAGTTTGCTGTAAGGGTATTGAGTTACTGAATCCCAATATTCAGGCAGACGTACATGAGCATTTTTTACTTAGCTTAAGCAGTTAATGTATATTCTGTTTGTTTACATTTTCATCTGTTATACACTCATATCGCATCTGACTTTGTCAGCATGATCTCTAACATCTAGATTATGTACTTAGTATAAGTTCTAATTTTCAGAAGATATTGTAAATTTTTGTTTTTTGTTGGCCTCAAGGTGTTACCAAGCCCTAAATACACTAACCAATCGATCAGTCAGTCTCTTCCTCTCTCTCTCTCTCTCTCTCTCTCTCTCTCTCTCTCTCTCTCTCTCTCTCTCTGGTGCTATATTGTATATATATGTATATATATTCACTGTATAAATGTACCCCGAGGTCCAAGTACGCGTGTCAACGTGAACAGTCGATCGTTGTAATTGCTGCCTCGCTTTCCTCATCATCGTCACATTTGGTCCACCCTCCATTTAATCGAAAAACCAGGCTTGGTCGTGTATAACATCAGTCAAGAAGTAAACACGATCGACACCACTGAAGATGAGTATTTGGCAATTTGAAAAACTAGTCGACGTATTGCTCACCATTTAGCCTCGAGCGTATGTGTGTGTGTGTGTGTGTGTGTGTGTGTGTGTGTGTGTGTGTGTGTGTGTGTGTGTGTGTATGTGAAAGAGTGAGTGTTCTTGATACATTGTACGGTTTCCATATAAAAATAGCTATTGTTTTTTGTTTTATCGAACGGAATATCACGATAAATATATTACCAAGCATTTCCACACTCCTCTTTCTTATTTTTGTGTCCTTGATAATTGAAGACTACACAATATTCAATATCAATCTTCCACTTTCCATTTCGAGATACATCTTTTGCCTCAAAAATTCATCCTTGAATAGTTAAAAAGAGCAACGGTATATTTACGAAAGAAATAAGAATAAAAAGGGAAATCATTACGGTCTGATCTAATTGAATAATAATAATAAATTATTCCTAATTTTTTGAAAAGACAAAATTCTTTGGGCCAATGGATTAATTATTCTGCCACGGTCATCCTCGAAGTGTCGATCATTTTTGTCCTCAAATTTATTTATCTTTATTACTTTCTCTTTCCCCGATATTTTTGCATTGTTATTCCCACAAAGTCAATACCAATTTTCATTATTTTATCTGAATTTTTTCTCCATTAGATTGAACATAAATGAAATAACCTTTTTTTTTTATAAATAATTTACCGTTATTCCCAACCAATAATCGAGCCGATTTCATTTAATCCACCATGGATCCGAGGATCATGAAAAATCGTCAGTTTTCTATCAAATTTAGTGTTTATTTTTTTTTTCGTAAATATTTGAAAAATAATAGAGTAACGCCCTTTTGGGAATTAATCCCCCGATTATATGGCATTGTGTTGTTATAAGTGAAGTGCCGAATGCATTTATTCGAGAATCTCTTCTTGAGCTTGAGCGTCAAATGAGAGGGAACGCGCCCGGCACTTGTGAGATACACCCTCAAATGAGAAAGAGAAAGAGGGAGAGAGAGAGAGAGAGAGAAAGAGAGAGAGAGAGAGAGAGAGAGAGCGTTGTTGTTGACCGCGGACAAACGAGGCTAAGCATGTCGACACGATCGTGAACGTGGTTTGCTGGTCGTTCGGTGGTCGTCCTCACTGTCCAGTGAGGACATATACGTATATATATATATAAGTTAAGCTTTAGATCCCTCTTTTCTCGCGAATCGCGCCGGTTCTATCTCCCAAGTGAAAAGAGCTCGATCTCCCGAGCAAAATAGTACCAACACCGCGGTGCTGCCTGTACTATTCGTTAGTTCGTACTGCTATGGTACCCCCGAGTATAGATAAAGTGTTACATTTAACGTTCCCGGCCTGCGAAGATGTCCAATCTCCTCACCTTATCCGATCGATTCACGCCACTTACTTTGCCGCGATACTCGTGGAATTTAAAAACAGCGAAATTTTCACGATCCCGCGATCCCGATCATATGGCAGCTCAAGAGGCAATCGAGCATCCGGGCAAATGAGTGCTAAATTTTTGATCCTCTGCTTTTTTTTTACAGATTTTTGTAGATCGATGACGATTTTGCACAAATAAAAAATGTCCTGTACTCACAGATGGGAAATTATTATGAAAAAATTATATCTCTGCTTGTGCGAATTTCGAAAAATCTTCAAAGTCTCGTTTTTGAGATAGGGTATTAGACGTACCAGTTGTGGCCACTCCGCATTTCCCTCGAATTTTTTTTAAGGTTCAAGGCTGTGTTCACTCCATCGAGCGTTATATTTTAATATTTGAGATGTTTCCGCATCACTATCGATTGCTGTATTGAATATCTGCTAATCTATTTCAACGAAATATGAAGAAATGTGTCAACGCTGAGCGGTTTGTGTAGTTTTCTTGTCAGAAGTGTTAGGGGATCCCGAGGTAAGAAGACTACGGTTTTTCATATCTAAAGTCATTCCATCCCATCAAAATTTTATATTTTATCAGTTAAAGCTCATTTTTCGGGTTAGAATTACAAAAAAAACTGACATGTCAGCTAAAATACCTGAAGAATACGCGGTGGCCGAAAGTGGCATATTCAAAATGCGATTGTTCTATTTGTGGCCAGCTTATGGCCACAAATAGAGCACACTTGTAACACTTCAGCAAATAGGCCTGGTTGTCCAACACTTCACCTTTCGTTTGGAGCGCATCCGTATCTTAACTCAAAGCTTGGTGGCCATGCACAACTGGTACTTCGGATTACCAAAAGTAGTACAATTATGGAAACAAGGGGTGAAAATGACAGCTACAAGATAATTTCCTATTTTCTTAAAAGTATTTATCATGATCATAAAAGATTTTAAATGATAGCAATTCGGTTCTGTGTACCTTTTAGGTTGCATCGAACACTTTTTCCGTTCTGAATTTGCAATAATGTGAACACTGTTCGTAAATGAAGGTTCGAAAATGCTTAAAGTGGCCACAACTGGTACCTCTACCCTATCCATTCGAGTGATCCTGGCCAATGGTTTAATGAGGTTTTCTCAAGGCGTGCAGGGTGCAGTCGGAAATTTATGATCTTTGGGTTTTGATATTTTCCGTAAGTTGCTACTCTGCTGCGGAAGGTCAAATATATGGGCCGGGAATACATATGATTCAGTGTAAGTTGAGTTTAAAAAAAAATTATGGCATACGCGAGTCATAGCTTAAACTTTAAATGCGTTTTTCTCGAAAACTACATTTTCAATGACGGTGAGAGCTCAATTTCTTAAAAACAGGCTTCAACGATCGTTCTGCAATTATATAGGCTTCTTTTAGATCCAAAAACCGTGAGAGCTTGATCGTCGGATTTTTTTTCAATAAAAACTTTTCTCTGTACACGAGAAATAAGCGGTTTTTTTTTACAATCACTTGACTTCCAGCAGTCGTCATTTTGCATCAAGAATTAATATTTTTTTTTTTCAAATCTACGATTAAACACTGGATAAACTAATGGACCCAGAAATTTTTTTTCTTCGATTCGAACGAATTTTAGGTTTGATTTTCGGCCTGATAGAGTTTTATTTGATTTCAATTAAATGCCATCTTTATTCCAACTATAAATCTTTTCTTCTTTGATTGAGACTGACTTCAAAAGAATCGTTACGCTGATCGTCGCGTATACCAAATCAAAGCTGTTTCTTCGAATCTAACAAACATATTCTAGTCAAGGTAAATATAAATTTAGTCGACTCGAAGAATAATAATTTCAACTTATCACATTTATTCAACTTGAATATGGTTTCCGGGTGTAGGCTAGCCATTTTATTTTTTTTTCTGAATTTTTGATTTCACATGATTCAGTGCAGAGCAGCAGTGGTCGACTCAAAGTGTCTTTTTGACGCAACCGTCTTATTCAACTGACCATAATTACTTGATTTACAAATATTTTCAGACGACATTTTTTCAAAATGAACTCGAAACATTATCGTAATATAATATCGCAAAACTTTTATGAAAAAAGATTCACACGCTGCTTCAAAATATATTCATGAAAATTTGCTTTTTTTTTTGCTTCCTGACTGCACCTAACCTTTTATTTAACGGTTTTCAAAATTTTACGATAATCTCGATGATATAATATTATTATTTAATTTGCTGATAAGCATCGGACGATTTATTGTTCTCGAATCGATAAAGCTCACGTTCTTGGGTGTCTATCGAGTCGTGTCGTCTTATCAATGAAGAGTGGGTCGATCGCTGATAAACTTACTTCGTCCTGTGAACAGAAAGATAAAAAAAAAAACATTATTAGAAAAATCGTGTCGCGTACAATAATAAGATTGTTAATTACAGTGTATAACATCATTATATATATATATATATAAATAATGTGATTCGTGCTATAAAATTCATCCGATATAGCTGAGAGCAAAAAAATTTACTGCACAAGTTTTATTTTTATACACGATTTCCTAAGAATCGTAAAAGAGGTCGTCGCGCGCAAAGTCGTTTAAGGCGACAAATTAGAAGCAGACGTAATTGCCGGATTATTCGGGAGATGTTATTTATCATGAAAAGGATCGATGACGCATATATCAATCCCGATTAATTCATTTCACAAAGCCAACTTCGCGGGTGCATCATTGATCGCAGGCTAAAATTCCACGAGATGTCTCAGCGTTAAAAGTTGCCAGTTTGCGAGAGGCATAGATCTCAGAATTTTCCAACGATATACGCGAACCTTACAGCAAAAATCGTACCGGCAAAACGTCCGACTAATGACACTCGATTGGTCGTTCGTCGATCGTTATACCGGCTGTTTCTGTCCGCTTTGTACGTGACTACGCGTTTACGTTTTCCACGGGTCGTTAACTCGTTTCCATTAAGGCGCGGCCACCTAACATACACACACACACACACACACACACACACACACACACACACACATACACATCCTTCGCTTCTTTATGTGCGCTCATTTTTTGTCAATCTCACGACGATATATCCGTTGAACTGTCCGCTTTACTTCGCCGATAACAAATAAAAAAAGGCAAGAAATCAAATAAATCGTATAATACCATGTTTTTGTAATGAAATGTCCTCGCGCAGACTTTACTATCAAATAGAGAGAGAGAGAGAGAGAAAGACCTGCTATTGTGGTGTCATTTTAATTTGACTGGCAAAAACGATTTTCTTTGGCGAGCCGATTTCCTCGTATCGGTAACCCATAATTTACATCGGTCAGATTATTTAAATACCCGTGATTTTGCTACCCAGTAAAGTTGAGATTTCGATCTAGGCTCATTCGCTTGGTAATCGTTCAAGCTCTAGAAAAAAAAGACGATTGCTTCATTGGGATACTACATATTTTTAATTTTTTTTTCTATAAATTTCAAAAGCCCCGCCATCCATTTCGGACATTTACGTGTACTCTTTAAAAAAATATTTTTTTTTTTCAGAGATCTAACCGATCTCATAAATTAAAATGTGGGCATATGAGAAAAATGCAATTTTCCATAACTGCTCGTAGATTTTTTTAAAATGTCGCAAAATATACCTAAATCAGCCAAACGGAAAAAAATTTATGGCCACCTTTTAGTATTAACAGCCGATAAAAATCGAAATATATTTATTTTTTATTTTTCTCGCGATCCTTTAACGACTTATACGTTAGCGGTAACTTTCGTTGATAGTGAGGGAATATAGGGAGTATCTCGTCTATATAAACTCGAATGATTCATGACGATTGGTACACGAGAATCCGTCAATTATCATGGATTTTCTCGTCTTTTCATTTCTCCACCTTTGTACATATCGTCGAGATTCTTTAATGTCTCCTTGTCTCAGCCAGAGATACATACACTCGCGCGGTTCACTCCGGATTTGCAATCCTCATTTTTTTCCTTTCGCAATGAGATCAAGGATTTTACCAACAAAATGAAATGCCATGGAGACAATTTTCGTTTTGTCTCGATTAAATATTTATTTTGCTTATCTCGATACAGAGCAAGCTTTCTCATGACGATATATTTTTCATCCGAGATTGTTGTGGCAGATCATCAATAAAAAGCACAGTTTTGTGAAATATTGAATTGAAGAAAAAAAATGTACGAAAAAATTTACGAGACTTTCCGGGTATGCTTCCTCAGCGAGAAACTTGAAAATTAAGTAAAAGCCCCTTGCTCGTAAAGGGAGCTTTGTGAAACCTTAAAATTCATGAGAAAGCAATGAGCAAGTGTCTTTACTTTTTCTCATTGAGATAAAAACTATGGCTTTATTAGATTTGGGCCATTTTTGATCGCGGTTTTTTTTTTTTTTTGGTGAAATCCGGTTTTTTCGTATAATATATCTCGCGCGATAATCTGAGATTATATACGCATCCAGATATATCTAGTTCGATTAAATTTTAATTCGTGAGAAAGTTTTTCCTTTCTTGCTCAGGAGTGAACCCTCTTAATTATCGACCGGATAGTTCCTACATTCGCAGCGTGAATTTATAATTGTTTTTTGCCGGCATGAAAGAGACCGCGGATCTCCAGTCCCCCCTCAAGGATGACTAATATACATATAAAAACATGGTACAAGCTTTCGCTCTTGTTTTTGTGACTAAATGAGAGCTACGTGTATGTGTGTGCATGTGTGTGTGTGTGTGTGTGTGTGTGTGTGTGTGTGTGTGTGTGTGTGTGTGTGTGTGTGTGTGTGTGTGTGTTAGGTACCATGAAACTATTGAATATCCGTATACATATAAAGCTATAAAAAAGACCCTGAGATGAGACGAGAACTACGCGAGTCATCGGATGAAGGAAGGAGGGAGAAGAAACACAAACTTTTATTATCCCATTAGGGGATCCCAGACAAAACGTCCCAGAAAATTCGAGTGAAATCCTAAACTATACGGGACTCTTGTGCCGCTAGATGAGGCGTCCCGGTCATCATCGACTAGATCTACGCGACTCTCCAAAATAATCATCATTAATGCCAGAGAGTCAAAAACCAAGTCTCCACGAGACAAGAAGAAGAGGTGGGGGGGGGGGGGCGAAGATTTAATTATCAAAGTATTTCGCGGTTAGGAGGCGAATGGAGAGTGACGCGAACGAGCGGCTCATTAGAGAACCGCCCAATCCACCAAATAGCATCTATTAGTATCTTCTACACACACAGACACATGTACATATATATATTAGTGTGGGATCATTTCGCGAAGAGAGAACAGATCAACGAAATTTCTCATAATATGCCACACACGGCAGCCTCCCGGCATTATAGATCGATCATGTTACGTCACATCGTAGTTGTTTTTTTAAATTTTTTTCTACAAAGAGGCACCCGAGCATTAACCCGCTGAATAATGAATTAATTTTTTGCATGTCAAAATTGAAAGTCTTGCTTTTCAGTTTTCCACGTCAAATTGAAATTCTTGCACTCACAATTTCAATGACACATTACATGTGCTCCGATTGCTATAGTTACAATTATAATCCTTCGAAGCACGATGTCGCGACATCGTGAAGCATCAAAAGCAAGGAATGAAGCATTGGACGCGAGAATGAAAAATAAAAACAAAAACAAAAATTTTCAAAATTTTAAGTAAAAGATCGGATACATTTATAATGCAGATTATATCCTTTATGTCCCAAAGGGATCGGGGGCGGAGCCGTTAAAAAAAAATATATATACCAATACGATCTAATTCAAATTTTTATCATGAATGCAGCTCACAATGACAGAGCCATATTCATCCTTCTGCATGAAGGTTGTCGTCGATTTTCGTTCTCTCACAACCCTCACTTAAAGTGGCACCAATAATAATGAAGAAACAAAAAAAAAAAAAGAACACAATAATTAAACGCAAATAGCCGACAATGATTGATCAAACAATCAATCATATTGAATCATTCAAAACCAGTAATGATGATGAATGGTTTTTATGCAAAAAAAATAAAAATAAATAGTAATGCAGTATCGAGTCAAGTGGGTTACTCCCTGTAGGTAACACGAGAGCTTGAAAAACGATGATCGAGAGAGAAAAAAAATGTTCACTGAATGAGACGAGGCTGCAGTTAGACGAGGATACGAGACAGGAACAGAGAGAGAGAGAGGCGAGGAGAGATCAGCTGGGTGATCATGTTGAGGAAGCGAGAGAGAGAGAGAGAAAGAGAGAGAAAAGAGAAAGAGATAACCGTTGGGTCGGACCGGGTGGTTGAAATTAATGTTGCCCGCTTAATTGGAGCCACCGAGGAGTGTTTGTGTGGCCAAAGTGGTGCTCAGCCAATATCGGCATGAGCCAACAGCCAAAAGCTTCGGCAATAATCATCGCCGAGGCACACAAGCGCCAACGAACACGGTCTCAATTTCCATGGACTCTATTAAGCCTCTAGGCTCTTGGCAACCTGCGAGAGCTACTTGCTCATACCTTTCACCTTGCGCAATCGCTATACTGAATATATACATGTATGCGTCTGTATAAAAATACACAAACGAAATGAGCGAAATTTTATTGCATCTTTCTCGCTCCACCACCACCAGTCCAGGCATTCTAACAAAAATATTAGGTTCATAATGAACTCTACAGAATTTATTTTGCTTTTGGAAAAGGTTCAGGGGTGCCCCCTGAGTGTAAATTCAAGTTGGCGCGATGCGAGGGGGGATTGAGATTTAGCCACCATCTTGGAAAACACGTTTTATCAAATATCTCGTGAACCGTCAATTGTACAAGAAAACCTTGGGCACCCTTTTTACAGATAATTAAATTTTCTACAACTTTTATTTGAAACTTTTTCCTGTATAATGTATGGTTTTTGATTTATAGCGTGGCAAACTTTTCCAAAGATCAACACGATAAATCAAAAACCATTTACTATACGAGAAAAATTTTTTCATAAAAGTTGTAGAAAAATTCATTATCTACAAAAAAGGTCTTTACTATTTTTGTCGTTTGATGCACGATTCACGAGATATTTTGAAAAACGTGTTTTCCAAGATAAGGGGCTAAAGCTCGACCCCTCGCGTCCCGACAACTTGAATTTACATTCAGGGGACACCCCTGAACCTTTTCAAAAAGCGAAATCAATTCTATGTAGAAGATTGCAGAAAAAATGGCTCGAATGACTGGACTACACGTTCCGAGACGTATAGGTATTCAATTTCGCGAATAACTACTCGGGGTAGCTTTAAGTTGAACGTAAAATAGATCGATCCTCGACGTGAGTCGTAAAAGTGAAATTTGACGATATAAATGGGGAGTTCACGAAGAGTGAAAGGATCTACTATTGTTATATCCAAAGAAACAGAGAGATACGTATATCGTGTTCGAATTTATTCAGTATTGCGAATAAGTGGCAGCAACCCCTTTCTCGTTTGACGAATAAATAGCTCTGAGACACCGAGGGGGTAGAAATTTTACCCCTTTCTCTCTCTCTCTCTCTCTTTATCTCTCTCTCTTTCTGTCGCATTTCCCCCACTTTGACCCTTTCCATCCCTGTCTCACAATTTCCCCCTCTATTGGCCACTGGCTTTTGCTTATTGTTACTCATGGCTCACTGAATTTCGACACGCGAGCGTCCCTAATGTGTTAATATACCATGGGTATTCCCCGAGGGAGTTGGGTTGCTCGAGACTGAAGACTTCGTTGAAGCTTGGTTACTTGATTCTCGTACAATAATGCCTTTCGTAGTAAATTTATGGAGCAGAACATTGAGATTCGAGTTCTTAACGAATATATTTAAAATATAAAGTTTGTATATATAAATTATATTATTGTATCAAGTTTTATAGATTTCTACCGACAAAAAAAAAATAGCATGACTCGCATAAATGCTGTTGATCGGATTAAGAAAGAAATTTATATTACACAAATAATAAAATAGATAAATAAAACGTACGTTTTTCTGGAATAAAATAATTTTAGCGATTTTGTGTGTACACAGGCACGCTCAGCGGCGCATGGATGAGTTCCAGCACTGACGCTAGATTGCTTAAATGGTATCGCTTCCCATAATTGGTGCAATATAGCATGTATACAATAATATGGAATTATCTTTCCGTAACTGTTGGAGCTTAAGCAGGTCACAAAAAAGACACAAATATAGAATTTAAAAAGTTCTAAAACAGGTCAAAATTCGACGCATTCGAATTATTTTAGATAACTTTTACATATTTTTTAAGACCCATTTGAGACAACTTTGTGTCATCGGGTTGCCGTGTGAGTATTCACTTAGGAGCTTGCCATTTACCAATTTTCTCAGATCCATTTTTTTTTTCTTTGCTTTTTCCGTGTCAACCCAACGTTTATTTTGCCATTTAATGTGATCTCCGAAACTCATCCCACAGGTACCAATTTTTCATCAATTCGAATAATTCTGTTCTTTTTAGTCAGCCATATTGAATCCTCGTATAATTTTTAAATTTG
Organism: Rhorus exstirpatorius; assembly: GCA_963564615.1. Classification (NCBI taxonomy): domain Eukaryota; kingdom Metazoa; phylum Arthropoda; class Insecta; order Hymenoptera; family Ichneumonidae; genus Rhorus; species Rhorus exstirpatorius. Next base: position 16,850,687 of record OY751313.1, on the reverse strand, counting down.
ACCGTTGGATTCGTAATCATTATTTAAGCGATCCGAAAAGTTCTCTAAAATTTGAGCCCTACAAACAATATTAGCCATACGAGGGTCAAACGATACACGGGGTATCAAAACTTTCACGATTTATTTTTTAATTCTAATATCCTCGTTTCAAGTAAAAAATGAAGTCGTTTATATAGTACATCTACTTTTTCACGGTCAGTATAGTGGTTTAATTATCATCATTATGATTGCTAATTAGTCTCGTATTGTGAGTTCGAGATATTAAAAGAAAAAAGTGCAATCTCGCATTTCAGGGATTCTCACTCCCTCTGCTTGCTATAATATTGGCCTGGGTAATGTTGCATTTACTCGCGAGAGCCCAGAAGCGATATTCCAACCGCGTGTACCACGCACGTATGCGCGAGATAGGTACGTTGCACGCGAACGATTATTATTATTAACTTGTATAGCATATTATACGTATGTATGTATGATATTATATCGACGTCCGATGGGATATGTTATAACCCGCGTACTTTCCTCGGGGCTACATAAATGAAATCGAGTCTCGACGATCGTCAGGTACCATCAGCTACCGTACATCGAGAGAGAGAGAGAGAGAGAGAGAGAGAGAGAAAGAGAGACGAGATCGGCCAATTAAAGCCGGAAGATCCGCGTACCCCGATCGGGGTCGTTCGGGTTGACTTTTCCATCGCGAGTCCATAGTGCCGATAAATCAGGAGAATCGAGTGATGAATGACCCTCTCGAAGGGTCTACGATTATATCCACGTATACAAAATATCACCATGTATGTATATAATATTCATGTGCATCCATGAAATTATTCATAATCAACTTTCGCGTTCTCATTTCATTGAAACATTTTTTTTTTCAACCGGGTAAAAGGGGATATTGTTAGAAAAATCTCAATGAATAGTACACATTAATTTCCCTATTAATTAATTATGATTAACAGCATAAATTTGTTTTTGCTTCCTCGTAGAGCAAGTTTTGTTTCCATCAAAAAAATTTTTTTTTCTCAAGATTTTCATTTCAAAGTGCATAAAATGTTCGAAACATTCAAAAAATCACATTTCGAAAAAATGACTGGACGTATTTATTATGTATGTATGCATGTGTATTTATGTGCTGGCTTTGCAAAATTCAAACAATTATATTTCAAGAATTTCTTGATCAATCGTGCCTAAATTTTGCACATAAGTAGAGCCATAAGTCCCCACAATTTGATACAATTTTTGTCAAAATTACTAGAAAATTTCGGATTTTATATAATTTTTAATTTTACAAAAATATTCTCCACTCTCTCTAACTTTCATAAATTTTCAGCTATTAGATTGAGACTTCTTACATACATAGGCCAAGGGGACAAGGATATTTGATATTGAATTTGGCGACAATCCATCCAAGGGTTCAGATTTGATGAAATTTGGATTTTTACAGAAAATTGTATTTCGACTCTAGCATTCGTGAATTGACCACTATCGAGCCAGCACTTTACACAGCATATATATAAGCTAAGGGACAACAACTTTCGGTATTGAGCTTGAAAATATTCGTTGAAGAGTTTAAGATTTCTAAAATTTTGGAATTTTAAATATTTTTCGAATGTTCACGGAAAATATAATATGCTTGCTCTAACTTTCGTAAATTTGCTAATATCGAGCCGGCACTTGCCACAAAAAAAAAACCAGGGGACACGAATGTTCGTTAAAATGTTAACTATGCCATTGCTTCATAAGATACATTGACACATGTGAGTATAATGGTTATTTGTTCAACAGTATCGATTCAGCCGAAAAGTGACAGAAAAATTTTCTGCAGTTTTAATGTTGCAAACATGAAGCTACTTTGAATGAACATTAAGAATTTTGAATTATTGAAATCGAATTCGTGCACAGAAAAAGCGTGCAAATGAGAAATTTTCAGAATGCTTTCTCATTATTTCATCTTTCTCGCAAAGCTTCCTCTATGAGGCAGCCAAATTTGGCAAAACCCACTTGCTCATTAGAAGGATCTTTGTGAGCGAGATAGGAAGCAATGTTCAAGTTTCTATTTTTTTTTTTTTTTTCCTCGAGGAAAGTTCATAAAAAAGGGCATTTGTAAAAGACGATAGATGTCTCATAAATATAATTTTCCAGTATTACTGATTATTTATTTTTAATTTTATCGCCAATTCTGACAATATGGTGAATCTCGTCGCCTCTAATGAACCAATTATCTTTAGAAAGGTCTGCTCCGAACATGAGTCTTCCCTACTGTTGGAATATGCCAATTAACCAATTTCCCAAAAAATTCAACCATTTGGTTGATTTACTACAAACTTAAATTGAAACAAAAAAATTTACTTTCGTTTCTAACTTTTAACGACGTTCGCGACCCCCTGGAACTGTCAGTCTGGAAAAAAAAACTCGTGCTCGATATATCGTGAAAGCATTGGCGAGTGAGAGAGAGAGAGAGAGAAAGAGAGCCCGTATTAACGAAGGAGCGCGATTATAACGCGTATGGTCGATCGTCCTCTATAATTATCATATAATTTCCCTGTAATTATCATTAACTCCAGTCTCGATAGGGAGGTCTCTATACACATAAATATGCATACATGCTGTATACACGTAGATGAAGAAAGAAATAGAGAGAGAGAGAGAGAGGGGGGGGGGGATCGTACATACAGAGGATACTCCCCGAACAAGTTGTATCCTAATTTACTCATTCCTCTCGTCTCGCTTTGCGAAGGATCGGATCCGGTCTGGAGCCGAGGAGAGGTTCAAGGTTCTCTACTCATCTCTGTATACGTCGCAGTCACGTCACGTACGTGGCACGCGCGCTCTTCATCTACCGTATTTTTTTTTTTCCGCGACACAATCTCGGACCGAGGTATATCCATTAAAATATCATGAAGAATATTGCTCCGTTTAAATCGTACGACGTTATCATCATATTATCCATCGCTATGGGCTACGTTATATGGCGTGAGAGTACACTTTGAACGAATCATACCGACGACTTGAAGTGAAAATTCGTGGGTAGTCCCCTCGCCCCCGGGTGCACTGATATACACTGCCCCCCCCCCCACCCCGCCCGGTCATTCCCTTCGCCCCATCATTTCCGATATGGTTTACGGGTGGGCTTCATATTGCTGGTCTAAAGAAGCGCGTAGGCGTCGCGGGACACGCAAATTATCCGGAGCCAAATTTGGCGATACATCTTAATTTCACGACACACCGAAAATACCGTTCGAATCTCTGCACTGGATTTAAACAGCCGGGACGTAGAGCAGGATAGAGAGCTGCGTATTAAAAAAAAAGCAGAGACCGAAAGAATATCCAGCTGCGTTTGCCGAAAAGATTATATTCTCGTGCACATATTGGACGTAGGGACACTTTTTTGGGGACTCAAAATATAATTAATTTGGATATTTTTCATTTGCGGATCAAGAGGCCCGGAGGGATCATCGAACGATTTTCATTATTTCTCGTAGATTCGTGAAATCAAATAATATATCAAATGGTTTTCCGGCGAACGTAAATTCTAATTCGAAAAAAAAATTTAGGATGAGGATACTTGAGAAATAACAGCAATGAATTTGCAGTCGTGTTAAAAATCACTAATATAGGGACCGTGCACACAAATACACTCTCACCAAAGTGAAAATGTGTGTTGTCGTCTACACACATACATTTTCCCCGAACAAAGCGGTCGTTCTGGACTGCAGATGTCGCAACTAAGTATGCATGTACACGAGTAGATATTCTTACCTTCGTGACAGTGCATTAGTGTGCACGGTCCCTACAGATTTTAATATTCGTTTATAAAGAACGTGTATCAGAGGTCCGTACGTTTGCACGGCCCATTCGACAACGTCAGCCCGCTAATTTCGATGATTTTTAACGTTAGAACAGCAGTTCAATAAAAAATTATCAAATAATTTTCATAATTTAAGAAGGAATCGTAGTTTGATAAAAAAAAAAGGTCATCAAATGATCAAAATCATCGAACATTTCCGATCGAGAGGGGAATCGAAAAAATAAAATCTTTGCCAAGATATTGCGACCACATTTTCGATCCCGAATCATTAATTTCTTTTTTTTTTTATTCAGTCGATCCCAATATACCGGTCGCGATATCGTCGAGGGTCCTCTGAACATTAGACACGAGGTTTTGGTCCAACCAAAACGGCTCCTGGGAACGAGTCGTTCCCTGGCGGTCGCACGACGACTCGACGATACCAGAGTAGACGTATACATATATACTTATATACATATATATATACATATATCTCTTCTCTCGTAGTCGTCGTCGTTGGAGGCCGCGAGAATAACGACTTCCTGAAAGGTGGAAATTAAGCTATTAATTATCCGAGATAGCCGTAACCCTCTCCGCCTCCCGGTCTTTCTATACCAATGTTAGCAGTAGCCACATCAGCCCAGAAGCATCTTTGCCTCTGTGTATACCATGCCCCGCGAAACATTACACGATTCCTCTTCATCCACGATCAGTATATTCTCTCACTCTATACTATATCCCTAATTTTTTTTACTTTTATTTATTCATTTTCTTTTTCTCATCATTCTATATATTCCCTGTGCTTAATTCAATCTGTCTCTATTTTGCACCTTGAAGCCGAGAGACACGAGCAATCTCGAGAATCCTTTAATTATCCGTAAGAGCGATAATTTCGTTATCTCGTAATGAGAATCTTAACAGCTACATCTTATTGAAGACCAATTTTCTTGGCGTTATAACGTTTCAGTTGCCGCAAGAGTTTCTGACAACTTTGTTGCTCCTATATATACTTTTCCATGATAATGACGTTAGTCCAGACATGAAAATTATTCAGGTAAATGTTTCATAAGAGATTGGATGTTCATGAAATTACGTAGGGTAATTCCGGAAGGAGTCGTTGGAACGCTAAGAGCCTCTTTGAGGAACGCGGTCTAGGTCGTCCGCAGCAGCTTTCATCCTTATACGTTCGAGCCTTGTCAGCACTTGGAGAAACGATGTTTAATGGGTACAAAAATTTTTATATCATGTTCAAACATGAATAAAGATATTCTCAAATATTCATTAAAATCAGCCTAATGCCTTTTATGAATGAAAGCTTATCTGATTGCACTTGAAAATAACCGAGAAAATGGGGGAGATGCTGTTTAAAAAAAAAATGCTACAATTTTGGTATACCAAACATCACTAACTTCCTCAGATTGTAATTAACGAACACTCGCACTGTGAAATTAGAACCTAATATATGCTATTACAGAAAAATGGCTAATTTTGCCAACTACTTTTCCCAACCCAAAATATTTTCTTGTCTGAAAACTCGATTTACAAATAGTACATTGTGTACCAACGAGGTAAAGTGGCACCAACCCAACTCTCGTACGATATTTTATACAACATTACAATATTTTTCGAGCTTTTAGGGCTTGTAGACGAGTATAGTAAAAAGTATTACTTTTAAGTCTTAGGACTTGAAAGTACTACTTTATTCCTCGTTTACAGGCCCTAAAAGCTCGGAAAACATGGCTTATAAAAATATATATGTAGTATCTAACTCTTTTACCAGCAGTTTTAGTTTGGGGCCACACGTTAGGGTGCCAGACTGTGCTCCGTGGCACAATATCTGGCCCAAATCAATCTTTCCAACTATAATGTCGACTGATCACGCATCAAAGTGTTTTCACCCCATCAAATTATTTTGTGGAAAAATCCATATTTTATCCAAAAGATTGGAGATTGTCTTCAAAGGTGGTTGGTACATTCTTATGCTCCCTTATATATATGGAACTTCATCGTTAAGACACTTGACGAAAAATTTGCTGACGAGATATACAATAATCTATAGGGTTTACACGTTCAGCAGTGTACACATCCATATAGATAGACATATATACATATATATATATATATATATAGCCATTGGAGAACACTCTCTCTCTTTTTATTTCTCTCTTTCTCTCTTTGTCTCTCATCTCTTCGTTCTCTCGTGTGTATTCCCGAGAAATCAGGCTTCCAGGAAGTCTGTTGCAGAAATTGTTGAACCGCGGGGGAACTTGGCGCGAACGGAATCCGCTCCCGTTTTGCGTTAACGCGCGCGTTACTCCATATCGGCCAACGGTCTTTTCGCGTTTCGTTTTTTCTCAAGCCCCGCTAGACCTTGCACCTTGTCACCTAGTGGCCAATTTTGTGAATTGGAAATATTTATTCCTGAAAGACGTTGCTGATTTTTTCCGCAAAAAAATATCGATTTTAAAATGGCCATTTTAGCACAGGATATACGAAAAAAAAAAAAAAATCATCTCGCCATATAAGTTCAATTGAAAAATTAATCTATACTCGTGCACCAGGCAAGTGATTAATTTGATACTCAATTTTTTTGACGAAATTATGAACTTCCGATAGATTACATAAAAAAAAAAATTCAATTCAAGTCAGTTTACGATTTGACCAATCGTGAAATATCAGAGACATCGACTGAAAAATTCAAAAACAAATTTTTAATAATTTTATTATTATTATTGTTGTTGTTATTATTATTGTTGTTTCAAATTATAGCTTGTAAAATATTTCTCCCCTAGTTCTCTTCCCCCGATTTTCTACGACGGTGGTCGGGTCCCTTCTTGAGCCGAGATTAATTTTAATTGGCCGGTGGGCACAAGACTGAATTGAGATTTATGAAGTAAATTCATTGTTTCGAGTCGTTGTCGTTGCCGTCGCCGAAGAAACACAGATCGCGAAGTACGCTGGACCACCAACACCGCCAAGCTACTGCCGTTTGCCTCAACTCTGAATCTCTCTCTCTCTCTCTCTCTCTCTCTCTCTCTCTCTCTCTCTCTCTGACTCTCTTTCGCTCTGACGATTATATACAGCTCATTTCATCGTCTCGCACTCTGGCTTTAATGCGAATATGAGGGAACAGCAAGCCGATTAGCTTGACCATTCGTCTACCCCCGTCTCTATCTAGTTCATCAGTACATGTTTCTCTAGATCAAATAAGTGTCCGGCATTTAAAAACCTGCCTCGTTGGACATTTAACGTATTGTTGAGGGCTACTGTGCGGTCAGTGAAAGAGAGAGAGAGAGAGAGAGAGAGAGAGAGAGAGAGAGATAGAGAGAGATAGATACAATATAGCCTCTGTTTTGTCTAGAAAAAAATTCGATTTCGCCTAAATTAAAGTTTTGATTAAAATTTTTGAGATTTGAAGTCTCTAGTGAATGGAACGAGAGTGAATTGAATGAAAATGATATACCAATGCAAAGGAAGATCGTGATATAGAATTCTAAGGATCCTTTAAAGGCGTTAATTTTATACTTTCTGACATTCTCAATCAGGAAGAACCTTTCGAAATCTATAATTTCCTCGTCATTAACGGGTCTTCTCGCTATCCGGGGAAATGATATCGGTATATGAATGTCCCCGCATGAAAGCCGTGCGGTCGTTTTTATGCGTTGACACGACGACGATCTTGTCGTCACTCTCAGCGGAAATCGCTTAATTTCGTAGCTCGTACGAGAGTCTTGACACGGTGAATTTAATATTCGTTGGATTTAACGTACGGGATTGAAGTGAGAGAAGCCACGGGTGAGAGAAAGAGAGAGAGAGAGAGAGAGATAGAGAGTAAAATCGCCTTCACGGACCGTTTGTGAGTGATGATAGAGGGAAGAGCGGAGGAAGAGAGAAAATGATCTCTCTCCCTCTCTTACTTTCTCTCGAAAAGGGCTCCGAGTTGGATGATGATGATGAGACCTCCTTGGAGTTCGCGGGAGTCGTATAGACGCGAGAAGATCCGAAAGGGTAAGGGAGGAGAGATTTTCTCTCTTTCTCCTCTTCCTTCCTCTCTCTCTCTCTCTCTCTCTTTCTCTCAGAAGCCACAGTCGTACAATATATTATGGTTCTCGTCTCCCTGATAACATTGCATCACGTTTCGTCGTCAACGACGACGAGAGTACGCGAATACGACAACCGGAAGTGAGCTATATTAGGCACGGGGTGAGGGGCTCGAATTAGAGGACTCGCGGTTACGCGAGTGCCACACTCGCACTCGCCCGTATATAACGGTCTCGAGACGAATTACATTTTAATGGAAAGTCCCCCGGTGCGAGACGTATTAACCCTTTGGCCCGATGAACAATATATAAAGATTCCCGGATATTTCATGAGTTTTCCGCAGATTTTACTTCATTAGAATTCTAAGAAACGCAAAAGATTTTATTATTATTTATCAGCAAGAATAAGAAAGAAACAAAAACAAGGGCCAAAGATGTGTGCTCATTAGGAGATTAAATAACGGAAAATTGACAAACTATATTGCATTAAGTAATACAATATTTAATTCATAAAATTAATTACCGTATGCGTAAATAAATTATGAATCTGGGTCGACAAGCTTTGATCTTAAACTGAAGAAAAAAAAAAACAGAATTTGAGAAGCCTCAGCGACAAAATGAGAGCTAATCCTGGTATTCCCTGGCGTGAAACCCAAACCGGTGAGAGAAAAGAAGCCCGAGAGATATAAAGGGATTTTGAGCCAGGAGTATTATCTCACGTGTATATGTATATATATATATATATATATATATATATATAATCCGTTATACATAGTGTATCGTGTATGCTCCAATATGGGTATTATACGATCTATTATGTGGATATAGAAGCGTCCGTGCCGACTAGACACCGAATCACATAATAATATGTGAGTAAGGTGCGGTGGCACGGGGCTAATTCGAATCTTATTTTTTTTTCCCTCTTCTCCCCTGCTTCTCATGACGAAGAGATCAGTAGAAGAGGGAGGATATATGGCGAAGGCCAGAAAACACGTGAGACGAGGACGAGATGAGGCGCGATCGCGGGATTAGCCGCGTCAGTGAGACCCGCGGAACTCGAAGAATTCGGCTTCTTCCTCTCTTCCCTTCTTCGGATTCTCATATATACAGATTTATATTCATATATATGTATATATATATATATATAATGGGTGAGCCCTTCGTTCTGCGATATGCGAGCATCCGGGCGCCTCGAAGAATTTGCTACAGTGTCACAGTTTAATATATAGAGGGCCACACATGGCTTTATCGATGCCCTTTATACTCATTTCATGTCCCATATATACATATATGTGTATGTGTGTGTATTAATGAAAAGCTGGATTAAAAATCGAAACACAGCAGCACATTTGAACTTTTGCTTTTTTTTTTCCATAATTTGGTCAGCTCTGACAGATCCTCCTCTGTGAACTGATGGTTTTCTTAAAAAGGGATCAGGTGCAGTCAGAAATTATGAAGTTTATGATTTGCGGGTTTTGATATTTTCTGAAACTGAAAAAAATTCTACGGATGTGCAAATCGTAACTGAAACTTTAAATGCTTTATTCTCAAACCTACATTTTAAAAGTCATTGACCACGATTTCTCAAAAATCGCTTTACCGATCGTACCGAAATTTTACAGGCATCTATTACGCATAAAAAATCTTGCGCTTGATCGTCGGATTTTTTTTCCAATGCACATTTTTTTACACGACAAATAAGCAGTTTTTTTTTAAAACTAAAATCGATCACTTCACTTCCAGCGTTCACGATGTTATTGAAAATCAATATTTTTCAAAAAGCGATGATATTAGGCACTAGATAAATTAATGCACTAACCATTTTTTCTGAATTTTTGACTTTACATTATCCAATTCCGAGCAGCAATGGTGAACTCAACGTATCTTTTTAAAGCAACGTCTTTTATTCAACCGATCATAATTACATACTTGCTTTTTTTAAAGCTATTTTTGCCTGAAAATTTTTCGAAATGTACTGAAAACGTTACTGTATAATATATTAAAACTTTTATAATGAAAAAGCTGCACAAGCGACTTCAAGATAAATTCACGAAAATGTGCTTTTTTGGCCTCCTGACTTCACCTGACTCCATAATTTCTATACTTACTCTCACCATATTACTCCGTTGAATGCACACGAAATTTTACAACAAAGATCTTCCATTTAAATCGAGAATCTCATTTCGATCGATTGGAGTTTTCTCGAGCTTTAAGGATCGCGTTTGTTCAAAAATTAAAAATAAAAAATCGTAAAATCTTAACACCTTTTATCGATTCTCATATGAGAAATTCAATGAAAACTCCATAGCTCAAAATTCGTTAAATTTGGGAGACCGAAAAAAACATTTTTTTTCACAAAAATCTCAGACTCACATGGAATATTTAACCGCTAGGCAATTTTAACGAAAATCCAAGGGACTCGGCAAAGATAATTCTCAAGTGTCTCTAGCTATTTTTGAGGAAAGCAGGTAAAATAAATATATTTGGTAAATGACAAAAATTCCAACATTCCAACTCTTTGCCAAATGTAATAAAAACCTGGTGCCATATTCGAACTCGATGATGATTTTTAATATTGGAATTTGTCGAAGAAAGAAAAAAAAAAAAGAAGCCAAATCTTCGGAGCATCGAGACGTTACAATACGTCGATAAATAACGAGTGAAAGCAGAACGAATCGTCGAGTAAGATATTTCGTTTCTCCAAAGGCTTCATTCTCTTAAAAAAAAAACTCGACGATATTCTCATCTCGCAAGTTGTCACGTCGATGTGACAAGAGTTCACAGCTCGACCTTGCCGAAATAAATTTCTTGGCTTTCTGATTGCTCAGCTGTGTGAGTGCCCTCTCGAATATGCAAGAGAGGCTCATCATCTCGACGCGGACTCGCTTTTGACCCCCTCTGTCTCTCGCCCGCACACTTCTGCGATCCGATTCCGCGTGTCTCCCGAGATCGCGTCTCAAGGGGTGAAAAAATAAATCGCAAAATATTGTACACAAAGTGAGGGGGAAAAGAAAAAAAAATAGAAAAAATTAAAAATTAAAAAAAACGAAAGTGAACGAAAGAGAGCAAAAATCAAGGCGAAAAATATATATTAGTCATGGCGCTGAACACCAGACGGATAACTCTTTCAGCCGAGTATCCAAACGACGTTGGGGGGAAAAAAAAAAGAAAATTTCCATACGGGAGCTCTCGTGCGTATATAAATTGAGAAAAAAAAAAAAAATTTTCTTCAACGTCGTTCCGTCTTCTCCTCTGATTTTGCGCTACCTTGCTTACACTCGGACCGTATAATATACACGAGCCATATACGAGTGTACCGCGGCAAAAGTGAGTAGGTTGTCGCAGCTTGAGCAAAACGAAGATGAGAAGAGAAAAGAAAAGAATGAAAATAAAGTAGGGTGAACAAAAGAAAGAAAAAAAAAAAAAAAAAAAACGTTACAACGGGGGTCGTGAGCTCTCGCGAGAGTCAGATCTCTTAATAATAATATCTTCGGCTTGAAAGTTCTCCCCGGAATGCAATCTCCATAAAACTGCTACCGTGGGCTCTAACCGCCCACAAATTTGAGTTAGGATCGTGGGATATGTACAAAATATAATACACACACGTATATTGGTTTCATCCTGTGCTCTCAGCCACCAAAAATCTTTTTTATGTCCTTCCTACGTATACACAACACGATATATATATTTACTTTTACTTTCATGATTTTTTTCAAACTATATGTCTGTTAAGCCGACAATTACACAGTGGATAGTGGAGGCAACACAGACACTCGAAACTCAATCAGGCCATAATGAATAATATATTGACCGAGGCTCAATCCTTCTATATATATATTTTATTGTTTATATCTTTGGGAATGCTGTGTACGATGGTGAAACCCCCGATATTTTTGTGAAATCAATAATGTCATAATTGAATATAAACTGAGCTTGCAAAATGATCACTTAAACACGCCAGCAGGGTAAAGTGATCAAGTCCATGGGACAAATAAGTGACAATGACTGAAAAAATGTAAAAACTTTGGCCCGTTTGTAGCCACTCCGCATTTCCCTCGAATTTTTTTAAGTTTCAAGGCTGCTGCGTGTTCACTTCATCGAGCATAATATTTCGATATTCGAGATATTTCTGCACCACTATCGATTGCTTTATTGAATATCTGCTAATTTATTTCAACGAGATATCAAGAAATGTGTCAACGCTGAGCGGCTTATGAAGTTTTCTTGTCAGAAGTGTTAAGGGATCCCGAGGTAAGAAGACTACAGTTTCTCATATCTATAAAGTCATTCCGCCCCATCAAAAATGTATATATTATCAGTTAAAGCTCATTTTTCGGGTTAGAATTACAAAAAAAACCGACATATCAGCTAAAATACCTGAAAAATACGCAGTGGCCGAAAGTAGTACATTGAAAATGCGATTGTTCTATTTGTGGCACGCTTATGGCTACAAATAGAGCACACTTGTACCACTTCAGTAATATGTTTATGACGCAAATAAATAACTGTTTTTAACTCGAATCTACCGTCAGTGAGTATCTATACTCCGCCTTTTGTTTATGGCGCATCCGTATCCCAATTCAAAGCTTGGTGGCCACAACTGTGTACTTCGGATGACCAAAAGTAGTACAATTGTGGCCACAAATGGTGAAAATGACAGCTACAAGATAATTTCCTTTTTTCTTAAGGAGGTTCTGCTCCTATACTTGGGTGCGGCAAGGGGAACGTATAGCGCGGTGCGGGCGACGTGCGGGGCAGAGGTTGCGTTCGGCATTTTTGTTTCACCATATATATAGCACGTTTTCATTTTATTAATTTGCTATTATTCACGCTAGGCGTGGTGAATGGCATCCATTTTTTTAAACAGCCACAAATTTTTTATGCACCTAATATCGAACGATTCTTCACGACATAACGGTTGATATGCCATATAAGACCCTATGCATTACAAGAGTATCAATACGAATATTTTATCTCGGAAAGTAGATGGTGAATCTCGTTGAAATTTTTCAGGTACACGAGGTACACCTTTACAAACACGCTGTTAAAATTTCAAGTCGCTGTAACTCTTTTTAGGTTCGAGCAGAACCTCCTTAAGTATTTATCATGATCAGAAAAGGTTTTAAATGATAACAATTCGATTCTGTGTACCTTTTAGGTTATATCGATCACTTTTTCAGTTCTGAATTTGCAATAATGTGAACACTGTTTGTAAATGAATGTTATAAAATGCTTAAAGTGGCCACAACTGGTACGTCTAGCCTATTAACTCAACATTGACGGTTAACAGTGAAACAGAAGATATATTTGCAACAAACACACCGCTGCCGCAAATTTGACAAGTTACATTATGTCACCCGATATGAGGTTAAGTTGTCCTTCGGTGACTACGAACGCTCGCGAGGCTAATGTACACTTTATCCCCATATTTCCCCAAATTTTAACGTGAGAAAAATTTGACTGAAAACTTTACGTAAATCATGCGTGAGAAAAACAAACCAATTGTATCACGAAGTGGATGTTGCAACGAATCTAGGAACGAAGTACCAAGTTCAAAAATGCGATTTCAGGTAATCCGAAATCTTGATTGATCGACATTATCACTATACACGACGTGAAATACAATTGCCAATTTTTTTTTTTTTATTTTGAATTTTTCATGCTGTTGAAGTATTTCATTTTGTGAAATATTTCCAGCACAAATGCTCGGTGCAAATACAGTCTCTTTAACATATATCCTTCAGCTAGAAAATATTTGAGATGATCACTTTGCCTCGCATGGCCACATTACCCTATTCTCCTCTGTAGACCAAATTTACAATCAAACTGCCGAATGTTCGTACTCGAGAAAAAGCTTTCAATCAATGAATAACGAAAAATAATCGTGACAAAATTTTCCAATTATATTTAAAAACACAAAATCCTCCTTTTCATTAAAAAAATTAGTGTTTTTAGCATAATTGATATTTCACGAAATGGCTTACCAGTAATTTTATGAAATCTGAAAATAATTGCCCGTTACAAATTTGCACCCCACTCGATCTGATTTGCATACGAATTGAAAAAAAAAACAAAAACAAAAAAATCCAACGAATTAAATAATACATTTTCGTAATTTTTTAAGTCACTCAATCATACGTGTCATTCGACTGTCGTTCTTTGTATTGCTCACATCCCTTTCTCTCTGTGACTAATTGTTTTTTCCTCACTTTTCTCGGTTCTCTTGTTGCAATTATTATTATTTTTTTTTTATTTCGCCCGCACCACAAACTCACCGAACCGATTTTAAAAGACGTGAAATACTCTTGAGGAGAGCTCTTAATCGTGAAAGAACGAAGGGATAGAGAAGCGCAGCAATGAAACTGTGAGACCATCAACGAGATGTTCGAGAAGCACCATCAGCAAAAGACTCGACGAAACAAGCTCGCTCGATCGTTCGGTCGTCGAGAGCACATACACAAGCACACACACACACATACACACGCACATACACACACACACACACACGCACACACATACACACACGCACACGCGCGCGCGTAAACTTACACAAACTTACACAACGAGTTCTTCGCGGTCCACGCGCGAGCGAGAGATCTCTGAAGACCACCAACGTAGAAATGAAGCAAACCAAGCATCAGTAAAGTATTATGGAGCAGTGTGGAGGAGAGTATATACGTGTGGCAAAAGCGCGACGTTTTCGCATCGAATGGCAGTAAGAGAGAGAGAGAGAGAGAGAGAGAAAGAGAGAGAGAGAGAGAGAGAGAGAGAGAGAGCAATTTTCTGAGATCGCGAAACACCCGAAAAATTCAAAGACGATTAACGGGGGCGCGGATCTCCGTCATTGAGATACCGCTGTGATTTGCCAAGGCACTAGCAAGAAGGAATGTACCCAATGTTATATATCTGTATACAGCCATTTTGGTAGAGTCCTCTGCGAAATATATTTCATGGAGAACGTTAATAGGGACGTTTAACCGAAAGATTACGAACTTTATTTATCTCCAGTTATTCGAGAGCGATGAATCGAAGAGAAGAATTTAAAAGAAAAATTCAGAGAGTGTGTACCATACCGCAGGATAGATAAGTAAAAAGGATATGAAAAAAAAAAACAAAACAAAAATTAGAAGGCGTGTAGATTGCATACGTAAAACACGAATGTATCATCGCCATTAAATGAATTAGTCACGGTCGTAGTCATATACAAATCGAAAAATTTCAACGACCTATCATAACCGTTGTGCTCGGGGGGGTCATTGAGATATCGCCAGTGATTTAACGAGAGAAATTAGCAAGACGGAATTTTTGCCAAATTTCCTAGCTGTATGTGCGTTATATGAATAACGTATGAAATCTTTGCGAAATGTATTTCGCTGAGAACGTTAATAGGGGGCGTTTAAACGAAAGAAAAAAAAAACAAAAAAATACAAACTTTCTCCGTCTTGAGAGACGTGAAGAGATGAGAGGAATAAAATAAAAATGATTCGTGAGAGTATTCTAGATGAGTTGGGATATATATTATCAATATATATATATATATATCGGAAGAAAAGAGCAGCAGCAGTGGATCGTCCGTAAAGCTCGAATATCTCCCATTAAGGAATTAGTAAGATGATAGACCCGTCAATGACGTCCGAGGAGGAGGAGATGGATAAGAAGAAAAAGAGCACGGGGGGGGGGGGGGGGGCTGAGAGCGCAGCTCAGCTATATACACGGATCCATCCAAGCCCGCCAAAGATGAAGATGGGAGACACGTGTATGTATAAAAGAGAGAGAGAGAGAGAGAGAGAGAGAGAGAGAGAGAGAGAGAGAGAGAGAAAAAGCGAGAGATGGAACCGACAGAGTTACACCATAGTCTGATGTCGAAGAGAGAAAAGAGAGAGGAAAAGGGGAGAGATGGAAAAAAAAGAGAAGCTGGGAGCCTGACCCATAAAAACGTCAAACTTCCCTTAACCTAGAGAAACGTCTTCATCACGATCCCACCCGGACTCTCTCTCTCTCTCTCTCTCTCTCTCCAGGCTTATTATATTCTCCTTCCCATATCTCTCTCTCTTTCTCTCTCATATCTCTCGAATGATGCTGCTGCTGCGGGCAAACTCTTCGTTCTATACACGCGTGTCTCATACATGCCCGAAAGTTCCTCGAACCGAGAGAACGATCAGCTACAAGGGGGGTGCTTGTTGTTTTTTTTTTTTTTTTTTTTTTTTTAAAGTTGACCGTAGAGTTTTTTTATTTTTTTTTTTTAAGGTCAAAGAACACGATTTGAAAAAGTTACAACGACTTTTGGGAAGCCGAAATACAAGTTACGTGTGTTGAAAAAGAATAATAATAATAATAACAATTAGCGTATGCACGATTGTTGAAACAAGATTAATTAGGATAACACTGAAATGGAGTCATGAGTATAAATCGTTTCATTATAGTTATCCATTCGTTTTTTGCGTTACATGCGTAATTAGACCGGACCAATGAGTTCGGAGAAAACGTTATAGGGACAAAAATTTTGACCAACAAAGTTCAATCATAAAAAAATCACAAACTCAAACTTAATGTTTATTTGTATATGAAAAAATATATATTATATATATGTATAAGTACATATAGTGTTCTTATATATATATATATTTGTCGGACAAGTATTTGACTTTTGCAACCAGAACAAGGACGAAGGAAAATCCAGTTGGACTTGCAGGCGATTCTCCGAGTCTCCCAGTTTCGAGTATATTAATGTATGATAAGTGCTACAAGTATATTGGTCACCATGTCTCTGTGTGTGTGTGTGTGTGTGTGTGTGTGTGTGTGTGTGTGTGTGTGTGTGTGTGTGTGTGTGTGTGTGTGTGTGTGTGTGTGTGTGTGTGTGTGTGTGTGTGTGTGTGTGTGTCCACGTTAATAAAGAAGTCAACGTTTTAATACCGCCGAGTCGACAGCAGGTCCAGGGCACACACATGAACATGCATCGTGTGGTGAGCTCAGCAAAACGTGTAACTCTCTAGAGAGAGCCTCTTGTCTTTTCTCCATCTCGCGCTTGTATGCAGTGTGCTGTTTAAGGATGCTGGGCTTCTCTGACTCTCGAGAGTTTAAGGAAATAAGACCATGAGACAAAATTCAATTTATTCGAGTTTTTTTTTTTCAACACTCTCCACGAACCCTTGTACATCGGCTACAGTGCGATCCCGATTTTCTTCCACCCGGAGGGAGCACTGGAAAACAATCGGGGTTCAGCTATATATAAGAGGCGTTGCTGCTAGCGCTTGGCGGGGACGTTCGTGTGGCGCTATAGTGTCTGTGTAGCAGATTACAGGTTAGATACTTCCCCGCTTTCGGATATCGAGTGGGGGGGGGGGGCACATGTGTAGGGGAATGGAAAAAAAATCGGGATGCAAGAAAATCGGGATCATACGCACCGAGATGCTTTGTAAAATTGACAATCGACAAACGGAACGGAATTCACGCGTTAAAAATGAGTAAATCGTATATATCCGAGCACGCAGATTCAAATCCGCGACCGCGAAACATTTTGTTTAGCAAAAAAGAAGAGTCTGTGACGTAACCAGCTCTTAATCAATCGCCGCCAGAGCTCAGCCTAACCATAGAGGAATTGAGAAGCATATAAGTCGGGAAAGTTAGGGCTTGCCATGCATATTATTGCATGTACAGACAAGCTTTTGGCGAGCTCAGAGTCTCAACGAATCTCTCATTTTCAACTTTTAATTCGTTCGATATCCAAAACTGAGAAGAATTATGACGCATGAGCATATAACAATCGCAATTGACAATAATGATATTCGACGTAAATTGGAATAACTATAATTATTTTTCATTCAAGCACTTTTTTTTAACTCCGAACTATATAACAGTCGTGTCTTCTTGAAGAAGAACGCAACGTTTGAACGAGAGACGAAATACTGAAGCGATATTTATATACAGATGTATAGATATTCGTAAATATAAAACGATTTGTAAATGTATACATGTCTTTGAACGATGTGTAATTAAATCGTGCAATCAACCGGCTAATTTGTTCTCAAGCGTATGTAATATAAAAGCTCGACTGACCAGAGAGAAGAAGAGATAGATTGAGAGTGGCGTGTCCATCTCTCCCTTTATCCCAACTCTGCCTGTGACTTTTCTAGCACACATACTGACACGTTTATGTGTGTATGAGCACTTTGATACTTACTATCGCTAATAAGTAATAATCCATTACGGATTCTGGAGAGAAAATGAGAAGAAAAAAAAACAGGTGCCATTAAAATCCTTCGAGAATCTCATCGATGCAATTTATGTTTTTGATAATTTTCAACTCGCTTTTTTTCTTTCTCTCTCTCTCTCTCTCTCTCTCTCTCTCTCTCTCTCTCTCTCTCTCTCTCTGCCTTGTGCGGTACTTCGATGTACATCGAGATGAGGGGAATCGGCACGAGCTTACGGAAGGGCGCCTCGTATGTCCCAACAAATTGGCCTGAACGTGCATGCAACGCACACGAAGGGATTTAACCACACGCACACGCGTGAATCCGTACTATCTTACTTCGTCATATCGTCGTCGTGTTCGAGCTGATCGAGTGACCGGTTTCCCTGTCTGGTTTCATATCGGTACATATACATACATATATGTGTATGTGAGTGTGTGTGTGTGTGTGTGTGTGTGTGTGTGTACCGTTGGTGGACGAGCAAGAGATGCACGATCACGACTCGGTAACCCGTGGCTATATTTGTGCTATGTAAAAATGTCTCGTCGGGGCAATAAGAGTCGGATTCAATAATAATTTGAGTATTTTTTTTTTGTTCTTTTCTTAATTAATTGGCATCCAGACGCCGATGTATTTTTCGATATGCGTTAATATGCACCGCATTTACGATAGGCGCGCATTATACCACGAATATGATACGAACCGCGAGTAACGAACAGCACACTCCAATGAAAAACCTCTTGGAATATAATTTTGCGACGAAACAATAATTATTTCATAACGATTACTCATTTTTTTTTCTGCTACAATTAGTCATTATTATTCCGTTGAAAAAATAATGGTGCCTATTTTTATTGAAAATTTAATTTTGTGATTAAAATTTTTTTAATTACCACGAGTATGCTGGTGTGGAGTTTCCATCGACATCCTCAATATTCGTAGTTAATTAATGAAAAAAAATAAATGCTTGGAGTGATGAAGCATCAAAATTTCCGATTAATTTCATATTGAGAATTTTTTTAATGGATAAACTTTAACATTTTGCTTCCTCGGAGAGAAAGCTTTCCGGACGTGTGTGTGTGTGTGAGTATTTACCTCGCACACACTTTAAGTATTCAATCGCTTTTGTTTGTTGCAGTTTTCGTTAAAATTTCTCAAGGGGTCAATCATGGGTCAAATTGCCCATTTTACGAGACTGAAATTTTCGAAAAATGTCATGTGATCGCTCTAACTTTCGTAAATTTTGAGGCACCCAGCTAAATTTTTTTAACATAAATATCGTATAATCGAAGATATAGGTTGGTATTGAAATTGGCGAAAGTCGTTTTTGGACGTTTCGTGTTTTACGAAATTTTACATTTTTCAAAAAAGTCTCTGACAGCTCTGATTTTCCCGAACTCCAAGCTATTCCGCTTATTTATTTTTCCATGAACAAAGTATCATTAATGCAGAATTCATATCAAATTTCACGAGAATCAATTGAAGGTGTCAGATTTTATGAAATTTTGAATTGCCAAAAAAAATATTTTGGGCAGCTTTAATTTCCCCAATATTGACAATATAGGCTTTCTTGAAACGCATGAAAAATGCGTTTATCCAGTGAAATATCGAATTTGTAAAAAATTATCAGTATCTTGAATCTCAAACAATAAAACCATATACGTATATGACAGGTAAAAGGAGGGCAAAAGCTGCAAGTTGAAATTTGCAAATTGATTCCACCAAAAGTTTCGCGCAAAGCTTCATTTACGAGGACGCCGAAATTGGCAAAGGGTATATGGTGAGCGTCGAGCACTGGTTCGAAATTTGGATCAAGCAAATTTGTAACTTTGAACTTGCAGCTTTTTTTATGGTTAAAGTATGCGTTTGAAAAATCTGAATTAATACACGTGGATACTCTTGACACTTTGAACAAATGTTGATAAAAATGTTCAACAATTTGGTGGCTCAGGTGGCGTGGAATATCTCTTGTACACAAAAAACGAGGTAAAGAGTGTCACAGGTAAAGTGACGCAGCTTTAGTGTCAATGTGCATTAACGTGTATATATATATATAGATATATAGCCAATGAAAGCAGAAGCATAGCGTAGGAACGCGTGTAAAGTTTAGTGCGTATGTGTAAATACATGTATACGCATATATATAAATGTATATTAAAAGCGAGGAGAGCATATAGGGAGTGCCTGATGGCGAGAGGAGGACGCGGACCACCCACACCGTGCCGCGGACCACCGTGCTAGCACACTGGCATACATTAGGCTCTCCGTGGCTCCCCGAAAACTATACTCCGACTCCCCCATCCACGTCCTTCATCCCAATCTTTCTTTCCCGCTCTATCCTCTTCGAACTCTTTGGCTCATTCACTATCGCACCCTCTCCTCCTCTTTATCGCTGCTCGTCTTTCCTCCCTTTGCCAATTCACTACTATATACGCCGTATACTCTTCTTCTTCTTCTTCTTCTTCTTCGTAATCTTTCGCTTCTTACCCTTTCTATCACGCTCTTTCTCCCCTGTTATCATTTCATACATATACTTTTTTGCGTGTGCTGTGTGTGTGTGTTTTTGTGTTTGTGTGTAAGAAGCTCCCGGCAGCCGTTGGGTATTTTGATACAGTCGACATCCGTTTAATTAGCATTCGATACGGGCTCCGCGCGCAATAAGGCAACGCGAGAGCCTCATACCGATATATCCAGCGTAGGGAAGACGAGACGGGAACAACGAATCGGTTATGTCGTTTGTCCCCTGACGTAGATTAATCGGAGTAATTTTTAGTCGACGATGAAATATGTCTTTATCAAGGGATACCTGCGTATAGCTATACTACATAATACGTTGATACTGGTAAAACGAGTGATCCCCCATTAAGAAAATTATTTTGTTTAAAAAAAAAACATTTTTTTACCAACTGCTCTTGAGCGACAAATTTAGAGTGTTTTCTCAGTGTAGAATATCGGTTAATCGCAAATTACTTGGAAATTCATTCGATTTCCGAAGAGTTTAATGTTTTTTTTTATTAAAAAAAAATTTTTTTTTAGCTTCTTCAAAGTAGAATTTATGCCGTTGGTCGAATTTTTTTTTTCGTGATGCATTTCAATCGTCGAGTGACCAATTGATTGCTTATTTATTTATTTATTTATTTATTTAACGAAATTTTCTTATGGGTATATGGAGTAAAATTGATACATCTTGTAATTTAGGAATTTGATATAAGACACGTTTCGAAAATTAAAATTTGATAGTTCGAAAAGAAAAAAAAAATCAAACAAACAAAAATCCGAATGAAACTGTACGTCTTAGAAATTGGCATGAATCAGGTATTGACGAGAAATCATTATAATTACTTATAAAATTATGAAGCATGATTTTTCATCCTTCAGTTTGATAGAACATTACTTTAGGAGCCAAACACACACACACTCAGAACAATCAAATTATCTGATTTGGTAGATTTATTGCGATAATTAATCCTGAAGTTAATTGCCAGAGGATCATCTTTTTCTATTGTCAAATTTTATTTCAACCGAAGCAAAATATTGGAAGAGGCTTTAATGTAAAAAAAAATTTTTTTTTAATGATATCCGATGAAAACGATTTTTTAGTATCTGTCTTCGCGATGAAAATTTCAAATATAAAACTCATTTATCATAAAATGATTATCTTCATTCAGCGCACGAAGTATTTGTATTCTGTGGTTGGGTGTTTTATTGTGCGAGACTTGATCGGGGTCAATATTCATCGTGAAGGCACATCACGTACGATCAATCTCACAATTTCATACATTTTTCATAAATTCCACACTACGATCATTACGTATTTATTCCCATTTCCTCGCGTATATATAAAACGTTATTATATCCTCGCGACACTATTATCTCTGGTTCGTTACTTTTTTTTTTATGTCCATTTGTCGTGTCTTGTTCTCCACTCGATTCTCCGGATCAATCTCATACGTACACTTGGAGGAAAAAAAAGGAAAAAAAAAAAACGTCGCAAAACTGTCGTATTGAATAAGCATTAAGCTTTACGACCTTCCGATATGATATTCCACTCGTTTTCTTTATTTTTTTTTTTTTTTTCTCTATATTCCACGTGCTTTTTCAACTCTCATTTTCCCCTTTTTTTTTCACAGTACGTGGGAATGACTTTTAATTAATTTTTTTTACTCATCGATGCCAGCGACGATAATAAGCTCCATAAAACTTTTATTTGCAGCTTGGATGAATCGAAAGAATGAAAAACTAGAAAATAAATTAAAAAATAAAAAAATTCTAACATATTCGCGAAAATATTCTAAGAGTTGTGAAATTATTTTCCTTGCCCGAAACAATCCTTTGGTCAAAACTCAGTCATTTATGAAATCCTTCGACCCTTTAATAAAAATGTTGTCGAGAATTTATCGACCTCGTGCGTTTTATCGTTTCCTATCAATTTTAGACATTTCTATCAGACGTATTACCGAGAAAAAAATGTTCGTTAATTATATATATATATATATATATATGTGTATATAAAATACACAAGTTAAAACACAAGCTCGGGATCGCGTGCCCCCGCGTTAAGTTCTTGATATCGGGCAACGGGGTGAGCTCGTTGAACCCCGAGACCCCCGTATGCATAATGCACACACATATAAAACACTCTCATTCCATTTGTTTTCGTCCCACCCCACCGGAAGTCTATGCAATTTCGGCGTAATTTATCCACGCGGGCGTATAAAGACCTTATAGACATTTTACTGGCTATATCACTGGCATAGTGTGTGCATGTGTGCACGAAAAAGATATATATATATATATATATATATATATATGTTTGTAAAAGGGTACATATCGGGTCCGCGTGTACATACTGAGGAAAGCGTATACAAACCTCTACAATGAGCAATAGAGGTATACATTCTTATCAGCATTGATATGTATATCATAGAAAAAAAGATATATGCGAATTTTAGTTCCGTACATAAAAGGGGTATAATGGGGACCATATATGTATATACGATTTGGTCAGTACTAGGACCAAAATTCATACATAAAAGGGTTATAATGAGGACCATGGATATGATTTGGTTAGTATTAGGACTAAAATTGATATGAATTTTATATTTCCAAAAGTCGAAAAAAGAAAGAGCTGATTCTGAAAAGTGCAACACCGAAAATGTTTAATAGTATTTATTGAAAATCGGATTGAATAATCAGTGCATAAACTAATTTTCCATCCGTATTCGGTAATGCGTTTATAAGCACCTATACTGAAATTTTGAACTGGTTTGATATGACAGTACAGTAAAATAAAATTTACTGTAAGCTAATCTTTCCTCAAAAGTATGGAGAAAATGATTTTACTCGCCGTATTTTGTATGTATGGCACAAATATGTTACGCAGATTATGCGCCTTGTGATTCTTCGATAAATTCAGATGTTTCGCGTTTTTAAGAAATGGTATACGTCGGTACCAGTTACCGTGTCGTAATGGTCAATTCGGGGACCAACTCGATGATTGAACGGCTTTGGATCGAGTAAATATCCTGAGAATAAAAAGATTTATCTCAGATCAGCGGTATTATGAATACCAGTATAACCTTTTATTAGTACAGTTATTTTCATGAATCGTTACTAGGGGCATGTATGTACGAACCAGCAATAAAAATATCGTACAGTTATTTACGGGGACTGGTGGCACCTGAGATTGATATCGCAATCACCGCTACAACAGTGTTATTAGCACAGACACACATTATTTCAGTACAGATTGAAAAATAATAGTTTATCGATGAATTGAAGATAGTATCGATCCAAATATCGGTTCTCTTTGTAGTACGACATCCATTATCCATCATTCTTCAGTAAATTTTAAGCTTTTGATCTGAATTGTAAAGGTACTATATCCATTATCCGATCTAGGTTGTAAGGATACTTGTCGGGACCGTGCAAGTTTCGAGGCTATTAAATACCTGTGCCGTACAAAAATGTAATTTTTGTACGGCAGTAACAGGTATTATTAAATACCTGTTATTATTTTTAACAGGTATAATTAAATACGGAAGTAAAAGGTATTATTAAAACAGTAAATTTTAGGCTTCCGATCGGAATTGTAAAGATACATATGGGTACCGGCCACTGTGACATATCGGTGATTACGGGTACCAACCTAGGAAAGGTACATATGGGTACCGGCCACTGTGATATATCGGTGATTATGGGTACCGACCTAGGTTGTAAGGGTACTTGTCGGGACCGTACGAGTTTCGAGGCTAATAAATACCTATGCCGTACGAAAATGTAATTTATTTACTTAAATTTTCAATAAATTATATACGCGGGCAATATACAGAGGACAATCCTACGGTCTAAATAGTTGCATGAGGTAGGCTAATCTTTCCTCAGAAGTATGTGGAAAATTATTTTCTACTTCTGAGGGAAGATTAATCTACCTAAGAGCGGAATATTTGTTTATGCTTTTTGCAATTATTTATAAAGTTGGATTGATCTCTGCACATTGCCCACGTATAACTAAATTATTGAGCATTCAAGTAAATAAATTACATTTTTTTACGGCATTTAACAGCCTCGAAACTTGTACGGTCCCGACAAGTACCCTTACAACCTAGGTTGGTACCCGTAATCACCGATATGTCACAGTGGCCGGTACCCATATGTGCCTTTACAATTCCGATCGGAAGCCTAAAATTTACTGTTTTAATAATACCTTTTACTTCCGTATTTAATTATACCTGTTAAAAATAATAACAGGTATTTAATAATACCTGTTACTGCCGTACAAAAATTACATTTTTGTACCGCATAGGTATTTAACAGCCTCGAAACTTGCACGGTCCCGACAAGTATCCTTACAACCTCGATCGGTACCCATAATCACCGATACGTCACAGTGGCCGGTACCCATATGTACCTTTACAATCCAGATCGAAAGCTTAAAATTTACTGTAGAATGATGGATAATGGATATGGTATGTATACTGCAAACAGAACCGATATTTGGATCAGATTATTCTGAATACATTGGTAAATGGCAATTTTTCGTTGTGTATAGAAATAATATATGTTTCTGCCAATAACAGTGTTGTAACGTTGATTGCGGGTATCTAACTTAGGGATTTACAGGTATCCGTCCCAGTAAATAGCTTTACTATATTTTTCCTGGTTCGTATATGCATGCCCTTAGTTACAGTTACTGAAAGTAACCTTATAAATAAAACATTATAGTGGTGTATTCATAATATCACCGATCTGGAAACAAAATTTTTATTCTCAGGATGTTCACTCGATCCAAGGCCGTTTATTCATTGAGTTGGTCCTCGAAATGACCGTTATGATACGATTACTGGTACCAATATGTGCCATTACTTAAAAACGTGAAATATCAAAATTTATTGAAGAACTACGAGGAGCTCGATTCACAAACTTCTGAGGAAAGATTAACCTACCTAAGGACGAAACACTTGTTTATGCTTTATGCAATTATTTAGATAGTTGGATTGATCTCTGCACATTGCCCGCGTATAACTAAATTATTGAGCATTCAAGTGAATAAATTACATTTTTGTACGGCATTTAATAGCCTGGAAACTTGTACGGTCCTGACAAGTACCCTTACAACCTAGGTTGGTACCCGTAATCACCGATATATCACAGTGGCCGGTACCCATATGTACCTTTCCTAGGTTGGTACCCGTAATCACCGATATGTCACAGTGGCCGGTACTCATATGTATCTTTACAATTCCGATCGGAAGCCTAAAATTTACTGAAGAATGACGGATAATGGATATAGTATGTATACTACAAAGAGAACCGACATATGGGAAATCCATTGATAAATTATCATTTTTCGTTCTGTATTGTCTGTGCTAATAACAGTGTTGTAAGGGTGATTGCGGGTACCAAACTCAGGAGCATACCGGTACCAGTCCCAGTAAATACTTTTACGTTGTGTTTCTTGCTGGCTCGTATATACGTGCCCCTAGTTACAGGATTCAAAATAACTATATAATTATAATATTATACTGGTAAAACTTTTATTCATAGGATGATCACTCGATCTGAGGCCGTTCCTTCTCCGTATTGGTCCCCGAAATTACCGATATGGCACGGTTACCGCTAGCAATATGTACCATTGCTTGTATTAGAAACGTGAAATATTGGAATTTATTGACGGACTAGGTACATGAAGCATAATCTGCGTAACAAATCTGTGCCATTCATACGAAATGCGGCGAACAAAATTTTTTTTCACGTATTCAGAATACCGGTGATCCGAGCCAACATTTTTTTTATTTCGAACCTATTTGCCAGATATGCCATGTGTATTATCGTAGCACGTTCAAGTATCTAAATATATCTGAAGTAAATAGAAATATGGTAGTCTGCGCACTTCATAAGTATTGAATTTATATTGTTAAAGTGTATAAATTTTATTTTGAAGCATTGCACTGCAATGTGTTGTAGCACAGTGCAATCCAGACCCAGCTGATGAATATTGTGCTTTGAACCTCATCATGTTACTGTATGGTCCCCATAACCCCCATTGGCCGATGGATAACTTGGTCCCCATTATACCCCCTATATGTGTAGCGAATTACGGGGACCGGAGCTGGCATGTATCCTTTTATGTGTAAAAATATGGGGACCGGACCCATATGTGCCGAATGTCCCCATATTCCCCGCTAGAGCTCTGAAATGGTCCCGACATGTACCCTTTTACAAACATATATATGTGTGTATATACCATATATACTGCTGACATACAAAAAGACGTAATTTACATATATTTGGACTCGAAGCAATTTCGGTTAGGTCCTTTTGTTTCCCAGCAATCGATAAATAAAAAAATATATGTGGCTTGATATCGCGAGAAAGAGAGTTGATTAATATAAATCATAAACGACTGACTTATGCATGACTTTCTTCCTCGGTAATATATATATATATATGCTCTTTATAACGCACACATAATAATCGTTATACTTGCTCGTCAGAGCATTTTGTCCCATGTGACAAATCTCGCTGGGGTTTCCGGACCTTTGCCAGATAGAAAACGAAACGGACGTCGTGCATTACGCGTATACGAGCTCTCTCCCCGCCATTCTGTGACAGGTCCGTGACACACGGGACCACTCGACGTTCCCGTACACGAGCACGTGCTTTTACTTTTGGAACGCGCGTGCCATTTGCACCGCGTAGAATTGCGAGGAACGAGAGAAAAATTAAAAAAATAAAAATTTACTTTTTTCAATACAAAGTCGTGAAGAAAGTGCAGGAGGTGCGTCCATGACGAGTGAAATCACTCTAATTACAACTCCAATTTGTATTTTTTCAATTAAAGGAATCAACGTAAGGATAAATGTGGCTAGTGCGGCTTTGTAGTTTGTTTTCTTCAATGTATGAGCGGTTCAATAATGAAGGAGAGTGGAAAATTTTATTATTATTATGAAATTAATAATATCTATTATTATTATTATAAAACTGCACGAGTGTGCTCTTATCTTATTTTATTGGATAATGATGGGGAACGAGAAACTCTCTTGCACCTTCACTTTATTCACAGGCACGTACGAAAAACAATTTACGTATCGAGGTAGAATTTTCCCAAGTGTATTGGAGACTTTCACGCCAATTAAATTCGATCTAATTAGATTACCAGCAACGATCAATTATCAGTCAAACAATGATGTCAATATCAATCAAAAGTAATTTTCATTAACCTGGAAATTTGATGAACAATTATCGGTGTGAAATTTTTTGTTTTCTTCGTGAAAACATCTTTAGCGGCATTCCAAAGTGGAAACTGTCCTCAAAAAGCGTTACGGATTTTCTAGGAAGTGAGTTAAAAAGTGAAAAGTTTTCTGAAAAAAGAAAAAAGCATTACAGCCGTTCGAGGAATTGAGTGAAAAAGTTAAAAGTGTCCTAAAAAGTGTTACGACCCTTCGAGTGATTGAGCGAAAAAGTGAAAAGTGTCAAAAAAAAAAAAATTACGGCCATTCGAGAAATTGAAGTGTTACGGCCCTTCGAGGGATTGAGTGAAAAAGTTAAAAGTGCTCTCAAAAAGCATAACGGTCCTTCAGGGAATTGAATGAAAAAGTGAAAAGTGCCCTCAAAAAGGGTTACGGCCCTTCGAGGAATTGAGTGAAAAAAATTAAAAGTGTCCTAAAAAAGGATTACGGCCCTTCGAGGAATTGAATAACGTAATATATATGTTCCTTTCAGTAATAATAATAACTAAATTCCCGCCCGATCCTAAAACGACTAAAGATGTTTTCACATACAATTATTTTTCATTAACTTCGGCTAATATGGCAAAAAGTGAAATGTTTTTTTTTGTCAAAATCTCAAACACGTAATTCGATGTATATCACGCGATATATCGTAATGCGTGACTGAAAAACGTTGGAAAACGGGGACTCTCGCGGATCTCAACTTGGATCTCAATCTATAAGACCGTGCCGTTTGTCTATACCGTAAATCGCGATAAACGACGAACGAAGTTATGCGATAGCGAGAAAGAGAGAGAGAGAGAGAGAGAGACTCCGTATAGGCTCCTGAGCTATGTCGTGCCATAAACGCGAGGTGGTCAATTGCCTTTTACACATCCTCGCTCTCATTTCCTCGGCATCGAGGTTTACAGACGCCATTACGCTCGAAGACTCCCAAGAATCGCGACGCAACCGCGTGCACATATGTATATATACGTGCGTGTAACGAATCGTGGCAGACACAAGGCCGTAACTCTTATACGATTCGACGAACAAATTTATACATGTTAGGCCCTTTTGCCTTTCAGCAGTCCATATGTGCACATGTTCAAGTTATTGGCGTAAGAGTGCCAGTTCTCTTCTCTCATAGCTCTAGCTGGATTGTCCAGCATTTTGTTAGACTACAGTGAAAGAGAAAGAGAGAGAGAGAGAGAGAGAGAGAGAGGCTGTCTTAGCGTTGAGAGAGCGATCGTTATGCGGTAGCCTCGGGCATGCCTCAAAGGCCGCGGATCCGCGGGGGTTGTACATCGATCGAGCTCGCGAAGCGCGGACCTCTTTCGTGTACGTGTGTAATACGGAACGTCGTTGTCGTCGTCGTCGGGATGCCTTGGAGCTCGATTGCCAACCGCAAAGTTCGCTCGAGAAGATTCTCCGGTTCGTCTAACCGTAGCCAATAATTTTTTCAACACTTTTCATGATGGAATTCGAACATCGATTAAGGATGTTTCACACAATGTTGAAAAATAGATAAAATTACGTAAATTTTGAATATCTTTTCACGTATAGAGTCTAAAAATCCCCTTGCAAAATGTCAAAGTCTTTTACTGCCTGATTTTACGGATATAACTTTTTGATAATCTCGAATATGTTTTCTTTATATAATTTATCAATTACACGGGTTATTTAACGAAAATCGTAAGAAGTTGTTAAAAAATTCTCCGAAATGGAACAATCTCATTGGAGCAGAGAAAAAATTAAAACAATATCTTCGTTTCACAGAGAAATTCAATTTTTTTTTTTTCAATTATTTACATATTACCGATTTTTTGCATTTACATTCCCATCCAACAGTAAAAGTCGTGAATCGCAGTAGATCCAATCAGTTACAAATTCAAAAAAATTAAATGACATCCAAGACACCGAGGATATTGAGTCTCGGCAACAGGAATATTGAAAAGTTATTAATAATAAATAAATAAAATGTTTTTCAACCGAATATTCAGAAAAATTATTATTTTTTTTTTTATTAATTGTAACATCTAAATTATTTTTTTATCACACACAATATTTTTCATAAATTTCCCTTGTGTGTTTATTCGTAAATAATTTAAAAAATGGAATTTCTCCGTGAAAAAAATTTTTGTAAATTTTTTCTATGCTGCAACGAGATTGTTCCATTTCGAAGAATTTTTAAAATTTTTTATCATTTTCGTTACACAATCCGTATGTTCGATAAATGAATGAAAAAGAAACATATTCAAAATTTTTCAAGGAGATACATCGATGAAATCAGTCGATCAATGATCTTGAAATTTTGCAAGGATAATCCGTAGACTCAATAGAAGAAGTCAAATAGTATAAGAAGTCGAATAGTAGAAGGCAAATTTATTGGAAAAATGTTGTGTAATCAAAAAGACAAGATATTACAATTCATGAAAAAGAATAATAATTTTTCGTAATATTTAGTTGACAAACATTTTTTAAAGTTTGTCATTAATAATTTATCACGATTATTGTTGGTGAAACTAAATATCGTTGGTGTCTTCGATGTCGTCGATTTTTTTTTTCATCGGGATCTGTTACAATTCACGATGAATCTTAATTTATTTGATAGGAATATAAGTGGTAGCAGCTCAGTCATGAGATCGAATATTTCA
The DNA here is from genome assembly GCA_963564615.1 of Rhorus exstirpatorius. Taxonomy (NCBI): domain Eukaryota; kingdom Metazoa; phylum Arthropoda; class Insecta; order Hymenoptera; family Ichneumonidae; genus Rhorus; species Rhorus exstirpatorius. The sequence goes on along the minus strand of OY751313.1, from coordinate 16,820,306 downwards.
GCAATACAATTGTTGGAAAAAGTTATAAAATCTGATAAGGCGTTGAAGCAGTTGTTAGAGTTTATTATAATTGTAGAGATGTCATTTGGCACTTGAATTGATCTTTTTTTAAAATTAATTTCGATTTGTCTTCAACCATTTGATTAGCCCGTTGAATCATTTCACCTCGTCTCAACTCAAAACTCTTGGACGTTTTTTTTTTGTAAATATGTCGTTCAATTATATAACTCTTAATTCTTTTTGATAATTAATATGATTTCATCACTTACGGAAAGAAAGCACTTTAATATTGATAAAGACTTGAAATTCGCATAAATTACTGCGACCCTCGTATCAGAGGGCTGTCAGCTGATCGGTTACATCGTAAACTGACTGAGATTTGTGCTGATCATTAATTCGAAATTTCTTTACCAAACAGTATTCAAGAAAGTTCATTTTTTAATTTAACTTACGGCGAGCTAATTTTTTCGTATTTCGTATGTTCAAACGACGATTTGAATATCGAAATTTCTTGCGGAAAAAGTTAGTAACATGATCTGAAACTTTGAAGTCTTAAGAAAAAAGTGTTCCCGGATTTAAATATTTCCAATTCACAAAATTCTCCAATTAGATGCCAAAGTGTAAGGACTACCTTAACTCTTCCTGAAACATCCAATTTTTAGTTGATTTCATGAATTATTCGATGCTTCGACAAATTTATTAATCATTCAATGGATGACTCAACAAATTTTCCAAGTGACTAACAATTTTTCCCAATGAGTTTATTTAAAATTTCATAAATTACTCAAAATTTTGTCGACTCAATGAATAATTTTGTTCATTATTTGATTATTTTATTGATCAATTGATAATTTAATGGTCCATGATTGTCGAATTAACAACGCGTCTTGTCTAATTGGCAAATTGAATAACGTGGTCAATGACCGGCTCATTGTCAGCCAGAATATTACGAGTAGAAAAAGGGCGAGATGAATCTGACTTGGAGTTACGAAAATATATGTGAATTCGATGAAAATTTTTTTTTTTTTTTCGTGACATACACCTCAATTTTTCAAAATTTGCAAAATTTTATAAAATGTCAATCTCTTAAGGAATTTTCGCCAAATTTAATACCAATCATTATTGTTCCTTAGACTACTCGTAATAAAAAAATTCGGCTCGACAGATTCAAACATCCAAAAGTTAGAGCGCATCTATTTGTGGAAATCTCAAAATTTTATAAAATAGGTACTAACCCCTTAACGGATTCTTGTCCAATTCAATACCAATCATAATTGTTCTCTGGACTATTTGTGTAAAAAATTTCGGCTCGATAGCCTCAAATTTTTAAAAGTTAGAGCTATTATTTCCATTTTTGAAAATTTTCTAAATTTTCTAACATGTTAACCCCTCGAGGGATTCGAACCAAATTCAATAGCAATCTTCTATATCTCCTAGACAATTCGTGTAACTATGTTTCAGTCCTATGGCTTCAAATTTTCAAAAGTTAACTCCATTTTTGAAAATTTTGAAAATTTTCTAAAATTATTATAACCACTCAAGGGATTCTATCTTTGCCCCCTAGGCTATTTTTGTAAAAAGTTTCAGTTCTATGGCTTCAAATTTACGAAAGTTAGAGCGCGTACAACATCCGAGCACTTTTTATAAATGTGTTTTCTCGACGTTTTAGGGCATTTTTAATATATTGGCATGAAAATCTTCAAATTATTTGTGTTTCACGAAAAAAAAGCTCACTCTATGAGAGCCGAAATCGATGTAGCGCGAATCTATATCCGCGAAGGGGCAAGCATATATATGACGATAAGCGTATAGCGACGAAGTTGAAGAGCAAAGAGAAGGTGAGGAAGTAGATGATGTGGATGGAGGAGAGATAATAGAAACCGAAGCAGACGGACGATTGCGGTGTGGTTGAGAAAATGAGAACCAGAAGAGAAGTGAGAGAGAGAAATACAGATATAGCGTATGCATGTATATATATATATATATATATAAAAGGAGGACGAGTCGCGCCGCGCGCTGCCTCGTCGTAACTCAAGTCTAGTTAAGGGAGCCATAATTCAGGGGATAGCACCAGGTCGTCGTTTACTTCAAACGGCCCATAAATTATGGGGTTTTAATTTTGCGATATTAACGGAACGATCGGACGAATAGCATAAAAGGGCGAATGAACTGGAGAGAAGAGAGAGAGAAAGAGAGAGAGAGAGAGAGAAACGTGAGCGCGAAAAGTGCGCAAAGAATCTGTCTCCTCTCTCTTTGTAAATTTTTTTTCCTTCGAGTTTCTTTAACGCACGTGCTTGCCAAGCCATAAGGTTGCTTTCCCTCATTGAACCTCTGCACACGACGATACGACACACGAAAGATCATATTTTTTAATTTCTCGACTCTGCGTTAGGAGGTCACGTGACTCTGACTGTATCCACGATAAAGTCACTGTGAGATACATCGACGGCTTCTCATTATATATAATTATTATTATATGTCCGTGAGATATGTACGTTTCTTTTTTTTTTTTTTCATTATATGATTTTATGCGAATCATTGACTCGAGAGTTTCATCAATTTTTCGTACAAATTCCAATTACGAACGCGGAAGTCACATCGATGAGTAGCTTGAGGAAAAATGATAAAAATTTAAATTCGGATTGAGTTTTCTCTAATTTTATTTCATATCGTCTACCATCAGTTCTTTGCTCAATAAATTTTTTTGTGCGGAATGTACTTTTTTTTTTACCGATTATTAATTTAACAGGAAATTCCAATTGAATTTAAAAATATCGGCTGAATCATTTAAGCAAATACACAAAAAGTTCTGTAACCCTCATGCGGGCAGAAATTTTTGCTTGTAATAGCGACGAGCTCCAATGTGCAATTTCTCAATTCAAATTCCTTAAATAAATATAGCAGCAGACTCGGCATCTCTAAGAATGCCAAGAGCCCAGCTTCAGTCTGATCACATTAGAGGTTGTATCGTTAAAAAATAAATTAAAAAAAATAATAAAATTTACGCATCTTTTGGGGAAACAAAGCTTTCTGAGCTGTCCAAGTTAGTGTGTCCAATTAAAAATCGAAGCTTCGGATCGAAGAGAGTGAAAAGTAATTTTTTGCTGTGATGTAAATTTCGAAAACTTTCTCAAGTTTGTTTTTCGATTGAAAAAATTGTAAAAGATACTTGAGAACATATTCTTGAATGTGAAAAGAAACAATTATTTTAAAAACTTCATATGTTATCTCACAAAAATAATTCTAGAAAATCCCTCGATGTTTTCCCGGTTGAAAATTAGAGATGTAACCCTTCAAAATTCGCTAATCGTTCTTATTATATTGCATGTGAAATGAATGAGTTCTCGAATTGAGAGTCCCTTTTCGCGATTCATTGCACCGATCGGACGGTGGGAAAGCGTCGCGATGGGAGGCTAAAGTGAATCACGAAGAAATCAATTCTCGATGAAGTCATATAATAGTGCGATACTGCTGGCCGTGGGCGCGCACAACGGTCTCGCGCGCGCAAAACCGCGCTCACGCACACTTTTATGTTCAGCTATACATATATTATTATATATACATATAATATGTATATGTATGTAGATGTTCTGGCACACTTAAGATCTCAGATCTCACGCCTTTTTGTGGCTCGCACGAGCGTGTCCTATCACACAGTATATAATCACCGGTATTATCTCGTGTTTGTACAGAAAACTCCATGAATTCACCAAGAGCCAACTGATTATCGATGGAAAAAACATTTTTTTTTTTCTTTCGTAATACATAAAATATGCGATGATAATATTTTACGGTAGTTTATGAAAAAAAAAACGGCATAATAATCATCGGTAAATCAATCGTCGATATACATTTTTGAACGAATTGATTTATGTCCCATATGCCAAATAAAATATATGTGCATTTGTATATAGATTTGTATGTGCTTATAGCTTTGTTACAGACAAAAGGGCGTAAGCCATGCAATTTTAGACCAACTAACGTGGATCGTGACTCTTTGGTTGAGAGTAATTAACATATATTTTTATTTGTATAGAGAGAGAAAGGTAGAGAGAAGGAGAGAATTGAACGATTAGCCCGGAAATAAGATGGGGGTGCAAGGGTTTCAATAGAGAAGAGACTTTAAAAGGGGGAGGGGAGAGATTCGTTTGTTCCGATCGAAAAATCGATTTTCAGTTTTTTGCATTTTTATATAATATAGCTTATAGTCTTGAAAATATGTCTCTCCAATATGGCGGCGGAATAGCCGTTTGAGCATGAGTGACTGATATCAACAATTATTTCTACAGATTGACATACCGAAACTTAAAAACGCGTCTATCTCTCATCGAAATAACTTTTTTCAAACCTGTACCCACGATATCTCGGAAATTACCGAATCGATTCATCTAAAATATTCGCGAGGTTGTTCAGAATACATCCTCCTATAGCCCCTACCGCGGAGAATAGTCTACATAAAAAATTACGACCTGTACAACTTGAAGAAGACTGAAAAAAGCTGGCAAATTAAAAAAAAAAAAGAAAATCGTTATCGTTGCGCCATTTTGTGATTTTTTTTCAATTCGATCGAGCTACGGGCCATAAAGGGTCATCCGAAAAACCAAAATATATCAGGATTTTTTGTATCAGATCAGTAAAACCGAGCGCAATCGTGGATATACCGATTAAATGCTGCCTCTTGCGGTCCAGCGCGCGTCAAGCGAGTACGACTCAACGTAATGCCTTATAAAAATGTTTATAAGTATAAAAAATATCAAGAAAATGTGTACGCAAAAGGACTTTTTAATAGGTCTTACAGTTTCGGCACGAAAAATTCGTGAAAATTCATTTTGAAAATCCCGGTTAAACGGATCTCTACCCTTAACAGGTGTTGCGGCGACTTTATAACGCGCGCGGTGTGTATGCTCTTTCGCGACCACCATAGCGCACGTTCCTTCGACGGTAGTAACGCGCCGGTTTTACGCGTCGACCCCGTGACCCTTTCCTCCCTTTCTCGTCCTATCTCTCTCGGCGTACGTCACCTACGACCACTCGCTGGAGGTCGGGGATCTTCTTCATCCTCGTTCTCCAACGATAAAATTGCACCATCGTTAGGGCAATTTAGTTTTTCGACTCTTTCATATCTACCAGTTCAGCATTTATTCGAAAAAGAATGGCGAGTGAAAATAAAAAAAATAAAAATAAAAAATGAAAAAAAAACAAACAACCTCATTGGCCGATAATGAGTTAGTCCAAACAGGTCAAAATAATTGGATGGCCCTATAGACCGTATTTTTTATTTCACTTCATGATTTTCAAATGGATTCAAAGGGATAAACCACTTTTTATTTACAACTGATGCATTTTAACTGACGCAGTTCAGGACACACGGGCTAAGAGTGTTTGCCCATTAGCTCGTTTTAGGTCTTGTCAAATCTAAATTACGCCAATTATGGAGTGTAAAAAAACATTGATTGGAAATGAGAATAAATATTATCGACTAAACTCGTCAATACCGATCTATATCAATGACCTGTGCTTGAAACCATAGACAGGTGTAATCGAGATTTTTTGTACTTACAATTGCAGCATCTGCAGTTAACAATAAAACTCACTATCCATGAAAATGGGAAATGGATAGTGGATTAAAATCGATTATCCACTACCATGATCATGGATTGAATTACACTACTCATTACCAAAATAATGGACAATGAATGGAACTTCATTACCCATTACCAAAATAATCGATAATAGATAAAATTTCATTACCCACTACCAATATAATGGATAATGGATAAAACTCCATTGCCCATTACAAAAATAATGGGTAATGTATTAAATTCCGTTACCTGTTACCAAAGTAATGGGAAATGGATCAAATTCCATTATTCAATACCAAAATAATGGATAATGGATTTTACTAATGCATCACTTGGACGATGCATTATTCCCAAATTTATTTTCACACAAACCCTCTTTTTCTAGAAATAAATTACACATTACTCGAACAATTTTGTTTTTCAATTCAAGCGCAAAAATCATTTGAACGTCAATTGAATACTCTTTGTTTCTCAATAAAGATTTAATGAGAATATGAAAATCTGTAGGAATGTCGGAGTTGAAAAAAATCGGTAGATTCTCTTTCGCACAGAGTGCATGCAGTTAACAGGTGCGTAGGTGTCGCTGCCATGATCGGTGCAGTTCGATCGGAGCTCTGCAGCACGGTAGTAACACCGTTCTACACTTATATATCGATACAAGATACGGCTAGGTGCACTCGATACGTACATACATACACCCATATATATATATATATATATATATATATATATATAGTGGAATACACAGGACAGGAGAGTAGCGTAAGCCGGCTACTTGGGTGGTCCCTCGAAGAAGGGACCGCACGCAGAGCTCTGGCTCCCTCCCTCCACCAGAAAAACTTTACCCAGCAGTCAGAGTCATCCCTTCTTCTTGTCCACGATGATGCACACACGTGGAACGATGATACTACGACACGAACACGTACACACACACGCACACACACACATTTTATCATTAAACATTATATATGTATATATAACTCTTTCGTTCTGGGCACGAGACTAACAGCACACACACACACACACACACACCCACTCGCGTACAAACTGACACGACAACGTAGAGGCTCTCACTAACACGCTCCTCACGAGGAGATCTCTGGAATATCTCTCAATCTAGCCGAGCGAATTCCCGTCCGGTGCTTAGCTGGACCGAGAGAAAGAGAGAGGGAGAAAAAGAGAGAGTGAGAGAGAGAAAGAGACAGAAAGAATGAGAGTGAGAAAGAAAAGGAGAAAGATGAGAGACTGCGACAAGAGTGACAGGATAGAGAAGGAAAAAGAGATACGATGAGAAATCGAGAGAGAGAGAGAGAGAGAGAGAGAGAGAGAGAGAAAGGAGGGAGGAACAAAAAATATTAATAAAAAAAAAAAATGAAGAGACGCGGTAGTTTTGGGACAGTCAACGTTTTATAATGCATTTTCATACGGTTTTGTAAGTCTGCGAGACTTGTCCCGAAGACAATTTAGAAAAAAAAAACGAACTTCTCTCACAAAAGCCTGTCCCTCTTGTGTCAGTAAATCTTTTTGTACGATAAGCCGATAAAATTGATAAGGACAGTGTGGGGAGGACTATTTTTGGGTAATCATGCCCCAGCTGTTCACCGTCTGAGTTATTCGAATGAAAATAATACCTGACAATAATAAATTACAACTAATCACGTGTCCAGGACAGAAGAAGAAGAGGAAGAAGAAAAAAAAAGAAAATGTACATCAAAGGAACGTTGCGAATGATGGCTCGCACGCGCTTCAACCTTGCGATAATTCCACGTTATCCCTTGGCTAGATAGTTATCACGGCTGTCATGATATATATTCGAGTGACGAAATTTTCAATGACAATCATGGATTTATTCGATTTTAAATATAAATTTCGATGTAGTTGAGGTACAAAAAAATGTCATATATACATTTCGTTGGTGTGGACATGGGAAGCGTGGAATTTTTTTTTTTATTACGAAATTTGAAAGAAATTTACTGGATCCGAATGACAAATAAAAAGGACTAATAAATTTTGCCTCCAATGTATTGCGCATGATGAAAATAAATGTACAAATAGCATTGTGTAAATTTTTGTCGTGTAAAACGACGTTATAAATCCGAATTATGTTTGAGCAGAGTTTTAGGCAAGAAGAATTTATTTGAATCCAACAAAAAATTGCCACATTTCGTATCAAGTACTCTGGAAAGTTTCGTTGAACAGTTTAAATTTCAAGCTGTACAGAGACGAGAAGAAAAAAAACGAAAATTTGTTGGGTCTTTTTCTCTATACTCTTGTTATTGTTGTTGTTTTTTTTTTCCTGATTTTATTTAATTATCACCTTATGGGAAAATAGAGTTTGCACGACGATCACTTTGCGATTATACTGGACATTTAGGTGAGAAAATATATCGAGACTGCGAGAAAAGACGCAGTCTCGTGTAAAATGTTTTTAACTTTCTCTCTCTCTCTCTCTCTCTCTCTCTCTCTCTCTCTCTCTCGATAGCAGTAAAGCGAACGGTGTGTGATTGCTTTGCAGTTTTTAAATCGTTTCAGTGCAGCAGTATAATAGCAATGGCGATATAGCGTGTATATGTATATCTCTGTCTATATGTGGTAAATTGATCGAAATACGATATTTCACGCGCAGTATCGAGTCTCCAGCACCCACTCCCTTACCGATCTCTGGCTGTATATATATTATTTTTCGATCAGGGAATTGCTCGCGTATCGAACACCCATAACATTCCGGCGTTTCTTCAATCTCACACGCGTAAAAGAGAGAGAGAGAGAAAGAGAGAGAAAGAGAGAGAGAGAGAGAGAGAGAGAAGCCAGAAAGGCTTGAGATAACGCGATTCGCGTCGGCAAGTTGCCATCTCGCTGTACGTATACATATCGAGAATACTCCAAAGATGGTAAGAGGGTGAGAGAGAAAGACAATCGGAAGCGAAGATCGAAAACCGAGAGCGCGATGAATGGCAGACAATTGCTCTGGGTGATACCGGCGAAGGATTTATCGAAGCTTTCACGAGTTGTCTGCTCACTCTCTCTCTCTCTCCTGCTTTCTCTTTCTCTCTCTTTCATTCTGTCTGTCTGTGTGTCTCTCTCTCTCTCTCTCTCTCTCTCTATCTCTTTTTAGCACTTTCATGATTGCGATTGTCCGCGGATTCAGACTGTAATTACGTGTACGAAAAAACGCAGCCGAGAGAGAGAGAGAAAGAGAGAAATAGAGAGAGAGAGAGAGAGAGAGAGAGAGATGGACAGAGTAATTACGACGCGGTTATACGCGAGAACACCTCAATCGATTTGAAATTAAAAAAATAAAAATAGCGCAAAGAGAACCGTACGCCTAATAAGTTTTAGATAAATATACATCGAGGTCGTGATGAGGAAGAGTAAATAGAAGAAGAGAAAACCCACTAATCCTTGGAAATGATTCGGCCAACTGTTTGATAATCGCGAGAAAAATATAGCGATGAACAAACATTGTAGAAATTTATGATCTTACGGGCCACGTCGGGTAAGCGAAGACCGAATAATTGCAGTGCCTTCTCGAGAAAAAAAAAAAAAAAAAAAAACAAGCGTCCAAATTATAAATTTGCACATTGCGTCCTCACTATTTTATCTTGCTGACAAAGATCTCTTCATATTGAGCAAGTAGGTTTTTTCAAATTTGGACGCTTTTTTTCTCTGAATTCGATTTCAATCACAATACAATAACGAACACAAACTCTTCAATGACATTTCAAACGATGACGATAATTTTTTGGAAATTTCAAAATTTTCTACAATTCGAATCCCTCAATTTATTCTTGCCTAATTCAATACCAATCGTGATTATGACCAGAAGTCTATTTGTGTAAAAAAAAAAAACATTTTGGCTTGAGGAAATTAAAGATATTGGAGATTTTTTCGAAAAATTCATCATTATGTGAAATTTCAACATCTTCAGTGATTCTTGCTAAATTCAATACGAACCATCCTTGTGACTAAGCCTATTCGTGTAAAAAAAATCAGTTCGATAAAGCTGCAAAATTACGAAAGTTTAGAGCGCCAAAAGGTATTTTTCGAAAGATTCAAAATCTCGGAAAATCAAAAATTCCAAAGCGATTTGGACAAAAGTTGCAGGTAACAAAGGAGGATACATGATCTATCTGTGTATCAAGTTTCAGCTTGATTTCTCAAGTGGTTCTCCAAATAGATGAACTTGAATACGTCCCGACAATTTTTAAACATGAATTTCTCGACGTTTCGGAAAATTTTTAACATACAGGTATAAAAATCTCGAACAACATTTTTTTTTCACGAAAACAAAGCTTCCTCGATGAGGAAGCAAAAACCATTGAATTGTTCAATATTTTTGATCAATACTTATAATTCGCATAAATCACTGTACCACTCATAGCTGCTGTCAGCTGATCTTTTACATCGTAAGCTGACTGAGATTTGTGCTGATCATTAATTCGAAATTTCTTTGACAAACATATATATCATGATCCTATACTTTGTTTAAAAATGTAACGGATATCGAAGACTCATAATTTCGTGAAAAAATTGATAATCGAATGAATCACTTCTCCCATTATTCAAGTAAATTAATTTTTTCAATTGAACTCGCAGCGAGCTGATTTTTTTCGTATTGACACGACGCTTTTTAAAATCCAAATTTCTTGTGGTCAAAGCCAGAAACGTGAATAGAAACTTTGCAGTCTTAAAAAAAAGTATTACCTCGAATATTTTTTTGTCTCAATTATTTTTTCGACGTACGGGCCGAAAATGAACCCAATCAATGGAAATTTGGTAATTATATTTTATGCAAATTCTGATATGTCGTTTGAAATTATTTCTTCATTTTTGGGGACATTAATTGACGATTTTACTGTTTTTAATTTGGGCTTTCACACTTTATTCAGTTTTATTTATACAATATATTCAGGTCTCTCTCTCTCTCTCTCTCTCTCTCTCTCTCTCTCTCTCTCTCTCTCTCTCTCTCTCTCTCTCTCTCTCTCTCTCTCTCTCTCTCTCTCTCTCTCTCTCTCTCTCTCTCTCTCTCTCTCTCTCTCTCTCTCTCTCTCTCTGTGAGTGAATTTATGTGTGTGTGTGTGTAAATGCACGGGTTAAATGCCCTGTTCGGAGGATTATGCTAGTTTATAGGGTACCAGAGAGCTGACTGCACACGGCTGACCGGGGCTCATTGAGAAAATTGTGGGTCTGTTTGCACTGTCAGACCCCCGCATTCAGGACTGCTTTCATTCGGTTAAATCTCGACGACGGACAGCCTATACTTGAAGACCTTGTATGATACATATACATGTATAGTATATATATAAATATATATATATATAAAATACGCATATTGTGTATGTGTATGTGCATACAGTTTGTTGGACGCGAAGTCGCTCTATCAGACGATGTGGATGCGCTGGGCGGGTATCTGAACGGTTCGGTGAAAAAAAAAAATACACTCCACGATCATCGAGCTGGCAAGATGCATTCCCATTATATATCCACGAGAAACTTGTCTTTCGATTTAAAAAATCATATCGAAATTTCGCCAAGAGGTTTTCTCTCTCTCTCTCTCTCTCGCTCTCTCTCTAGTTGAAGTAACTTTGCCTTAAATTTCGATGGGCAGTTTAACGTTTCCTCATAGAGGAAGCTTTGTTTTCATGAAAAAAAAAAAAAAAATTCGAGATTTTCATGCCAGTATATTGAAAATGTTCCAAAATATTGTGAAATCATGTTTAGAAAAAATGTCCGGACGTATGCGTGTGTATTGTTTTGGTCTCGAAAAACTCAAGTCTGTCTAGCCGGAGAATTACTTGACCAATCAAGCTGAAACTTGATACACCGGTAAGCCATGTATTCCGTTTTTGTTCACTGCAACTTTTGTCTATATCGCTCGATAATTCTTCACTTTGCGGGATTTTCAATTTTTTGATAAATGTCTGCTGTGGGTGCTCTGAGTTTCGTAATTTTGCAGCTATCTTAGCTAATCTTTCTTTCCGCACAAATAGACTCAGTCACAAGCACGATTGGTATTTACTTTGGCAAAATTTTTCAAAAAAATCTCTAACAGCTTTGAATGTTGAAAATTTTTGGCTATCGAGCTGCCATAAGTTTGTGCATTGATAGCTCATGGGCCAAGGATGCATGGCACTGAGATTGACAAAAATCGCTCAAGGAGTTCAAACTTTTTTTTAAATTTTGAATTAAAAACCAAAATCTCCAATAGCTCTTATTTCCGAAAATTTTTTACTAATGAGCTAAACTTTTATTTTTTTTTTCACCCAAATAGACTTCTAGAGTGGCATAAAATTTTTAAATTTTCAAAAAATTACCGTCATCGTCTCATATGTCATTGAAAAGTTTGCGTTCGTTGTTGCATTGTTATTCGAATTCGAATTCAGGAAAAAAAAAGCTTACTAATTAGAAATTTTCACATTGCTGCCTCATTATTTTGTATTGCTCACAAAGCCTCAGGAAGCGAAATTTGGAAAACCCACTTGCTCATAGAAGATGAGCAAAATAAAATAATGAGTAAGCTGCGTGGAAATTTCTAATTTTCACGCTTCTTTTTCTTTACATTTTTTCCATTAACTATCGTTATGGCAATGTATTTGTATGATTTTTGGAATGACGAAGATTGCACACGTGTTGACTCTTTGAGGACGAATATCTTTCGATAAATTCACGTCAAAGTCTTGCCTAATCTTCATTTTTTTTTCGTCCGAGGATGAAAAATCCTTAAAACAAAAACAAAAAACAAACAATGACAATGACTTGAGGACGCGGAGTGCCATTTCGCAAATGTGTTGTGGGTATATAGGTTGGTTGTAATGTGTTCCATGTGGAATTTCACGTGTGGGCATTCGTTCTGAGAAACTTGACTCCACGTTCACGATCTAATCCCTCTACATATATATTATACATGTATACACAACTAACTGCGAATAATCTCTCGCGCGTATTATATCCTGGTGAGCGCATATCCCCATATCTCTCTCTCTCTTTTTTATCTCTGATATATACATCTATGTATATATATACATATATAAAATGAATATGGTACATGGTTTTCTCCGCGGAGACGCTTCTTCGATCGTTTCACCATGAGCAACCATCTCTCGTTCTCCCGAGACTCCTGAGTGATTAATTAAGGAATAATGATAATAAATTCGTGTGCCACAAGCAGAAGCGAGAGATATGAAAAAAAGATCGAGGTGGAAAGAGCGCGAGGAATGAGACGGAAATCTCGCGGGAATCGCGGACCGCGAGCTCTTGAGATCGCCAGAGAGCCTCAATCTTTCTCTCTCTCTCTCTCTCTCTCCCTCTCTTCCTATCTTTTTCCCGCGATGAGCTTGACCGAAGCGTATTTTACACGTCAGTTATTTATCACCGCCGAATATAACGGCAGCGAGAAAGAGAAAGAGAGAGAGAGAGAAGAGAGAGATTAATAGAGGAATGTTGTACGACGCGTTCACCGAAGTGAATCAATCTCTCGCCATTTTCTCAGCTTCCCACACACAAATATACACCCTCGCTAAATTGCGTAAAAAAATAAGTCTTTCGGTAATATTTATATGATTGTTTTTTTCCCCCAAATAGAGTTACCCAGTTTTTTTTTAAATAAAAGAATTCTTTTTCTATTTCGACTTTCTTAGCCTCGTCGTCGCTCGTCGATATCAATGCTTCTATATTTATTTTGTTTCGATTCAAATGATTATGTCCTTAATCGAATAAAATTGACATTTTTTTATTTGGGTATAGTGAATTTATTCACGATGAATTCATTATTCTCGGTGCGTAAAGTTCTCGGCTGGTCCATATTTGTTCTCTCTTCGACGCGGTTTTTTTTTCTTTCTTTTGCCATCTTGATCGCCCTTAACCCTTCCCTATTGAGAGGATTCTTCGTCGCACGCTATTTATAGACGCTTATTACTTTATTGCACTCGGCGCGAGGATCGCTCTTCCTCTTCTTATTCTTCTTCTTCTCTCCTCTCTCTCTCTCTCTCTCTTCCTCTCTCTTTCTCTGCTTCTCCTGCTGGCACGTTATTACATACGCCCACGTATTCACCGAGCAGATCTGATGCGCACCACAGCTTCTTTTTCAACTGTTTCGCGGATGCAGATGTTTCTCATTCGCTTTAGCATTATTCATATATACATTTGGGGGAGAGTAGGGAAAAGTGGACACCAAAAACTTAAATGAGGATATAAAAAAAATATATTAATCGACCTAGCCTCAATCATTTCGTTTGTATTTTGTTGTTTATATTATCTTTGGGAAATCGTGTACTATGGTCAGATCCGATGTTTTTTTTTTGTGAAATGAATGTACCATAATGAATGTTAACCAGACCTGAAAAATCATTACCCGCCTGTAGGGTAAAGTGATCAAGTCCATGAAGCAAAGTGTATGATAACGACTGAAAAATAGTAAAAACTTCGACATTTAAGTGATCAAAATAGGGAATTTTGTATATCTGCTGTTTAATGAACCTGATGAAATATCCCAGGTAACAATTTAATCTTTTGACATAAATGTGACGTCTATACTGTGATGATCCTAATACGTTCATCTGTGAACGTAATCGTTACGTAATAAAGATGGAACTAACGTCTCTGAAACGTAACCTCCATGTAACGATAACTTGTCACAGCCATGTAAGCTTGTTACGTAAAGTATATGCTATGGTGTCACTGTGATAATGCTGTCCATAGAAATGATGTAAGCGATACGGAACCATTTGTACGTAACGTGTATGGAGCAGTGCAACATATACTTAACGTAACGTGTATGGAGCAGTGTAACATATACGTAACGTGTATGGAGCAGTGTAACATATATGTAACGTGTATGGAGCAGTGTAACATATACGTAACGTGTATGGAGCAGTGTAACATATACGTAACGTGTATGGAGCAGTGTAACATAACGTGTATGGAGCAGTGTAATATAACGTGTATGGAGCAGTGCAACATAACGTGTATGGAGCAGTGTAACATAACGTGTATGGAGCAGTGTGATATATACTTTACATAATATTTGCGGATTGAAGTGTGACGTGTAACTAACATAACGTATGCATGCTGTAACCGTAATCCATCGTATCCATGTTGCAGCGTAACTATTCTTGTGCCTTCCTCAAATATGACAGCACGGAAGCATAATTATCGAAATTATCACTTACAATAAAACTTATTCTTGTCGAGATTTTCGGTTTCTTAAATTTTTCGTTATTTTTATACAAATTCACTCCTTTGACCGAGTCATAATAGTTAAGCTGACGACTCTGGGCTTGAATAAAAAAGATATCAACTTACCTAATATACGTATAATTTGAAATGGGTATTGAAATCATAAATAAAACACACGACACGTGAGCATAATGCTGTATGCTTCACTTATAGGAACTTGCGGGCAGCAGGATTATGTTCGAGGTTATGTTTACATGCTGTCACTTTTAACCCTTTGTGGTCACATCTCTGTAGAATAACTTATTGATCACACACGGGTAAAATTTACCCTGCCAAGTTTCAAATGTGAAAACTATCAGTCCGATCGGGATCGAAAAAATACTAAAAAATGAATAATCTAAAACATGTGCCAAAAGTTGGCATGTCAAAATTCAAATCACAAGGTGTTGAAAAAAAAGTCGTAAATAGGTATTTTGATTTAAAAAAATGCTGAATCGTGGAAAAAACAATACTACAGAATTTCACAATTTATTTTGTTTTAACGAAAAAATGATGAATCGTATAAAAAAAAAACAATTCTCTTCTATTGATATTCTCTCAACACTATTTGATAGCTGTTTAATCAGTATTTCGTATTAATTAGACGATTTTTATTTTTCGACAAAAAATGATGAATTGTGAAAAAAAACATAATATTGATTTGACAAATTTTCGATTTTGATTTTTAAAAAATGCTATATCGTGGGAAAAAACACAATTCTCTTTCATTCATATACTCTAAACACTATTTAATAGCTGTTCAATCAGTATTTCTTTCGAAATACACTAACATAACCTCTTGATCGGGGAGCGATACGGGGAAAAAAACACAATATTAATTTGACGACTTTTTGTTTTTGATAAAAAATATGTTATATCGTGGAAAAAAACACAATTTTCTTTTATTCATACTCTAAACACTATTTAATAGCTGTTTAATCAGTATTTATTTCGAAATACACTAACGTAACCTCTTGATCGGGGAACGATACCACTATGAAGGCGCACATATAAGTATATAATTCTTTTTTTTTCACCATTTCTGCCCCAAAAAGAGAAACGGAACGAAATTATTCTAATAACACAGGACCATAAAAATATTTATATAAGGATATAAATTTTTTCAAGATACACCGGTATCACCGGTATTCACGTCACTTCAGCCTTTCAGCCTGGTGTCAGAATTTGATGAAACCAACTTCAATGGTAGTCATAGCGCAATAGGTAGCGTCCCGGGTTAGTAAGCAAACATAGGTAGGAAACTTGTAGGTAGGCGGTTCGAATCCCGGCTCAAGCAGAAATTGTGTAACTGGTAAACATCGAAATATAATTTTTTTTTTCTTGTTATATTTTTTTTCTCTTTTGACCCTCCATACTTCCAAAATTTGATCAACTCTCGGAGAAAATTGGAGGCTTAAAAAAGGTTTTAAGGAGGGCTGAAATTTCGACTCGGGGTACCTGAAACATCCTAGCGACATGGAGGCCATGTAATTCCGATTTCGGAGTGATGCATGATTGCTACGTATCCTCAATGTAACATTGTGACTTCTCTGTTCTGTAAAATTTATGCATCAGCAACGTAACTGGCATGCAGCCATTCAACGCGATTGTTACGTAACTGTAGCTTCATATGTGGCGGACATTTTAGAGTGTCTGGACTGCCACATTCACGTTACATACGACATACTTGTTACATTTAAGGAACCGAGTGTAACATAATTGAAATGTATTTGTTACGAAACTGTGTTGCCTGGGATATGTATAATATTTACTCAATATTGACATTTAAGGGCGAAACAGAGATATTTTCAATATATACCGCTGCAGCGTTTGTCAAGTCACGTATCTCACCCGCCACGAGGTTTAGGTTGTCGTTGGGTGGCTGCAGACGCTCGCTGGGCAAATGTTCACTTTGCCCTGTCCATATTGCCCCAAATTTAACGCGAGAACAATATGACGGAAAACTTTAGGCAAATCATGTGTGACGAAAAAAAAAAAATTACTCGTATCATGAAGTGGACGTTACAACGAATCTAGAAAAAAAGCACAAAGTCCAGAAGTGCGATTTAAGGTACGGTAATCCGAAATCTTAGTTGACGAAAATTGGCAATTCGCCCAGCGCGTAATTATAATTTTCAAATTTTTTTCGAAATATTAAATCTTTCGTACGCTATATATTGAATTATACTTTATTTTGTGAAGTATTTCGGCACAAATTCTTGGTGCAAATACAGCATCGTTAACATCGTTCAGCTAGGAAATATTTGAGATGTTCATTTTTGCCTCCCATATGGTCATACTGCTATCCTCGTCACTCGAGACACTCGTTTGCTCGCTAATTTTCAGCTTCTACGTCAATCACAATGAAAATTCAATTTCGATCGGAGATCAGAATCGATTTTTGTTTAAATTACAATTTAAAAATGCGATTCTAAATTTTTTGCTCGTCAATTGTCCGATATTTTTGCCCATATATTAATTTTCAGAAAAGTCTGATAACGATGCGATAAAGCGTAAAGTGGGAGTAAAAAAAAATTAGAAATATTATGAATTATTTTTGGTTCTTTATGTTACGGTATAAAGGAAAAAGTTATTAAAAAATTAGGCATTATAATGAAATTCACTTTAATCCGTCAATGCTTCTGCTACATGTTGGTTATTACTATTATTAATATCATTTATTTGGCTATTACAGATCTCCTTATTTTTTAAATCGCGAGTTTTTCTTTTTTAATTTAATCACGAATGCTCTGGTGAGCCTCTCATTGAAATTAATTAAATCCACTTTTCTCGGTGCATAAAATTTGGTACTTTGCGTCAGTTTCAAGAATTTCCACGCACCGGCATGCGCGACGAGGAAACATAACTATAAGCGTGGAATATACGTATATAATACTTCACAGTAAAGTATTTCCATACAAGTGCAAAGTTGAGATGGTAAGCCCAAGTTTGTGTAAAAGAAGAGCGGCCAGACACGCCGTCGCGTCGGAGCAGGTGCTACGCGCAATATCCCTCGTCACCATCACCGTCTAATTAATTCATTACCGAGGCCCCTATGAATACACTTTACTAATGTTATGCGTACAATATATATACTGCATACATATACATACACAAGTGTTTCTTTCTCGATGTATCAGCACGATTTCAAAACTCTTAATTGAATCGTCAAATGGTCATAATTAATTATTCGCATGTTTGTTATCTTGAAATTATTCGGAATTCATAATTCATATTTTTTTGTGTCCCAATTTAATGGGCAAAACTATACAAGCATTTGTTGCATTGAATTCTAATACATCCAAGTTTATTGTTAATTTTTTTTATGTACGATTGTACATGTGAATGGAATAATATACTGAGAGAAATATGAATAGTTATCGCAACTAAAAGTCCACAACTATGGAAATATATTATGGGCAAATATTTATTTAGTAAAATCGCCAATTTATTGTTACCGGAACTAAGTAAAAATTGATCGTGGTAACCGTTTTGATGTATATTATGGCCTTTGGCAATTGTAGCTATAAGAAAACATTGAATGCTTTATTTTTACCAGAAGTGTTACCGTTAGTTGTGACAGCGGCCGCTATATGTTGCGCATTCGCTGTAGATCGTTCTCGCAATAAAATTCGGCCCCCGACTAGTATGTAAGCGAGCCAGCGAATCGACATTGAATTTCGGTGAAAAATAGCATTTTGACACAACTATTTTTGATATCTTAAGAGGGGAAAATTAAGGTAATGAAAATTTGCTATGAAAACTAAATACGAAAAAAATATATATCAAACAAGCACTACACGCAAATCAGGTTTAAATAGTCTGACAATTTCACCTATATGCATATTGTCATATCTTTTGTAGTCACTATTGTAGATATTATTTTTTTAATATTGACATGACTAAAAATATATCTTGACTATGACTATGGAAGTTCTTCACACTCACTGATTGGTTACAGTCAAGAGTAAAGAATTCAATGAACAAATAATAAAATTGCTGAAACTGTATTATCAAATTGCCGTCACTATGTATATAATTGGTTCCGGCAATTCAAAAAATGAAGTTGAGATCTTTTTGTACTATAAATTTATGGTTCCCGTTATCGTTTTATTCTCTCAATATATAAGAACATAAATTTTCATGAATTAAAATTCTATTTATATAATAATAACAATAATAATAATAATAATAATAATAATATATTCAGTCAGAACTACGCGGGCGTCTCCGGAGCTTATAACGTTCGACAATAATTAGCGTTGCGTACGACGCGAAGGACAGGTGAAGAATGGGTGTCACGCCTACTTCGCCGTTCGTTGCACGCGAACCTCGCATCGTGTGTACCCTTTTCTCATTTTTTTTCACTTAATTTTTTCATTTTTATTTATCAACTTCTTTCCTTATTCTCTCAATGTCTCTCTCTCTCTCTCTCTCTCTCTCTCTCTCTCTCTCTCTCTCTCGCTCCGTTCCTTTTTCTTTCGCTCGTACACGTGGTTTTTTTTTCTTGTACTCACGAGAAAGCACCGGTTCTCTTTCGAAGATGTTCAGTACTCGTTTATTCCCCCGATGGGAGAGGCCCAGTCGAACTTCGTATCGTCACTCGACAAAACGAGATCTATGTATATATATATATATATATATATATATATATATTAGTATTTTATTTCTCCATGTACTTCGTTGAAGTGAGGAATGAGAAAGTTGAGAACAAATTAGCGAGCAAGCACCTGTCTTGTACAGCGATTAATGCATCTCTGCCATTCGAGTATTTTCGTAAAAAAAATTTTTTTAAATAAAATAAAACGCTATTAGGAGCAATGAATCCAAATTGTCACTGAGCAGAAGGTTGAAATTCACGTAACCAATTTGGTTTGCTGTAAAAAATTTTTCGTGCAACAGTTACTGCACTTATATTGTACTACTTTCATCGTAGAGCCAAGATCGCATGTCTTTGTGCATAAAATTTACCGAGGTGGAGGGGAAGGCTCGAGGCTATTGCCGTGCGCTAATCGATGCTCATTAAAGTCAATAATGTGAATTTACTATAACCTCTCTCTCTCTCTCTCTCTTTTCTTGCGAGAGTGAGAAAGAAACATAGATCGAGGGCTTGGTCGTAACGCGTGCGTCTCAAATTATCCACCTCGACATTTGCGTCAGACTATATACAAATGTAGGTGAGACCAGAGAAAAATGGGCACCTCAGCCGAGAATTGGAAAAAAATATTTTTTTTTCCTTTTTAAATACAGTTTTTCTCCGAAAATTATAATCCCCAATGAAAATTTTGCTTATTAAAGAAAAAAAACAAAAAAAAACAACTTGAAAATGTCTTTTCACTCGATAATCTTTTTTTCTTCGATAAAAGTTTTTTCTACAAGTAAAAATAACGTTTTTCACAAAAAATATTTTTTTGAGATTTGCTGATTTGTGACTTGTAACTAAATGGCATTTTTTTCGTACGTGCGATACCTCCGGTGTGCTTCAGCGGAAAATGGGAAATCGGAAAAAATTCTGGGGAAAAAAAATTTGTTCGAAATTTGTTTTCCTTTTTGAGAGTACAAAATTTGGTTTCGGGATTCGTTGGAAACAATTTTTTTTTAACGAAAAAAAAAAAACGTTTTCTGAAAAAATAAAGAAAAAAATTTCTATGTTCCGCTAAAGTGCTCATACTTCGCCCCGATCTTCTCTTATGAGTTTATTTATGGATATTACGAAGTCCCCCTCGCCATCATATTTTCAATGAAATTAGAACGAACGAATTACGCGGATTTAATACCTTCATAATTCTTCATGGAATGGAAATCCGATCGGAGAGAAATTACTAAAAAAAAAAAAACGACAAAAAAAAATTCCAACTGTATGTTAATGAAATATATAATTACGTCTCTTCGGCGATCTGGGACGTGATTTACAAGATTATTTAATTTTATCTAATATCGCGAGTATATCGCGAAAGAGTTGCTCACGATTTTACCACTGATTACACTCGTTGATAGCGATTCATACTCTTAAATGTATATAATACGCTCACCAATATCGTAGAAGTCGATAAATAGCATTTCGTACTTCCGTGCAGTTATCCGCTCGTTACATCTAATGCGATCATTGTTTTCTAAGCGCAGACTCCTCGACGAGAAGAAGACAGAGAAAGAAATATTCGCAAAGTTAACTTCGAAACTCTCTCTCTCTCTCTCTCTCATTTATATCATTCTTCATCCCTCATCGCCTCTCGTCGCCATTCTCTTTTTCATTTAATCTTTCGTTCATATCCCTCCCTCATCGACGAGAGTTTATTACTCTCGTGTGTCTATCTCGCGACTGCGTGCCAAATTCAAACAGTCTATGAACACGTATAAGTACGGAACATGTAAAATCTACAATATCACAGCTTACCACAGCATCGATCGCAACGGCAATTCGATAATATTAATAACAAAATGAAATTTATTCGCGGAAAAAAGTATTTATTCATAACAAGAACGTATGTCATGAGTGAGAAAGACCTCGCGGAATTTATTTTTTAATTTCAACTTGAAAAATTGTTCCAATGACCAATTTATTGAATTTGGTCCTTCAGGTAATTCGTTGATTGACGACCAAAATAAAAACAAATACAGTTCGAGCCTCGAGTAGTTTTTTTATTTGACCCTTTTCTTTCAGTCATTTATACGTATGGAAATTTTAATTACTCCTAAAATATCGAAGGCTATTTCCGCTATTTATTATATACTCCGAAAATATCGAAATATTTATATAGGTATAATATAAAAATAGTAGAATTTTCAGTGCCTAACAGTGATCGTGACAAGCGATATTATTCTCGAGGCAACTCGAGTATAGGTACATCATTTAATGGCCAATGTATATCCGACGACAGTTTATAGATCGAGCACGCAAAATTTATTCATACACGACAATAACAATTACGACAAAGAACGATTATTGTTGCACAATCGCGATTATCATGAGAAAAAAAGCTGAATGATTTATCATCAACTTTATCCCCCCCCCCCCCCCCCGCTTCCCATCAACTTCCGACGATCGGTTTTACCTCGTTCGTCTCAACTTCTCGATATATACCATTCATTTCCGGATCGATAGTCCACCTTGCTTTTCTCTCGTTACTGCCAAGCACTCGCACACAGCGTGACGAGTGTCTTTTCCGTGACCCATGGGATCAATGAAATATTTCAAAGGTTTGGTCTCTCATCGTGATCATGCGATACGTTATCGCGAAGACGGAGAATACGCAAAGGGCTAAAAAAAATCAATTCCACAAAGCCCTAAATATTTCAAAGAGTATTAGGCAATTTGAAGAGACTCTGAATTAAAAAAGAAAAAAAATTCCATTCCCTCCTAATTTTCATTTCAGTTCATGAATCCTGGCTTTGTGTTAAGGATGTTCCTCTGTTATATCGATATAGTGTCATCGACTTGAAATTTTTACAGCCTATCAGTGTTTATCCCCAAAACGTGTGTGCAAAGTTTCAATGACATGGGGAGCCTCGTTGTCGAGATATAAAATGTATAAAAAAAACAGTATTTAACATGCGTTCTTATGGGCACACATGAAAAACAGGTTCTAGACGTTCTGTAATTCACGAACTTGAAATGCCAGCACTTTTAAAAAATTGTATGACCTAGTTCTATATATAATAAAACCGTGTGCGAAAGCTCACCTTAAGTGGGAGCATTTTCGTTGAGTAATTAAATGTAATATATTTAGAAATGCTGAAAAAAGAGACGTAGGCTGTCGATTTCAGACGCGACGGACAATGTTGCCGAACTTAACTTGTCGAATCATTCAGAATAAAATCCTGGAGTTTTTCAGCGTCTTTTCATAATAAATGGCATAAATAATAACTTATAAAATGTGCATCATTATCCCTCTCTACATTTTGACAAGGTAAAAATATAAACAATGAAAATTTGGCACTCTACGTGTTTCGAATCGAAACGCTGTTAAAACTACAGGCAATAGAGTAAAACTGTTCATAAATAATTTTTTAGATAACTGAATTGTCTACAAAAAAGTCCGCGACGACATATATCTACAGTTAATAATTTAGGGGTGGGAAGCGTCCACAGTTGTAGAAATAATTAAAAAAAAAAACCATTTCAAGTAGGTGGCTCTATTTGAATTTAGTTATGAATAAAGTTTTTTAGGTGATAATGGCTTTCTCGTTGAGTGTAGTTGACGTATGAATTTTTATGCATTATTAATTCAACGCTAACGCGGTGATATGTAATTCAACAACTATAGTGGGTCTACTATTCTGTGATTTTACACAAATCACACTTCCTCGTCACGTCACTTCGGACACCTCCCACTCATCCGCTATTGACTTTTCATATATGCTGTCACAGACTTTTTTTTATAGAAAATTGAATTTCCTATAAAATTGTTTTCATGCAATATTCTCTATCTGGAAAAGTTCGGACAGCATTTCGAGTTGAAGCTCGGAAAACGTAATTTTTTTTTTGCAACATAAATGTCAAAATATCAAAAACTTACAGGAATATATTGCTATAATTTTTATAGGTTGTTATCAATGCCATTTACTATCGAATAGCGTTGAAACAAAACCTCAGAGTTGTAATTATGATTTTGAGAATATAAATTGACTGGTCGAAATGAGTGAGGATTTAACGTTGGCATCACTGAGCCCTGCCTGCGTGTAAGCATCGGGACCCCCCTCGGACGACTCGTCCCGCAAATAAACAGAGGAACATCCTTAAAGACAAAAGATTGAGAGATTTTTTCGGGGGCGAAACTTTTGCGGAAATGTGAAAATAATCAGGAAGCAATGTGAAGACGTCCATTTTTTTAAAATATACAATTATATTAAATTTTTTTTTGAATATATAATGATAGGTCAATAACTATTTTGGGCAGTAAAGAAAATTCGGTAATGACTCGTAAAATGTACTGTAAAAATATCGTTGGACACTTTCAGCGTGCATTAGCCGCTCTCGTTCCAAAAGAGACTTCCGGTTGTGCTCGCACCCGAGAATGAACTCTCTCCTCGCAGTAACACTCGAGACTCCCGAAATACTTGACGAGGACCTCTACAGGACTTTCTCTGTCTCCCTACTTCGTACCCCTCGGTAGGTCGGGAGAGGGCTGTAAATTCATTAAAACAACCCCTCGCCACTGTCCCTTATGCGAGGCAATTGAATTCTTGGCATACCAAAGTCGACTCGCTTCGCGATTTCTTACGCCCAAATGGCCGTAGGATCAATTCCATTAGAATTTTACGTCGTCATTGTAAGAATTTAAGAAAAAAACAAACTGTGTAGGATTGAGTCGACATGTTACGATTCAAACGAAAAAATTAACTTTTCACGATCTACGCAATTCCAAATTTTCTTAGACTGCCAAGTCTAACATTAATCCTGCATATAATTCGCATTCGGAATTTTATGAAAAGTATCAAGTCCTACAATCTCACACCATTTGGAGTTTTGAATAAAAATTAAAAAAATAAATAAATCCCTTCATCCGGATTGAATTAAAATTGTGCACTCAGTTATACACTAAAAATCTGACAGAATGGGAACTTCTTTTATAGAAATTTATCATCGAAAAATCGGTTTTCTAATCAATAAGAAGAAAAAAAAGGGTAGAATTCTTCCGATAAACTTTTCTTGTACACTTGACAAAAAAAAACAAGTGTTCCTGCTATCTATCACGAGTTGCTATATTTAGAAACAAAACCACAATGGCAATTGTTATCCAGATAAATGAATATCGATGCATTAAGGAAGTAACGCAGGAAATAGAATTGATGGACAGAAAAATACCAAACTTGGCAGAATGTTCGATTATAATGTAAACAAAACTCATACAAATTTTTATGATCCGAGGTGGGTTTTTATGCGAGATATTTGTAATTCGTTTTATCTCTTTACAAGCCAATTCAACATGGCCTCTTATGAGAAATCACGGAGTTAGTTGTACATTATTCCTCATATCTCCGTAATTGATGGATAGATCAGAATGAAATTTAAACAGCAGAGAGATTGAATACTTATAATCATTTATCCGGCTTAAAAATATTCAAAGGTGACTTATGACAGGAATAATAAAAACAATAAAAAATACTCATAGCGAATATTCGGACCCTCGCTAAAAATATTGCAACGTCGCATATTCGAGGTTATGAGCGTGCATTTTGAAATTTCAACGTATGTGACAGCTCGTGCAGGCTAACTACTACATATTTTTATAATTTTTTTGTTTTGTTTACACGACATATTATATTGAATATCGATGGAATAAATCAATAAATTAAGTATTCAAATACAATTTTATTTTCATACATATTATCTTACATACGTAGAATATTTTTTTACTGAAATAATATTTGGCATATTGACACAGCCTCAATTCTTTTTCAAATAATTGAGATACCTATACACCTAAATTTTTTTTCTTATCACGTAATGATGAGCATATTTAAAATATAATTATCAGCACATTATCACAATTTTTGCATATTAGCTGATGGGCAATCGTTTCTACGTTGAAAAATTTACAGCCTTCCTCTTTCACATCAACATATTTTGATGATGTTGATTCCTTGATTTCGAGGCTATGCTGTCTTTGCAGTTTTTTCGTAACGTAAATACTCCGAACGTTTCTGCCTGCTTCTTGCTGATTAATTCTAGCTCGGTACACCTTTTCGGTAACTATACTTTAACTTTCCAATAAAATCTTGGCTTTTTTTCTTTAGGCATATCAAACTGGCGATTAAATTAAACGAATACGAAAAAAATTCACTGATACAGCTGATGAGCTGTCAACGGCATATTTGAACACACATATACACGCGCACACAATCAACGAAAAGCGACGTTGCCAGATTAAGTACTACTTAGGTCAAACGTTTTTATGACTAGGTGGGTAGTTGCGTTACTTCCTTAACTTATTTCTGTTTTACACGTCGATCAAAAGCGAAATACTTTTGGAAAAAAACAAAAATAGTTTCCTTTAAATTGAAAGTAATTTTTTTGTCAATTTAAAAAGAATACTTTATTTCTGTGAATGAGCTCTGTGATCAAATGTCGAAGGATTATTTTTTAGCACAAAAAAAATGGCTTTCCACGCGAGTAATATATACGTCTCTTACGTAAGACATGGCGTATCCTATAGCACATTAAGAGGTTTTATCGATTATCCCACTCGAGAAACCTCCGTAGCATGCTCATATACACAACTTTATGTAATATCGTAATAAAACGCAGACGTTAAAGTCGAATTTACTCTGAGGCCACACCAAAAGTGATTTTATGAATGAGATCGTTTGATTTCCTCAACTTTCCGAGGTTGAAATTGATATAGGGACTATTTAGAACCCCTAGTAGTGCTGGGTCAAAGATACTAAAGTTAGGTTTTATTTCAATGAGCTGCGAGACTCTATCGTTTACCGCCAAAAGTGTCGGAAATTACCCGATTTACCAAGTTTAGGTTCAAAATAGGGTTTTTTTTTTAAATCTCCTTCAATCCTCCACACCTAGCCTTATAATCACTATCAGTCTAGAGACCTCGTTTGACTCTAGAAACCCTTCAGCCTTATACACATCGATGTCAGGAAATAATTAACTGCAATGAACAGGATAAGAAAATAACTTTTAATATTGCATTTACGTAAATAATAATTCGTAGATATTTACATACATGCAAAATTATAAATTATTTTCATACATGGAGGAGTGACAGAGGGCCAATGGAGAAGTTGAATAGCGTCAAAATAGGTTGAATCATCTGCTCAGAGCGACAAAGTAGGGTTCAGTCTTAAATTTTTAAGAGCCGGAAGTTCAATGTGGATGTTTTTGGTTCAATCTCCTCCTTCGACATAGGATCACGTAAGTCTTTTGAGAGTGATCCGAAGTAAAGACTCGGGTTATCACTGAATCCATATATATGCTACGAAACTCGATCATTAACCATCGCTATATTATTATAATCATGACATCTTTTCCCAAATTGACCAACGAACAGTCTTAAGTAAAAAGTAAACAAAAGTAAATGATTGACCGAATTGTTTGAGTCACGCGCGGAGTGCGCATGCATCCTCTGTGACAAATTCGCGATGATAGAGAAATTCTAAAAAGGGGGTCGTCGCGCGCCCCCCGCAACGACGATCGTCGACTCGATTAACCCTCTGCGTGGAAGGGGATGATTTTTTCCTCTTCTTTCTTCTGAAACTGATATATACGCGTCGCGAATTGATTTTTGAACGCGCGTGACAAGATTGAAACGAGTTTTACGCAGCTGAACGATGTAAAAAAGTGGAGAGAGAGAGAGAGAGAGAGAGAGAGAGAGAGAAAAAGATCGAGAGATTTTTCTGTTCCGATCGAGAACACCGGAGCGATACACATTCTTTCGAATAATACGATTTTTTTTCGGGTTGACCCGGAATTTTTCAAGGGTCTTTTTCACTTTTATATCCATTCCTACATCCACATCGTAATACACACAGTGAAGCCAGCTTCTTTTCATTTGAAATTCACAATACACCCACGCATTTATCTTTTTACCTCGAGTCTTTCCGACGACACTCGATTTTTTACTTCCGGTTTGGGAGGATGGGCATCTTGAACTCTCGGTTTCGCGTTCGTATCCCCCCCCCCCCCCCCCCCCCCGCTCTCATTGGATTTCCACACTGACTCGCGTTCGCGATTGCACTGTAATCGCTATATAGCTATATATCGTTTGAGGGCACGCGTGCCACAAGGCGCTCTCTCATGCGACACCCGATCGCGATTAACACCCTCGCCGGCCCAAGTACCAACGAGGAGAATCATTTCTCCATCTCTCTCCTCTCTCTCTCTCTCTCTCGTGCTTATACAACCTCGAAGATGCGGGACTATATAGTCGCGAGAAGACTAATAGGCTCTTCCCCCCTTACCCTTGCCCCACGAGTTTTCGCTCTCAGAGTTTCGCCCACGTTTCCCTTGTT
This sequence comes from Rhorus exstirpatorius, assembly GCA_963564615.1. Classification (NCBI taxonomy): domain Eukaryota; kingdom Metazoa; phylum Arthropoda; class Insecta; order Hymenoptera; family Ichneumonidae; genus Rhorus; species Rhorus exstirpatorius. The sequence continues at coordinate 16,792,545 of OY751313.1, read as the reverse complement.
CAACGACGATTCGCGTCGATGTTAATAGCTCTGGCAATGTGCCTCACTCACCGGTATATATATATAAAATATATATATATATATATATACATATAAACAGTTATATATAATACTCGAAACGTTTTCTCTCGCCACTTTATTGTTTGTTACGTGTAAAACGTTATGAGGATAATACAAGACGCGGTTTACCACCTACGGAGAGAACGAGCCGCTTGAGGAACTTTATTCCGTGCATTTTGTGGGAAACAAAATCACTAAAGGATTTCATGCTCCACCGACTACAGTCCAAAGAGTGGAATCTTCAATTCTCTCTTTTCTCTCTCTCTCTCTCTCTCTCTCTCTCTCGTTACGTAAGAATTTAAAGAAAAACTTTTAACAAAATGTAGGAAAAATATAGAGCTGTCGGTGGTCATTTTCGTATAATTGTTTAAACGACAAAAAAATTTTAGTGCTCCGAAAAAAGTTTTGTAACTCATGTATAAGACACGATAACAGGTAAAGTTTGGCCCTTTTTGCCTGTTTTGCTCGTTAATCGTTTGTCCTGTATACATGCATGCTCGTAATACATCAGGAGGAGGGGGCAACGTACGGAGAGAAGCATCTACCTAAAGGCAAACACGTCGTTTACTCGTCCGTCCATTTATATTCGAGAGCATCGCACTCGAGATTCTCTCATGTGTGCACGTGCTTCACTCTCACGAGATTCGAGCTCGACCCAAAGCAGCATTAACAGTATATATTTATATATAACATTACAGTATATAGTACATATATATATATATATGTTTTATATAAGTACATCGTGTATATATTATATATAAGATGAAAAGACTTTAGAGAGAGATAGCGATAGCATTATTTATTGTGTGCACACGTTTACACGTTGTTACGTACGAAAAAGCTGATGCTAAACCCGGATATCTTGTCAGGCTACTTGGTGGCGACTCTCGTTCAAGTTTTATGTACTTATCGAGAGCACAAATCCACCCCGTCATTCGAATATAAACGCACTAAAAATGATTTGTAGATTAAGAAAAAAAAGAATCGAATGATGACTGTTAATTTCTTATTTTTTTTTTTTTTGAAAATTGATTAATCAAACTCGGAAAAAAAAATAATGTTAATAATTACTTTTGATTTATATTAAAATATATGATTATGAATATGTATATATATTTTTTCAACTCCTCGATACTAAAAAGGGATCGATGATGCCTCTGGCTTCAATGTTAAAGCAGCTGTTTGAATCAGGATTGAAAAATTGCAAGTTAAATTGGGAGAAAAAAAAAAATATCGATGAGCTGAATGGCATTCGAATTTTTTCATGTCAGTGTTATTCGAGTTTTGCCAAATTCGCCACAGTTCAGCCATCAATATTTCGTGATATAATCTCGGCCGTGAGTAATTCTAATTGTGTTGCTCTGAGCTAAAGCTTGTGCAGTGAAAATAAAAAAATTAGGAAAGTAGAAAAAATCCACTGACTGCAACTGGTTTGTTTGGAAATTAAAGAAAATTTTCTTTGGGGGATGCGTACAAACGAAATGAAAATTCGGCTGTACCGAAGAGCGTTCTCCAAGCTCCAGCAAACACACGGTTCAATTCGAGAAAATTATTTTTTTATATTTTTTTAATCAACGAATTTTTCCTTCGGGGAAAAATTAAAAATAATTTTCTAATTTTATTTTATCTTATCGGCACATTTCTTCACGTGTCTATGGACACTTGCTTCTATTCACCTCAACCGGAAGTCCGATGAAGAAGCGAAAAGTTCCGGAAATACGTAATTTCTCGTGTATGTTTCTCGGTAGACTCGTCTGTATCTTTGATGATTTAATTATTTCGCGTGTGAGGCAAAAGACGATCGGTTTCTATCTCGTTTCTCGTATATACGCGCGATCAAATATGCGTCTCCCTCGCGTCGCGAAAAAAAACGTAGCCGGAACAGACGAGCACCTGAGCAGGTAATCGACACGAAAACACGTTTCACAATTGGACTGTGAAGCTTCTCCCGCGGTAGCGAATTATACGCAAAAGCCACTGGCTAGTCTTTTGTGCTACATTCGCTTCCATGGTGAGGAAAAAAAAATCGTCAGGAGTTCAATATCGTCGATGAGGATCTTCCCTTCCGGTGTTTCATTTTGTTCCTGTCTTGTTGGTTTTTTTTCCACATTTTTCTCATTATTTTATTTTTATTGCTTAACCTCGAGATAATTACGAAATGCACGCGCGTGCGTGCTCTCTCTCTCTCTCTCTCTCTCTCTCTCTCTCTCTTTCTCTCTCTCTCTCTCGGCTTTCGGATGCAAAAATATTTATCCACGTAAGTCGAGAGAGCCTCTCGTCTGCCTGCTGTTTCGATTATTTATCTCGTGAAAAAATCTCGTAACTATTTTAGCATACAATAATTTTCGACAGGAGACAAGTCTCGTTCAAGTCGTTTTTATTTTTTCTTTTGCGTTTACGTTTCCAATTAGATCGTATTTGACTGAACCTAAATTCAGTAGCAATGGAATCTTTCTTCTTTCAATAATAATTTGGTTGATTCAAAAAAAAAAGGTTGATTGTAATTTTATGAAATCGATCGAGAATTGCAATTTTCATGAAAATAAATCCTTCCAAAATTTAGAATGCTCTCCCTGTACACAGTTCCATGCCAGAATGATTAAAATGACGCTTATTTCAAAAAATTAAGGCAAGATTATTAAAAAAAATGCATTCTATCGAATGTGTGCGAAGTTAGCATATCACTTCCCGGCATATAAAAAATAAAATGGGGTTCCATTTGCATCCAACCTGGTTCAACAAAATCAAATTCTGGTCATTAATTTGAAAAATTGACATGTTCAGAAAATTAATAGTTGAAATCAATGCACTTTATTATTTGCTCAAATACTCGGATAATTAAACTTTTGTTTTTGACCAATTGGTCAAATAATCCTTGAAAGTAAACTCAACAAAATCGAGGCTCAAGGATAAACTTGCTCTCTCGAACGATTTTATCCAGTATTATTTATTTTCATTTTGAGTTTTTTAAAAATGTAAAACGAATGTGAGCTCGATGTAATGATCGAGTTGCCTTAACGAGACCGATCGATGTATCCCGAGGGATACCGTCGGCTTTCGCGGCATCAGAAAAGCATCACACACGCTCGTGAATGTGTATCGTTTGATCTTTCATAGCAATATAACTATCCTACACATACACAACCACATAAGGGGAATTCCACGTCACTCGAGCGACTCCAAAATGATGGTATCAAAAAAAAAAAAAAATTGCTTGTAAGAAAATATTTGCCAATTTAATTGAATCATTTTCCAGAAAAAACAAACGTGAAATTTTTTTTTCCTCAAAATAAGGGCCAAGCACTGTCAGCGATATCTTCTCATTCGACGAGTAAGAAGCGCGATTTCTTATCGTTTCATTCGATTTTGAAGAGTGGGCACTCGAGATATGCAATTTTTCTCATAAATTTCAAGTCAAAAGATAATACACAAAGCTGGAATGCACAAAGATACACAAAGCTTGTCTGATTGAGCTTGATGTCAATATCGCAAACTTGATTATTTGTTTTATTTTGTATAAATTGGCGACATTAATTTTCATATCGCGGGCACAAAAAGCAGGAAAATTTCGTTTCTCAAAGTTGCAAATACGATTCAGTGGCCTGGAATGTCCCATATATATATATATATATATATATATATATATATATATATATATATATATATATATATATATATATATATATAAATATGTATATATGGACGAAATAGTATAGAGCTGTGCTAGAACGCGATTGTGAAGACCATTCGCGGTGCGATTTCCAAGCTCCAAAGCGGATTCTTCTGCACTATCGTCTTTTCCCCGTCGTTGCCGTCGTCGACGACGACGACGACGACGACTTCTATACTTGAACTGTTATATAGCTCTCGGAGCGCAAATTAATGCCTCTTTATTTCACCGGAAAAGTTGCGCCAGCATTGAATCGGAGAACCTTGCAAGTGTGCGAGTGTGAATGTGTCCGTGTATCGGGCGCGAGCGCGAGAGATCCTGATCGTCGGCAGTCGTTTCTTTCATCGAGACGATCACCGCGTGATTTATCAAGCGACACGTCGTCGCGTATTTGTATTTATTTCGCTTTTCTTTTTTTTTTTTCCACTAAAGAATTTGACCCTATAGATTCGATGCATCAGAGTTCGATTGCAGATTTAACGATTTTATAAGCTAAAATTTAATAATAATAATCTTAATAATAATTAATAGCCGAGAATATCATGAGATCGGATTAACCACACACTTACACAAATTATAAATATATATATATATATATATATATATGTTTATATAGATTTGTGTACGTCCGATTTAATTTGGAATCAATTAGTATAATTACACGCGTCGAGCAAGAGGACACACGTTACAATTTCAACACGTCAAGGGGAACACACATTTTTGAGTGTCAACCGGGAAAGGAGTATAATCGTCGTTTTCATCGAGAGTGCATCAGAAAGAGAGCGAGAGAGAGAGAGAGAGAGAGAGAGAGAGAGAGAGAGAGAGAGAGAGAGAGAGAGAGAGAGAGAGAGAGAGCTCGTTTTGCGATCGTTGTCGGAGTCTCCCGGTCAAACTGGTCGTGCTCTTGCATCTCGGATTTTAATCTTACGACGATCTTTCGGTGCATGAATACGACGAGACATCTTCTCGCCGATTGTAGTACACATCGCCGGTATATTAGAGCTGGTAATGCGCGAAAGACGTGAAAATCAACACCGCCGGTAAAGTTTACGAACACACTCGAACCGCGGTAGCACTTCGATGTTTCAACGCGACGAGCATATATACACGAACTTCATTGCTAATTCGCTTTGTACGTCTGACAGATTAAGCAATTTTTTTTTTCGAGTTTTTTTTCTCCTCATATATTTGTTTCGTTGATATTATTGAAAATTTTAATTCAATTTCTTTAGTCATGGTTTTTTCAATAACTTTTATTAAAAGGGAATTATTGTCGTTCGAGCTATTTTCACACCTATATGAATGTGAAAATGAAACAAGTGCTGTGGGCGAAAAAATAAAAATCATAGTACTTTTGAAGATGGGATTAAATTTTTTAGTTAGAATACACATTTTTTTAGGCAAACATATTTTAAAAGTTGGATTCAATGTTATTATTGTCGTTACTACGATAAAATGTAATTCACCGTATTGCATATTATATCTATTCTGCATTACTCTCTTCCTCTAATTTTGGATTGAGACAACGTATCCGCGATCATTAATCCTCCGCTCCTTTCAAAATTTTTTTTTTTTTATATTCATATTTCTCTCTTTCTCTTTTTCTTGGTCTCTATGGCACGATATTGTCTGTGTTATTCAAGCTTTGTATACCGTCGTTATTTACAGCGAGTCGTATGTCTCATGTTTATTGCCCTCTACTTGTAGTCGTTGCACTGTCTGAAGCTGTACTAGAACATTTGTCATTCCCTCTCATCCCGTTTCTCTCTTCGCATAATTCACAATACCCGAGATATTCCTCAATCTTTGCATTTGAAATGATTTTAACAGCGAAAATAATTGAATCAACGACAGAGACGAAAAAAACAAACATTTTGCCAACTCACCGGAAGATGGTCTGTCGGAGTATCTCGTGCAGTAGACCCAGGCTGGCCATAGCATCTGTTTCGTCGCTTCGGTTGTTCCACCGCTCGTCGTTGTGGTACCCGTTGTCGTCGTAACACCGGAACTCACGTTGTTACTCGCGCTCGCACAACCAGTGTTAACGTTGCTGGTTGCGCCGGGCGAGGGATTCGTCGCCGATGCTTCGGAGCCACGCTCCGAGCCTTCGGACGATGATTCGCGAAAGTCCTTGGTAAGATCGATCGGTCGTTGCACTAGCTTTTTCGTGCGTGATTTTTTCAACGATATAGGATCCGTTATTCGTCTACCGAAATCCGCTTTTAGAATATTGTCAATACTGAACTTGAGGCTCGCCTGATGCTGCATATTGTTATTGTTACTATTGCCGTTGCTATTGCTATTTCGATGATGATGATGATGATTGTTGGTGGTGGCTAGAATGCCGGAACTATTTTGCAAGCCATTGCTTCCCGGTGACGAGTTGTTCCTCGAGACTTCCGCGTGACGATGATTCTGACGACGATGTTGATGATCATCGCCACCGCGAGGCTCGGGTGATACTGGGCTTTCGGTGTCTCGTGTATTCACAGAATCCTGATCGTTCTGCTGCAATAACTTGCTTACGGGCAATCTGTGCTGTCCCGAGGACTGATTGCCGATTGCATTGTGACGAGAATCATTAGAGCCGTGAATATGATGCTGCTGCTGCTGTTGCTGATGATGCTGATGATGATGAAGCGACGTTGCACTAGCCGAAGCATGCTGAATCTGAGATACAGAAGCCTGTTGCTGAAGCAGAGAGTGTTGAACACTGCTTATTGCGTGTCCGGAATGTTGCAAATGTGCCGGATGCCCGGCAAGTAGAGGATTAGCTTCTCTTAGATCTCGGCAACCGGCTGCAGCAGCAGCTGCTGCAGCTGCAATCGCGACAGGATGAAAAGCTGATCTCGGTACGTTCGCCTGAAGTCCCGTGACCGTCATTGCCGTTGGAGGCGATAGCGACAGTCTCGTGACCAATGGAACGTTCAAAGTTGGGGCTGCTCTTGCATTGAGCGATCTACCGGGATCCAACGATTGTTGATTATAAGCGATTAAATCGGCAACCGCGGATACACCATGCGACACCGTCGTTAAACCAATTGGATGATGTACGGGTATTCTTGGTACCGTCGTACCACCGATAATCGACGAATATTCGCCAGCATCACTGGAATCACGACATGTCGTAACTAGCGCGGCTGCAGCATATCTGTTGCTCGACAACAAATGATGATGACGATTATTGTTGTTATTATTATTATTGTGATGATTCTGGGATAGAGAGCCGTGATGATGAATACTACTGCTGATGCTTGCCGATTGATAACGCGGTACTATGGCTTCCTGATGAGCATCCGGACGACCGGGTGACGAGGCTGTAGCGCTCGAGGAAGCCGGTGATCTAACCGAAGAAGCCTCCGGTGACGACGGCGATGCTTGATTCTGCGGCGGTGTCGTGCAATAATTGCTAGCCGGGCTTTGAGGAGGATTGCAACTCGCCGAGCTGGATAACGACGGCGAGGGTGAGCGTGAGAACGGCGATGATCCCATTCGGTTCGATCTTCCATTGCCCGGTGTCTGTTCTCGTTCAATCCTCGAATCAACACCCCTCGTAGCGATATTAGTCTCAGCATCGCTCTCGTAATTTTCACTGTTACGTGGATCATCCTCGTGATCAACGAGTAGAGCGTCGGGCATCGGTTCACTACCGACGCTCAACACCTCATTCGTTTCACTCTCGCAATCCGACAGCGTGTCATCACGATCATCGTCACGATCTTTCGTTGAAACGCCGCCGCGACTCGCGCATGTCGTATCGTTCTCGCTCGTACGACACTCCTGATGCTCGTTGCCAAGACGTTGAACGCCATGACGATGCTCCACGAGCTCCATGCCGCAATTGCCTGACGCAGCACAGTGTTAATATCAGTTTCACAAACCTCTCTTGTTGCTATCTTTATCTTCCTAAGCCCCAATACACGATCCATTCATCTGATTTTCAAACTGCACAACGTAGAGACGAGCGCGCAGTCGAGTTTTCATTGTAACGTCACTTTACCATCCAATGTCTTCACTCTGTTTATCGGTTGGGGAGATATTTCACCGGCAGCTTTCGATTATCCGATCATCATTCCAATGGTCTCACGAAGTCCGACCGATAAGTTGCAAATTAGGATGTAACACTTAACTGTCGAACAAATCAGCACGAGTTATCGATGTCGTTGCGTCTGTAATTTGTGTTGTCGTATTATCCTTTGATTATTTTATCACTTTGTTTATCAATGCAGCGAACCTTTTTACGTGTTTATTTCTAAATATCTGCCTACCTACGGATCACGCACTGTCGATGCACTGTCAATTTATTCCGGTTTTACGATGAAAAATAAAAATAAAAAAAATTTCGTTTCCACTCCGGAGCTTTCATCGCTGCCGCCTGTTCTAGGATCCAGTCGCAGAGGTTCGAAATCCTCGTTGTCCCCTCAGGACACCTCTGCCGCTCTCGCGGGCTAGCAATAAAACTGCGGGTAGTCCGAGCGCCCCGCCGAACGAGAAGAAAGCTTCGGTTCTTCACTCGATTCTTACAAAGGTACACCACAGTGCCGCGTACAGGTCTTTCACACTACCCGACACGTTGTAAAAGAGAGACCCCGAGAAAGATACCCCCAGTCAATCCCGCTGACTCTTCCAATCTCCAGGTCCGTCCAGTTACCGCGATTGGGAATATCGTTACAATGTTTTGTTTTCGTCTGACATTACGGCGAACCGCGAAATAAACGTTGAAATTAGCGCGGCTCGCGTTTAGTTCGTTAAGCGTAGTTTTACTATAACGAAGCCCGGACGCCTTCACGGACCTGATGTCTCGGCCGCTAGCCTGGCTGTCCACTTGGTTGTCGAGGCGCGTCTGCATCTACGTGAAATCGGAGGGCTGGCAGGGGGCGTTACAAGGGCGTGGATTGTCGTGGTTCCACCCACAAAACATTGCCGGGGTTGTCGAATTCAGTGACATCTGGTGGTCGCGATGAGACTCTATTTTCCGGCACGCCCCGAGTCATGCATCTCTCTCTCCAACGCCTATATCCCCCTCTAGGAGCAATCTTTTTTTCCCCCGCGGCCACCGACATGTCGCTCTTTCGCTCACTCGTAAATGTGTTATTCAAGCATGTTGCTTTTTTTTTCTTGTTGTAGTTGTTTTTCCCCTCTTTCGTTACATCTCTTTTCTCCCGTGCGCATCGAAAAGTTCTACGGGCTCATGCACGAGATGGTAGGCACCCCGTGGCAGGTTGAGCGAAAGGCGGGATTCCCCCACTCTATGCTTCGAGGTGGCAAAAACCAACCGGATGAGAGTGTTCCCCTCCAACCGGTTGACGCGTTCCGGGCAGACTTCATCAAGTTCTCCCCACCACCACCACCACCACCACCACCACGTATACGACGGTTCCACCAGAAATTCTGATGCCCATAGATTTACAACGTTGCCCTAACTTCTACCCTGGTAGACTTTAAACCACATCCCATCCTACCCTCAATGCTCCTGATGCTATAGCTCGATGATGACCAGAGTTGCTGCAGCTTGATGATGATCAGAGTTGTCTAGTACTGGGGTGTATTCATTTAATTTCCCCGAAGAATTCATAATCTTCTGTCGCTAGAGCATCAATTGTCGACTAGTAGTTCTCATAGGCGAAACTTAATCATTCCAAGACTCTTTGCATTCATCTTGTTGCCTCGTGATGACCCAGAGATGCTACAGCTTGATGATCTTCTGCATCAGGACCATCAATTGTTCGCTAGTGATTCTCATGGAAGAAACGTCATCATTGCAAAGTGCCTTGCCCCAAACTTAGTGCCACATATGCGAAACTGGACTAGCTGGTTTGTTTCGCGATCTCGAGTGATCTACACAGTCCTTACTAGTGGAAGGATGAGGGTACCATCTTTCTTTTTTAAACCACGTAGACACATAAGCAGATATTCAAATTGAGAATGAAAAAATCCCGAAAGAATATTGGGGAGGAATACGATGGGGTGTGAAACGCGCTTTGATATTGGTAAACACGTTCGCCATATAAGGTTACGCCCCTTCCAAGGGGCGGGACATGTTTCATTCATGTTATTCATACTTCGTTTGGGAGTAAATCTCTGCTTTTAGGGGAGAAAAAGTTTGAAATATGTTGATAGCGAAAAATTTAAGGGTTGTAATTAGGGTGTCTCATAATTATTTATGCTGTTTCAATTAGAGGGGATCGATGCCCAATTTTTATAACGCAGCGATTCGTATATGGTGGCGCCACCGTTTGCCCTTGAAAGTAACTCGAATTGACGTGATCATAAGTCGGTATGGGACCTACAGTCGGAGAAACACGAATTCTGGATTATCGATCGAAAGGACTTTTTTGTTTGGTTGTTGAGGCTGTTTGTATCTTCGGTCGATAAAATAGAAATTGTTTCGTTTCAATTACTGGCAGAGGGTCAGGTTGAAGGGATTAAAAATAGTTCAATATCGACCTAGCCCGGTCGATAAAAATGAGAACATCGTTTTCTTTATTTACTCATCGTTTTATTAGATTTCTTGGTCCTCTAAACATTCATGAATTTACACAACAGACAGTTTATAATGTATTCATTATTCATAATTTCGTAGTATACATATATATATATATATATATATATATGTGTAATTTTTTTTTTAGAGCGATATACTTTTTGTATGTTCCATAATATTTATTCTTAAGGGGAGGTTTTCATCGAAATATGTAGTAATTGTCAGTAGGATTAGCAGAGAGGTGTGATTTTTTATTTGGATATCGAGTTCGCATACAAATACGACGTCGTAGAGACTCGGACAATAACAAAATTGTGAGAGGACATCCATTTGTTTATTCAACGAAATTTTCACTCAACTTTTCATTGATTTTATTTAACGGACAATCGTGTTATACCATGAAATCTCGAACAAAGCGGTAATTCGTCTTAAAAGTTGAATAACTATTATAGTTTTAAATATTTTTGGCTGATATTTAAATCGCGTACTCAACACACTATCATTATTATTACAAACGATTGATCGTGCGAGGGATTTTTAATATCAATTCAACAAAAGAAAAATAAAAAAAATCGAATATCCGCACACTGCTTTTGTCTGAGTCTGTATGGCAATCCCATGTGAATGTTCATTTTGATTCCCGAATAAACAAAAAAAAAAAAAAATTAACCACCTTCCACTGCTACTTATTTCGAATTAAATCCTGCCCTTTGAGTTCTTATCCGTTATCTCGTTGGCAATAATTCGCAATTCTAAACGCAATCTCCCGTCATATCATCTACAAGTCATCGTTCGATACCCGAGTCCTACCAAAAAGTTTGTCCATACAAAAATACAAGTTTTGCTTGCACCATTTCATCGTCTCCCCCCCCCCCCCCCGCACCTTCCCTTCGCCGCCCTTTCCAACATTCTGCAGCTTTACTAAACTCTCGAAAAGTCAAATGCTCTGCCGATTATCATCGATTCGATGATTCGGTGATGCATCAGTCTCGAAAAAAAACAAACAAAAGAAAAACAAAAGCATCGCTCTCGTTGAATTGACATTTGGCTACCTGAACGAGTCACCAACATCACCACCATCTCATTTATCATATCTCTCCATCATCCTCACGCACTTAAATATATATATATATATTATCATCTATGAATTTCTATCGGTATTCATTTATTTTCTAAGCCTTATCAATAATCGTAGTAATAATAACACGTAAAATATCATTGGCTGAATGTAAGGGCGATTGAAAAAAAGGACGTTTTTGTTGGATCGCCTTGATCATCGAGCTTCTTACGCCTCATCACAATACAATAGCTGTGTCCCGAAGACCACAATCTGTGACAAATAATTTACTACTGCCTCATCGATGACAAAAAAAAAAAAAAAAAACGTCCAGAGTCGTTTGGACGAGTCACCATAGTTTTGGTTGATGAGGCAGTACCAAATTTTATCGCACGGTTTTCCAGTTTCGGTGTAAGTTTTTACAAGTGAAAAGATCGAAGATGCCCGATGAACCCGGTGACACGAACTTCAAATATCACGAATTTGGCGTTTTAATGAAACTTGACATTAGTCGTAAATTTTTGTGACGATTTCTGCGAATCGTTGCACACCGATTGACAGTAAAAAAAAAAAAAGATGGATGATAGCGGCATGTGGGTCAGTAAGAAAAAAAAAAAAACAAATTTCTCAGCGATATATTTGATTATCGTCAATTAATTCATGACAATTTACAGAAATATTTCTATAAAATACAACCTACTTTATTCACGCTCAAAGGACAATTTTCATTGCTCTGGAACTTTTCAACAAATGCATATTTTTTCATTCAATTGTAGTGAAATCGAAACCCCAGAATCTGACTGATGAGATTAAACGGTAGGCCAACGGTAAAAATATATTTTTCAAAAATTATGACGCTTGCGGTAGAAACGTGTCATTAAAAAAGTGACATTTTCAGTATCGAAAATACTGTGAACATTTTTTTTTTCTCTTTTTCTTTTCTTTCATGCCCTTCGCCATAGGTACACATTATTTTTTTTACAACAGCGGAGCGAAAACAGCGAGTTTCCAAATCCGCAAACGAGGTTGGAAACCAGTCGATTGCCGTTCCTCGTTTGCGGATGGAAACTCGCTGTTCTCGCTTCGCTGTTGTAAAAAATAGTAAGTATATGTTCATCTCGGAGAAAACGATCGTTTGCACGCCGAGTATGAAGTTGAGAACACCTCGGCTTCGTCTCGGTGCTCAACTTCATACCCGGCGTGCGAACGACCGTTTTCCCGCTCGGTAAACAATATACAGTAGAGCCTCGATTATCCGAACTCGTCGGGACCGGGCCTAGTTCGGATTATCTAAAGTTCGGATAGCAGAAATTGTGAGTGTCGTAGATAGCGGTCTTATACATATTGCATATGGGGGAAAAAAAAAAAAAAAAAAAGAAAAACGGGCAAATATGCATCATCGAGATTTTCATTTTTCGCACTTTTCATAGTTTTTCTTTTCTTTGCCCCATCCTATCCTATCCATCTTCGCAGCAAACAACGTTAAACCCAAACCGAAACCTAAAGATGCTCATCCTTATCGAGCTTCGATAAAATTTCCATTTTTTTTTTTTTCACCGTGAGAACATTGTGTTTCCGCTTAGACGAGGAAGAATGGGACGACGAACTCGTAACACATTCGACTATACAAGACTAATTATATAAACGCGAGTGAATTCTCTGTGCTCGTAAATATCTTTTGTACAACTCTGCGCGTCGCCAAGAACTAAAAAATACTGCAAGCTCAACTGAAACGTACAAAGCCCGCTGAACACGACGCTTGTTTTGCTGCTAGATTGCTTGCGGGCTCTCTGCAAAACTTGCGGGTTCTTTTGCGGGTTCTAGCAGCAAAACAAGCGTCGTGCGCAGCGGGCTTAAGACCGTACGAGCTTGAGCGCGCCTGAGCTTGCGTGTTGTTTGCAACAATGTAGCTCGAGAAAATGTACAACAAAGTTAAAAAAAAAAATCGCGCCATGGTTCGGATAATAGAACGTTCGGATAAAGCAATTATTCGTTCGGATAACGGAGGGTTCGGATAGTGGAAGTTCGGATAATCGAGATTCTACTGTACTATTATGACACAAAAGCATCCAGATGGTCAAGATAATTTTTTAATTAAAAAAAAACAAAATCGTTTTTTTTAACCGCCCTGCTGAAATATCTTTCTTTGTTTTTTTGTTCGTTTGTTTATTCCCCATATCGTCAAAAATTCAGGTCACGCGCTGCTGTTAATTCGTATCTGTGATACAATATATATTGAAAGTTTTTCACGAATAAGTAAACTCACCGTACTCTCGGCGAGTGAAAACCATTATGCATCTCCGTATTCACGGTTAATACAAAGTCGAGTCTTGAAACACGTTAATTTGTTATTCAACCTCGATTATACGCGGAATAAAATAGTTTTAGAACTTTCTCGCTCTTGGCAGTCCTATTATTGGGGTATATGTATATATTTATATATATATATATATTTTTTTTTTCAACATTTTTTTTTTTTTTTAATACATTTAATTTCGCTCTCTCGCTTCGTTCGTTCAATCCGAAGAGTCCCGCAATCCATTAGTCTTTTCTCGACGTTCATTCCAATATGCGGAGGATGAGATTTCTCTTTGTCTTCTTTCTTACGATCGAAATTTTTTTTTGCTTTGCTTTCACCCTCGCGTTACTTTATTAACGGGGGTGGTGTTTTTTGTTTGCCTCCTTTTTTTTTTTATGTGCGTTTAGACGTGACACAAAACTACGACATCGAATCCCTAAATCCGCAGCGATAGACACATTATGTACGAGTTTTATTTATTCATTTATTTATTTATTTATTTTTCATTTTCATTTCGTAGATTCTAACGAGTATACACATCAGGTGGTGGTCCGCGATTAAGAAGCAACGCAAGGTGTGCCAACAGACTGAAATGACTAGAGTTTTTTTTTTTTGCGAATAAATGTTGAACCATCCCCTTCATTCCTCTCTCTCTCTCTCTCTCTCTCTCTCTCTCTCTCTTTCTCTCTAGCGTTTTTTGTTTTGTTTCAATTTTTTTTTCTTTTTTTCCACGCATTTGTTTCACACGTGTATTTAGATGCATATATGGTTACAAAGACACGCGCACACGTGTCTTAAACTGGTGCTAAATGAATACGTTTTTTTTTTCTTTTCTTTTTAACACACCGATCTTACGATCTACGATTGAATTACTGTTCGGTTTACTTTTTTCTTTTTTTTTTTTTTTTTTTAATTTAATTAGGACTGCCCCTATAATTGAATCAAAATTTAATTTAATTTATATGTCATATATCTCTTTTGATTATTTTAATTAACGTTTTTCTAAAACACTTTTGCCCTAACACGTGTAAATCTCTATATATCAAATATCTCGAGTACGGTTGGATTTTTTTTTTTTTCCCCCAATTTCATTTTCTTTTTTGCTATTTGTTTTTTTTTTCTCTCTCTCTCTCTCTCTCTCTCTCTCTCTCTCTCTCTCTCATTCGTAATACTTTTGTATGCGAACGAATGTGCACGTGACGATGTTATTATTGCACGTTTTTACGATTACAAATTTATGAATGTATAGTGAATATTCGTGTGTCTGCCTGCATTTCTATTGTTATTGTTATTTTTTTTTTTTTCTTCAGATTTTTGATGATCGAACGCTTTTCATCTTTAGCACGAGTATTTGTTTTTTTTTTTTCTTCTTTTCATCAGCATGAGTAAAAATTAGGCAATATTTTCAATCTGGTGTATGTATAGTGGAGCGCGAAGATAAGCGTGAATTTGTTTTACGAAAAATTTTGATCCGATGCCATTCGCGGGAACACGCGGAGTGAACTAATCGCGATAGATTTGTTTTTTTGTTTTTTTTTTTTTTCATACTCGTCGATCGAGCGTAAGATCGATTAATGTCAAGGGGGGCTGATTCGTTGGTGCTTCTCTCGCTGTGACATAATTCGTGGAGGATGATAAAAGTTGAATAGAATTGTATATATGTCGCGAGCGAGAGAGGCTGGGAATTATTCTTTTCCGATCGTGTAACAGTGGCAAGTAGAAAATACGAGTATTATAACGACAATAATAATATTAATAATAATAAGAATAATAATAATAATACTAGTAATAATAACGGTGCGTAAACGCCCCGGTTACTTTTTGCAAAAAAAAAAAGAACAGCAGCGTTTCGAGTCCTGGGCCAGCCAGGACATTTTTTATATTTTTCTTTTCTCGTTTTTTTTCCTTTTTTCTTTTTTCACGTCTTCGAAAAATCCCTCATCATCGAGGTCGTATCGACGAAAAAAAAACTGAGAAATTCTCGATGCAAAATACAACACACATCGCTTATTTTTCCCTCGTCTCGGTAACTGAATTACCACTCGTGAAGCAGCCATTATAAGTCACGTATTTTTTTTTTTTTTTTCCCATTCCGTGACAAATTTTTCGTGGCTGTGCAAAAATACGGCCAAAATTTTTTTTGCATCGCGAATATAATTTGTAATTCAATCGTCGGAAAAAAAAAAAAAAAAAAAAAACGAGCGAAAAGAAAAGTTTCGCCCAAGCTCGGGGGCGCGATAAAAGCTTCGCGCATTTGTCAAAAGTTGCTTGATGAGAGATTTTTCTTCGGTCTTTCGTTCTTTTTTTTTTTTTTTTTTTTTTTTTTTCGACATTGATTTTCGGATAGGCCGTGCGAGGCTTCGTAGGCTTTGTCTTTTTTTTTTTTCTTTTGTTTTTCTATTTTTTTTCTTACATGAGACTGCAAAACGCGACGCCGTGCTCGAACGCGGACGTAATGGCCGTCGTTTCCATGCAGAAAGCAGCGTCCTCGTACATCGTTGCGATGCGCTGCTGATGAGCGCGACTCTCACTCTGCGATCTGTTTCATTGACAAGACATTAAAGATCGCCGGCCTTCGAATCTCGAGAGACGTTATTTCGTCGATAAATTCAAATGGGAGGATGGAAGAACGTTTTATTTTTTTTTAAGGCAGTCCTCGTGTAAATGCGTTTATAATGAGAATTTGTTGGAATTTATAGCGGACGAAGAGAATGCTAGTACCCAATATTTCGTGAAATTTGAAGCAGATCGACCGTTCCCAACTCGAGATATTCAATGTCAAAGTTAGCAACCATTACGTGTAGAGCATACAGCAAGCATTGCTGTACCCTGATACTAGCACGGTTTTTTAAATATTAAAACTAAACGCGTGGCCAGATTTTGATAAAAAAAAAATGTAGACTGGAGAAGACTATTATTCACATGTTAGGAAAAAAGAACAAAATTATTAATCGTTTCGTTTACGAACAACGATCACAGAAAGAATGCAATATGAATGAAAATTCGACGCGTAAGCTGCATATTCTATGGTGTGAATTTATATGAATAGATGCACGGTTCCATGTGTAACAGCCATTTCTGTACAGATTCAATCAAAGTTCGCTGCATATGATCACTTAGCGCCGTGTATATTTTATTATGTGGTAAAACTTTCTTGCACTATTGTAACACGAGGACTACCTTGAGTTTTCATTTTTATAAAGTGTAGATTACGATCTTGGGGAACATCCGACTAAAGGAAATTTCGGACATTTGATCCCTGAAAGTTGGCTCGTTTGACATTTTTGTGGTTATGATAATTCGGTACTTTGGGTGAGAGAGCTTATTTATGATTATTATTATTATTATTATTTACAAATGATATGTCTGACGTCGCGAGTGAAATATTAGAAATACCACGAAATCATTTCTTCCGGCGATAGATAAATAAAGATCGTCACGTTGACAGTTTTGTCGAGAAGAAGGTCGTCAGTGTCGGATGAAGATCATCTTGAATCTATAAACGGTTTCCTGCAGCGCAAGATTGGGACGAATTCGAGGAGGAAAAAAATTGTCTGTAGCTAAAAATACAT
Source organism: Rhorus exstirpatorius (assembly GCA_963564615.1). Taxonomy (NCBI): domain Eukaryota; kingdom Metazoa; phylum Arthropoda; class Insecta; order Hymenoptera; family Ichneumonidae; genus Rhorus; species Rhorus exstirpatorius. The sequence goes on along the minus strand of OY751313.1, from coordinate 16,775,403 downwards.
GGGAGTTTCGTGACTTTGGAATTTTAGAGATGCCAAAACGGTTATCTCTAAAGTGTCAAAACAATGTAGCTCAAGCTAGTAGAGGAACATTTTTTTTCTCGTTTAAAATCATGCAATCGACTATTTTAGCAATAATATTTCGTTGAAGAAAGCTATAAAATCTGATAGCACGTAAAAGTAGTTGTAAGAATTCATCATAACCGTGGAATTGTTTTTGAGCACTTGAGATAAATTTTTTTTTTTTTTTTTTCGATAATTTCGATTTTTCGTCAAGCGGTGATTTTTAAATCAAAATTTCTTGCGGAAAAAGTCGACAATGCGATTCGAAACTTTGTTGTTTTAAAAGAAAAAAGTTTTAGAGGATTAAAATATTTCCAATTCACAAAATACTCCAATAGATGCCAAAATGTATAAACTATAGTCTTTTTTTTTTTTTTAAATTCAAAGGTTACCTGCCCTCGACATTGATCCTTCCCACAGTGTGACTTTTAAATGTCCCCAAAAACCCAGTAACTTTGGTCTAGATTATTCTTCGTAAATCAGACATGTTATTTAGAAATTTGTCAAAATTCAAGTTCTCGTTCACCCTAGGGTGAAGTGTTTTTCGAGATTCAAATTATCACTATTACCAGCTGGTAATAGTGATAATTTGAATCTCGAAAAACACTTCTCGGAGGGGAAACGCTGACAATCGAGTCCGAGAGTTGCATGTAAGTAGTACGAACGTCAAACGTGACATGGCAGGGTGGCAAGGGTTATACTTGAGTCTTTGCTTCGTCAGCATAAGAGAGACTCGTTTGAAGATACCGAAGTAATCGTTAAAGCAGGGCCATCATGTACTATGTCAAGCATTATAGCCGCGATCATATTTTTTAAATGAAACCCTGCCGTGTACTATAGCCGCGATTATAACCGCGATCGTATTTTTTAGCTCTGAATGCCACCCTTAGTCACAATTGTCAATATTTTACTTTCGGCTGGTGTTCTTTAAGCACATAAACCACAACTTCGAAAACTGAGAATTGAAAAAAAAAAAGTTAAAAAGTTAAGGACACCCGAGTTATTACAAATTTATTGGTATAAATTGTGTGTAAATAGTAATTGTGCATAAAGAATAATTTTAAATATGGTCAGGGGCATAAATCGATGAAAAGCGATTTTTTCGGAGTTGCCATTGCTCGTTCATGAAATTCTCCGATAAACTGAGCCAACGAGAGGAAAAAAAAAACACGTAACATATACGATTCCTCAGGAGAATCACCGATGCTATTAAATTTCCTACGATCAATATTCCAGAGTTCTCAGAACCTTACGACTATACATATTCCCATATTCCGTTGGGGCGATATACTCTCAGGGATTCTCCTGATGAGGAAAGGTATGAGAGAGCAAAGCGAGCACAACCTGACGTTCCAGGCTAAATGTGCGGGGGGACAATGGCGAGTTATTCGTCGTCTTCGGGAAACATGAAATTTTCCGGTGTAACAAAACGATTTAGGAACGAATCGATCTTCAACCCTTCAAGACTGGATTATCGAAATTGCACAGGAAATGGTATGTATCATCGTATATCTTTACGTTTCATGCAACTTTATATTATGTTTTCAGCGATAAAGCTTATTTTCGGTTTTTTTTTTCAACTTTCTCAGCTTTCACTCATCGTAAATAAGTTGTTAACCACATAAAATAGGGGTAAAATAGGCCACTTTGATCAGCTAAAGGCATTTGTTTTGGGATAAAAATGATTCTTCACCCGGAAAAAGCAAAATTAAATTTTACCTCAATGTGCCAAATATTATACGTCAGGCACTAAAGGGTAAATTTTACTTCTTAAGGGGTTATACGCAGTCAGGATTTTTCAAAAATCGATTTTTTTATCATTTCATTTTCGTAATTCACATATATTCAAGTATATACACAAAAAATTTCATGTCGATCCGACAAATATTCTCGATGTTACGCGCGCATTTGCAGTTTGCGATTTTACTATATGTGTAAAGTGCTTTTGAAACTTTGAACGCGTTTTTCTCAGAACTATGTTTTGAAAGTCGGTGAGCAAGATTTCTCGGAAACGACTGAACCGATCAGTCTCAAATTTTTACACAACCTTTATGAATATATTTTTTAGTCCTGAATCGAAGGTTTTTTCTCGCCGATAAAATTTTCCATTTTATAAACAAGTTAAGGCGAAAATTTGTATGGAAAATCGAATTTTTTTTTGAGAAGCCACAGTTTTGTTAAAAATTAATATTTTGCTTATTCCTTCGATCAAAGATCAGACGATACCTTGGATTAACTAAATATTTTTTGTTTTTTTTTTATTTCAGATGATCCAATCCAGAGATATCTTGCTCACCGCAAGACGCTTTTTTTTTATAGGTGCACCCGGAGATCGGCTATATATGGCAGCTTTAAAAATCATTATTTTTACAAATACAAAAATATAACGAAGTTTAATGTTATCCCAATAATATGTATATAAATTTTTATATTAATAAATTGAAATGTCTTCATAAAAAATCCTTGAAAAATCGCCTTTTTTCGGCCTCCTGACTGCGTATAACCCCTCAACTCCCGACTGCTCGCCGCTGGGCAAAAAGACGGGAATTGTGCGTTTTCGCGATGCGGTTTCACGACTATCTTTGTGCTGTATGTTTGGGGAAACGGTAAAAAAATTCAGTGTTTACCGTGATGTTTACGATTTTCCGTGAATTAGGGATGAGGCGTCTCCGCTTATAATATCATAATATTTAACAGTTTTGCTGTCACTATCATGTTTCAAATGTCATTGAAAAGTTTGTCTTCGTTATTGCATTGTTCTTGAAATCGGAAAAAAAACGTGCTAATTATAAATTTGCACATTGCTTCCTCACTATCTTATCATGCTCACAAAGCATGAGGAAACCAAATTTGGAAAATCCACTTGCTCGCAGAGGAATCTTTGTGAGCAAAATAAAATCGCGAGGAAGCAAAATGTGCCAATATTTTCTTTTTTTTTTTCTTTCTCAACTCACCTCGGTGGCATTGCCCGAACACGTTGATTTCTGACAGTGGAATTCTGTAACCTCAACGCTTGCTGGGATAATCGTGCTTGCTGCTGATGATGATTCGACAGACTTCCCGAGTCACGTGGGACAGTCTGTTGAGAATTGTAGGATGCCTGATCGAGGGTCACCTGCGCCAGGTACTCCCTTAGCTCGAGCTGACTCGTTATATGCTCGAGACGATTGGGCTGAATCCTCGGACACGTTGAATCCGACCATGGTGGCGGTGGTGTCCGAGAACGCGACAGCATTGCCAATTTAAAGCGCAGATATTCGTCGTAGGTTGGCGGTAGTCCCGACTGTGAAATAATTCGTTCGATATTCGCTCGGTTAGCTTTACTATTGCCGATCAAAATTTTGAATTGAAGAAAAAACAAAACAAAGAACAATACGAATTTCATTTAGGAATTTAGAAATATTGGTATTTCGAATGAAAATTGCAAATTCAATTGGATAAATAATAATTTGGAACACACTGTTTCGTCCTACACAATGGAAATAATTTTTTGTTTGCCTTTTCTTTTAAATATAATAATAATTTTCGTCATTTTAGTCGTTAAAAATTATCTTACGACGCGTTTGTGGCAACTACATTTGGTTATATAAGATCGAAACGTCTTCACGAATTCTCAACCACTGAAAGAAGAACGAAATAGTTTTGGCCAATATTACGTCGTTCCCTGTTCAATTTTGGACGAGGGAATGTAATCGTGATTTCTCTCGGAAGGGCCCCGAAGTATATACAAGCCAACAATGCCCGTGTATTCATCGTTATGGATTACTCGCGTCATTGCGAAGTTTTTGAAGTTTTTTTTTTTTATTGAAATCTTTTTCAATTAATTTCTTTTTTTAAAGAAATATGAAAAATAAAATTTGTCGTTTTTGCCGCGCCTATAGGCAAGTAATGAGTTGATTTGTTAAAATGGCGAAAACTGTCTTCATTAATAATTATCCGAATTATTTTTCATGAAATTGAAAAACACGACAATAATATCTAATTCTGAGAGTCCGATCATCCATACCAAAAGATAGAATATCAAAATAATAAAATAAACCAAATAAATTAATTAGAAGTTGAAGAAAAAATAAATAAGTTATTTGAAATACATCAATGCATTTACAATAAACATTTGTCATTTTGCCTCAATGTCATCGAACATCGATCTTATAATTCAATTTATTGAATATTTATTTATTTAAATATTGCTTCCTCATAGAGGAAGCTTTGTTTTCATGAAAAAAATTCTATCGAGATTTTCATGTCAGCTTGCAATATATTTCAAATTTCAAGAAATATCGCATTTAGAAAAAAAATAACCGGACCTATGTATGTATGAATGTATGAATGTATGTATGTATGTACAATGTACACATTATATGCCGGCCTTGAAAAATTCAAAAAGTTATATCTCGAGAATGCCTTGAGCAATCGTGCCCAAATTCTGCAAATAAGTAAGGCAGTAAACCACCATGGTTTGTCACAATTTCTGTCGAAATGGCTCGAAAATTTCAGATTTTGTAGTATTTTGAATTTTCCAAAAAAGAAAGTCTGACCTCGTTCTGACTTTCGTAAATTTTCAGCTATCGGGTCGAAACTTTTTACACAAACAGGCTAGGGGACAAGAATGTTTTTTTATTAAATGTGGCATTAATTTATCGAAGGATTCTTAATGAAATTTCGAATTTTTATGGAAAATTATTATATTCGCTCAAACTTTTGCGAATTTATCACTACCGAGTCAACAATTTACACATAAATAAGCTAGGAGACGACAATTTTCGGTATTGAGTTTGAAAAAATTCGCTAAAGAGCTTGGAGCTTCCTGAAATTTTTAATTTTTAAATAACTTTCGAATATTTATGGGAAATTAAGGAGGTTCTTAACATCATTTGGGTGCGGCAAGGGGAACGTGACGGCGCGGTGCGGGCGACGTGCGGGGCAGGTTGCGCGTTCGGCATTTGTTTCACCAAATACGTTTTCATTTTATTAATTTGCCATTACTCACGCTCAATTCTGTTTACAAGTATATTTCACAATCGGAACGGTGAAAAACTTTCTTTATGGGCAAATTATATATATGAAGGTTTAATCTGTCGCTCAAGCGGTTCTTCGAGGAAATGTTACCGTTTTTCACTCCTAAAATAATCTTCAATCATAGCTTCGAATACGTCTCCCATAAGAGCTCACGTATAAGCGGCATATATTTAATGTTTTTTTTTTCTCCTCAACTACGTGGTCAAAAAATCTGAAATAATTACGGTGTATTCCTAGTACCAGCACAAACCTCCCCTCAAATTTTAGAATCATTCTTACCGTTTTTCTCTGGGTTAAGAACCTCCTTGATGTTCATTAAAATATTCGTTATGTCACTATACATCGTGAGATCCATTGACGATATGATCAATATGGTTATCTGTTCAACGGTATTGATTTAGCTGAAAAGTGACGGACAAATTGTCTCCAGTTTTGATGTTTTAAACATGAAATTACTTTGAAACAACGTGAACATATTTGAACTATTAAAATCGAATTCACGGAAAAAAAAACTTGCAAATTAGAAACTTGCACATTGCTTCCTCATTATTTTATCGCGATCAAAAAGCTTCCTCTATATGAAGAAGCCAAAATTCAAAACATCATAGAGATGGCTTCGTGGTCGGGATAAAATAATTAGGAATCTGCAAGTTTCTAATTGTCACGCTTATTTATTCATTTGTTATGATTTTCATATAATTTCTGAATAAATTAGAATTTTACTTTATGCTATTATATGTAATTATGTTATACCTGTCGGTTATTTTTACACTTGTTGTTATTCTATTGTCTTATTTAGACGTGTCATCGTATATCGAAGTTACAACTATCGTGTAATGCACCCTTGTAAGACTCACTTTTTTATCAACTTTTCATCAAAATGCGATAATACGTGTTCTAATATGTATCCAATTGCATCTGGGTGTCATATATGATCGTGTACTATATACCCTCTTTAACATTTTCTGTCAGGCATACATATTCCAAGATCCTGTATCCCAGGACATTTCTGTAAATTCTTGCAAACAAAAGGCACCGATGTTTCCATCATTGATGCGTAACTCTCGAGGAAACATGCATCGAAAAAAAAAACTCCAGGACTTTATTCCATTTCTCGATAATTCTCACAAAGGCACATATTTTCCATGCGTTGCGTTTTTTTTTTTCAAATGGCTACTTTTTTCCCGATACTCCCAGTTTTTTACTGTCGCGTATAGCTTTTAAACTTATAAGCTCCTGCAGGGGCTTATTTGACAAACAAAAATCGATTATTCCTCTTATCACTTGATTAATCGAATGTCACGAGAGAGAGAGAGAGAGACAAAGAGAGAAATTCAGTCGCAGGACTTTTTCCATCGAATCGAATAGAATATTTTTCCATCGATAACCGTCAGAATTCATTTACGTTCTTTTGTTTCCCGATCTCTCCCTTTCTCTCTCTTTCTCTTGTTCGTTTTTTTCTCCCGTAAATTATAATCGGACCAAATGGGATATCCGGAAGAGAGGGCCGATGGGCTTTAGTCCTGAGGATCGTCCTCGTCTGTGCCGAGCGTGAGCTTTCGGTTTAGCGAATAAATATAGGAAATCGGTAGGAGTGAGAAAGGGAGAGAGAGCCAGTGAAGACGAGAGTAGAGAAAGGGAGAAAGAAAAGGAGACCCGGGATACTTAGATAAAGGATAAAAACTAGAACCGTTGGGGAGAAAGAAAAAAAAAAAAGAAGGAAAGCAAGCCTCTCCCATGAATGTGGAGAGGGTAAATTCAATTTGGTTGCGATCGAAAGACCGCGAGTGAAAAGCGACAAGGACGATTGGCTGCGGTAGAGATAGAAGACGCGCACATCGCTGTGACGCTTATCCGATAAAAACTACCGGGCTCTCTCTCTCTCTCTCTTTCTCTCTCTCTCTCTCTCTCTCTCTCTCTCTCTCTCTCTCTCTCTCTCTCTCTCTCTCTCTCTCTCTCAACGGCGTTTCTCGAGGTGTACTACCCCCAAACGACCAGGGGAATGAAGGTACATGAAGTATTTCGTGCCGATTTGGCCATTTTGGAATTTTAAAATTTTTCTTCATTATGTTCCCGCCCGGAAAGGAAAAGTTATCGATGAGAACTACTGAAGAATTTAGAATCTTTGACATTTAGAAGCTTTGTTTTGGTGGATTTTTTTTTTAACTTTCAATGCTAATGAAGATTTCTCTATGAGGAAGCCAAAATGTAACAACTCACTTTCCCATAGAGGGAGCTTTACGAGCGAGATAAAAAAAAAGCTTTATAAAATATGGAAAATTACGGGGAAGCAACATGTACAAGTTTCAGTTTGAAACTTTTTATTTTGTTCCAAAGGCCCAAATTGAAAATAAAAATTATCGTAAATTATCGATGGTACTCGGGGTCGTAAGATGTTGGTAGATTAGGCAAGGAATACCCCACATTCAAGAGATATCCTCTCGTGAATATTCGCATATAGATATATCGTGGAAAGAGGATCATCCATATAGCGAGAGCTATATGCGAGCTGTGAGCTTTCGTATTCGATTTTATTCCTCTGTACGCTTACGAGAGAATTCGATCAAATCCATCTCTCTTATTCGACGAGAAAACTCGAGAAGCTCGCTCGTCGACGTTGGTAAAGAAAAAAAAAGTCTCGAGCTCAGGAATAAAGAGATAACGACATGTGTGTATATATGTAAAATATGAATCTTGTTTCGTTGCAAAAAAATTTATACGCCGATGAAATATTTCATTTGTTTCATCTGCAAATTTTCGAATGTCTGACTCTGCACGAACCTCTACCACTTTCACAGTAAATTCCCTCTGAATATGATGTCTTTTCATATCTTTCTACGGATTCGTGAAAAATAAGAAATATGAGCTCTAACGCAATTCGTCTGCAACCTCACTAAATCCAGTTGCATACCCACCACTGAACTCGGTTACTCTCAGGTTCGACGAATTATCATGCTCACTCGATCAAATCCCTCTCTAGCAATTACCACGTTCTCGAATATACAAAATGGATACTCGAGGATAAAAACCGTTGGTACTTGTGATAAAATATAAATATAAATTGTGGCAATGAAACTTCGCAAAGGGGTACAGATCAATTAGGTAGAGAAAAATCAGGTGGTTAATGATATAATTCTATGCTTCGATATAAGTTTCATTATTTTTTATAGCACTGTACCAAAACGCAGAGAAACTCACAATTTTTTCTCCATTCATTTGACCAAATCCTAATTTTTCTTTCATTAGTTATACCTCCTCGTTTTTCTTGCCAAAAGAAGGATCGAAAAAAAAAAAAAAAAAAAAACGAAAAATTTCAGCTATTATCTCACCATGTTGACTCTATAAACAAAATGGACAGTGTCTTTGAATCATTGCACATTTTTTTTTTCTCCATTTTTCGCTAATCGAAAAGCTCGTTTCAGGTCGTATTCAAGCGTGAGAATTCCTGGGTTATGGTAACAATGGAAAGCGATTTAGAAAAGGGATGATCGTAAATCAAATTAAACGACAGGGCTTATGTGTTGGCGAGGAGGCCCTGGAGTGTCTCTCGATGAATGGAAATGACCGCGATTATATTGCAAGGCTAGCGAAATGCTACCCATTTTCATCGTTGGCCGCGGGAAACTCGAACGACAATGGGAGGGACGAGCATTTCTGCATTCATTCCATTATATTACCATCTTGCGAGCCCTCGTGTAATATGTATATATAGAACTTTCTCGTGTATAATCCGTGATCTTGGAAAATGAAACGTAAATTTCTCATCCCCCTCTGTGCTGGTTATAGAAGCGCGCTTTACTCATAACGTTAGGAGAAGCTCGGTGCTATAATGTACATATATATATATATATATATAAGTATAGGCGAAATAAGAGCAAAGAGCTCGAGTCCTCTCTTGGTTGCTGCTCTTTTCTTCAAGCAATTCCCCTATACTTTTCAAATTAATGGGCCAAGTTGAAAAGTTACCGTTGCCTCTTCTCGCCCCCTTCTTGCCTCTATCTCGGTATCTCCTCGTTACCGTAATAGTTATTTCTTTCGTAAACGACAAGTCTAACATTTTATAGTGATCACTCTATTTTTGCCCGGACTCGCTCAGTTTTCATTCGTTTTACCTCGCGAAGAAGATTTTGAATTATTTTGTGTCTATGTTTAGAGGTGAGGCTAAATTTCCCGAATTCCCAAAGTTCTCAAATTCGTATATGTATATCCCGATGGAAAAAAAATTGAAAAAAAGTTGCAAATTGAAACATGCACGTTTTGCTTCCTCGTAATTTGCGAAATTTCACAAAGCTTTTTCTGTCTCGCTCATAAAGCTTCCTCGATGAGCAAGTGATTTCTTTTTTTTTTCATTATAGCATCCTCGTAAAGGAATATCTTCATGAGCGAGATAAAAAATGTTTGAAAAATTTCGAAAATTACGAGGAAGCAATGTGGAAGTTTCAATTTGCAACTTTTTTTTTCAATTATGTATACGTAACGTATCCACGTGTATTCTGTTTGTGTTGAAATCTTTAGCTGTTCATCTCAAAATGTGGGGAATGTAGAATTGTTACACAAGTTTTTCGAAAAATTCAAAGTTTCATAAAATATAAACCTCTTCGTTGATTCTTGCCAAATTAAAATCATCCTTCAATTTAAAATTTCATAATACATGAAATCTCATAAAGTCTGATTGAAGAATTCAATAATACTATGGTATTATTGAAGGATTATTTAAACGATGAAAAAAATTTTAGCGTGGCATTTCAAAATTTCGGGGAAGTTGAAGCGATTACAGACATTTTTTGAAAAATTTAAAATTTCATAAAATCTGAACACTTCAATCGATTTTCACCAAACTCGATGCTAACGGTCCTTCAATAATAATCTATTGATGTGGAAAAATTTAGCACGGTATCTCAAAATTTACAGAAGCTAGAGCGAGTATACCCGTTGTCTTGAAAAATTGAAAATCTCATAAAATCTAAACTCCTGCATTGATTTTCGCCAAATTCAATACCAACCATTCTTTAATGGTGATCTATTAATACAAAAAAAAAACATTAGCAAGATGTCAAAAAATTTGCGGAAATTGAGCGAGTACAACCATTTTTCGAAAAATTGAAAATATCAGATCTTGAAAAATTGAAAATTGAAATGAGATCCGAGTGACTGAATGCATTCGTATATAAGAATTACAGTAAATAACTTTACTTGACTGCAAAATTGCAGCGCTGTAGCGCAACCGGTTATCGAGTTACAGACGATTTAAATTTGTGTAGTGGTTACACAAAAATACACATGCATACGTCTGGACATTTTTTTCTAATTGTGATTTCTCGACGTTTTGGGCACATTGTGAACAAATTGGCGTTGAAAACTAAGGAGAAAATTTCACCAAAACAAAGCTTCCTCTATGAGGAAGCAAAATTAATAGATTTTTCGAAAAATCCAATACACAACATCTAAAACCCTGTATCGAGTTACGTCAGGCTCAATAACAAACGTTCTTGTCCCCTGGCCAATTTGTGTCCAATGTCTTTGCTTATTCACTGAGAGATGAACAGGGAAAAAAGGCAATGAGTAAGTCGTCCTATTTGACCCTATTTCGATATGAATTGACCAGCTCCGTGTCCCAAAAAAAAAAAAAACACAAACATACTTCAAAATTCAATTTCACTACCCAATAACGAAAAATACCAGGATTCAGGCTCTGCAAATAATTCGAGCTCGAACCATAGCGTTTGGATGGTTCTCGAGAAGGGAAAAAAAAACCAAGGGATATTCTCGCCCCTGATTGGGGGTACCGTTAATCGCCTGAACACACGTATACATAACGAGGGACGCGGAGTAAAGTGCGGGAAGCGTACAATTCCTCTTGGGACAACAACACAGTTGACCTTGTCCCCGAGAGGACACGAGAATTGCACAGCAAACGAGGCTCGGACAAAAGCCAGTTCAAACAGTGTTGAGCAAACCTTCTTGCGGATCGATGAAAACCGAGAGAGAGAGAGAGAGAGAGAGAGAGAGAGAGAGAGAGAGAGAGAGAGAGAGAGAGAGAGAGAGAGAGAGAGAGAAAGAGAGAGGAGAGAGAGACAGAGGTGTTTGTGTGTTCACACATGTCAGAAACCAAAAGTTTACAAACTCTCGTGAGTACAAAGACAAACAATGGTGTGGAAAGAAAGGTTTTTGTGCCTTGAAGAAATTTAAAGAAAAATTGAAGAAAAAAAAAAAGTTATTTGCTTGGTGGCATTCGCTTTTGATTAGTACCAGAGATAAAAATAATAATTACTATTTTTCTCCGACAGTAAAGACGATTTAAATCTAATGGCAAGTACCGGTGCACCGATGGCTTTTCTTCTCATGAGAGACAAAACAAGCTTGACAATAAAAAATTTGCATGAGCAAAGCTGAAAAAATTGCGATTCTATTTCGCGATGAGTTTCGAGCAACAAAAATTTCTCGAGAGTGTTCAAGGTGTCAATTGGAAAATATTACGGTGAGAAACTCGCGAAAACTAGACATAATTGAAGCAGGTGTACTGAACGAAGCCTTGTCTTTCGTGAAAGGAAAGAGAGAGAGAGAGAGAGAGAGAGAGAGAGAGAGAGAGAGAGAGAGAGAGAGAGAGAGAGAGAGAGAGAGAGAGAGAGAGAGAGAGAGATGGACAAATGGTTGAAAAAGTGGTGAAAAAATAAAATTGTTCGCATCTCTGGTTCTTCTCCATATTTTTCTTTATTCGCAGTTCTCGTCATATCTCTCTCTATCTCTTTTTTTTCTTTCTCTGTACCTTGGTAGTGGAGAGACTATATTTTCATTATTTAAAAAATACACGACGAACGCCAGCACCACCAGAGCATTCCTTCCTCTATATAGGGGCTGTTAAAAATCAAAAGGTCGTAAAACGCACACACAATTCAAGGTATAAAGTGATGCTGGCTACGTCCTTTTGCTTCTTTGCAACTTATACATACATATGTCTCGTTATATATATATATATATATAAATGTATATGCTAACTTCGGTACCGTGGAGAAATGAGATGCAAATAGGCATTACTAAAAGAGAGACCTCAAAAGAAGAGAAATAAAAAAAATCTGCACGTGGTGAAGCACTCGTCTCGGTTGGTAGTTTTTGTGGTTCTAAGTTTCTGCCACGTTCGAATTGTCAGAAAAAGAGAGACGCGAATTTTTCATGTGCAAGATAATGTCTCCTCTTGTATAATACCTCATTCTAAGCAAGAAATGAGAGACCATGGAGTATCTATGTTAGGGTAGACTTTATTTGGGGCTGAAAAAAATTTCGATCCATCAACCCGCCCAAATCGGCTCCAAATACATTTTAAAAAAAATCTGCCCAAAAGCTCAGCTCACTGTCTCAATGGGAAAAGATGCCTCTGAGGACAAACCTTTTATTTCCGTTTTGAGTATACCATGAGTTTTTGCGATGTTTCCACTTTGTATTTTTTATTATCACGTTCTAGGGCACTAAAAGAATTAAGGATTTGGCACATCTCTCGAATATATTCTATGTACCTCTCTGAAAAGAACCGGAAGACCCTTGCATCTTTTATTATTACGCTTTATAATTATTTTCGGGGTATATCACGATTTTTTTTCAACAGTTTTTTTTTTTTTAATAATATTTTAATGATTTTCGATTTTTAGTGCTGGATATACAACATGAAAATAACGTTGGATCGTCAGTGATTTATATAAAATATATAACTGAATCCACAAAATAATAACGGATTTCTTATAGTGCTTGTGGAAATGGACGACATGGATACAAAAGAGAAAAAATTTATACTTTAAAGATATATAATATATATCAATAAATATCTATCTATATATCTTTATATCTATATATATATATAAAGATATAAGATTGTACAAAAACAAAATTTATTTCTGGCTGAATGTAGAGTAATTTCCGGATTATCGACTTGTAAATTTTTTACAAAAAACCTTCAATCACGGTGATTTTTTTTAAATCGGAAACTTTTTTTGCAATACAAGACTGGCCCGAAAATTCAATGGGAAACATTCTAGTTCCTTTAATATATATAGATCTTTTAGTTCTTCTTGTATACATACTAAGAACCGAAAATCACCAAAGTATTGTCCAAAAAATACGTGCAGTAAGAATAAATCGTGATATACCTCGAAAATTATTGTTAATATCAAATATGATAGCTCAGAGCGTAATAACAAAAGATGCAAGAGACTTCCGGTTCTTTTCAGAGGATTATGTAGAATATATTATGTAGAATAGATGTGCCAAATTTTACATACTTTTGGCGCTTAGAACGATATAATAAAAAATAGAAAGTGGGAATGTCACAAAAACTCGTGTTATTCAATTGGAAAAAAAAGCTTTGTCCTCAGAGGCACCTCTTGCCATTGAAACAGTCAGCTGAGCTTTTGCAAAAATTTTTTAAAATATATTTGGAGCCGATCTAGGCGGGTTAATCGAAATTTTTCTTTGATCCCCAAATAAGGACCATCCTAATCTAGATCGATTTAATGTAGAATCCCCCCCCCTCCCCCCCCACACCTTATACATATCCATTATACATACAAATGGGGTATTCCACCTCAAATCAATCTGGTCTCATTTCTCATTATATAAAATTTTTTTTAGATAATTTTTAATAATTTCGTAGTAGTAGTTCGAATCCTTCGAAAAAAAAGTGAAAATCAACCGAGTTAGTCAGAAGCGGTTTTGGTGAAACTTTACTAGAACATTCTTGGAGCAAATTTTGACCAGAGAGTGAAAAATTATTAAAGAAATACTTCGGTTGATTGGACTTCTCGCATAAATCAATTAAAGATCCTATTTTTCTCTTGGAATATTTCCTTTCCTCGACGATCCTCTGACATTTTTTTTCTTTTGTTAAAATTGAACCAAATGTACGTACAAAATAAAAATAAAAAGATGGTGGTTAAAGGATCAAGTGCCTTACCTGGCATGTCTTGGCTACAGCGACGTCGTAGGTCGGCGGTGGTGACGTCATAGATGGTACAGCGTAGACGACCTGCGAGCCACGATTCAACGCGTTCGCCTGATTGCTGATCGACAGTGTCTCGTCGTTCGCGATCGGCAACGAGCTCGGTGTTGTCTCGTTTACCGTGGCATAAAGAGCTTCCGGTATCGCGTTCTCGCGTATACCACTGCCCATTATACTCGAGCCCGAGTCTGTAGAGCGTAATCACAAATAATTTATTTTCTTTTTTTTTTTTTTTTTTTTTTTTTTTTTTTGACGGGATAAGCCGCCCAATTAATGAACACCACGAGAATATGACGAATTTGAAAATTTTTATTTAAATATGAGACTTGTAAATAAATCGCCTGTTATGATCGTTCGAAGAGGGCTCGAGGAATTATAAATAATCGCTATCACGAGATTAATATGCAATTATTCGTTAAAATATTTCTTTTGTATATGCTCATTTGATTCGATTTTCGTGACGTCACATTAGGAAAATGGGTCTATCGATGTTGATGTTTCGAAAGATTGCAATTTTTTTTAAATATCGACAATACAAAAATATTCTTCACTAAGAATGATTGCTGTTCATGCTGGGATAAATAATTACCAATGGGATAAATAATAGTTTATCGAATGTCGAAAAAAATTGAAATTTTGATGGGCTCTATCCAAAGTTGAAAACAATGCATTGTACGATTAATGCATTACTGAAATCCATTGTCCATTATTGTGGCAATGGATGATGAAATTTTGTCTATTATTTTGGTTACAGGTAATTGAATTTTATTGATTGCTCATTTTTTTGCTAATGGTTAACGGCATTTAATCCATTACACATTTTCGTTGATAACGGGTAATGGAATTTAATCCATTTTCCATTATTTTGCTAATGGGTATTTGAATTTAATCCATTGCTCATTATTTTGGTAATGGATAATGGAATTTCATTCATTATCCATTATTTTGATAATGAGTAATGGAACCTCGATCATGTAATTTTGTTTTAATGATTAATGAGTTATTTTTACATTCAAATTTTTACAACCCTGGCTTTAGCCAAGAAGAATAATAATTAAAAAAAAAAAGATTATTCCAGAGCATGAGTCAAGAAGAATAAATTATTATTTTTTTATTTATTTGTATATATTATTGCGAGAAAAGTGACAGTTACCAATTGAAGAAAAATTACATGCACCGGAATCAGTATTATCAGCATCATTGTGTTATCCATTTTTTTTTTTTTTTTCAAATAATGGATAATGCAATGTAGTCCACCGTATTACCGATTATTGAACGAGGCATGCCAATATTTAATCATCATGAACTAATTGTAAAAAAAAAAATAATTGTCGAAAGAGTCATAGCCAAATGCTTGAGGTTTTTAGCTCACACTTGCCTGCTGGAGGATTAATCAATCGATCATTCAATTGTATCAAATTTTCTACTAAAAATTCGCCAAGATCTTCAGCCTGACACGTTCTTTTGCTTTAAATTACGTTAAGGTAAACGTCCCAATAGTCGGACGTGCATCAGTAGCCGGACACCTCATGTTAAACTATATCTATGTATAGTAGCATATATATTGGTATTGTTTTTAACATGGTGTGTTCGGCTATTTGGGACGTTTACCTTGATGTGTACATTTTTTGTATCAAATTTTCGACTAAAAATTTCCCGAGATCTTCAGCCTGACATGTTTTTGCATTAAATTACATTAAGGTAAACGTCCCAATAGCCGGACACCTCATGTAAAACTATATCTATGTAGTAGCATATATAGGTATAGTTTAATATGGTGTGTCCGGCTATTGGGACGTTTACCTATAATGTGTACATATTTTGTTTACGATATTTCTTTATCAAATCGTTATATCAATCAAATTTCATTAAGGTGTTAATAATTTTTTCAATAATCATGGCATACAGCATATATAAATCGGCATAAATGAAAAACTTACCGATATAGGTGTAATGAGAATCGGATCTTTCAGCACTTCTCGTTCTTCTCGATGCATTGAGTCTCTTTTCTTGCTGATTACGATTGTTGCTCGTGTGATGAAAATGCCCGTTCATTTGTTCGGCAACCGAGCTCGTACTGCCGCTATCTGGTGCTCTTGTTTTCGGTCCCTGATGCCTGGTATGATTATCCTGATGCTGTTGCCTCTTCGAGGCTCGGCCGTCGCCTCGATTTTTCGAGGATGATTTCGGTATGAGTATCGTGAGATTTCTCGTTGACAATGCGGTCGAGCCTGGGCCCGAGCCGTTGCGTGATTTCGGTGTTTCGAGTGCAATACCGCAGCCGCAGATCGGTGCGTTTTCGTTAGGCATATTCTGCAATTACATTAGAGACGGGAAAAAAAAATTTTCAGCACGATAAGCCATTCGGACATAATTTCATTTCAACGGATATTCGTGTGGTGATCAATAAAATTATAAAAGAATTATCAAATCCCAACTGAGATCGAAGTACAAATTAATTTACATTAATGCTGATCAGACGATATCGAAAGTTGATCAAATGATAAGTAATAAAAATATCGATTAAGAATGTTTCTCGGAAACTTGAAAAATCGAGAGAACGTCGTGAATTTTGGATATTTTTTTTTTTCATACAGGCTCGTTTACCCTCGTTTCATAGTCATGAAAATCTTAAATATGTTTCCTTTATACATGATTTATGAAGCACATGGGTCATGTAACGAAAAACATAAAAATTGTTTGAAATTCTTCCAAATCGAACAATCTCATTATAGCATCGAAAATATTGAAACAATTTTTCTTCACGGAGAAATTCAATTTTTTCAATTAAAAGCATGAAAGTTATGAGAAATTTATGGGATAAACTTTGTCTAATAAAAAAGATACGATATCACAATTCATGAAAAAAGAATAATCATTTTTATAAATATTTACTTGACAGTATATTTTTTTAATTGGTTATCAATAACTTTCAAAAATTATTGTTGTTGAAACTTAATGTGCTTGGTGGTTTCGATGTCACTGATTTTTTTTAATTTTTAATTCATCGAGATCTACTACAATTCACAATGATATTTTATGGTCTCGGGATGTTTCAGACATAAATCGGCAATTATTTGAGCAAAGGATCACACAGCCTATTCCTATTCCTATGACTATAATAATACGCGGCATGATACTAAATCTATAGCGACAGGACTACCTTAACATTGGAGCTGCGAGTTGAAGATAGGGGGCGAACGTCGTATTTTCAGGAGTATTTGTTGCACCATTTTCTCACGTTTAATTAAACCCCAAGATTGCCTGTGTAGAGAGTGCGAATAATTTCGATTCGCGGGTTAATTATGGACAACAAGTTTTTGAGCGTTGGTCCGGAGCTCTCACGT
Organism: Rhorus exstirpatorius; assembly: GCA_963564615.1. NCBI lineage: Eukaryota > Metazoa > Arthropoda > Insecta > Hymenoptera > Ichneumonidae > Rhorus > Rhorus exstirpatorius. Next base: position 16,757,991 of record OY751313.1, on the reverse strand, counting down.
GTCCCAAAAGGCCAAGCAGTCCAGTAATTCTAGCCCAAAAAGTAGGTTCATAATGCAATCTTTGACAGAATTGATTTTGCTTTTCGAAAAAGTTCAGAGGTGTCTCCTGAGTGTAAATTCAAATTGACGGGACGTGGAGGTCGAGCTTCAGCCACCATCTTGGAAAACACGTTTTATTAAATATCTCGTGAACCGGTGCATCGTATGACAAAAATAATGAATATCTGTTTCGTAGATAATAAATTTCTCTACAACTTTTATTTGAAACTTTTTCCTGTATAGTACATCGTTTTTTATTTATAGCGCGGCAAACTTTTCCAAACATCACGATTTTTACTGTTATATCAACCGTTAACTATATATTTAGCAATAACATACAGGGGAAAAAATTTTGAATAAAAGTTGTAGGGAATTTCATTATCTACAAAAGAGCGGTCTTCACTATTTTTGTCGTACGATGCACGGCTCGCGAGACATTTTTGATAAAACGTGTTTTCCAAGATAGCGGCTGAAGCTCGACTTCACGCATCCCGCCAATCACCGCTGAACCTTTTCCACAAGCAAAATCAATTCCGTAGAAGATTGCAAAAAAAAGGGCTAGAATGACTGGACTAGAGGTTGTGATCATTATACACGCATATATGTGTATGGATGTATATGGCTATGAATTTCCAATTAAATTTATTCCAGCCTGATGAACAAAAGCAAAACAATGACGACGAAAGGGAGAACACACGTCGACAATTTCAGGGCAATTTGTAAGACCCTCGTGTAAACAATCTCGTACACGATAATCACTAATTTAATCAACGATGAAATCTCATTTGTATGCTTGTTAACTCCATGCAGCGTGTTATTTATACCTCATCGTGGTATGCATGAGGGCATTCTCCATCAGTTCAGCCATTTTTTTGCGGACCCTCTCAGATATTGCTCATAATCAGCGACATTTCAGTACCACTTGAAAGTAGTCCGTGTGAATTTTTTTTAGATTTTTAAATCTTTTAGGAGACGAAGTTTTTTTTATAATTCATAGGGAAGAATAAGCTTCCCCGGCCACAATTTTACCCAATGTAACGAAAACATAAAGCAGAAATCGACACTATACGCTTCATTCAATAAATACGTATAATATGGTTATATTTTTTTGATACTTTCTACACGCATTAGTTATAAACTTATCTAAAAGTGTATAAAATTTCAAAGAGACTGGTCATCCCAAATTCTAGACAATTGCTGTCGTCCTGCCAATTACCTGCCAACGTCCTGCTTTGTCCTGTAGACTTCGAACGGATCTTTAGATTTTACCGAAACACCACAAATCGGTAGAGAGATCCGGATATTATATGAAAATTTTAGAATTATCGACCATCTAGTTTTTCGGCCATCATAGGTCAAAGTTACGCGCAATATTTTCGTAATGCAAGCCTTCATTCAAGGAAGAACAGGCCATTACTTGGCAATACTGATTACCTCAATTTTAACCAATGTATCGAAAGTATAGAGCAGAATTCGACACTATTCGCTTCCTACAATAAATACGAATTAAAATTAACAATTCCGTCATCACCCAGAGATATGAAAATAAATAGCATAGATATGTAATAATTGACCTTTTTCGATGCGTAAAATACAGATTTTTCTTTAAGGAATTACATGTACATAACAGGAAGTAATTCACCTTTGACCGATATTTTTTCGTAACTTTGTTTATTTAACTTTTTACAAGGTACACGAAATTTTTTGTTGGTGTCCGATAATAATAATATCGGACGATATATTAATCGCTGATATAATAATATCAGCGATAATAATAAAATCGTGGTACTTGTGGGTAATACCGGCAGTGACCAACTGCTAATACCGGTCACGTTTCGTCAGTGCATACAGGTAATGTATATGAGGCAAGCCGCATTACAATGTGAGTGTTTATGGTAGTATTTAATACTTAATACTTTTATTTCGATTTCCGTCGAAGGGTATTAATGGATCGAGTTTCTGGTTCATCATTTCAAAGTGCATGACTTCAGTAATTTTTGTGCAAAATTTGAGCCAGATCGGTCCAATTGTTCTAGAGATATCCTGCACGCAAGCTTTTCGCAGTAACTTATCAACTTCACTGTTACAGCTATACTATGTTTATTTGAAAACCGTCAATAAGGCATTTTGTAGGCAATAATTCAAGCTTTTCATTGAAAGTATCATTTTCATTTCAACTCCATCACTATTGTTGTAACAGACCTCTAGAATAAAAGCCTTAGAGACGTAAGTGCCCCCTTAACAATGAAGTGCTGCGCATTTCTAGAGACAAATTTAAATAAAATGCAAGTCACAACGAACATGATATAGAATTGGAATCAGATATGGACTCGAATTAGAGGTTACAGAACGACAAATTGAAGGTTAAGCAGATCGGAATGTTGTGATTTCTTATTGCATATTTATGAATATGAATACAGGCATAAAATATGTTTAAAATTTATACAAACACTCTGTACATTCGATATGTATGTATAAATATAAATATTGCAGATGAGTGACGAGAAATTTATTAAGATATAAATAGATTCATTAAAGAATTACTCAAGTAAAAAAAAAAATTAAAAAATTGAATGTCAATAATTATACTAACATGGAATTCCGATTTTTTTTTAAATTGAAAATTGAAAGAATATAATAAATACCGTGAATAACATTAAACGACTATTTATTTTTGTCCTTTGCCCTGGCTAAATCTATCGCGATGAGTGTGAACACCCCTGAGAGGAATAAAGCTGTAAGAGTTGGTCAGTGTTATCCAATACTGACTAGGACCACCCATCCAATCTCCGACTGATTTTACGCACAATCCTGTTGTACGTACAATACCGGTCGATGCAACTTTTTTTTTGACAATAAAATGCAATCAGTCGCTGATGATATTATTCCGTTTAACTCGAGTATATCATGTACCTTGATGTTTAACATTTACGTTCATCCAAGATTTCCATACGGATTTTTTTATTATTTAGATATCGCGAGTTGCCCTTGGGTGACCTGTATATACGTGTCCGTTTTCCCCTAACTTGGATCGGTCGAGTCTGACAAAAAAAGTTGTTGGAACAAACAAAAATGTTGTTGTTTCCCTGAACTTTTTAATGCAATATGTCTTAGATTTTTATTCTCACTGCAAAGGCTGTTCGGAGCATGAAAAAAAAGTTGAAATTATTTTTTTTCCACTCAGACATCTTCCATTTTGTTCTCAATTTTATATCTTTTACGGGAATATGTGTCGAAACTACAAAAAAAAATTCCCTCAGTGGGCATTGGCTGTTTGATGGAATAAAAAAAATCTGAATTTTCAGCACGAAATCTCATTAGAGCGACCACTTGAGTCACGCTCGGTCTATATAAGTCTAATTTTTTTTCAAGCCGAAGAGACTATGTTTTCCTCATCTCCAATTTTTCCAGAAAACAGTTCAAGGCCAAAAGGAAAGGCGGCAACTTTTTACGTTACCTTGATTTTTTTTCACAATATACACGCTAAAAAGAACGATTTTAGATTGACATCAAAATTAGAGTAGACTCGTTAAAAAAAATTGTTTTACTTTTCATGAAATACCCAGTGTACTGTATACATATCAGTAGAGCAGGCCGTATAATATATCGAGGGGAGCGCATAGTGAGATGTCGAGACCCTGGGGTATCGTAAGGCATTAATATATCGTTTATTATACATATAATGTATAATAGCTTCTGGATAAATTTCGTTATCAACGACGAAGCAAACACTTGGAATGAGCAGTAATAGAGCGAGAGATGGTGGATGGTTTGTAACTCAGTCACAAAACCCTTGGAAATATAACAGCGACGATGCGAGCTGTTAGATTCGCTTATGGATATAACAATCGTTGCAACACACGGAAATCGAATGCATCGCGAGCTACGTCTATGTCCTCCTTTGTAAATCGAGAAACCACGATAAAGAGATAAAAATAAAAAAATAAAATACTTTAAATTTCGTATTGAAACATGCAAACGGAATATAAATTGATAAATTATTTAACTTTTCCTATATCTACGTGTATTGGATTAAATAAACATAAATTAATTTTTAATATTAAACGATAATGTTAAAAAAAAAGAACAACAATTACAATTTTTTCATATGAAATTATCCGAATGGCTCGTAAAGAGGTTGGAAAATTTCGATTGGGATGGAAAGGTCCAGCACACTCTCGAGTACAACGTAAACGTTACGTAACAAAAAAAAACTTATTTCATTATTTTTTTTTTCTCAACTCCAAATAATTGTACAACTAATGAAGCTTCTTCGTTCGTTGTGGGAAAACCATGGAAAATTAAAAATTCAACGTAGGCGATAAAAATATAACATTTATCGTTGCAGTTATTGCATGGATTTGTCGTTGATGCATGGTCCTTTAACCGCACAAGCTGCGTCGTATCGTCTGTGTATATATACGTGCTTTAGCAATCAGCGTTGATTTTCATTTAATGCCTACGCGAATTCGCGAAACGATCTCATTTCAAGCCCCTTCTCTTTCGTTGTGCAATATATATATATATATATAGCTCTGTCGTTTGGAAATCGATTCATGCATCGATTTGGCTTAGAGTGAACAGAGCGAAAATCGAGGGTATGTGCATGGATATATGGGATATTTTATACGACCTAGGACGATTAATGGCCCGCAGTAATTTTCAGCAACTTCCTAATTGACGAACGGTTGCTTGTTTTGAAAGAAATACGAGTTTAAGGGAAGTCTTAAAATCGCGAGACTTCGTTATTAACTTGTTCAAGAGCTATTGCTCGATAATTTAGCGATTTCAAAAAATTCTATCATCCAAGAATTGTTTCACTCTGCAGGTGAAATAACCTCGTACAGATATGGACACGTAGGGTCGGTGTAGTAAATCGCGAGACGCCAACTAGTCCAGTCATTCTAGCCAAAAACGTAGGTCTATAATGCAATCTTCTGCAGAATTGATTTTGCTATTGAAAAAGGTTCAGGAATGCTCCCTGAGTGAATATTAAAGTTGGCGGGACACCGGGGGGGGGGGGGGGGGGGGGGGGCGAGCTTCGGCCGCTATCTTGGAAAACCCGTTTTATCAAATATCTCGTGAACCGTGCATCGTACGAGAAAAATAGTATAGAGCTTTTTTGTAGATGATGAATTTCTTTACAAATTTTATTCGAAATTTTTTTTCCTGTATAGTGCATGGTTTTTGATTTATAACGCGGCAAACTTTTCCAAATATCACCATTTTTACCGTTACATCAACTGTTAACGATATATATTCAGCAATAATCATGTTTAGTAAAGTTTGCTGCGCTATAAATAAAAAACCATGTGCACTATACAAGAAAAAATTTATAATAAAAGTTGTAGAGAATTTTATTACCTATAAAAAAGGTTCATACCATTTTTGTCATACGATGTCCGGTTCACGGGATATTTGATAAAACATGTTTTCCAAGATGGCGGCTTAAGCTCGACCCCCCCGCGTCCCGACAACTTGAATTTACACTCAGGGGGACTCTCCTGAACCTTTTACAAAAGCAAAATCAATTTTGTAGAAGATTTCAGAAAAAATGGCTAGAGTGACTGGACTAAAGCACTGATTCCTAAAACTGGCTTTGTTCTTGGTTCATGACGTGAGTGTTAATCGACTGCTGTAGCTGTCGCATGTCAGCCAGAGGGTTTTCAATGGCGTTATAGTCGTGCTAGACATTTCATACGTGTATCGTATATGTGTGACTGGAGAAAATAAAAAATGATAAATGCAACTTTCCTCGACGGTAAATTCTCGTCAACATTTTTTAAAGAGTAATCCTCGCGAAGATTACTCTTTAAAAAATCGCGGTTGTATTTTGCTTCACTGAAAATACTCTATGAACTTCCCATGTAGATTATTCTTAAGGTTGATCGTTTGACAATTGGAGTCCATTGTTTAAGCGGCAAAAAAAAATTCTCCCATAAATAAACTGCTGTAATTATTAAACGATTATAATACTACAAGAAATATACATGGTTATAATTCGTAAAGTATTTTGTGAGGAACGAAATAAGCCGTGATGCATTAACATTGGTGAAAAAAAGCATGGATTAATCTATGAAAAAATTATATGAAAATGTCACGTCAAGGAAATATGCATTTATCAATTGATGATATTTTGCAAATCCAACGTCATTAATATTTTTCTTGCCTAAGAACACATGCTGCATTATAAATCGACCTTTACTACTGTTAAATAATGCACTAAGCTTTGCAAAAATCATTGGGAAAATTTAGCACTCATCTGACTAGTGTGGAGCGCAAAAGCTACCTTAATGGAGAGAAGTAGCTTTCACTCTCACTCTCACTCTCTCTCTCTCTCTCTCTCTCTCTCTCTCTTCTTGCACTTGGCACTTTATTTGGTCGCTTTACTTGCAAATCACTCGATCTCCCTCGTTCTACCTCTGCATCGACGCAACGTGAGAAGCGACTGATCTAGAGACTCGGTAGAGTCTCGGGTTGACATTTTCAATACAATACATTTACCAAATTCCATTCTGCACTCAAGTAAATAAATTGAATTTATTTGTCAAGATTTTATAAATCGTACGATGATTCACGTCCTCGCTGCAAAAAGCACGAATTATCGTCAGACTCCTGGTTCGATAAGTTTTCCATGCAAAATTTTTTACGGGATTTAGAAGAATTTCTTCACCATCTCTCACACTTTTTTTCCCGTTAATTAGCAATCATTTTACTCTGATTGTTTGTAACGAATGAATTGTTTTTTCATCAATTTCAATCGATCAGTGATTATCGATTTTTTTTTCAACCAATTACTGATTAAGTCCGATGTCAATTTTTTTTGTTTACGACTCAACGGAGAGTCTCGAAATTGCCTTAACGAATTTATTCGTTAATGTGATTTGTCATATTTTCGTAAATTAACGAAATTTGAATCGAAACATGGATGTGACACAATGGCCTTGAATCATTGAGCAAATTTGATCACATAAAGCCTTCATGAACAACATACAGATACGAAATCTCGGAGTTATATGTAAAATATCGATAAACGATAACGAGATGTATTTTCATCGCAAATGACACGATCTATTTTCACTGTATATATATATATATATACCCATCAACGAGATGTACGTTCAAAAACGTATTAAATAATGAACGAATTGTTGCGCGCACACACACACACAAACGCGCGTGTTCTGTGTGCTCACGTACCACAACATTATATTGGTTCAGGTCATTATTCGGCCACTCCAAAAGCCTCCTTGATTCCCGATGTACATTCGCTTCGAGCGCCGGACCACGGGTCAGTCGAGAGTACGAGAGAGAAACCCTCATCAAATTTTCATCGAGTAATTAAGTTTAAAATTTTAATGAACCATCCGGTATTATGATATAGGACGCGTGTTTCTGGGAGAGCTATTTTATATCAGTCGACGTGAAGTATGTACTGAACTTGTAATAACGCCGAGTTCCTATACCAGGAGGCATGATATATTCGAGCTTTCATATAATGCATTAAAAAAAAAAGTGCTATATATGTAGTACACACGTATCACGTGCATAAAAGGGACAATGCGTAAAATGCAAAAGGATAAATAGAGCTGTACGAATTTTTGGGATGAAAATCTCTCATGCATATGTACAATCACTCGGGTATGTAATATACATATGTACATGAATTATAACGTGCTTTTATGCATGTACCTTTAAAAGCCCTAGAGGAGAATTTTCGTTCAGATTCATTTTACTCGTTTCGTTGTGGATTAAGCGCGTGACGGGGAATTAATTTGACCCCCGAATGAATGAAGAGGAAAGTATTTGTATGCGTATGTGTGTGTGTCTGTGTGTATGTGTGAAAGAAAGGGTATGTATGATCCCGAGAGAAGAAGCGACGATGCAAAATTCGTCCTATGAAGAAAGAGAGAGAGAGAAAGAGATAGACCGTCGTGGCTTAAACCCTTGAAATTAGACCGCGGCTCCCTCTGCCTCTTCCGTCATGCTGTACCAACCCTCATACACCCTCCGAGTTCCATACCCTCGCGTTGCAAGATCTTCGATATACATATATATATACATTTTAGAGTAGAGAAATAGAAAGAGAGAGAGAGAGAGAGAGAGAGAGAGGGAATGTCTACTGAACCGTTCGAATTCTACCCGCAGGACGATTTAACGAAGCAGACATGCACGAAAAGCCTTCGTCCCCAGACAGAGTTCTACCCGATACGTCACTGTGAAATCAGGACGTACCCTCGGTGACCTTCGTGTCCTTCATCTCGTTAATAAATAATCGAAGGAGTCGCTGGAAATTTGAACCACTCAGGTTTATTATAATCCATAGTGTATTCACCTGGATGCACCTATACTTTGCAATTTGTGCGATAAAAATTTCACTAAAGAGTGCAATGATACAGGATTCGAACAGATTTTTGAGCTTTCATTGATATATTGCTTCCTCATCGATGAAGCTTTGTTATCGTGAAAAAAAAAATTCGAAATTTTCATACTAACACGTTCAAAATGACCTAAAACATCGAGAAATCGCATTTAGAAAGAATGTCCGTAGGTGTGCATGTATGTGTGTGTGTGTGTGTATGTGTGACAAAATCAGTGTCCGCGCTCTAAATTTCGTAAATTTGAAGCAATCAAGCCCAAACTTTTTACATACATAATCTGGGGGACAGGATTGATTGGTATAGAATTTGGCAAGAATTCCTCGAAGGGTTCAGATTTTATAAGATTTTGAATTTTTTCGAATGTGCGTGTTTTACCTTTTGAAAATTTGACGCTAACTAGCCAAATTTTTTTGCATAAATAGTCTGTAGGACAAGAATGATTAATATGGAATTTGGGAAGAATTCCTTAAGGGATTCAGATTTTCAAAAGCTTTGAAATATTTTAAAAGTTATGAGCGTGCTTTGACTTTCGCAAATTTGTGCCTATCAAGCCACAACGTTTTACCCTAATAGTCTAGGTGACAATGAAAAAAAAAAGCGTGCAAATTAGAAGTTTGCAGATCGCTTCCTCATTATTTTATCTCGCTCACAAAGCTTCCTCTATGAGGAGACCAAAATTGAATAACCCACTTGCTCATATAGAAAGATCTTTGCGAGGGGGATAAAATAATGAGGAAGCACAATGTGCAAACTTTTAATTTGCACGCTTTTTATTATAAATTTTTTCATTAACGTTTCCATCATATAATTTTTCAGATTTTTATGTCCCTTAGACTTTATTTCTATTTCCATACTAATTTTTTGAGATTCTCCGCAGCCACTCTTGCCCTACTTTGTCCCATTTGCACGTGGGCACAGGGAAACCAGGAAAAAACATGACCGATATACAGACAGTTACATTTTACTGGATCTCAGTTGTATCATACCATCTGAACTCAGAGATTCATCAAATTGCTGTATTTTTTCTTTATTCAGTAACGAAAACAAAAACTTAAAATTATCTCGATTATAAGTTGAGAGACGCAGACTGATTGATAATTTTTTTCCCCATTTCTCGTATCTCTCCTCAACTCATGATGAGCATATACGAAATTCGTTAAAAGCTCGTATTATCCACCCAACGAACATTTTTCTCGTTAACTAACTCGCTCTCTCGTGGGGCAACGTTGAAGTGGCGGAGGCAAACTAAAACGTTTAATCATGTGAATTTGTGCCGGAGAAGATGGTGCAAATTACGGATCGGTAATTTCAAAACAGGTAATTTCATAACTCGGTAATTTCATAACAGGGTAAAGTCGAAAAACATTATTTTGAGCAAATCCTTGGGACATTTTCAACTCTGAAACTTCACTACCAAATAACATCTCCATCAAAATTTAGGTTCTCCGAACAAGCCTACCAAATTACAACTCTATCGAAAAAAAACTTTACCTGTTATGAGCAGTGACTAACATCTCTACCCAATCACACGTCTACCGGATAACAACTCTTCGGCGTAGCTGATGGTAAGTTACCGGTAACTTATTACCATCAGCCACACCGAAAAGTAGTTATCCGGTAGACTTGTAAATGAGTAGAGATGTTAGCGAAAGCCTCATTCTGGTAGAGATGTTATTACGTACTGCTCATGTTTAGTAAACTTGTTTCGTGGTAAACTTGTAATTTGGTTGACTTGTACGGTATTCTTAAATTTCGGTAGAGATTTTATTGGAAGGTGAAGTTTTTGGTGGAATTGTACAAATAAGCCAAATCCTAATCGAACTCGTCGGCATTCAGTTAATTTTTTCTCCCGGAAAACAAATCTGACAGATATGAGCAGTGCGAAACATCGCTACCAAATTACAAGTCCACCAGATGACAACTCTCCTGGCTGATGATGAGAGACCAAAAAATTACCTTGCATTTTATTCATTTACCGTTAGCCACGCCGAAGAGTAGTCATCCGATAGACATATGTAATTGGGTAGAGATGTCATTGGGTAAAGATGTTGGGTGTTGTTCATACCTCATAGACTTTTTTTGTGACAGATATATAATATGGTAGGCTTGTTTGGATTGCTTGAAATGTAGTAGAGTTATGTTATTGGGTATAGAAGTTTTATCTGGTAAAGTTATAACTAGGTAGAGATGTCAACGAAAGCCTCATTCTGGTAGAGATGTTATTCGATAGAGGTATTGGGGTGCTTCTTGTGTCTGGTAGACTTTGTCTTGTCGTAGGTTTGTAATTTGATAGACTTGTCCGCAATGCTTGAATTTCGATAGATTCTGTTATTGAATATTACAGTTTTGGTGAGAGTTGTAGATCTATTGAATCCTCATAAAATTCGTCTGCGTCCAATTGATTTTGTCCATACGAACGTGGATTTCGTATCTGAATGGTTCCAATTTGCGCCAATAACTCGTCTATAAATAAATTTAATACGTATATATCTGGGTATACATCAATGATGGCGAAGTAACCGCGATGGTTCATCTCTCTCGACATCGCTCTCGTTTTACAACCCCCATCTTTCACCCAACTAACCCACCCCGGATCCTCGACCCAAACCTCCTGTACATAGTCGACGGAGAATTAACGAGAAATACTGGGTCACGTGCAATTTCGTTGCAGACATCACTTGCAACATGCCTCTCTCGTTCACCCCCTGCCCCCTCCTACCCCCCCCCCCCCTCTCTCTCTCTCTCTCTCTCTCTCTCTCTCTTTCTCTCGCTCTCTGCCTCTTTCGACAGGTTACAGGAAAAGCCCTCCAGCATCCCATGCACGACGTTTGATGCTGCTCATCAACGTGTGTGATTCGTTTTTATTTTCACTGCTTGATTTTCGAACTTTAATGAGAAGTTTTCCCAACATAGCTTATATATATGCTCTTCGTTAGCGATTAGCAAGAGCAAACTTTTATCGCTATAGATATCGGGTCTAACGAGCGCTCGTTTATATATTGGAATTTTGACGAAAAAAAATTCCACAAATTTTGATTGATTCATCGTTGGCTCTATGATTTTGATCCAAGGATTTAAAGACAATTATCATATTTCGTGATCAGAACGAATTATGGCCATTAAAGAAATTTTCCTTGATTTTGCTTCGCAGACCACGTTGCTGGTCCGATTTTAATGTTAAGCAGCTTGTTAAATTTTTTTAAGATTCTCTACTTTTTTTTCTTCTTAATTTCATTTTATCTGAGTTAGTTTTAACGTTCGGCGTAAATCCTAAAGCAAATTAACGCCACATTCGTCTGTTAGGTGTGTGTGTATGGCCTCATTATTCTTTTTCACGAAATATCAATTGTCCCTGAGAAAGCTTGTTCAAAAAATTACGGACATCTCTCTCGGACCTCAATTTTTTTTTTAATAGCCCCGACCCGTTTGATTGTCAGCATAGCAAATATGGTGCATCGGCCATCATAGGGTTCGAAAAAGAGTTAAATTTGGAGGGTTAAGGATGTTCCTCTGTTACATCGATATAGTATCATCGACTTGAAATTTGTACAGCCCATCAGTGTTTATTCCCAAAACGTGTGTGCAAAGATTCAATTAAATTAGGAGTCTCGTTGTCGAGATATTAAATGTTTAAAAAAACATTATTTAACATCCGTTCTTATGACCACACATGAAAAACAGACTTCAATCGTTCTGTAATTCACAAACGTGAAATGCCAGCAGTCTTAAAAAATTGTATGACCTAGTTTATATATATATATATATATATAATAAAACCGTTGGCGAAAATTCACTTTAATTAGAAGAATTTTCGTTGAGTAATTAAATGAAACATATTTTAAAATGCTGAAAAACGTGAAGACGTAGGCTGTCGATTTCAGAAGCGACGGACAATGTTGCCGGACTCAACTTGTCGAATCAGGCTTCCTTTTAAAAATAAAATCCGGGAGTTTTTAGCGTCTTTATACAGTAAATGGAGCGAGCAGTGGCCCAGTTGGTCCGACTCTGGACTGCCACGCAGGCGGCCAGGGTTCGATCCCGCGGCCGGCACCAATGGATTTTTCCAGATGCTTTTTCTGCGAGCTCGGTGGTTCGAAACCCACCTAAAATTGTAGGTTCTCCCAAATACACTGGGCCGGTATCGAAGAGGTTGCGAAATCAACAGAAACTAATAGTTCCGTAAATGAACAGAAAAACTATGTGCCCAGTTTATAAAGGGAGCCTTAAGCCCGATAGGGCAAGGCAGGTGCCCCCACCAGTACCAGTACCAGTACCAGTACCAGTACAGTAAATGGCATAAATAATAACTTATAGTGTGCATTGTTATCCCTCTCTATATTTTGGCAAGGGAAAAATAGAAACAATGAAAATTTGGCACTTTTTGTGCTTCAACTTGAAACGTTGCTCGAACCATACGTAATAGAGTGAAATTGCTCACGAATCATTTTATAGGTAACTAAATATTCTCTACAAAAAACTCCGCGACGGCATATATCCAAAGTTAATAATTGAGGCTTGGAAGGCGTCCAAAGTTGTAAAAATAATAGAAAAAAAACCATTCAAGTAGGTGCATTTATTTGAATATGTAGTTACAAATAAATTTTGTTAAGTAGTAATGGCTTTCTCGTTGTGTTTAGTTGACGTATGAATTTTTATGCAGTTTTTATTCAACGCTAACGTGGTGATATGTACATTTAACAACTAATGGATCTACCATGTTGCGATTTCACAAAAATCACACTTCCTCGTCACGCCACTTCGGTCACCTGCCACTCATCCACTAATGACTTTTCATACTTGCTGTCGTAGAATTTTTTTTATACAAAATTGAATTCTCTACAAAATTGTTCCTGTGCAATTTTTACTATCTTGAATAGTTAGGACAGCGTTTCGAGTTGAAGCTCGAAAAGTGAATTTTGAATTTTTTTTTTACAACATAAACGTTAATATTTCAAAAACTTAAAAGAGTATATTGCTATAATTTTTATACTTTGTCATCAATGCCATTTACCATCGAATAGCGTTAAAACGAAACCTCATAGTTCTGATTTTGATTTCGAGAACATAAATTGAGATGAGTGAAGATTTGACGTTGGCACCACTGAGCCCTGCCTGTGTATAAGCATGGGGACCCCCCTCGGACGACTCTTTCCGCAAACAAACAGAGAATTAACATCCATAGATCGTTTTTTTCGATAATACGCTAGCTGCGTGGCTCCAGTACTGTGCCCTATCGGCCAAGCCCGGCAACCACGAGGTACAAGTGCCACAAGAATAAGTGACGGACGCGATGCCGAGTTTCACTGATTTGGACCATTCAAAAAGAATGTGCAGTGTGTTTGACTGTTCAAATTGAAATAATAGAAGCACGGATATTTAGTTACATCGGTTTCCCGCTAAAAGCTAGTAAATGGAGCGTAGGCTTCGATGGATGCACGCTATAAAAAAATGTAACTCAACTGAATACGATTAAAAAGAACTGTCAATTATACAAAAATGTACGTTTCGTTTGTTTATTCGTACTTAAATTACGTCCATGATTCTAGTACCGTCGTTCATAATTTCATGCACTTCAGATACGTGGTTGCTTCAAAAAGCATAGTTCCTACACGAATAAAATAAACAAAGAAGTACATCTACGAGTCCAGTCAATATGTTAAAATATTCACGTGTCCAATTTTTATCCTGTGGCAAATTAATGCTGTTGTGTTAATTAATTCATTATGCTTCAACTCGGTTTGTTATGAAATTATGTTACATGCCTTCGTTCCGCGCGAGATTCTCGTGTGCCACCTGATTATTTTAATTTTTACATGATCTGTACTGATAAATATACGAAATGCCTTTTGATATTGATTTTGGGCGTAACGAATCGATCGACACCGCTTGAAACCCACAGATAATAATTACATTATGCATTGAAACTGACTTTTTAGCTACGCGTGTGGTTTTTAATGGTCATGTCGATTAGCTATTCCCCCGCGGTTGTCGCCATTGTCCGCCAGGCGTCGCCGCGGTCGAATTCAGGAAGCACGCAGCTAGCGTATTGCATACACACGTAGTTTTACTCTTTCGCCGATAAAACCATACCAGGGAAAACGTTGATATGCGAAGAATGGGTCAGATAAAATTTTATCGTCTTGTTGTGGCGATTTTTCCATTCTCTCTGGATTGGTTCCGCGGTGATTGGCCGGATACGGCTCGGGCTTAACGCCGACGGGTGATATTGGAAAATTACGATAGGGTCAACTTTATCCAGTAGCCAGAGCGCGAGAGAGCGATTTACGCACCTTTTCACAACGAACGCCAATAAAGTTTATACAAAGATAAAAGGAACACTGTTAATTCGACAATCCCGTGTTTATTTTGTTGTCATATATATTTATATAAATGTCAATTTACATTGAAAAGTTGCGATATTTCGAGTCTGTTTGCGATCCAATTGCTCCAACTTCCATTTCCGGACTCTCTTGGCCCACTGTTTATCCAACAACGAGGGTCGCGAATGTAAATAACAGATGGAAAATTTTTACTCGGCATTTACCTCGTATCCCAATGGAATCTGTTTACCTTAAAAATTTCGAGCACACCAGAGAGAGTTCGAAAAAGCAAAGAAAGAAAAAAAAATATTACCAGAGAGTGGACAATACGAAGGGGTGAAAAAATAACTTTTTAAATATTAAAAAATCATCGTCACTCTCTTTTTTCTTTTTACGATTTAATTTAGCTCCCTATCAGAATTATGAATAATGCATTGTCTAAGTAATGCATTACCGAAATCCAGTATCCATTATTTTGGTAATGGGTAATGAAATGTAATCCATTATTCATTACTTTGGTAATGAGTAATGGAATTTACTTTATTACCTATTATTTTTTAATGGGTAATGTAATTTCAATCCATTATCCATTATTTTGGTAATGGGCAATGGAATTTAATCCATTACCCATTGTTTTGATAACCCATTTTATAATGAATTGTGTAATTTCAGTCAATTATCCATTGTTTTGATAACGGCAATGGAATTTACTCCATTACCTATTATTTTGTCACGGGTACTGTAATTCAATTCATTAACCATTGTTTTCATAATGGGTAATGTAATTTAATTCATTACCCATTCTTTTGGTAATGAGTAATGGAATTTAATCCATTGCCGATTTTTTTCGTAATGAGTAATGGAATTCAATCCATTATCCATTATTTTGGTAATGGACAATTGAATTTAACCCATTATCCATTTTTTCGTAATGGGTATAATGGCATTTAATCCACTGCGTCCATTATTTTGCTAACGGATAATGGAATTTTATTTTTTGCCCATTCTTTGCATTATATCGATGCATTATTTTTACATTGAAGTTTTTACGATTCTACTCCCTATTGATGTGTGAGAGCGATCGCTGTATGAATATGACGTCTACCATGGTCCATGGTCTCTCTTGTTTTCATCACGATTTCAACGCACTCTTGCCAACTTCATGGGCTGACGAAGAATTTCGCACGTACGAGAGACGAGTTAATTCGGAATTTATCGAGGATCTGCCTACATTTATTAATATACTACCTTGACGAGACTTTAACGTTTCAACCCGCACCGTTCCAAGGAATTAACGTTGAAACGGTTTTCGACGAGCACGAACCCATACGTGACGAGATTCTGGATACATGATATAGATAGTATTATAGCTCCGTTGGCTATAACACGCTCGGCGAATAAATTCATATTGTGTACGCTCAGAGAATTCGTTACATTTTAGGTAACCCGAGCGCGGTTTAATGAACCACTCGGGAAATTTACACACAAATGTACGTATACTGCTTATCCACGATTGCCTATTGTACGATATAATTAATTAATTTAATACGTGAGTGGCTAAATGAAACGTACCGCACGCATCCATGCGCATAAACTACCGATAATTTTTTTTTAATGAAAAATTGGATATTGGTTTGAATTTTTTTTTTTTTTTCTAATTCTGCAAACACCTTTGTCAAATAATTACATTTCCAAACGACATTCCGGAGCGGGCGTTCGGTCATAACTTTTTTTGAGTATTTTTCGAAGAAAATAACAATGAAATTGAATTAAATTCCAGTGTAGAATGTTGCTCACAAAAATTTTCAGCTGAGACTCGGGATTTTTGTGAATTCGTTCTAATTTTTTAATAATCTCGAACGCTTTTGATTTTTGTAAAATGTTTTTTTTCGTAAAAAAAATCATCATAAGATAGCAGTTGACTAAAAAAATCGGAGGAAAAAAATGAATAACCGCCTGCCTTTCAGGGTTGAAACAACGGTACAAAAAATTTTGACTCAATTCCCGGGGTCTGAGGGTCACGGGACTGTTAATTTTGGTTGAAACGCCTTGTATATACGGAGTTTGATTTTTTTTTTTTTTAATATCCGAAGCTGAAGCTTTATCGCAATTTCCGATCAAACGCTCTCGCTGCCAATGAATTTTGTAGACCGCGGGTAAATTGTTGAATATATATATATACACGAATCGATCGTGCAATGAAAAAAGTCTTTTTTGCACCCGGCGTCGAGATCGCACGTTATGAACGAAGTGATCTGTGTTTGACGGGGCCCGTTCGAAGAAAATGTTCCTTGAAAAGTTTGATAAACTCAACTCTGCTCTTCGGTACGTGAATTTACGATATACGTATACCTCTAGCGGTGCTACGAGAATCTGTTACACGTGGTGTATGAAACTTCATCGAACGTTGAAAATCAATTTGTAATTCGATCAATATGTTATACCGGTCGTGTTTCGTAGTACGAAAAGTTGTAACTGAAGTAATATATTACATCGAATAATTATCGGCTTACAAAGAAAGAGAGAGAGAGAGAGAGAGAATATAATACACTGAGAGTGAATTACAACGAGAATTAGTTTTAAAAAATTAATTATCAAATTAATTGTTAAAATTAATTTATTGATCAAATTAATTTTTATTATTTACAAAGAAAGAGAGATGAATATAATAAACTGAGAGTGAATTACAACGAGAATGCATTCAAAAAAAAATTAACTATCACCTGTAATGCCACAAGAGCTTCAAAATTATCGGGTATTTACCGATAAGGTTCGTTTATTTGCAGGGAACCTTGAGGGAAATGTTCGATTAATTTTGAATTTCGAGTGGCATTCGGGGGATTATTTTTCAATCCAAATTTCGGCCAATAGAATTGCACCGTGAGACAAAATCCACAGTTAAAAATTTACTCATTTTTTTATCAAAACTTTTCAATTGACACAATGGAATTCAATCTGTCAGATTCGATGGAGCGTTAACTGGATTGGAAAATCTTTTGTTTTTTATATGTAGGCAATATGAAAAATTACCAGTTTAATTATCAAAAATTATCAGTTATATACCGTGTAGGCTATAAAAAATATGGTGCTGATGGTGCTGAATGGTGCTGAAATTTTTGTGGAAAAAAAAATCAAATTAATTAATAAAATTAATTCGTTGATCAAATTAATTTTTATTAATGACAAAGAAATTCATTTTTTTTACTCACAAAAAAAAAGAGAGAGAACACAAGACTCTGAGCGTGAATTACAACGAGAATTCATTTAAAAGAAATTGATTATGAAATTGATTAATAAAATCGATTCGTTGGTCAAATTAATTGTCATTAATTTTATGAAATCAATTTTATTTTATGTAGGCATGTGATTCCAACGAAATCGCGATTCAGCAGGTACGTACACGTGTGTCGATCGTGAAACTCGTAATGTACACGTGTATATAGAATTTATTATGTGTATTATGTATATATATATATATATATATATATGTGCTGATTCATAATAGAAAGTACATTTATTGTGAGTGATATTAGTGGAAGCTGAACAAAATCACTTGGCCTTTTTTGCTTCCTCGTAGAGAAAGCTTTGTGATGGTGAAAAAAAACGCCAATGTTTTCAAAATGTCCCGAAACGTCGAAAAATCAAATTTGGAAAAAATGTCCCCGCGTATTTGTGTGTGTGTGTGCGTAGGTACAAGACCTACACGGAAAAAAATATTAGCAATAATATTGCTGAGTCAACAATAATTTATTGTACTATTTCAACATACAAAGTTTTATTGCTGTATTGAACTTGTCAGTTTTGCAGATAAGTAAAACAATATAAGTATTGCTCTACGACCCTACAATACTAAAATGCTGATATCCACAGCGATAAAAATATTGTAAATGCATATTACAACATATTATTGCAATAGGCTTCAGCGAATTAATGCAGCTTACAGCAGCAAATATTCATGCTATTTCAAGCAATAAAAATTGTTGACATTGCTAGACAATATGTTTCCTCACAGCAATATCATATAACCATGCGCGCTTCCAAATTATTGTTGTGGGTACGTGAAACGATATTGTTACGATAACAATTCAAATTTAACAATAACAGTGTTGTACTTCAAAATCCACTGTAATGTACCGTGAACAAATTGTATTGCTATTTCTGCAACATTTATGGTACGATATTTTATTGCTAGATTATTAAAAATTTTTAGTTCGAAATACGATACATTATGGCTAAAACAGCAAGGCCATTTCAGCGATAATGAGAAAATTTGCAGAGCAATCTATTGGTGTAACGAGTAACCAAATTATTGTTGTCACAGCAATATTTTAAGAGCAATACTGTTATTGCTATTTTTAATATACACATTTTTTTCCGTGTACTAAATTCAAACGTCTGTATTTCGAAAACTACTGAAGCAATCATGATCAAACTTTGCACACAACTTGAGCATTAGACCCTCTCTGTTTATTGAAACTTTCGCCACAATCTATAACGGGTATCGCATATTACATGATTTAAAATTTTTCCAAAAATCTCTGTAATGGCCCTAAATTTCGTAAATTTTCATTCATTGGCTCAAATTTTTTCATACAAATAGGTTAGGGGACAAGGATATTGGGTATTGAATTTTTCGAGAATCGCTCGAGGAATTCGAATTTCAAAAATTTTTGAATTCTTCAAAAAAATTTTTAATAGCTCTAAATTTGCAAATATTTGCAAATATTTGGCTATCGGGTCAAAATTTTGTGCATCGATAAGTTACTGGATAAGAGAGCACGGAAATGAATTCCACAAGAATCGCTTTGAAGCGTTCAAATTTTGAAAAAAAATTTTAATTAAAGAAAAAATTATAACCGCGCTTCAATTTATTGCGCCGATTTCGAGATATCGGGCTTGATTCAGGACTATATTTTCGACATGAAGAGTATATTTCGAAGGGTATTTGGCATTGAGTTTTGGAAAAAATCGGCAACAAATTTCAGTTTTTATTGAATTAATAAAAAAATTTTAAGTTTTTAAATAATTAATTTGCACATCAATTCCACATTATTCTATATCTTGTACACAAAGTTCCCTTTATGGGGAAGCTAAAAATGAAAAAAAAACTCACTTGCTCACTGAGGAAGCTTTGTGAGCGAGATAAAATGCTTTTTAATCTCCATCAATTTTCACAAAATCATCGACAGTATCTTTCACAATATTTTTCATGATAATAATCGACACTATTTTTAACAATATCTTCGATAGTGTCTCCGACGTTGCCTTTAATCTCTTCAGATTAAAGGCAGACTTTGCCAAACCTCGATATCTCGAGTGCAAAGGCTTTTGAGGGATAAATAAATTCTCCACTCGTGTCATACAGTCATTGCATTCACGTTTCGTGATGTTTTTCACTTAAAAAAATTCATGACGAATTTCGGAGAAGGGCCAAGCATTTTTTCTCACCCAAAATTGCCCACCACCACCATACCTGGTCTAGCATCAATTCTGGGTTATCCTGTATGCTTGTATATATACGTGCACTATAATTGCCCATCGCTTTCCCTCACTCGCTGCTTTTCCATATCTAATAAAGTGAAAATTACGAGTTGCCAGCGTATTTAGAGGCTCCCCCTAGCACTCTTTTCCCTTTATCCCTGCTCGTGGGTGAAAAACTTGATTCAAGGAAATCATAGCACGCAACCTCACGTGTCCTGCGTGATGTGACCGCGGGGGACACACGCGTGCGAGCTTCTCATTCTCGTCTGACAGCATAAAACGTTTCTTTTACGTTTCCATATATCTCATCGCCCCCGGCATACCGGAAGCCATATAAAACCGCGTGGATAACATTTCTCTTGATCGTCCCTTTCATCTCCCGTGAGTACATCACAAAGACAAACGTATAATTCCCGGACGAAGAAGATTCCCACCTGTGTATTCCGAGAGCTTGCGACAAATATATTTCTGGAAAATAATTACGACGAATGTGTGGGGCAGACATTTTTTTTTCTCATCCGTATGTACAATGAACGAAAGCTCTTTGTGGCACGAAAGCTTCGCGTATTCCGTAAGCTCGCGTTATTACGTTACAACGCGCCGCGAACAAAGAAATATACATCATGAGCGATATTGTTAACGAGCCAAGGCACACCAGTTGGATTTACGCGAATAATTACTACCGGGGAAATTTACGCGAGTCAAGGGAATGCTTCGCAAATTAAATTACAAATTTTATGCAAACCTTTCGGGTGAATATAAAATTGTGTTAATTGTGCAAAAATGTATTTTTTTTTTAAATTACAAAAGTACACTTCGCTGAAACTCTGATGAGAAAAGAATTTTGTATTCTGGATTTTGATTTAAGATTCTGTATTAATGGAATTCTGTTTTAATTTGATAATGAAAAAAAAAAAAATGTTTGTTTGCTATATTTGTCTGATAAAAATCAATGTATTGTGAGTAGTGAAAAACTATCTAAAATTTCCCGAAACATAATATAAAAATATTAAATTTATTAGGTTATTTGATGTCAATTACAAAAAAAAATCTAATAGCCCCAACTTCCGCAAATATTTGGCTATAGGGACAAAAGTTTGTGCGCAGATAGTTTATAGGACATGGCATTGAATTTTATGAGAATCGCTCAAGGGGTTCGAATAAGAAAAAAATTGGAATTGAACCATGTATAGTCTCTCTAATTTGAATGTAGCAAAAAAAATGCGTGTACATTAGAAATTCGTTGATTTCGCTTACGAAGCTTCCTCTATAAGGAAGTAAAAAAATTGATAAAACCCACTCGTGCATAAAAGGAGCTTTGCAAGCAAGGTAAAATAATGAGGAAGAAATGTGCAAATTTCTAATTTGCGATCTTTTTTTTAAACTCCTACTAATATTTTTAAAAGTTTATAATTTAAACGAGAAACGATGAAAAGTTAAAATTCAAGCACCCAAGTGGATTTAGTTTATCTTGTTGGTAAAACCGAAAGAAAAGCACGTTCAATAAACCTGAAAAAGAGATCACCATTTATATTTGCCTATGTCTGACGTAAAACTGATATTTCTACTTGTCCTGAGCATTATCGCTCGTGATCACATTATCACACGACCAACATGTTCCTCTCGCGACTTCTCGTCGTAACATTTATCAAAAAAAGCTTTTTTGATATTACTACGGAACGACGTACTGTCTAGTTGCATTTTTTTTTCTTCCTTATCGCTATAAATATAAACGCGTTTACGTGACACTGGCAAATTTTCATCAGATACGCCAGAGTTCATATCATATGGGCACATATATTAGCTCAACCGTCGTGTTTCCGATGCTATTATTATATGGGTAAGAGAGAAAGAGAGAGAGAGAGAGAGAGAATAAAAAAACTGTGGAAAATTGAGAGAGCGAAACAGCGTAGTGATAGCAACCGAGAGGAGGGAACAGTTAACGGGAGTTAGTGGACGATGGGAGAGGAAAGAGGAAAGGGGTGCAAAGACCGGGATAAAATCAGGTCATACTGGGCCAGGAACCGGTTGACACCGGGGCATCGCCCACTCCCAAAGCCCAACCCTCTAGAAACTGGGTCACCATCTATCCTTGTATCATTCATTGCATCAGCTGCTACCCCTTCTCTCGGTCCTTCTGTCTCTCTCTCTCTCTCTCTCTCTCTCTGTCTCTGTCTCTCTCTCTCTCTCTCTCTCTCTCTGTCTCTCTCTCTCTCTCTTTCTCTCTGTCGTACACTCAATTTTCCGCATACGTCTCTATCATTCTTTGTTGCTAATTCATCGAATTTCATTCTTGCACAATTTTCATTTATTTATTGTCCATCTCCTTTACTTTTGTTTCCCGCTGTCGGAGGTGCCTCTTCTCAAACCTCCATCCAAAGTTTCATTCTCACAATCGTCATAATACACGTGTCCCAAAAGAGATACATCAAAGCCATAAAATATCCTTCGAGTTTGCTCAAGGGAATGAAAAAAAAAAAAAAAAATTATGAAACTCTTGAAATTTCATCTTTAATCTCTCGCGATTAGGGTTGATAAGAAAATGCAGTTTGTTGTTTGTTGTCGGATTTCTCTCGAATCATAGATTTTTCTGCTATTCTTCAGAATAATATGCGACAAGAACCAGCTAGAGGGGGGATTTCTTTCCCTCGAGACTCGATTGATCATTTCGTGCAATTTCCCACCAGTCATCCCCTTCCGGTTGGAAATTACGCTTCTCGCTTTCTCACTGTGAATGTTTGTTTTCGTGAGAGATCTTTTTTTTTCTCCTTCTCAGAGATACTTATGTCAGGAGTGCTCAAAATTCTTCGCAGAGTCAGAAAATGGCCGAATATCGGGGGATAGAGTTTTATTTACTTGAAATTACAAGATTTTTCAAGATTTCGAAAAAATTAGCCAAGAAATGTTTTTTTTTTTCCACTTCGTCTCTTATTACGTTCTACGATAATATGCTGGGACATGACCCATTTTCTTATACTGAAGCGAAGATTACACGCACGAGGTAAAAGCTGAATCGAGACTAAAGACCCTAAGGTTCGAAGAATCGGAGCACCTTTTTCTTTCCTGCTCTGTGTCTGCTAGGAATGTAACCAAAGACGAGAGGGACAGGGCTAAGGAGAAAGCTGATGAAGATCATTTGCGGGGTGAAATTGCAGCTGAAAGAATGAGGCGAGAGAGAGAGAGAGAGAGAGAGAGAGAGAGATAAAGAAGCTCTTTAATTCGGGAAGCGACGGCAAAATTTTCTCTTTCGTAGGAAAAAAATAAAAGAAAAAAAAACGACATTTGTGCCGGATATATTAACCGAGATCGGTCATTATTCGTTTCTTCGACTCGTTACAGCATATCATTGGACATCGTTGTAAAAGCACTGCCTGAAGCTTTGTGCAGTGAAAAATAAAAAATAAAACTGAGAGAAAGGAAAGGAAGAGGATTTTCAGCGATGCGTATAATCGGGAATTTTCAATTTCGCGAAAACCCCAGAGGGTATACGAGAATCACGCAAACTCCCGTTCGTGAAATAAAAGTACAATGCTTTGGGCTTCACTGCGGATGAATAGTGGACTATATATACATATATCACCATACAATTTGACTGTGGTAAATTTCCATATTCCAGAAGAATTTACGTGGAATACATAATTTAATCAAGCAATTATAATAGAATATTTGCATTGGGGTAGTCTGGGATCAGTTCCAAGCCCTCAATGCCATTTTCCAAAATTTTCGGTAAGAATACGAATAATTAATCGACGGACAAGAGGTTATTCTGATGAACTGTGATCCTCATCTACCTTCGAAATATGAGCCCCCATATTGTAGGCCTATATTCGCAACTCTGCCAGAAATTTCTCTACCCAATAACATCTCTACCACAATTCAAGGACTCCGAACAAGCCTACCAAACTGTAAGACTGCCACAAAACAAGTCTACAAGGTATGAGCAGCTCCTACAATTTTTGCCCAATGTCCTCTCTACCCAATCACAAGTCTACCAGAAAACAACTCGTCGGTGTGGATGAATATAAGTTACTGTAAGATTAAGTGAATACTACACAGGTTAACTCATTGATAACTCATCATCAGGCAGGAGAGTTGTTATCTGGTAGACTTGTAATTGGATAGAGATGTCAGGCACTGCTCATATCCGGTACAATTTTTTTCCCGCGAGAGAAATAAATCAACTGAGCGCAGACGAGTTCGATGGGATTTTGGCACATTTACAATTCTCCCTGAAACTTCACTATAGCCAATATAGGCACATTCACATCTTTTACCATAAAAAAATTGCGGATTTTCAAAAACTTCGTCACTGATGCGGCATTTTATCATGTAGGCACGAGCTTGTGTGACTTTTTTTTCCTAGTGACGAAGGTTCGAGTGTCAAAATCAATGGAGAAATGGAAATTCTAAAGTCGCTTTTTTCTTCGTTCGCCCTAATATACATATATGTATGAGCTCATAATGTACCAGGAGTGCGATCTATCGCTCCGAGCTATCTGGCTAAATCCTCAGATCCCCGGAGAATGAGGCAAGTGCCAATTTTCGTGCAAGTGTGATATTGAGTTTTCGTCGAGCAACAACGAACACCCCATGTATATTATACCTCTTGATCGACACACACGCGGTCTCTCAAAACCTCTGATGATGACAACGACGAAGACGACCGAGTCACTCATAAGATATACAAATATATATGTATATATATTATAATTATAATTCTCGTCACCCCCCAGAGTAACGCGACTTTGATGAGCTATGTAACGAAATTTATAAGCTCTCTCTCTCTCTCTCTCTCTCTCTCTCTCTCTCTCTCTCTCTCTCTCTCCTTCTCTCTCCGAGGGTGAGAGTAAAGAAAATGGGACGGTGTTATTAATGCAAAATCGTAAAGCTCGCTGAAACGTTCGAGGATGGAATTACAACCGAACTGAGCACTCAATTTCCAACTAAATTAATTACTCGGGATGAATATATTTTTTAAACTGTCAAACTCTCAAAGTCTGTAACACTTCGAGAGTTAAAAAATATATAGAAAAAAAAAGTATAACTCTCTATGATTAATTTGGTGAGTATAAGGCGATTTGAAAAAAATAATGGAAAATATTGAAATTCTCCCGATTTGTTTTTTTTTTACCTCAAAAAAAAACCCCACCACCCGGGATTATTGTTTTCAACTTATACGTTTTTTTAACTACACTGGAGAAGTGATTTTTGCTTTATTATTATTATTATTAGATTTTTGCAAAACTCAGAACTTAAACGGCCGTTGCTTCAAGGATTGTATGAAGTATGTGCATAATTTTTTTTTACAACTTTTTTTTCGTACTCGCAGAAAAAAATGCAAATAGTTTTATTTTTTCCGCGTTAAAGTCTGTGCAACTACCTTAAAAATCGAAAAAAGTTGTATTAAGTAAAAAAAAATCCATGTCAATTTTTTTTCAATTTTATCGTTAATAAATACGATTTTTCGTATCTCCCTGTCTGCGCGGAAAAGTTAAAATATATTTTACGAAGATTCACGCAGCTTAAAAATTCATAACTACAGTTTGAAAACATTTTCGTTCATAAATTGGATGAGGAACTAAAATAACGCGAAAACGTATAAGATGAACGATCCCCGGGGAAACGATAAAAAGCCAAACGATTTTACAGACTCCCATCAAAGTTAAGGTCGATTTCACTTCGTATATTTTCCCTCTCGAAACAGAGAGAACGATTGAGAGAGTCTCTGCGTTGGCTTACATAGCTGTTACCCATCCGAGAGTTAAGACACGAGATGAAATATATCAACGCTCATCTGTGTTGTTCTCGGTCGGCGTTTACCCATCAACTCAAGTTGATACGAAAGTTTATCCACTCGCTTCCCTCAGGAACGCCTGCCAACAACAGCTTACTCATCCCTGGGACGCATCAATTTACATGTATATGTATATTTATGTTAAAGCAAAGGACCCACAACTTTCATTCGATAGAAGGACAATTTAGAGGACTTAAAAATGTTTAAACAGTGCCATTTAAGATACTGGAATACAGCATGACCTTGCAACATGGGATTGCAGTCCTACGAATGAGAGAGGGAGGGAGAGAGAAAGAGAGAGAGAGAGAGAGAGAGAAAGATCAAGATTAACTAACAATAATCTCGTGAATGACTTTGGCTAATCAAAAAGGATCAGCTAGGATTGAGACGATTGGATAATGAAAAAAAAAATGAGAAGCACCAAAAGGATAAATGAAAAATATATGTATAGCTGGAAGTATTCGAGTTTGATACGACGAAGGCTAAGAAAAAAGAGAGAGAGAGAGAGAGAGAGAGAGAGAGAGAGAGAGAGAGAGAGAGAGAGAGAGAGAGAAGGCGGAAAGATTTTCCGAATGCTGCATATAACTGGGTGTGAGAAGCATGGTATAGAGGTGCTCGTGGGCATTGGTACGATTCCGGTAATCCACCTCTGCCGTTCTCGAATCGGGGTCACATCCTATTCAATCGACTCACTATCGATATACTATTATCCATTTGCATGTACGGGCATGTGCATATGCATATACGCGAACCCAAGCTCTCATATAAAATATACAATTTATATATCGATTATATCGCATACACGAGTGTGCATGGCGAGACGATCTTTGGCCGAAGGAATTTTTCGGAGCCGTTTAAGGTGGCTCATCAGTGAATTAAAAAACCGACGATACGAATGAAACTTCGGGAGATTAATGAAGAAGATGCAATGAACGCTCTCTCAAAATTTCAGGGTATGTTGCCAGGCAAATTATTGCGAAGGAGTAATTTAAAATTACCTATTTTAGCATGGGTCTTATGGCAGTTGATTCCATTTTCGCCGGAAGTGACATGATACCTTTTGATAAAGACGAGAGAGTTCTTATTCAAATTTTGAGTATTGAAAGATGAAATCGTGAACTTTCCAATGGTATTTAAAAAATTGTGTCTTGCCAGGGATTTTTCCAAGAAATTTAATCGCGAAAGTCATCGTGTGTGCAAATCTCGGATACAATATATGTCCGTCATTCTGTACGAGAGGAAACATATGAATATCAGCTATCGTTTTTGACTTGATCGCTCTGACAGCGTTAAATACTTTTGTCAATTGAGACATTATTTATAATATTATTTATAATAAATTATGAATAAAATATCACGGGAAACGTCATCGAAATTAATAAATTTTATTTAGACAGAGTATTTAGAAAATATTATGATAGGTTTATGATTTTTTTTCACGTCACGATTTTTGACTAGTGTTGTCACTGATGGGCCGCCTTAATTCGCGAGAAATGGCTGTGAAAAAAAAATCAAAGAATACAAGGGATTCTCAAATCTTGTTGGGATTTCTGCTGGAGAAAGTTTTGTGACGAAGTCAAAATTTTTCGAATTTTTATCGGTGCCCTAGAGCGCATTTATGCCTCTATCGGAAGTAACTTTCCGAAAAACAAATCTCCCGAAGGACAACTCTACCAAAAAGCAACTCTTCCGGAACAACTTTACGAAATTACCTCTCTACCAAATAATATCACTCCTAGAATGCTAGTAAGCTTATTATCATTCGGTAGTCTTTCGCGAATGCTCGTATTATGGGAGAGTTGTTATTCGGTAGAGTTGTAATTTGGGAGAATTGTTAAGGGCGAGCTTCTTGCTGGTAAAATAACATTTATGACTCACAACTTTCTCGAAGGGCAACTCTACCGAAAATATGGAGTCCAGGGAGAGCTGTTTGGTGGTATAGAATCGTCCTTCGGGAGAATTGTCCCTGGGGAGGTAGATTTTTTTTCAATAGTGTTTTTTCCGGAAAGTCGTCGTCCGGAAAAATGGTAAATTTGCCAAAATCGTTTGCATTTCCGATGGAATATACTGTGTATATGTAAAACAATCGCTATGTATGAAATATCGATGTATATAGTGTATCGAGAGCTGAGAGGAGAAAAAAAAAACTCGGCGTGAACGTCGCAAAAAGTAATCAAACGTTATGTACGCAATATAGAGTCCCAAGGTCTATGTACACACTTTTTTTATACACACACACACACACACACACACACACATACACGCACACATACACACACACACAAAGTGCCGTTGCAAATACAAACGCATCTCGTTATCAAAGAGCTTTGCTAGGTAGAGAGCAAGAGAAGAGCGGAATAACGTTTATAAAACGGCTCTTTTTCTCTGGGGGTAGTATGAAAACCTTGCGTTTCATTCTCGTGCACTTTTTTTCAGGTTTAATGTATGATTTTTTTTTCCCCCAGCTCTAATTCCTGTAACGAGTACAGGGTCACTTGGGAGGAAACGAGAAGAGCGTTCGAGAACAAGAGAGAACTATATAGACACCCAGGAATTTCGCATTTGTTTCATAGTCAGCGTTGAATATCCGCGAGTTCGCGATAAACAATCCTATTTCTGTAGGGAAATTGTTAAGGAGGTTCTTAACATCAATTAGGTGCGGCAAGGGGAACGTGATGGCGCGGCGCGGGCGACGTGCGGGGCAGGTTGCGTTCGGCATTTGTTTCACCAAATACGTTTTCATTTTATTAATTTGCCATTACTCACGCTCAATTCTGTTTACAAGTATATTTCACAATCGGCACGGTGAAAAACTTTCATTATGGGAAAATTATATCTATGAAGGTCTAATCTGTCGTTTAAGCGGTGTTCTTCGGGGAAATGTTACCGTTTTTTTCCTCCTAAAATAATCTCCAATCATATAGCTTCGAATACTTATCCCATAAGAGCCCACGTATATGAGCGGCATATTTAATGATTTTTTTTTCTCCTCAACTACGTGGTCAAAAAATCGGAAATAATTACGGTTTATTCCTAGTACCAGCACAAACCTCCCCTCAAATTTTGGAATCGTTCTTACCGTTTTTCTCTGGGTTAAAAACCTCCATAAGGATATCTAACACTTGATGTAGAAAATTTAACCCTTTCTTTAGTGCGTCGGAGTGATATAAAAAATAAAACTATACACAAGAACAATCGAAAGATCGAGCCCAAATAATAATAATAATACCACCAAATTATTATAGGAGTAATAAAAATAAGATTTTTATACCCATATTTTTAGGAACAAACTTGTTTTTATATTTGAAATTATATATTGAAATTTATATATATATATATATATATATATATATATTCCAATTTTCCCTTGGTTAAGCGAGGGAATTGAATTTTTCTTTCGTTTCAAGTGCTGGTATGATATGAAAGAATTTTTCAAAAATAAATTGCATCGAATTAGTTGGAAAAATAAACGATCGAGAATAAAACATCCCAAAGATTTTTCAGAAGTGTCTATAAAATATAATATACAACCTTTTCAGTGAATGGACTCTGAATTATGAAAAAAAAATTCATGATTTGCCGAACGATTTTTTTTTTCTTTCAATTCGGCTCGAATACATTTTTTTTCCATGTATATAAATTTGAATTGATTCAAATCCAAGAAAACTCATTTCACTCGAATAAATTTTCTCAGGAATTAAATTTCATTCGAAACGAGCATCGTTTTTTTTTTTTTTTTTTTTAATTTTCAAATAAAATTTTCATCACGAGTGAAATAAATTCATTTTTCCCCATGGAAAAAAGTCTCTCGATTCCCCCGACTCGACGAATCTCATTCACTTTACGAGAGAATTAATACGATAGAAATATCCAATTGCACTCTCGATGAAGCGACGGCTGACTGCAAGAAGCAGATATCCTTTTCCTTCCTTTTCATCCTTTCCCTCTTCCCACGTAACGCTCGCCCATCCTCAGGAGAAATCCTTCGCCGGATTAAACTCTTCACGCCTCGTTGCACACCACTCTTCGGGGCACCGAGTTCTCTTTGGGCTGCGAGTTGGCCCCGATGCAGCTTGGAAAAGTAGCGAAAATCGATAATACTCTCTCTCTCTCTCTCTCTCTCTCTCTCTCTCTCTCTCGTGGCAGATGAGAATTTGACGAAAGACTCGTAATTTTTTTTTTTTTTTCAATTTACTTCGAAGTCTATTTGTTTTTATTTTTCCAGAAAAAAAATATATATATATATATTAAACAAAATCGTAATACTATTCCCTCGACTTCTCTACCGATTTCAGTCTTTCGTCGATTCAATTTTTTTTTTATACACGCGCTCTCTGGCCATTTGGCTTTTTGTTTTATTTCATTAACGAGAGCTTTGGAAATGACTGGGTTCAGGGAGCGCGAGTCGAATCGGTTTTGCGTACATGGATTGGCCCGAATTGGCTTTCACCCTCATTCACGCAGTAGCCGATGTTTTGTTTTTTTCTATCTCTCTCTCTCTCTTTCTTCTCTCTCTCTCTCTCTCTCTCTCTCTCTCTCTCTCTCTCTCTCTCTCTTCCTCTCTCTCTCTTCAATTTTCCGATCGTTGCGATTGACGTCCGGCAGATCGGCTTAACGCTTCCCCCCCCCCCCCCCCCCCACGTGTCAGACGCAATTTCGTTCGAGCCACGCACAGTGAAACGTAATATTTCGGAGGGGAATTTGATGACCAGAATGATCGAAGCGAAAAATTGTGTTGTCATCGGTTCGTCGGTGAATCGTTCTTTTCGTTTTTTTTGCAATCTTTTGTGGAAAAAATTGAGAATAATCAAGACTGCTTGAAGATTTTTTTTTAGCAATGATTGCGCACTAAATAATTTAGCTTTCGGAGAAGAGATAAAAAAAAATTTTTGAATAAAAAAATAGGGGATGAAAAGACGATGCGATATGATGCGAAATATTGAAAGTTGGAGCTCTCGCGTTTTATCTGGTACTGGGAGAGTTGAGGATCTCTCGCCATGTTGCTTGAACACGACAAGTTATTTTCCTCAATGAAAAGCTCGCGAACAACTGTGGGAGAGGTTTCTTTTTCATCGTATAAGAACGAGAGAGGATACTCCGTGAGTTCTGTACGTACATAAATAATATTCTTGGATCGTATGTTTTTTTTTGTAACGTGATCATACGACTTTTACTCTATTCAATGTTTTCTCAGAGACACATTGATTTATTGGTATTATATTTATTCCGTGCTATAATCATAAGGCAAACAAAATAATACACGATGATTCAAAAAACAAAAATCAAGAAATAAAAATTGATACATAAAATTATTCAAAATAATGCAAAAATATAAAAAATAATACCAAATATTAGTCGACTAGTTGACAGTTGATTAAACAGACTCGGTGAAAATTTATTTCACGTTGAAAGATCTTTCGTTGGTTATAATATGGCAAAATATATATTTTATTGCTGTGCAAATATAAGATTTCGTTAATGGCAATGAATAAATCCTATCTTTGTTGACTTACAATTTGATGATAATCAAATATTTTTTTAGCCACGTCCAGCCAGTGATTTTCGACGAATAAATGAAAGCTTTGGCATTATTGTATACACGCGATACAAATCGAGCCAATAATAAATAAGCCGGGGATACTGATTTTCGATATTGAGCTAGAAAATAACTGATCGATTGGTTTGGATATTCGTAAACTTTGAACCAGGTGAAATTTTGAATTTTTATGGGAAATCATATGTTCCTTCAAACTTACGGGAAATTGCCACTACCGAGCTCAAAACTTTACACATAAATAAGTTAAGGGTGGACAACAGTTTTCGGTATTGAGTTTGAAAAGATCCGCTAAAGAATTTGAGATTTCTTAAAATTTGGACTTTTAAAATATTTTTCGAATGTTTATGGAAAATGATACGCTTGCTCTGACTTTTATAAATTTCCTAATAACGAGCCGGCAATTGCCATTAAACAAAATAGCCAGAGGACACCAATGTTCCTTAAAATGTTAGTTATGCCACACCATCATAAGATCGATTGACGATGTGAGTAATGATTATCTGTTCAACGGCACTGGATCTAGTCAAAAAGTGATGGCATAATTTTCTGCGGTTTCAATACTGTAAACATGAAATTACTTCGAAACAATGTTGAAAATTTTGAATTATTGAAATTGATTTCGCGAAAAAAAAAGCGTGCAAATTAGCAGATTGCACGTTGCTTCCTCATTATTTTTATATCGACCAAAAAGAAGATTAAACAATGAGGAAGCAATGTGCAAGTTTATAATTTGCACGTTTTTTTCACACGAAAATAATTTGACTCTCAATCCCGTTGTACTCAACGAGGAATGCCGGATGTATAATATGTTCGGAAATTCAAATATTCGGATGTTTGGAGCTCTGGTTGGACGAGCCCAGAGCGAAGACAAAAGCTCTACATTTCCTCCATTTTCTCATCTCTCGTTTACATACATATATATATATATTTACTTGTATATTATTATTATGATTATTCTATATGTAGATTCTCGTACGTGTAGATTCATATGATGTACGTGTGCGAATGAGTAAAGCCCTCGACTGGGACACACGCAACTGTGTATAATAGAATATACGGTGAGCTTGCGGGTCGCCGTACACAAATCTCCCGCGAGAGAGCTCGTTGCAAGTTTCTCTTTTTTTCTATATTTTCTTCTCGGTACATTTAGCTCGTGAACAGTCGAGCTTTCGCGCCAAATGAACGTTTGCCGCGCGGCTTTTAGCGCAAACGGGACAGTGAAAGAGAGAGAGAAAGAGAGAGAGAGAGAGAGAAGAAAGCGTCAACACGCTGAAATCTCTAGGGAGCTTTTCCCTCTTTCGTTGTAAAATCGGGAAACTTGATATATATATATATATATAGTAAAGGATTAAGGCACATTCGTGCCAGGACTACCATAGAATTCAAGCGTGCGTGTATACCTCACCCCTATAGCTTTTTCTATACCCAAGAGTGACTGAGGCTTATTTTTCTGTCCTCATTTCCTCTCTTCGCGAGATCTTTCCGTGATACATATACTCTTTTTGTGCCTCTACAAAAATTTCATGCGAATTGACACGACTTTTTGCTGAGAAAACTTTGCCTTGAGGCTTTCGTACAATGATCACGGCTATATCTCGCGGGAGTATGACTTGACAATTTCATTTTAAGGGCAAAGTAAACAACGTGTCTGCGCGGAGATTCCCGAAATTTTTCAATTTTTACTGATCACGAGAGAGAATTGCAAGTTTTCTCGATCATGAACCACGTAGAATTTTTTTTTATTAAATTATGAGAAGGTGATCAGTGTCATTTGATGTTTGATTGGCTAAATCTATAATAATTGGGTCACTTTTTAAATCGCCTGTCATTTTTTCCGGATCATGTACCTACTTGGTATATACTTGGGTGCTCTCCGAGGCTTTCCAAAAGTACTCTCTGAGCGTTTATTTGCCCCAGAGATTGATGAATTCGAGTTTGATGTTTTCGAATCTCCAGGAAGATATAAAAAAGTAAAATTTTCCAGAAGAAATATGAACCAGTGTGTTCGAAGAGACGATAATTCAGTCACCTGATTATTCAATCATATTTTTTTTTTTAATTTCTCGTAACTCCGGAAAACTACGTTAGGGAGAATTATTTGCAAATCTTGTATTTCTAAACTTGCCTCTCCCCAACAAATATACATATTTTTTTCTCGATTAGGTATATTTTCGTTGAGGGAATATTTTTTGCTGGTTAAGGGGTTAGGCCCCTCTAGGATTTTCCGAAAATCGATTTTTTTTTAAAGATACCTTAGTACCTCGAAAATCATATGCCAAAATATTATGGGTGGGAAAAATCTCTAAGTATTCGATTTTCGAATTCTAGCACAGCCCCTCTCGGTCCGCAGCGAGCTCCTTTTATGAGCACTTCGGCGCGGCGTTTTTCTCGAAACATTTTTCAAGTCGGCCGGACTCATAACTCAAACATATTTCAACCGATTCACTTCAAATCTTAACTGTACATTTAAAATTAAATTTCCTAAGGCAGAAGGTAGGATTTTTTTTTTATTACATTGCATACTTCTCTTTTTATAAATAAATTTCTGACAATTTTTCAGAATAAAGAAATGAAGGCGTCATCGGGAAAATGTTGTACAGTCGCCATTTTGACATATATCGCTTTGAAAAAATTATTTTTCATAGTCTACTACTTCTATAATAAAAAAAAACTTATTTTGTAATTCCGATTTATTTCATGGTTTCGCTGAAAAAAATTCACAAAATATTCCTATTTTTTCCGCCTCTAGAGTGGCCTAAAAGCCCTTAAATAATTCACGATAATGTAAAACCAACTATGATATATTTCAAATGTAAAAATTATCGAATTTTGAGAATATTTCGAGTGAATGAGATACACGATTTATCAACTCACCTTATACCTCAAAAGATATTGGAACATTTTCGTTCTCCAAAGTCAATATAAGTATACTCCAATTTCCCAAAAATGAAGAATATTTATAGAGAACTATTACAAGCACGTGATATGCGAAAGGGAATTGATCAAATTTGACCTTCTCGAACCCATCACAGTTTCTACTAAAATTGAAGAATATTTTTCACACTGACTTCATCGATTATTTTGTATCGAAAGAATGGAAAAAAATCGCACGAATCATATTTCGATTGATCGATTGTGGAAAAAAACGTACGAAACTAGCCCCATCTTTCCTGGATTTAACGTACGAATTATAAAGTCCAACACACCCCTTTTTGCATAATGCATGGTACTGTGAAACATAATGAGCAAGTACCAATAAAAGCGTTATTTACAATGGGGCAATTACGGATAATGGAAACTCCGCGAACGCTTCATGGCGAGAGTGCTCTCAGGTGGGTTTTTCGATCTGCTCGCGTTTTTTCATCGCCTTCGCGCGGGGGTGAAAAAAACAACAACAGCAGGAGCAACAATAATACAACGAGATGTGTGTTGTTTACAGCGAAAAAATTTCCGTTGCAACTGCTTAGCAAAGGACTACTCGTGGGTAGGGTAGAGTCACCCTCTCATTCACTCCCTTAGTCGTGTCGCCCCGGGATTTCCCATACCAGTAGAGAGAGAGAGAGAGAGAGAGAGAGAGAGAGAGAGAGAGAGAGAGAGAGAGAGAGAGAGAGAGAGGGGAAAAGAGGTAGAGTGAAAGGGGGTTGGTTTGCTATGCTATTACTGCGGTGGGGTCGCTGATGCCCATGCGAGAGAGGACCCGAGGAAACTTGAATTAGGAGTGAAGTTGGTCGCTGTGCTTGCCGGATTGCACCACGAGTGATAGAGAGAGAGAGAGAGAGAGAGAGAGAGAGAGAGAATGATGAGCTTTCGCGCTCTGGCATCAGCATACTCTCCTGCACTGCGATTCTCGCGAATAATAATATATTAGGTATACTCGAAATATATCATATATATGTATGCTCTACTCACGCACGCGCGCACACCTATTACGTACACTGAGAGAAAAAAATAATAGTACGAACCATGAATTTATGGTTAAAAACGACCTCCATTTCATTTTTTTTATTTGACAAAATAACAATCTTCGTATATAGATAGTTCCAGTACCTTGATTATTTGTTATTTCAATTATTGGCTCTTGACTAGAAGCAATCTATCAGCGCCAAGAACTCGCATAGTCATAGTAAGAATCTATTTTTAGTCAAGTCAATGTTAAAAAAAATAGTATCTATGAAATCGAGTTCTTAGCTGAAATGATTACGCGATTGTGGTCCCCTTAACGACATTGAATCATATTGTGTAACGTTGCTCAATGTCGTGATGACGACAAAAAATATAACTATATACATAGTTAAATTTTTCAAAGAAACAATTGAGATCTGGTTTTCGTGTGGTGTTTAGATATTTCATATTTTTTGTGCGGAGCGAACCAAAATCGGAGCAGAAGCCGCTGTCGTGTGGAAAAGCAGCAGGAGGTATCAAAAATAGTCCTCGAAGCTTCGTGTTGTGTCTAAAATTTATTGTCAATCGAAGTATATATCTAGCGTATATATATATACGCTAGACAGGCCCGAGTTTGCTTTTGAGAACAATCTTGAGCGGATGCGCAACATAGCGGCCGTTGCCCCAACTAATTTAATCAGAATTCATAGCTCTGGTAACAATAAAGCGTTTAATATTTTCTTATGGCTACAATTGCCACGGGAAATTTCCACATCAAAAAGGTTACCACAACCAATTTACTTAGTTCCGGTAATAACGAAATTATCGACATTAGTGAATAAATAAATATTTGTCTATACGATGTTTTCATACTTATATTTGTAGTCTTTTAATTGCGAAAAATATTCAGATTTCTCTCATTGTAGAATTTTTGTTATAAGTGCACAAGTTCACACACACAGATACATACAATTTTCTGGTAAAATCGGTGGTTAAATTCCATAGGGGCTTATGAGCTATGCTTATACATAATCGATACGCCCCTTCGGCATTAGTCCATCGATATGTACGAAACCAGGTCACTGTCAGTTCACTGAGCTCAATGTTTCTCTGTCTCTCTTGATTTTTCACTCCTCCCTTGATTCATCGTGACTCCCAGTCATACATCCAGACACACGGAACATTCAAACACACACACACACACCCACACACACACACACACATACATTTACCGAGGCGGAATCACAATCGTTTCCGACTCTTTTTGTTTCGATGTTTTTTCACCTCACTACTCGACAGCAGAACAAATCAACGTTCGGTCAGCCACTCGTATTTTAATGTCATTCTCTGTCTCTCTCTCTCTCTCTCTCTTTCTCTCTCTCTCTCTCTCTCTCTCTCTCTCTCTCTCTTTCTCTACTTCCCTCTCGGTATTTTTTTTTTGCACCAAGCGGGAAACTATTTTTTTTTTGTTGCCCACATGAGAAATCTAAAGCTTTCTCCATCATAATATGGAGTACGAAGCTTCATGCATTTTTAATTATGTACTCGCGGTCGTACGACTTTTCATATGTGCTCTCGTTTGGTTTATGCTGGGGGCAAATAATTTTTCTGCAACGACTCTGTTATCTCTCTCGAATCTGAGCACCACTCACAGTTGTTCGTGTTATATTTCATCGAAGATTTTACCGTCTGCCCCCTTTTACTTTATGAACCCGCAGTTTTGTCCCTATCTGATGTCTTTTATGTCCATGGATCAAGGAATAAATACTGATAATACGAGGAATCGTTTTTCATTAAATTTTTCCACCATATTTCGAATGATACTCGGTGTATGTGCGACCGTCTCGTGTGAAGCTGCGTGAAACGTGAACAAAATAGCAGTGCGATGATCACAACGAAAATAATATTTCGCTTTATCGTATCACTTTTTGTTATCGTGATTTTTTTTCCTGCCACAAATAGGTAGTCAAAAAATGACATTAGACAAAATTTTTAGAATTGTGTGTGCGTGTGTGTTTATCGGCTTTGAAAATTTTCAATGGCTGTCATTTTCGTTAGAATGACTCGAGAATTACTGTTCAATTTCAATTATCGTATCGGTCTAAATTTTGCAAGAAATCGATAAAAAAGTTGAGGTTTTATAGAAATACATTTATTTCTTCTCTCTTTTCGTTATTTATAATTGAAGATGAGTGAAAATATTATTATAAAGAAAACTGTCTTCGATTATAAAGTTGCCTTTTACGTCTCTTTTCGTTATTAATATTTGAAAATAAGGCATTATATCACATATATAATAATTGTGAGGATTCGCTTTTCCGAGCTACAATCATTTTCTCCACAGATGAGACCTTCAGTTTTGACATGCTCAAATTATAATGTTCAAATTATATGTTCAAATTATAATGTTCAAATTATATTTTCCTTTGTATCTTCAGAGTTCTTGGATTTCGTAATTTTTTTTTTCAGAGAACCAGTCGCATTGAATCCGTCAGTCTTGTAACGAGCGACCGTTTCTTGTTTTTTTTTTCATTCTTTCAAATTCATCACTTACCAATCATTATCTCTTTCACTAATTATTAAAATTATAATATTCGAGGATTGATATTGATTAAAAAATCAATAGCGATCATCGAATTTTTCGAATCAAAATATATGATTCACATTCGAAAATTTCTCCGACATGCAAGAGCGCATCCCCATTCGCGTATTCGTTGCAGCGTATCGGCGTTACGTCAAAATGATTCTATCATCATTATCGTTCCTTTGGAAAAAGCAGATTACTCGAAAAAGAGAGCGCGAGAGATTGGAGAAATATGAAGAGCGTGCGATGAGTTCTTTTGTAGTTGGTAATTCTGTATGAAACTCGATTTTGTTCGTGATAGAGCCAACACGATCGGAAAACGAGTATGTACAATTATTTATATCGGTTATGCATGTAAAGATTTTTGTATACGTTCATTAATTTAAGCAAGAGATAAAATTGGAAGTCGACCGTAAGTACAAATATCGAAGTTGGCGCATTCATCGAGCCGAAAAATTTCTGGAAAAACCTTGCACGATTATGAATGAGGGAGAAAGAGCCAGGGACCCTTTTATTCAACGAGACAGAGAGAAGAAAAGCTGTATTAGGTACTATGCAATTCGCAGGTAACGCATGCACGTATATTTGTGACGCTATACAACTATATATATATGGGGCATTCCACGTGTAATCGACCTGACCCAAACCCTAACCGTATCAGAATTGGTTCAAACCTCGAAAAATTTTTGTGTCATTTGATAAGAGCATGCATAACATTTTCGGAGATTTTTATTAGAAAGCGTTTGGACGTTAGCAGCTGACACAACGCATGCGAAAATCGACAATGTCCGAGTTTCAATTGAGTATAACTCGAAAACTATATTATATCATAGAAAAAAAAATGTTTAAGATAAAAAAGTTTCAGCTTAACATAATCTTCGGAGTCATGGTATGAAAAAAAATGTGGCGACCCCGAAAGGTTGAAAAAAGTCATTATAAAACTAGTTTTTCAAATTTCTCAAAAATAAAACGCTTTTTATCCCTCAAATTTCAGAGGATATTCCGGCTATGGTGTAAAAAGAACGTGTATAAAATTTTATTATGCGGCCAGATTTCGTTCAAAAGATATGAATTTTTTACGGAATTTATTTCAAAATAACAATGTAACTTTTCCGGCACATTAAGAGCACTTTGTGAAATTAAAGAAAACAAAGTACACATTATCAATTTCCGTTTGTTCATTGGTTTTTAAAGATTTTATGTATCGATACAAAGTCTGTATCGGAAGAATATAATTTTGAGCAAATGGTGCCGCACTTGGCCCTGGAATTGAGCTGTGCTGCTGTTGCATCTTTGGAAATTTCTGGGCATTAGAATTAATTTTACACTCAAATGTATGAAATAAAGCGACCAAAAAATACGCTTCTCGTGTGTAAATATGCGGTGTTGACTTCTGAAAATTAGAACACGGAGCACGAATTTTGGCCACTAGAGACAGCCACGGGGGTGTTGTGAGCTCACTACCGATGACGGTAGATTCAAAATATTTTTTTTCAAGTTCGGAAATTTCTAGAATCTGAAATAGTTCTGAAATATAAATATTTATGTTTATATTTCAGAGTTATTTCATATGATCTGATAACAATACGATGTGACATGAGAGTTTTTACGTGAGCTGTGAGGGAAAAAAATTCATATCTTCTGAACAAAATCCGACCCCATAATAAAATTTGTACCCATTCTTTTAACACTATACAGAGGGATATTCTCTGAAATTTTAAACGATGAAAAACGAATGGTTTTTGAGAAATTTTACAAACCAATTTTATATTATTTTTTTGCATACCATGACTTTGAAATTTACTTTACATCATGCAAAAAAATGTTGATGGAACTAAGTTTGAGTTTGAAGTAAATTTCAAAGCCATTGTATGCAAAGAAAAATAATATAAAATTCGTTTTTAAAATTTCTCAAAAACCATTCGTTTTTCATCGTTCCAAATTTCGAAGAATATAACTTTTTTCGAGTTATACTCAATTGAAACTCGGACATCGTCGATTTTCGCATGTATTGTGTCAATTGCTAACGTCTAAACGATTTCTAATAAAAATCTACGAAAATTCATGCATGCTCTTATCAACTGACACAAACATTTTTCGAGGTTTGAATTAATTCTGAGAGGGTCAGGTCGATTACACGTGGAGCGCCCTATATATATATATATATATATATATATATATATATATATATATATATATATATATATAGGTGTGTGTGTGTGTGTGTGTACTGGACGTATATGCGAAGCATAAGAGTTTGTGATGCTTATAAGAGAGCCTCTATCGTTCTCATCACAAGCTCGCTAGGCTGGAAATAAATTCAACGGAGGGTAGTACTACGCGTTTTTCTTGCACTCAGCGTAAAACCTTCGTGAAAAACGTTTCACGACTTTGTTCACTTTACCTCTCTCTCTCTCTCTCTCTCTCTCTCTCTCTCTCTCTCTCTCTCTTCTTTTTCTTCTTCTTCTTCTTCTTCTTTCAGCATTTCCTTTTCCCCTCATTTTTTTCTTCCTACTACGATGAAAAATGCGCATGATGCGTTGCAGAAACGACTGACGAGAGTAAACGAGACAAGTCAAGTGAAAATGGCTGCCCACCCCCGCGGAAAAAAACAAGGTCTATGCGCCTACATCTATATGGACGATTCTTTGGAAAAATGGATCTCACGTTTTCAGATTTTCTGGCAACTTCAGGATACATTCACACACGTCGTGGAGACGTAATAAGTTAGGGTTTTTTTTCTATAGATTTTCAAACGCACTCGTTTGCCTATAGCGCGTTAGTGATTTGTTCGTAATTTTTCGAAAAAAAACAATCGTTTTTCCTTTTTTCCACGAGTTCTCAATGAATTTTTCGAGTTTTCATGGGACTAAGTCTGAAAACGTAGAAAAAAAAAATTTTCAAAAAGTTTCAGACTCTGTCCTCGATTTTTGGGCAACCCTCAAAACGTCCTAATTTCGAATTGTCATAACTTTGCTACCGTTTCACCGATTTCGACTTATTTGCGGGGTTTCAAAAAGCCCGCTCCGGTACCAGAAGAATAATATGCTATTGGGATCATCCTGACAGCAACATTTTCGTAGCCTTGAGAGCCACACTCTATTTCAAAATGGCCGAAACAAAAAGATAGCAAGGGGTTTGAATTTTCGAAAAATCGATATTCGAATAAAAAAAATTGGTAAGAATATTCAAACCACATCGGAGGTCGATAAACGGAAATTAATTTCGTAACTTCGACGATTGTGAGAAAAACGGGCAGGACGTGACGTCCACGACTCCCTTGGGAAGCAAATTTACAGTTTTTTTTTTAGTAAAGCGATTAATTATCTGTCAAAGCAAAAAAAAACGGAATTTCATTTCTTTGAAAATCCTGTATATCCCCCCCCCCCCCTCTTCATCCGACAAACTCGAATCTACCGGCTTGACAGGGGCTCAAGAAATTTTCATAAAAAAAAGTCGTAAAATGTGTTTTTTTTTTCAGCCAGTAGGTCACGAGTTGCCTGGGGGCATGACAAACAATTTTCCATTTTATATATGAAATGTTAATACGGCTACGAGGGTTCAAAAATGCGGAAAATGATGAAAAATAGGAAGAGAGAGAAAGAGAGAGAGAGAGACAGAGAAAGAGAGAGATGATTTCAATAGTGAGAAGGTGAATTTCAAAAAGGAATTCCTGACTCTCGATGTTCGCGAAGATGCTTCGATTTTTGCTCGCAGTTAGAAGAAACGTGTATATATATACTTTGCGGGGGCCATTAGCGGAGGCTTTGAAGGGATGAGTGAAACAGCGAGGAACTTTAACGTGCGGCTGCAAAAGCACGCTAGGGTCCCGAAGAAAAATCGAAGGAAAGTTAAGTGGCCTGCCTGCGCCGAGGATGGAGCGACGAGCAAGTGTGAGGGCTCTGTTTCACGAATTGCAAAGTATAATACACATAATATGGATATACAACCCCTCGAATGATTCTCGCTGTATGCTACACGGGGTATTTCACACGGGGCGTAATGATTTTTCGCAGTTACATTTTTTTTTTAGGAATTGTCAAATTACCCTCGGAACTCGAAGTCCCAGCATTCTTGAAAATTTCATTCATCCTGCGTTGTCAATTGCTTTCATTTTCTCTTCAAGGTAGACGTTTCTATGAAAATTCTGTAAGCGATGAAAACTCTCTGGACGCAGAACTATTTTTAGTGTCTTTAAGCTATCACGCGCCTCACCGGTACTGAATAATGATCGTGTCAGGTTTTTCTCCGATCCTTAGAGATAGAGAACAAGCAACGAAAACATAAAATTACTACCGATTTATAATTTTCATAAATGTGTCCCTTTAAGCCACGTTCGACCAATCGAAAGGCTCTTATTTGCTCGTTTTCACATTGCTAAAATTCACTATCCTTGCGGTGGAATAGCCCATATTTACAAGAACCTGCAAGTGTATATATATTTATGAGAATATATACACTTGCACTCCAGTTTTCTATCCCCGCCACTGGCACTCTCATCCCTCTTTCGTTCTCTCTCACTCTCCATTTTATTTCGCGCACCATTGCAGCGTCAGTTGGCGACACTGACAGTAGCACTGATCCGGTTTCGTGTTGTTGTTTGTTTACTTCACTCGAGTCTCCCTTCTTCGTTCCTCGTCAACCCCCCTGTGTGTTGTCCACCCTCTACTCGGTACTTGCAAGGTTATATACGTTCGATAGAGTTGCTGCACCAGAGAGAAGATAAAGTATCCCTCTATCTATCTATCTCTCTCTCTCTCTCTCTCTCTCTCTCTCTCTCTCTCTCTCTCTCTCTCTCTCTCTCTCTCTCTCTCTCTCTCTCTCTCTCTTTCTCTCGTTTCGATCTGCACAGAGTCGAAACACTCGTAGGATGAGTTTCTCTGCTGTACAAATGTCCCTCACACCACAAGCTGCCCTGGACGACTATTCCCAAAAAAAAAAGAAAGAAGCTTTCTATCCCTGTTTCTATCTTCGTTTTTTCACCTCTCTCTCTCTCTCTCTCCCTCTCTCTCTCTCTCTCTCTCTCTCTCTCTCTCTCTCTCTCTCTCTCTCTCTTTCTCTCGTGTACTTTGCAATGAGAGGAATGCCTCAAGTAATTAGGTAAGCCTTTTTTTACGTTTTAAGGAGAAAACGAAGAGGAGTCTTCGTCTGGTGGCTGTATAAGCGTAAAGCAGTAGGTGTGTATATATTGGTTACATGGCCTGGCGGACCACGGTAATTAGGAGAAATCTTTTTTTTTCAACTTTCGTCCCCGTCACTACCCTTTCACCATCTTGGTCTCTCTCTCTCTCTCTCTCTCTCTCTCTCTCTCTCTCTCTCTCTCTCTCTTTTCTCTTTTAGCGAAGAGTTAATTAAAATTCTACAAGTCTTTTTGCACCGACGGATATGCCTTGGAGAGAGAGAGAGAGAGAGAGAGAGAGAGAGAGAGAGAGGAAGAGAGAGAGAGAGAGAGAGAGATCTCTTCACCCATGTCTGCTTCGTTTTCGTTTTTTCTACTTGAACTTTTTTTTTCCACCGGTGAATCGTTACGAAAGTATTTCGAAGGCTACGAGGGAGGACACGCTTTGAGAAAAATAACATGTATCTCCGTATTCATGTCTGAATGAAT
Organism: Rhorus exstirpatorius; assembly: GCA_963564615.1. Lineage (NCBI taxonomy): Eukaryota > Metazoa > Arthropoda > Insecta > Hymenoptera > Ichneumonidae > Rhorus > Rhorus exstirpatorius. The sequence continues at coordinate 16,714,345 of OY751313.1, read as the reverse complement.
ATATATACATGAGAATATATACATGGTATAGTTTCGTCGTGAAACGAGGGGTTGCCAAGAGCAGCATTACCTAATTCAATTTTATTGATCCGTTCGAGTCCAATTTGGACTCGAGAAATTTAAAAAAAAAGTATATTTTGGATATTCGATAGAAGCCATGAAGGGACATTAATGTTTCTGTGATGTTCGAAGAATGGTATTGTTCATTGGATTTTAATTAAAAAATTCAAATGTGTCGTATAATTAATCTTCTTCCAGCTCCTGCACAATTTACATATTATATAAGGCCTTTTCATTTGAAATAACACTCTGATCTATCAATATAGTGAAGCAAAATCCCATTGCTTTCGTACTCTATATCTGTTCACGTAGTTCCTGAATAATCAGTCATGAATTTTGTTTAATGGCAAAAAAAAAAATCATTGAGCTTGATTCCTCGACGAAACACTTGTGTGTTCAAAAAAGATTTTTGTATTCTTAAAACGTGAGAAAGTGACGAGTATTCGATTTGTCACCGTGAAGCTATACATTGAATGCAAGTTTTTTCTCTGGAAAATCGAAGTTCGATTACCATTGAGCTTTGCAAAATGGGTATCGTAGTCAAATGATTATTGTACCGGCGAAAAAAAAGGATATTTTTTCGAAAAATTCAGAATCCTTCGAAATTTGAGGGGCTGCACAAGTTTATGATGGAAATTACGTTGAACAAGGCGAGTCGTCCTGACTTACTTTGTCCCCGGAATTGCAGAGCTGTATGGCTGAAGCTGTTCACGAGTTATAGACATTGTAATTTTCCTGAGCTGACAAACACCTCCCTTGCATGACTCGGAAATCGTTTTCTAAATGTGATTTCAAGAAGTAAAAAAAAATCTAAAAGAAACTAGTAGTAATTTCCAAAATTAGGAGTAATTTATAAAAGAAAAAAAAATCCATTATCGCGAAGTTTCCGCTATTCGCAGGAGCAAAAAAAATACTATAAAATTCATATGGAGAAAGATGATGGTATTGGTATTATAACAATTATTCGATGAAGAGTGGCGGACCATGGCGAGAGCATGAAAAGCCACTTCGTGTTTCTGCACGAGGGAATCAGCACCCTGGCGAAAACGAAGGGTTGACGTGCCCCGCAAGTGTAAAGAGTACGAGAAAAGGGATGAAAGAGAGTTGAAAAAAAAAGGAAAAAAAAAAACTCTCGGGTCTCCGCGAGAAACGGTGGCGGAGAGAACAAAAAAAACATAAAGTGGTAAAAGAGGAAGAAAAAAAAACATAGTTTTTCATGTTGGTTTTACGAGAGGACACGGTAGTGAGTGCTGGGAAGAGTATCGCTCGGGACAGCGGGTCCGCGACATACCACCAGGAGGCCCTCTGGGCTTGATTAATTGCGATATCGTGTTGAAACGCGTACTTGCTCTTGCCATTAGCACTTTTTATTCTCTCTCTCTCTCTCTCTCGCTCTCGCTCTCTCTTTACCTTTTACTCGCTGGCGAAATGGAAATATGCAGATGAATTCAGAAGAAAAATTCTACGCTCTCTGACCAGAGGAAAATTTCTTTCAGCCTTCCCAAATGAGGAATGCCGAGTGAAATATTAATAAAATAGTAATTATGGATCAAGCGCGCTTTAAACCTAAGCATGTAGACTTTCTGGGCGGACCCATACGTCAGGTAGGCTAAAGCCCTTGAGACCTCGCGTAAAATGGTTTATAACTCCATCCATCTTTTCGTTAGACTGTGAAGTAAAGGGTGGTTTGCATGAAACTCCGATCGAGTGCACATTCAATCTGGCAAAAGGTGCATTTAAGGTAAGGTGATTAGTCAAATAGATGAGGAAAAATCGAAATTGAAAAAAAAAAAAAAAAACATTAATTGACGTGCTAAAAGACACGTCCATGGTTATTATAAATTCTGACAACTACTTTTACGTATTATCAGCTTTTATAACTTTCTCCAATAATTGTATTGCTAAAACAGCCGATCGCATGACTGGTCCGCCACAAGGACTAATTTGACTGTTAGAAACTCGAAAATTCGTGGAAATCTTTTGAAAACTGAAAACTTGGCATGAAAAGTCACGAGCTTAGGCCTGAAAGTGGCGCCAGTGTAGAATATTTGCGAACTATCTGCGCAGAAAAATTATTCCACGATAGCACGTAAATTTTTCGACCAATGCGATTTCTCTAATTTTCTACCTACAATAACAAAAAAAATGCTCGGCTTTTTATCCGTCTACAGCCTGGTCACCGGATTTTTCCGAATTAAGCTATATGCAATGATTATTAAATTCATTTCTGTTTTAGGACTCGCGGGTTTTAGCCAAAAATTTACATTTCTGTATTGATATTTTAGCAGAAAAGTAACTTAATAGAATAGAAGATAATTTAATAGAAAAGTACTCAAACAGCCCACGAAATATTTTTTTATTTCATAATTTTGTCGACAGTCTGCAGTCTGGGGTTTTTTGAGTCGCTGAATCCAAATTTGATGTTAAATTTTCGAAATTCAAAATGGCATATTTAATGTGACGGATATTTTCAAGCACACCGTATCAATTTATCCTTAATTTTTTCAGTTCAGTAGAGGTCCGCTATTCTGTGACTTCCATTTTTAATTTTCCAATTTTTACTCATCACTTCTCGGTCGAAAATTTTAATAATTTTTAGGGAATTGATAAATTAATGAAAAAAAATGTTTGGTTCTGTAATTTTTCTGACAATATTACAAGTCTTCGAGTTCAAGAAAAAATGTTTACATAATTTTTAAAATGATTTTTTATAGGGAGCCTCATGGGCGCCATTTTGAAAATTTTGATCCGCTGGCGTGCACGATAACTTGGAAACTATTCAACCGATCAGTCTGAAATTTTAATTTGTTCTTCTACACAACAATAGGCCCTGTATAGATTAAAATAAAAAAGATTGGTTAATTTTTTCCTTAATTTTCAACGTTTTTTTTACGAAAAAAAGCTATTTTTGAGACCACTAACTTTGGAGGTCCACTATATTGTGAATTTTTGCTCAAACAAAATAATCGTAATCTGAACTGGGACCACATGCATACTTTCTCTAAGGATATTTTTTTTTCAGACGTTCAAGTGAGCCGCAATCGTGCACGCCAGCGGATAAATTTTTCAAAATAGCTTCCATGAGACTGCGAAAAACCCGTATAAAAAATCATTTTTTAAATTATGTAAAAAGCTTTTTCTTATATTCGGAGACGTAATTTATGTGTCAGAAAATTTACAGACTCGAAAAATGTTTTTTTTTCATACGAATTTATCAGTTCCATAAAAATTATTAATATTTTCGACCAAGATAGTGTAATGTCCCCTTAAACTTTGGATTCAGCAACCCCAAAAATAACAGAGGACGGCTGGATTTTCAATTTTGAGGAAAATGAAAAAAAAAAAAAAAAGCAAAAAAGGTCAATACCAGCGAAAGGCTTAGGCTCTAGATAGAGGTTTCCGCAATTATTTTTCTTGTTCAAATTACAAATCATTTAGTTTCATATTTTAGGTATGTTATTTGTTCAACAATTAATATTCACTCGGTTTTACGGTGAGGATGGTTGAAACAGAGCTTTCGCATGCAGATTGTCGAGATTTTGGGAAATTCACGCGCAGAGATTGTTCATACGGGTCAGGTATATAAAGGAAAATTAATTATCTCACTCACGAATCGGATCAATGAAATAAATTCTTTAAATAACGTTTCATGTTTTTTTTTATTCATAAGTTTCAGTAAAATTCTGGAAAATGAGATCAATAAGAATTCGCAAAAAAGTAGATTTTCTTTTTCGTTTTTTTTAAGCGTGAATGCAACAGTCGTATACTGTGTGGGAGGTAAACCAAAGTCCTTGCGGCCACATTACACTCCTTAAATGGGCCAGCCCGTAAGTTTCGATGCAATGTGCCTCGCACGACTCTCAGGCAGTTAAAGTGAATTACCGCGTTCACGGTGAAACCCGTAAATATCAACAACAAAGACGAGAGAGAGAGAGAGAGAGAGAGAGAGAGAGAGAGAGAGAGAGAGAGAGAGAGAGAGAGAGAGAGAGAGTGGAGAAGTTTCGTTGGAATCGTTATGGACCCTATCCCCTTGTAGGGTGAATGATTTTCACGTAACGTGAGACTCGGAATCGATCGATGCCTTCGCAAGGGGCATCACGTCAAAGTACAATCAACTTGATTATGAACTCGAAAACATTGATTTTTGATCATTTTGTATTTCATGGCATTCCTTGTATTTTGTCATCGGAGAATTTTGTAAATTAAAAATATTTTTTTGTACTAAAATAATCCGTTGATCGAAAACTTTAATGAAAAATTGAACTTATTCGAATAACGGAAAACTGCAAGAATTTACAAATAAATTCATTTGTGAAATTGCAAGCTCTCCATCGATTGCAAGAAGAAAAGCTCCATCATTTATGCAAGAAGAAAAAATCGTGCAAATTCAAACTTGCTCGTTCCTTTATCGTCATTTTTCCTATAAAGGAAATTTTGCTGAAGCAAAAAACAATATCTCCATCACTGGCCTAGTTCAAATTCTGTAGTTCAAAATGTATTCAAAATTATGTTTTCCATGCTAAGTAAATGAATTTCGTCCGACGTGTGTATAATAGAAGACGACGAAATCATGAATGAAAACGAAAATAGAAATAAAAATTATCCAGAAGAACAGGATAGTGATAAAGAGAGGAGGTGGTCCTGCGTGATATATGAAAAATCGATTATCCTACCTAGATAACAAATCAAAAAAGCCTCCATCCTCACGTCATATGTATAAGCGATCACTCAAACAGACAGCCAGGAGAGACTTTTTTTCTTTCCTCCTTCTCCGTTTTCTCAACTTTGTGATTAATTGCGATGGTGATCCAACTCGCACGACAATTTACTATTAATCTACACAATGCAGGGATGTGCTTGTCACAAGTTTTTTTTTTTTTTTTTTTTTTCATCCCCATGTACCAAACTCCCGAAATTTCGACGAGAAGAGCGATTGAACAGGGATAATGTGAAAAAGATCTGAAAGAAATTTTACCGCCGCTATCTCGTTCAACATTTTTTTCGCATCATTCACGAGCCCTCGAGCTATTTTTCCAAGCTACGATCCGTTAAACCCGAAAGACATGACTTTGCAATCGTAATAAAAATAAAAAATAAGTCAATACTTTTTTTTAGCTCCCCCTTTATCAATGCGACGTTTGTACAGGACGAAGAAAAAAAAAAGTAAATAAATATAAAATATCCGCGAGACGGTGGCGCGAGGAAAGCTCGTGTCAGCAGATTCTCAGATGGCGAACAATGACGAGCTTTCAGGGTGCAATAAAGAATACGATCGCTGACGAAGATGAGGAGAGGCGTGAGAAGGACACGGGGGAAAAGACAAGATAAATAAATAAAATCGCTCTCCTCGAAAAAAAAATAAAAATAAAATATATAAAATGTTATAGAAAGGACGTTTTGTCACACTGCAAATCCAAGTGTGTAGTTTTTACACACTTGTGTGTGTAATTTCTTGTAGTCACTTTTTACTCACTTTCACGTGTGTAATTCTACAAAATAACACACGTAAAGTGTGTAATTCTACAAAATAACACACTTAAAGTGTGTAAAAAGTGACTACAAGAAATTACACACATAAGTGTGTAAAAACTACACACTTGGATTTGCAGTGCAATTATCCATGATATCGATCTATGATCGATGATTAAAATCTGTGTATACGGATTATTTTACTTGATATTTAACGATTTTTATCGAAAAAAAAAATTTTGCTCGATTTGCAAACGTTGCCTTGGAAAAAAAGCGTGCAATTTAGAAATTTGCATCCCTCTATAAGCAAGTGGATTTTCCAAATTTGGCTTTGTATTTTTGTGTAAAAAAAATATATATATATATTTGGCTCATTAGCCAAAAATTTGCGGAAATTAGAGCTATGAGAGATTTTTTTTAATTCAAAATTTAAAAAAATTTGAGCCTCTTGAACATTTTGTCAATTTCAGTATCAAGTATCTTTGTCTCATAACCTATCCATTAAAAAAACGTTTGGCTTATTAGCCAAAAATTTTCGGACGTCAGAGCTATTAGAGATTTTTTTTTAATTCAATATTTTTTAAAAGTTGAACCCCTTGAGCGATTCTTGCCAAATTCAATAGCAACTATGCTTGTGACCAAGTCTATTTGTGTGAAAAAATTAGCTCAACAGCTGGAAAATTACGAAAGTTGGAGTGCCCATAGACATATTTAGAAAAATTCGAAATCCCGTGAAATCGAAAATTCCAGAGAAATTTAAATAAAAATTGCAGTAAGCATGATCTATCTGCGTGCCAAGTTTCAGCTTGATTACTCAAGTAGTTCTCCGGATAGACGGATTTGAATTTTTCTCCTGTTATGAGGAAGCATAAAAGGGGAAAACTCAAAATAATCGTAATGTCCTTTTTGTCATTTTTGAGAAGACCGTTGATCGAGGTGCCTGTCAAAAATGTTCTCGGCCCCAAAAAAACATTTGATTTTATGTGGAATATTTCATGATGTAAATATACGAAAAGTAAGAAAAATAATTTTGTAAAATTATAAAATTCGTTATTATGAAATACAATTTTTTTTATTTTGAATTTCACAAAATCTTTTGATAGATTTTTGAGAATGAAAATTTACAAATTTCATTGTTCAAGACAAATTGACAAATTGAATTGACACATCTTTGGTACGATAAATTTATCATCGAAATAGAAAAGAATTTTACAAATCTCCTTTGGCTTATACAAAACGTATTTTTATAGTATATATATATATTTGTATATATATATATATATATATCCGAAAGGCTCTCGATAACAATAAACTTCGAGACACTAAAGGGTTGCTCCGGGGAATTTTTTTTCTCCCCCTCTCTCCAAATTCTCCGATATTCGTGCTCCCTTTCCTCTTTCGATCTACCAGCTGCCTCACGTCACGTTGAAAGGGGCTTTCGCGTGTACGGAGCTCTTTCCAAATATTTCGCATTTCTCCCTCGGGCACCGACATCCTCGAGGGTGAAAGCTCCCCCGAGAGCTTCGTGTACGTATACACGAGACTATCCACGCGAAATCGAAAAAAAATCCGAAATCTTTAGTATTTCGATTTCTTTGCGAAATTTCTCTTTAAAAATATTTTTCGAATAGTCCTAGAGATCAGTTTATATATGTTGGCATGAAAAAATAATAAATTAATAAAACGAAAAAAATTTTTTTAAAAGTTATTTTTTCGGAAAATTCGATAATGGATTTTCTTTTTTATTGTTTAATTAAGCTTGAAAGACTTTCATGAAATAAAAATTCCATCGTTAGCATTGGTAAAGAAAAAACAACGGTGAATCGAAAAACAAAAAAAAAACAAAATATGAAGAACGTCCAGGGATTTCGAAAAACGTGTAATTTCGAAAAAAAAATGAACTCGCACACTTCGCTGGATAGAATGCAAATTTTTGATTTTTAATTTACTCTTGATCTTTAATTCCATAAAGGGTTATACGTAGTCAGGATTTTTCAAAAAACGATTTTTTTTTATTTCATATTCGTAATGTACATATATTCAAGTATATTCACAGAAAATTTCATGTCGATCCCACAAAAATTCTCAAAGTTACGCGCACATTTGCAATTTGCGATTTTACTATGCGTAAAAGTGCTTTTGAAACTTTGCACGCGTTTTTCTCAAAACTATGAAGCAAGATTTCTCGAAAACGACTGGACCGATCAGGCTCAAATTTATACACAAGCTTTATAAATATATTTTTCAGTCCTGAATCGAAGTTTTTTTTTCTCGACGATAAATATTTTTCATTTTATAAACAAATGAAGGCAAAAATTTTATAAACAAATGAAGGCAAAAATTTTTATGGGTAATCGTTTTTTTTTTTTTTGGAGAAGCCGCCGCTTCGTTAAAAATCGATATTTTGCTTATTCTTTCGATTAAAGACCAGATAATAACTTATATTAATTAATTCTTTTTTATTTTTTTTCATTTCAGATGATCCTGTCTAGAGATATAATCTTGGTCACCGCAAAACGCCTTTTTTATAGGTGCTCCCGGAGATCGGCTATAGCGGCTTTAAAAATCATTATTTTTACGAATAAAAGTATCAGAATCAAGTTCAATGTCACCCAAATATGTATATAAATTTTTATATTAATAAATTGTCTCTTTATGAAAAATTCTTGAAAAAATCGCTTTTTTCGGCCTCCTGACTGCGTACAACCCCCCTTAACCATGGAAAAAATGTATGAAAACTCTGGAAATGTTCCATATATATGTATTGAAGAGCGATATTCACATTACATACGCGTGACACAACCGTAAAAATCCTCATTCGCAGACTTTCATTTTCTCCCATGCCTCGTATTCGACGGTTATTTCATCTCTCGATAAAGGACGACGACACACACACACGCGCACGCAGAGAGGCCACGGGAGTGAACAGGCGAGTGTATGGAAAAAATATTCGATAGATTTATCCATGGAATAACGAATGTGACGGGAAAACATATACTATTCATTCAGTTTGCATATAAACGAGCTTTTTTATTTTTTTATTTCTTTTTTTTTTTGGTCCCTCTCTTCAATATCGTTATTTGCTTTATTTTTATTTTTATTTTTTTGCTACCTCGGGAATGAAATTTATCGCGACGCGCCTGTCGACAAATGCGAATAAAGCGTTTTTGAGACTTTGTGCACATCTCATCCGTGATCAAATTTACTGAAGCAGTAAAAACGTCACAAAATAAATAAATAAATAAAAACACTGGAGAGCTCTCATGAAATTGTCTTAGTTTTTCATTTTTCATTTTTTTTTTTTACTATTGCTTTCCCTTAGAAAAAAGCTCATTTTTGCTGTATCGTGAAATTTCATTGTTCACAGAGTCAAGACAAAATTTTTCTCGAGTTCTATATATACAATAATTAAATGAAAAAAAAAATTGCCAAGAATTCGTACTATTTGTGATCGGGGAGAGGGGTGGAAAAATAAAAAAATTCACGATACCTCTCGGGGAGAAAGAAAAGAAAAAAAGGGTGACGAGAGAAAAGAGGGGTCAAACCTTTTTTTTCGAGGTTCCGATGTGGTTAATGGGAAGAGCGAATGGCCAAAGGGCGGTGGCCGGAAATCTGTCGTCAAACTGTTATCCCGCATCTAAACCTTAATACAGTCCGTTAAAAAGAGGAAAATATGACGCGGGGGTATTCGCTACGAGGGATGTAATGGCGATGTAAAAGAAGACCACGAGATGAGGGTGAGATTGGAGAGAGCAGAGGGGCGAGAGAAAAAGAGATGAAATCAACCATGGATCTTTATGGATCACTGCGGCGATATGAGATTGAAAAAAAAAATCGATCTCTGACCGAAAATATCCCTTTTTTAAACCCTCTCTTTAACCCCCAGGATAGTCTCGTATCAATTTCGCAACGATTGTTGCGAAATTTTTTTTATCTTTCAGCCGATTTTTTTTTTCCTTTCGCTAATTTTTCAAATATTATTGTGAAAAATTTGATTTCGTATATTTTTGTATTTATAGATGAATCTGTTGCTGTACTTTAATTGCTTTGGTTGTCGGTTGTGTCTCTTAACCGGAGTCTTTGGAACTCTGAACATTCCATTTATGTCGAATAGTTCGCATCATTCTTTTTGTTATCAAATATTTTCTCGAAAAATCTTCCAACAAAAACAAACTTAGCTCAGGGTGGATATGCCCTTTTCTTTATATTTTTAATTGTATTATAAAAACATCAATATATTGATATTTCCTCCATTGAATTATCGTTCGAAAAGTGTGTTTTTGCGTCTCGAATTTTTAAGAAAACGTTTGAGACGTAAAAACCGGGGCACAAATTTTCCAAAACTTAATTTTCGTGGTTTACGCAGAATTACACACAGCTGCAAGTTAATCGGAATTTTTTTTCACACTGATTTTTAGGCACAGCAAGTCGAGACAAAAACTTTTTACGCGATCAGCCTTAATGACATACACTTTGGCAATAAATGGCAAATAGCATTTGTCGATTGGCGAAATTCCGGAAAATAAAAAAAAAACATATTTATAAAGTTCTTCGAGAGAAAAAATCGGGGAAAAAAATCCTGAATGCACGTTTGATCCTGTAGGGAATCGAATTGACAAAAAAAATCAAGGAAGAAATCGAAATTTTGGAAAAAAAACAGTATGGAATAGCGAATTCGTATGTGAACACACAGTGTGAATGAAAGTGCCTGGGGTGGCTGGGCTGACGACGCAGAGTCTGTTCCTCCACGTTAGAGAGCTTTCCATTTCTCTCTCTCTCTCTCTCTTAGCCTCCCTCTTTCTTGGATATACACGTGAATGTCCTACTGCTTGCATCTCACTAATATTAATATCCTCGGCGTACAACGATGGAAAATCCATCGAGTGCGGTGAACATAAACATCGATGAAAATCATTTCAATAGTAAAAGAAGCCACCCCTCCCCCGCCCCCAAAAAAGGTATTTGAAAAACCAAAAAAAATCTTGCAGATCTCAACACAAAATGACCTTATAACTCCTTCGAGCTTGCACACGAAAAAAAGCATGCAATTAAAAAAATTTACACATTTTTTCCTCATTATTTTGTCTCACACATGAAGGTCCCTCCATGGAGTAATTGGGATTTTTTTTTCAATTTTGATTTCCTGATAGAGGAAGCTTTGCGAGCGAGATAAGATAACGAGAATGCATCCTGCAACTTTATAATTTCTATGATTTTTATTTAATTTTCATAAGTTTGGAAAAATATGGTTTTTTTTTTAAATAAAATCTCAACCCCTGTAATGAATCTTTACCCGGACGTGGCTCTCGCTTAGCCTATTTGTGTATAAACTTATGACTCGATAGTCTTAAATTTCCCAAAAAGTTATCCGAAATCTGCACAAACTGTACTATCAATAAACAGGGCACATTGATTTTTTTCGAAAAATCGAATATTCCATAACTTTGTATAAAACATCGGTTGATTTTCTCCAAATTCAGTAGCAAAAATTATTCAGTGATAGTACATTTATGAATAAAGTCTCAGCCACAGAGGTGGCTCGGAAGTTGCCACGAGTTGCGTGCTATAAAATCCGAACGTCTTGTTAAATCTTCATGAAAATTATATTCAGACAAAGAGGAGGGAGTAAAGCTCGTGTGCAAAACTTCAATCCTATCGGTCAAGCCATTCGGAATTCAATTATGTTAAATTTTTTGAACCTCACACAAACACGCGCACATCCGGAATTTTTTCCAAATATGTTTCACAAAACAAAAAGGAAAAGTAAAAGCACGAAAAATGTATTTCATTAAAGATCGAAAGCTCAAAATTGTTAATAACTATAATTATGTTTTTTTTTTTTTTTTTTAATCATTGCCAGTAGAACAAAGTAAAGATGAATAAGAATTTGAGCGGATCGCGGATTTATTTTATTTATTTTTGTTTGTTTTTTTTTCAAAATTTCGCACAAAAATTTGATAAATATATAATTAATTTAGCAAACGAATTTACCTGAGTTGGATGAAGCTAGTCGTTCGACAACGCGGACATCCGTGTTTATCGTCGGTGCTTCGAAGGAATAATAATTTTTTTCTTGTTTTCGTTTTTTGTTTCGTTTTGTTTTTGCGAACTTTTTTTCGACACAATGTCAGCGAAGTATCGAAAAAAACCAACCGTGAATGTTCATTTAAGTTTTTTGTCGTATTAAAAAAAAAATAAAATCTTCGTCGAGTACGGCACGACTTCGCGATCAGAGATATAATATTCGTGATGTTGTTCTGCAAGTCGGGCTTGCAGAATGATACTGTTTCGTGACAAATATGCGCGCGTCAACGCGATGAGCCCGTCACGTGACGCTGGGACAGCCCGAGTGGTGAACTGCTACTACCAAGTCCGTCGAACCGCGAGACACGCCGCGCGAATAACCAGGGGGTTGAAGAGGGCGAGATAGAGAGAAAGAGAGAGAGAGACAGAGAGAGAGAGAGAGAGAGAAAGAGAGAGAGAGAGAGAGAGAGAGAGAGAGAGAGAGAGAGAAAGAGAGAGAGAGACAGAGAAGGCTTTCAGTTTGCTCGAGCTTAACGTCGCGCCGCGTTGCCTGCGAGAAATCGTCAAGGAGGGGTTGATAGAGAGAGAGAGAGAGAGAGAGAGAGAGAGAGAGAGAGAGAGAGTATATAGGGGATGATTCGAGGAGTTGCGCTGGCGCGATAACGCGAACGACGGTAAAAGAAAGCCAAAGCGCGCGAAAATATCAAGACACGGATGTGAACGCGCGCGTTGTTTCGAAACTTGGAACAAAAAAATGTAAATCCTCGTTTTCCGAAAGAAAAAAAAAGGCTTTTTCGAGAAGCCCAAAGGATCGGAGTGTCTGAGAAAAGTACCGCAAGCCTTATCATTCAACTAACCAACCCTACTCAACCCAACCCATTCAACTAAAACTACTTTTTGCCCCTCGATCGGTACAACGATCGATGATTTTTTATAGCTCATTCTTCGTTTCACTTGTACTTGATTCTATTGGGCATACTATTGAGATAAGCGCTGATATCCCTATATGAATTTACTCGCGAGTGTCGCAAAGTCCAACACGAAGATTCGACGAAAAATCACAATTGCTCGGAGTAATTGCAATGAACTGATATAAAGAACAAATCAAAATTACTTTGAGTGATCGTAATCGACAATTACTTTGGATGATTACGAACAAACGAAAAACTTCAAAAAAATTACAATTTCTTCGAGTAATTGTAGTAAAAATTGATAATTATTACATTTTGTTTTAAATATTATTAACATTTTCATCGTATACCCCATGAAGTTTTTACGTTCCTTTTCCTTTGTTCACATTTTCATTCCATTTCTCGAGACCCACTCCTGAAGTATTGTCCACGGCCACTCTGTCAGAATGCACTCTATACTGTATCACATTTGCACGGGGGCACGGGGAAACCGCGGAAAACCTCGCCTATATAAAGGCTTCTACACACTTTACCGAGTTTCCGTTGTATTTATCACGAGAAACTCCGGCAAACCGACTAGCGCTCAGTATAGTGGACGCGCACGGCTAAACGGTAACTCATCCCAACTGGCCAAAGCCAATACTGGGAGTTCACCTCAGCTTCGCGTGCACTGCTGTCGGTGAAAATGATAATTAATTATACGATTAATATTCACTACCCTACTCTGTTCGTATATTACGTTTGTGATTGAAATTTCTCTTCCTATCAAATTGTATTTTATCGATTCTCAAAGTTTTCAGATTTTCGTTTCGTTTTTTAATTGAATATCAATATTTCAATACTTTGGCAGTGCAAGCCTTCATTCGAGTACTGTCTTAATCGCGAATAAAATTTTCAAATCTTAGGGGAGAACAGGCTATCATTTGGTGATACCGGTTAACCCAATTGTATCCAATGTAACGAACGTATCGAGCAAAAAACGACACTATTGGCTTCCTACAATAAATACAAATTAAAATCAACAATTTCGTCATTACCGATAGATATGAAAATGGATAGCATAGATATGTAGTATTTGACCTTTTTCGTTGCATAAAATATAGATTACTATTCAAGGAATTACATGCACATAAAATGAAGTAACTTATACTTGACCGATATTTTTCGTAACTTCGATTGTTTAACTTTTTATAAGGTACACAAAAATTTTGGTTGTTGTTGTAATTTTATGTATAATCGATAATTATAAAATCGTGGTACTTTTGGGTAATACCGACCACCCTGCTAATACCGGTCAGGTTTCGTCAGTGCACCCAGGTATAAATGACATATCAGGCAAGACTTTGATGCTTGTAGTATTTCGATTTCCGTCGAGGGATCTAAATATTGAAGTGTTTCGCATTTTTAGAGAAAAAAATTAAACAAAATCCAAGTCACAACGAGTATATGATGCACACTGGAAAATAGATATGGGCTCGAATTATAGGGTAGTAAGACAAATTGGAGGTTAAGCAGATCAGAATGTTGTGATTTCTTATTGCATATTTATGAATATGTATATATAGGTATAAAATATATTTAAAATTTATATAAACAATGTCTACATTCTATACATATGTATAAATATAAATATTGCAGATGAGTGAGGAGAATCCTTATTAAAATATAAATAGATTCAAGAGCTGAGCAGTATACTTCAAGTACCCGGTACTTGTGATTGACTGGAAGTACAGTACTTGAAGTACAAAGTACTTTAAAAGTATTTCAAGTATTGTACTTAAACTCCCAAGCACTCGAGCTGTACTTTAAGTATAGATACATAAATTTTCAAGTACTTTCCCGTACTTCAAGTACTTTTTCAAGTACCAAGTATGAAGTACTTTTCAATACCTCTTGCTATAATGGTTGCATGTACAGCGCCTTTGAATATATAATTGAGGAACGTTCTACGCCATCTTTGGTTAAGATTGTAAGGAATGACCGTTCAAAGGCTCAAGCTACGGTATAGTTACGGTATCATTGTCAATGCATAGCTCCGTTTTTAACAATCCGCGTAGTATATTCTTTATTTTTTCTTTTTCAAACCTGAAGCTAAATAAATCTCAATTACAATCGTGAATGATATTTTTTAAATTATTTCTAATTCTTCGTTTAAATATTTCGGTTCCAATTAGCCTAACCTGAGTGAATTGTACAATGTGAAAATATTTTTTATGCAAAAAGTACTCGAATCAAAATCAAATGAGTTCAAAGAGTACGTGAGAAATCAAATATAAGTACTACAACTTAGGGGATGTATACCTGAAAACTTAAAAAGTATTTGATACTTGATACTTAACGTATTTCAAGTACTTTATACCTCAAGTAACTTCAAGTATTTAGGAATCAAGTACTCAGTACTTGAAGTACTTGGTACTTGAAATCTACGAGTACTTCAAGTACTTACCGTACTTTTTATTTGAAGTACTTTCAGGTACTTTTCCCAGCTCTGGTAGATTCACTGTAGAATTATCCGAATGAGAAAAAGGAAAATAACAAATTTGAATATCTATCATTAGATTAACATAGAATTCTTTTTTTTTTAATTGAAATAATCTAATAAATATCGTGCAATGTATTGAATGACAATTTATTTTTGTCCTTTACCCTGTCTGAATGTATCGAGGTGAATGTGAGCACCTCCAGGAGGAATAATAAACTGTGAGAGTTGACCGGTGTTATCCAATACGGACTGGTACTACCCAATCCCCGACTCGTTTTACCCACAACTGTGTTCAATACCGGACAATTCAACTTTTTCTTTAACATTAAAATGCAATAAGTCATTGATGATATCATTCTGGTTAACTCAAGTATCATGCACCTCAATGTTTAAAATTTGTGTCCATCCAAGATTTCAATAATCGATTCTTGCATTTATTTTTTTAGATATTCCAAGTTACCCTTAGGTAGCCGGTACATGCCTGTCTTCTCCTAATTAAGACTGTCTTAATTTGATGGATCTTTCGTTGCTTTCGATACGAACGAGGGGCGGATCCGCGTCATTCAGTTATCTCTCTATGAAGCGATGAGCTTTCGAGCTTTTTCGAACACGATATCGAGAAAGAGAGAAAAAGAGAGAGAAGAACTGAATGCTCTATTCCTTTCGCATCGATTTACTGACGGCGAGGCGCACGCGTCGCAATTCCCTCTAAGCTCACGTCTCTCTCTCTCTCTCTCTCTCTCTCTCTCTCTCTCTCTCTCTCTCTCTCTCTCTCTCTCTCTCTCTCTCTATCATTGCTTCACACCGCGAAATTCTCGACTCTGTCCATCGTATGTGTGCACGTGCATGTGTATGTGTGTGTGATTGCCAGACGCGATTGTGGTAGCACAGTTATCCCACAAAATGTACACACACACACAAACACACACACATATATATATATATATATATATATATATATATATATATATATATATATATAAGGTACGTTGCTAAGGTAAGTTGCTCATCGAACTTCAACTTTTCCTGTGTATGAGGTCACTGTGAAGGATTCGGAGGGAAATGGACCAAGACTCTACGGAAGGGATGAAGCCACATCGTTTCCGGATTGCAAAGAGCAAAGACAGATAGAGATATTTGATTCTCTGGACTCCCTTTTATGAGCACCCTTACATTATTTATATGTATATATATATATATTATGGGTTCGTATGACTCAGGCACTACGGGCCCTCGCAGTTGAGTTGGGTTGGGTTGAGTTGCCAGCGCAAGCGGCAGTGGCTCGGGCGCCACGGGCAATCGTAAACAAATCAAATGCATTATCATTTTTCCACACCGCTATGAAGCACATATTATGACGCGTTTTTTTTTACTTATTCCTCTTAAATTTTATGGAAGTGTTAACTCTGATTATTGTTTTAAAAAAGAATATAAAGCGACAAGATGTATCGACACTTTAATTAAATTACAGGTCAATCGAGCTTCGAAGTAATCGAATATAAATACGATACGAAATGGCCGAAAATGACCCCCAATGCACTCTTGCATTCGCGACCCTCTCATACCCTCTTGTACACGGATTCTTGTAACACGGAAGTGGCAGCTCAGTTTGGTTGAGTTGAGTTATAGGATAGGTTGAGTGCGCCGCCTACTGAGACCCCACTCGCTACCGTCAATTCTTGCTTATTGCGACGAGGGTGAAATATTTATATAATATAGAGAGATATTATGTTGGAAAAAAGTTTTCGCACAGAAAAATTTAGATTCAACCCTTTCAATATACGCATTTGAATAACGAGGACCTTTTCAAGATTCTAAAATTCACTCTTTTATCATCCCAATTATGTTTATCACATGGGGATATAAAAAATGTACAATAAAAAAAAGTACACGCTCCATAAGCAATAAAATTGATAATTATTAAATTATAATTGTTCCAAATCATACAAAGCTTACCAATTATAAGACACAATTCCAAAATCTTTTGAATGAATTCATTCCACTTTTTGTGGGAATTAAAACAAAAAAATTTGCCCACTGTGAATGCCGAGATGTGTATACGAAAAAGTATTCACGGAGTACTTTATTTTTTAGGAAAAAAAAAAACTTTTGTACGAGAAGGCTGCAGCATATATCGACATGTGTCCACTTTTTTCGAGAGTTCCCACGAGTTGAGTGAATTTTAAAAGCTATGCGGATAGGTATACATATTCTGGGTGTATTCGAGGCGCAGTGTTACCAACTTTTGTGCATTTTAATGTTATATGTGTGTTCGTTCATCGTCGTGAAAGTTTAAGGAAATTCTTCTACTAATCGTTAGTCAATGCAAAGTAAAAGAAAAAACAATGATACGCTACCCGTATTATGCAAGGTATGGTTACAAATTTCGAAATTTAAAAATGTCATTAAAATAATAATAATGTGGTATTTTATTATTTCACTGTTTTATAAAAGTGACATGTAAGCATGTAACATGATTTAAGTAGCACTTGAGTGCTTACATCTGCGTACGTTATTAGACGACCACGTTAATCATAAAATTGTTCTCTGCTGTATTTTAACAATTGGGTGCTAACATAATGAAATATACTTGAATCTGCACTGCATGCTATTTCGATTGTTCTTTATTTTTTATGATAGTTTAGTTGATCAATTGCTGCATACAAATCCGATTTGTTGAAATTTTCTTGGTACTTTAGACGTTGATTCATCTAAATTGTTTGCGTTACCGAATCAAAATTACTCTTATTCAGAGTTGGGAAAAGTACCAGAAAGTACTTCAAGTACAAAGTACAAAGTCCTAAGTACTTGAAGTACTTGTGTATCTCAAGTACCAAGTACTTGAAGTATCAATTACTTCAAGTACCCATTACTCGGAGTACTAACTATTTTAAGTACTTGGGATACCGAGTACTTGAGGTATCAAGTACTTGAAATATACGTCAAGTGTATCAAGTATATCAAATACTTTTCAAGTTTTCAGGTATAAATCTCGTAAGTTCTAGGACTTATATTTGATTTCTTACGTACTCTTTGAACTCATTTGATTTTGATTCGAGTACTTTTTGCATAAAAAAATATTTTCACATTGTGCAATTCACTCAGGTTGGGCAAATTATGGAACAGAAATATTTAAACAAAGTATTAAAAATAATTTAAAAAATAGCATTGATGATTGTAATTAAGGTTTATTTAGCCTCAGGTTTGAAAAAGAAAAATAAAGAATATAGTACACGGAATTGTTAAAAAAGGAGTCATGCAGTGACAATGACACCGAAACTACGGTAGCTTGAGGCTTTGAACGGTGAGTTCCTTACAATGTTAACCAAAAGATGGCGCAGAACGCCATATTTGGTACTTGAAAAAGTACTTGGGGTATAGGAAAGTATTTGAAATTTTAATTGCAAATACTTTGAGTACATGACATGTACTTGAAAATTTAAGTACAATATTTGAAATTCTTTTAAAGTACTTTGTACTTCAAGTACTGTCCTTCCAGTACATCGCACGTACCAGGTACTTGAAGTCCCGTCCAGCTCTCCTCTGATTTATTATTGCTGGTCAAAATCTAATATAATCTTATAATTATAATAGTTTATTGTATTATAATAGTATACTATTAGCTAAAGAAGCAGCTTCATATGAATAACTTTCCTTCAAATAGCTGACTCAGCCACATTTTCCGGAATTTTTCACACTTTCTCAGCAAATATCTTCATTATACTTTTGGCTACCTTAGTATTTCTTTGACTCATTGGAAACTTCGGAATTCACTTTATTGCAATCTTGTTTTTCGTTGAAAACTGCATTGTATACGATGAGAAATGTTTGCTTATTCGGAATTATATTTTACGATGCCCATAAGACCATGTATTAAAATGAGATATTTCAGAAAGATATTTGTGTCTTGTATTTACGACAAGCTTATCTCAAATTAAAAGAGAATCTACATGATAGTCCAAAGAATAATATGTATAAATTTGAAAAGGCTTTGCAATAGTTACTTGTGATTATAGAAGAATCTCCTTCAATGAAATCAGCAAGTACAAGTACAGTAAGAAGCAAGTAAAGCAAGTACAGTAAGAAATCGAAAAATATTATTTCTATGGTATTTTTTTTTACTCTTCAGCATACTTTTTTTAAGGAGCTACGATCACTTCTGTGGGCGGGGAATAAGCGGAAACGTAGGCGTGGGTGAGCGTGGCGAGCGAGGGGCACGCATGAAACAAGAAAGATTTGGAGTTCTGACCATTTTCAACCGGAAAATTGAAACTTTTTTGTGATGCAGTGCTTGAATTACACGGTGAAGAGTAATTTTTCAATTTTTTACAATATCTATTATATCCGATCCATCAAATTTCAGTTTTATAACGGGTGTATGTGCTTTAGTAACTCAAACTGCTCAACTTTGCTATTTTATCACGAAAAAACTAAACGGTCAATATAGCTCAAATTTTGGTAATAGGCGCATAGAGTATTCGTCAAAAACATATAAAAATTTCAAGCCCGAAAGTTGGATCCGTAGCAATGATCGTACCTCCTTAAGCCTCAATGAGCGCTAAATTAATTTCACTTAGCTTTCGACTAAAATATTCGCTATTGTAACTCTTAGTGGTGTAACGACTCGGCAGCATCTGACGTTAATTGGCTTTATTCAAATGATTTCTTGACTCATCAGAGAAGATGAGTAAAATGTATGAAGCCCTATGTATTGATCGATCTATCACGAAGTAAATTCCTCGAACACCGCAATTCTCTTAACTCTGCAAAGGGAGCTTTCGGTTCTCTCAGTTTCACCAACTAATACTCGAAATGAGCAAACCGCCAAAAGTACTTCTCGTGCAAGGAGATACTGAAAAGTAATTTCTCTCTCTCTATTTCTCTCTAAAATCGATGGAAAGCTCTTCGTGCTTGAATTACAGCGAAGCAACAACTTTCGGAGCTTCTCTCGTTAAAACTCAAGAGCAGCCTATAAATCGGAGAATCCAAAAACCCATTTACATGGGCCATTCCAGTTTGATTCCGATCATTTTTCTTCGTGACAATTTTTCCTAACATCCCGAAAGCTTTGCGAAAAACAAACGACCCTGAAAATTGCGAGGTGTTCTTTTTTCGGTTTCTTCATTTAAAAAAGCTTTGTGAGAGAGATAAAATAATGAGGAAGGAATGTGCAAGTTTATAATTTGCACGATATTTATTCAGTTTTTTTTTAATTTTCACCAAATTGAAAATTTTATAAAATCTGCTGCAACGATTATTTTCTAATTCGATAACGGACATGGTTGTCCCCTAACATATCTGTGTGGCAAGCGACGCCTCGATAGCTGTAAATTTACGGAAGTAAGAGCGAACCATTTTCCAATGTAAGTAGAAATTTGAGAAAAAAACAAATTGAAATTTCTTAGAATCTGGATAAAAAAAATCATTGATTCTCGTGAAATTCAATATAAATCATTCTTCCCTAATACTGCATATTCAAGTATTCAAAGAGACAGAAGTGTTACTAATCTGGATTTCCAAAAAATTGAAAATTCACCGTGCAAAAATTGCTTGTGTGCTAAATTTCAGCACACCGATAATGAATAAATAAATGAATAATTAAAAAATAAATGAAACGACATGGAAAAAAAAAAATTGAGATCCTCTTTTCAATGACACCGGTTAATTAAAATTTCCAAGGCTAAAAAAATCGTTCCGCCTGACGTAGAATAGCCCATTTATATATTGAAATAATATAGAGTGCCAGCGGTGAGAAAAGACTGTGACTCGTACGATTCAACGGGTGCATTAATGTGGGTTACGACCTTTTGTTTTTCCATACCTTCACTATATATCTAG
The DNA here is from genome assembly GCA_963564615.1 of Rhorus exstirpatorius. NCBI lineage: Eukaryota > Metazoa > Arthropoda > Insecta > Hymenoptera > Ichneumonidae > Rhorus > Rhorus exstirpatorius. The sequence continues at coordinate 16,693,561 of OY751313.1, read as the reverse complement.
GAAAACTGAGGTCGAAGTTCTCTCGTGTTTTCCGAGCTTCGACTGTACGGCTATGTATGCCGGGTGTCCAATTTTACATGGGCTACCATAATCCCCGGAAATCATCGAGCTTATGAAAAAAATATTTCGAACAAAGGTTGTTGGGTTTGAGCACATGACGATGGTCCTATCGTTAATTTTTTCGATGAGGGCACTTTTTCTCCGATCGATCTCATATAAAAATAATACCGTGAAATTTCAAAGCGTTAAATTTTTATGCATTTTGCGCAATGCTTATAATGTCAGAGAGTTGCTCAGGCAACTTTTTTCAGATCTTTAAACATATTAACCATAACTCCGATGCTTTTTTTCGAGCTGAAAGCATTTTTTCTTTCAATTAATTTGTCCTCACTTTTCACTAGAGTTGTACACAGGATAAATGAAAGGTGTATTCGTTTTGAAAAAAAAAATCAGGCTGAACTTCGTAATACGACGATCATATGCGTACACCCTATGAGAGACCAAAAAAAAATTAATTTGTTACATTTCTTATTGGCTCAATTATTATCGAGATATCAAGGCAAGATTCGTGTAAAAATTAGGCCACCCTGTATGTATATTTGTTCACGTCTGCTCAGCACTACTTATAATACCTACGAGAGGGGCAGTTCGATAGGGTCGCATTAATTATGTGCAGAATTATCGAGGGTCCTTGTACGAGACTCACCTTCCTCTCTTCCATCCGTTTTATCTTACTGTGGAACACACACACACACACTCGCACACATATCTACTTATGTTCCGGCTTGACATACTAAGCATGTTACGTACGTGCTCACAAAATTCGAGCCATCGACAAGCATCGTGATGTCGCTCTAAAATCATATCTGGGGCAGTGATGGACATTGTCGGAAGAAAAAAAAAAGTAATTTAAAATCATTATCTCGAAGAATTAATTATAAAGTTCTTGATCTTGATAATTGAGAAACGGTAAGTCATTTTTGCAAATTCTTTTTTGGAGTATCGAGTCGGCCAAAAATCATGAAAATAAGACTGCACGCGCGAAATTCTGAAATTTAAGTGACGTGATTTCGATAGCTACTCTGATATAGTGAAAATGTAGAGAAAAAAATATTTCGAACAGCTGGCACCCTTTTTATTGACGGCCAAAAAAAAATGAGTTTCATCACTCGCTGGGAAAACAAAAAAAAAACATAGGAAGAGTGACAGCAGTCAATAATTTCGTTGGAACAACGTTCTTTGACTTATGTGCACGGTCTTAAGACCGTGCTTATGTGCAATAATTTTTGGTTAAGCTCGGCATTCATTCGAATTCTAATATTTTTTTTATGACCACAATATCCGTAATTATTATTTTTGATTATTTTGCCTCCTCGTAGAGGAAGCTTTGTTTTCATGAAAAAAATTTCAAGATTTTCATGCTGGTATGTTCAAAATGTCAGTAAACATCGAGGAATCATTTTTAGAACAAGAAGTGTCCGGACGTGTGTGTGTGTGTGTGTGTGTGTGTGTGTGTGTGTGTGTGTGTGTGTATTCCGGGCTCGAAAAACTCAAATCAGTCTATCTGGAGAACTCCTTCAGCAATAAAGCTGAAACTTGGTACACCGGTAGACCACGTATCTGCCCTTATTTGCTGTAATTTTTGTTTACATTGTTTTGGAATTTTTAATTTCGCAGGATTTTTAATTTTTTGAAAAATGGCCTTTTAAATCTGCCTTTATTTGCTGCAATTTTTGTTTACATTGTTTTGGAATTTTTCATTTCGCAGGATTTTTAATTTTTTGAAAAATGGTCCGAGGGCGTTCCAACTTTTGTAATTATGCAGCTATCGAGTCAATTTTTTTTTTTTTACACAAATAGACTTAGCCACAAGCATAGTTGGTATTGAATTTGGCAATAATCGCTTGAGGGGCTCATTTTTTTTTTACTTTGAATTAAAAAAATCTCTGATAGCTCTAATTTCCACAATTTTTTTGCTAATGAGACAAATATTTTTTTTTTTACATACACTTTTAGTTACAGTCACGGTTGGTATTGAATTTGGCAAAAATCAATTGAGGGATTTCGATGGTAGAAAATTTTGAAATGTCCAAAAAAAAAAATTACCGTTATTGCCTCAAATGTCATTGAAAAGCTTGTGTTCGTTGTTGAATTGTTATTGAAATCTAATTCAGAAAGAAAAAGTGTGCAAATTATAAATTTGCACATTGCTTCCTCATTGTTTTATCTTGCTCGCAGAGCTTCCTCTATGAGGAAGTCATATTTGGAAAACGCACTTGCCCATAGAGGAATCTTTGGGGAAGGGAATTGTCAATCTGCACGCTTTTCTAAATCATTATTATTCTGACTTAAAAAGCAATTTAATAAATTGAAAAAAAAAAAGAAAATAGCATGAAATCATTTGAGGCACTTGGTGCGAGTACAGCGAGGCGAAGAGAACATTAAGTTCGCTTTTCCCCCATTCGCATTAAGTTTCCCTCCATGATTTTACTGTACCGATCGGGAAGCTTCAGATAGGGGTTGGGGCCTTGAGTAATGGCAAATTCTTCGCCGCACAGAAAAAAAGAAACAAGAAAATGAGAAAAACTTCAGACGCTTAAAAGAAAAAGCACCGAAAGAGCCACAAGCATATTATATGCTGTATAAAAATTTACGAGGATGATAATGAATCATGGTCCCCGAGGTATACGAGATCGACGATTTTGTTGATATAACGTGCAAATCATCTCTCGTTACCATTTCTGTTTATCGTCTCATTCGAGACGTGAAATATTTCCACTGACTGGCAGGTATCGAATTGCGGGGTAGAGAGAAGTAATCTCGGTAGGGCAATCGGTAGAGAGCACGACATAATATAGCTCCATTGGATTCTGTATTTCGTTTGATAAAGAAAAAAGAACAATCGGTTTTTATTGGCAAAAATGTACTCACTCGCATTGTGAAATTTATGAATGACGAATCTTGAAAAAGCCCACCCCTTGATTTTATTCAACGGTATAGAGGAGCTTTTGTTAATCGGCAATAAAGCCCAATTATATTTAATTACGGGATTATAAAAATCGTTATCGTTTATCGTTCACTCGATCAAAATGATTCGAAGCTTTTTTTCGTATTATCACTCGTTAATTTTTTGTTCATCGTTCATTCAAGCGAATGCCGAAAAATTAATATGCGCTAGAACAATTTTAGTGCAATGTGAAATTAGTTTGAGCGCGAATGTGAATTAGTGGTGGTGGTGGTGGTAGTGGTAGTGATGGCAGTGGCAGTGGTGGTAGTGGTAGTCGTAGTGGAAGTGGTATTGGTGGTATTGGTAGTATTGGTGGTATTGGTGGTGGTATTGGTGGTGGTGGCGGTGGCGGTGGCGGTGGCGGCGGCGGTGGCGGCGGTGGTGGCGGCGGTGGCGGCGGCGGTGGCGGTGGCGGTGGTGGTGGTGGTGGTAGAGTTTCAAGCGTATACTCTTAGTCACGATCGATAGACAATACTCCTGAATTTTTTCAGATTTTTCCCGTCATGCGTGCGATTTTAATTATCACTAGCCATTGTTAATTAAAAAACAAATAAACGACGGAGTCCGTCCACTCAAAAGTTGAAACGCCATCGTATTTCAGGATCCATAGACAATACTCTTGAATTTTTCCAGATTTTTCCCGTCATGTGTGCGATTTTAATTATCAGCAGCCATTTTTAATTAACAAACAAATAAACGACGGAGTCCGTCCACTCAAAAGTTTAAACGCCATCGTATTTCAGGATCTATAGACAATACTCTTGAATTTTTCCAGATTTTTCCCGTCATGTGTGCGATTTTAATTATCAGCAGCCATTGTTAATTAACAAACAAATAAACGACGGAGTCCGTCCACTCAAAAGTTGAAACGCGATCGTGTTCCAGGATCGATAGACAGTACTCCTTAATTTTTTCAGATTTTTCTCGTCATGCGTATTCTTTTCTGAATTTTGGCTTCTCGCTACCGCTGCTAGCTTCAGCCTCATGTATAGTGTATAGAAGATATTCATGAAGTAAATGTATAAGCATTCGACTGCGTCGTGGTTAGAGCGTTAGTTCATTAGGTAGGCACATAGCCAGGTAGGTTGTCCTTAAATCATTTTCCGGGTTAGCAAATAAATTTTCAACGACCGGAATCATCCTCGGAACAACAGCAGTCAATAAAAAATGTCAAAAAAATTAATCTTCATAAAATATAATTTTTTTGTCATTTATTTTCGGGTCCAATACGCAAACGAAGGCTAGTGAGACGTCGTAGGTTCAAACCCCGGTGTCGACGTTTTTTTTTTTTGTTTAAATTTTTTCTATGGCTCAGGTAATAATAAACAATTGCCTATATAACCTGAATTGCGGAAGATAAATATTTATTCGGGATTTTATATATATGCCAGTTATAAACCACATTTCGATCGGGTTTTGACTGGATACCATAATTGGAATCCAGTCAGGGGTCCCTGTCGGATTTCAATGTGCAAATGTTACATTCAGTCATGTGATCTGATCCGATGACCAGCTGGATCCCTATCAGAAAATAGGGATCCTTCTCAGAATCCACCTGGATCCCGACCGAAATTTCTGCACGGGTAATCTGTGAATCGTGGCAGCAATGAATGTTGCAAATATCTCTGTATCATTGTTAGCTGTCAATATTGAGTCAATGTTGTGTATATTCCATGTTTATTAAGTGTCAGTTATACAAAATTCCCTATTTTAATGACTCGATATGCTCGAGCATTTACATTTTTTGCAATCGTGGTCACTTTGCCCCATAAGCTCTTTTGATCACTTTGTCCTGCAGGCGTGGCAGAGTGGATTCCTTTGCAGGCTCGATTGACATTCATTATGACACATTGATTTTTAGAAAAATATCACATTTGACCATCGTACACGATTTCCCAAAGATATGAAGAATAAAATAAGGATTAAGCCTGGATTGATATTTCGATATAAAATCTGAACCCTTTGAGCAATTATCTTGCCAAATTCAATACCAATCATTCTTGTCCTCCAGACTACTTGTGTGAAAAGTTTGGGCTCGCGATAGCGTCAAATTTACGAAAGTTAGAGCGTGGATTTTGTAACGCACACACACGCTCGTGTTTTCTCAATGTTTTAGGACATTTCGAACATACTGGCATGGAGATCTTGGAATTATTTTCCATGAAAACAAAGCTTTCTCTATGAGGAAGCAAAATAAACAAAGAATAAGAGAGAGAGAGAGAGAGAGAGAGAGAGAGAGAGAGAGAGAGAGAGAGAGAGAGAGCGAGGGGGGGGGGGGGGAGTAAAGGTACAAGGATACTATAAAATCCGAGAAGTAAGAAAACTAGTGGCTGTCGTTTTTCCCTTCAACCCCTATTCTCGAACATACATATACATATCTGGCGCGCACCTTTTCGCGCCGTTTCGCCACACGGCTTTTGCCTTCTACCCCCACCGCAAAATTCACCGCTACCCGGCAGCGGAGACTCGAGCTTTTTGCTTGGTAAAGCAGCCGCTAGCGATGGCGCTGTCTGTCGCATTTAACATGGCCGTCGTTCCGTGACACCCCTTGAGGATCATCTTGTACTTTTCAACGTTAAAACGCAATAATACACCGGTTGAGATCGTGAAAAATTAACGGAAGAAGGGGTGAGTTGACGCTAAGATTAATTGGCATGTCGTGAATGATTTTTACTTTTATTTTTTATTTAATTACCTACTCGTCGTATCGGTTTGTTGAAAATTGCGAGAAACGAAAAAAAAAAAAAAATACCGCGTAGAATAGCAACAGAACAGAGCGAGAGAGAGAGAGAGAGGACCGGCGAGTCCACAGCGCCGCTCCTAACGTCGATCAATAAAACGATCGGAGGTGGTATATTTCGACGTTACACATACGAGTTGGCGGGGTTGCATGAACTATTCTCTCGTTCACCTTCTTGTCATCTCCCTCGAGCCTTCTGCTCTTCTCACACAAAATCTCGCGCACAAAGATGAGTCTCACCTGAACAAAAAACGCGTAAGCAGTGACTAACACGCACATCTTCCTTCCCACTCCTCTTATCGTTCAGCATTCCGACGCATCTTTACAGCCCTTATTTGTAATGTACCCTTTTTACCTTCGAAAAGCCCTTTGGACACGCTTATACGATTTTATATCACAGCCACGAAACACACAAAAGTTACGAACCCCTTCGCCGAAGGCCACGAACGTTCGACGTGTTCTGCATAAATTGCGAGAACCTAAATGTATATATATATATATATATATATATACTATATGAAAACTCGTGAGAATGAAAATTCGGGAAAAATGTCAGACCCTCAACGTTTCGGGTAATAAAAACGTTTTTGTGTTGTTGAAAAAGAAGAAGCAAATATGTTTAGCATCGTCTGTAGTGTAGTCTTTTTATTCGTTATTTTGATTTGTTTGTTCGTTTTTTTTTCGGGGTAGGTCTGTGAAAGTAGATTTCGAATTACCCGAATCATTGATACTATTGAATGGGAAGGTTAGCACGTGTTGGTTGAAACGGTCGAACGACCAGCTGGTGCGTGAATGGAGGGTTTTATACATGTATATGTGTACAATATGCATAGATGTGAAAGCTACCCTGCGCGTTTAAGGTCTAACGACCTCTGTCACGGTCGAAAATTTGCCGATGCTTAATTTGATCTTCGTTGAATTTACAATATCGCTCAATTCGCGATAGTCTTGATAAATCTTAAGGCAATTTTTGCTGCATTACTAATTTTCAATTAGCATAATACGATTTTGAATTTCGTTTTTTTACAATCATTACTCGAATCTGCGTGGCTCTGAGAATGATTTGCGTATGCAGTCAAGGGCAAAAGTAAGATCCGGTGCTGAGAATTTTGAGTACACTTCGCAATTCGAATAAAGATCTGTACAAAAATCAACCATTTGGGAGATCTCAACGAACTTATTGTTTTTGAATAATAACAATTCCGAGTGATGATTGATAAGTTGGTTAAAAACAGAATTGTATTAAGAATCATAGGACAGTTCTGTTAATCTTTTTGGATCAAATAATTTCGTTGATTTTGCATCCTCGTAGAGGAAGCTTTGCTTTAGTGAAATTTTTTTTTTAGTTTTCAATCCCTGTGTGTTTAAAATGTGCCAGGCTTGATGTATAAAACTATTCATTCAATGTTCCGGAAAATTTTTCAGTGCAACCTTTGTATGAAAATATATCCAAAATTTAACTCTTCATGCGATTGTCAAAATTAAAAAAAAAAAAAAACATATCTAAAAAGAGAGATAATTCTTTAAAAATTCGCACGTATTGAAAAAAAAAAAAAAAAACAAATTAATTTAATTTGAAAAAAAAAATTTCAATGGTAATGAGTTGAAGAATGAGTTGAAGATGAACCAAAAAAATGTGAAGAAATCATACTTTTTATATTATAGTAGGTATGATAATTTTTAAGTTTAAAACTTGAAAAGATTTATCGTCGGTAACTGAATCGTCAGTTTTTAATGATAATATAACACAGAGGATCATTCAATACGTAAAATAAATATTGAAAATTTAAACGAACAAATGAAAAATGTAACTTTCAGGCCACGTGTGAATCGATGGTTAATTTATCTTCTTCCCCATCCGCGAACAAAGTAAAAAAAAAAAGCATTTAGTACCTCTACATTTTTTTTTTTTTTGAAATTCTGTCTCGTTTAAAAGTCAAATACTGTATGTGCCGAGGGCCTAGGCATATTTCTATACAGTCTCGTCGTTGCTTTTCACGAAGCAAGACTTTTGTTCATTCAAGACTGACAAGTGAATTTTAACTTCATTATTGAAGATCCTACTATCCTCGTCATCGACCACCTGTCCATCGAGCTTCATGCACGATGAAACCCTGCCAACCCGTGCCGTATATATACATAGGTTACGTGGAAATAATTCCCATTCTAGCTTTTGATGTTGTCAAACGAGGCGAATAATTTGCACAGAGCCAGAGCGAGGTAGGCAGAGAGGTGACGCTCTCACGGGAAAACGTTCGGGCAATCAGCTTAATATTTAGAGTACATACATGTACATGTATACATAAGGTGTATGAGATTTCGTGCGCGTGTAGAAGGTAAATTTAACACCTTCACCGTTACGTATTAATGATTGCCGGTGAACGTGAAAAGTACAGGAAGTGGATTAAGCAATTCGTTTGCTCCGGCGTCAAGAGACGCGATGCGGAACACACCCTCTACCCTCTCGTGCTCGATTAATTAGTAAAAAAAAAAAAAAAGGAAAAACTGAAAGAAATAAAAGGTGCCCGAAGTATAAAGTATATGTAGCTCCGGTTGAAATCTTTTATCGATTCGAACATATTTTTTTTTTTTATTTTCGACACATTTCCAAGTCTAATCTCAACCTCAAGAGCCTCTGTGAAATTTCGGAAAATCAGAAAATTTTCTTCGATCAGAGCGGCAAGAAGACTTGAGTTTTTTTTTTTTTAATTTTTAATTCGATAAATGCAAAATTTCACAATTTGTAAAAGTCTGTCGGTTCCAACAAGATATAATACGAAATATCGACGTTTATTTAAATTAGAGAAAAATCGTAACGACCATTTTTCGAAAAAATAAAAACCCTGCGAAACTTGAACCCCTCAATGGATTCGCGCCTCGTTCAATATCAAATATTCTATTCCCCCCCCCCCCCCCCCCCTGGTCTTGTCAATTCCTTTAAAATGCAATGAGCTTTGCAAAAATCACATCTGAGAGAGTAATCACCCCCTGGTCCAATGCGACTTTATGCTGAAACTTTTGCAAAAAATTTTTTTGCTCCATCAAACAGTCGATGTCGACTAATCCAATTTTTTTGTAGGTTCGTCACATATCTATATGTAGATTATATAAAATTGAGAGTAAAATCGAAAGTACGTGGTTTGCTGAAACAAATTCATTTTAATTTTATAATACTCAAAACTTTCTTTTCAATGGGAACAAAAATACAAGACCTATTGCATTACAAAGTCAAGTGAAAAGCAATATTTTGCTTTCTCCTAGAGGAAGCTTTGTTTTCATGAAAAAAAAAAGTCTCGCGATTTTCACGCCAGAATTCGTAAAATGTGTCAAATTTCTAAAAATCACATTTATAAAAAAATTTGCGTGGGTGTACTGCGCTGCTGTATTTTCTTAGACTATATTAAAGCGGTACAGCCCCTTCCTTTACTGAAATTTTCGTTATAATTCCTCGAAAATTACAAATTTTGTCATTTTGAAATTTTCAAAAAATGTGGTCGTTCGCTCCAACTTCCGCAAATTTTGAGGAATGCCGCAAAATTTTTCTATACAAATAGGCTAAGGAACAAAGATATTTGATATTAAATTTGGTGAGAATCACTTGAGGACTTGAAATTTTCGAAAAATTTACAGATTTTTAAAAAATATCTTTTTGCGCTCGAACTTTCGTAGATTTAGAGATATCGAGCCAAATTTTTTTACAAATATAGGCTAGGGGATGATGATGTTCAGCATCAAATTCGGCATTAAATTCGGGATGTCATAAAATTTTTAAATTTTCAAAAAATGCCTATGATCGCTGTAACGTTCGTAAATTTGAGATTATGTAGCCAAAACTTTTTTTATAAATATACAATGGGACAAGGATCTTTGATTTTGAATTTGGCTCGGACTTCATAAAATTTTGAAATTTTCAAAAAATATCTAATTATAAAATATCTAAATATCTAATTTGAGATTATTAACCAAAAAATATTTACATAAGTATGGCAGAAGACAGGTTATTAAATTTAGCAAGAACAAATCGAATTTAGAAAACAAGCGTGAAAGTTGGCAACTTTCACATATTGCTTCCTCATAACAAAGCTTTCTCTACGAAGAAACCGAAATTACGAAAGCCACCTTCACATTTACGAAAATTACGAAAACCACCTCCTCGTGGTGGTAATTTTTTAATGAGAAAGCAATGTGCAATTTTTCAATTTTTTTTTTGCACCAAAAAGAACGTTTTGCTAGACATACTCGATCCAAGTTAAATAAATTGTGAGAAAAAAAACTTCAACTCCTAAATGGATCGATTTAAAAATCGAAGAAAAAAAATCACTGAGACTTCAAGTAGTGCATGAAATGCCGCTAATTGTGTGCAATATCCGAGAGGGTTAAAAAAAACAGGTGAACTGATGAGGCTGAACTGAGGGGAACATAAATATATTGCTGACAAAATCGAAGATATAAATCATCGACCTAGTCTTACATCTCTCGAGCTCTCATATCAAGTCAGCCCTCTTCATATCGTCTTCATGTTCATCGGGCAGAGAATTTCTCTTCCCCCCCGGGCTACTTCGAACGAACTATATCAGTTGAACCCTTCAGAATTTCAAGAAGCCAGAGCGTAATCGCAAATAACCCCGGAAGCTCGAGTCTCGTGTTATGATGTAGCCCGAGGTAACATCCGGAGGTTTATCCTTCCCAAAGGAGGCTGAAACCCCCGCACAAGTCTGATGGCGTACTATTATAACGTTATGCATTATATTACACGTAAAAAAGACACAGGTATGTTATTGGTATGCAGAAAAAAATGTTGCTGGAATGAAATATATTTGTATGCAGTATAAAGTGCTCCAGGATGTAAGGATGAATGACTCTTCGGTCATGAATTTTCGTGGACTGAGAAAACCGTAAGAAGTTTATTTTAAATAATAGAAAAATATCTATATAATCAAAATTTCGGACTTTATGAAATTAACTGAGTTGGATAAAATGAACAATAAAATGTCTTAAGGACCAATTTATCAATTATATTTTACTCAAATTTATAATCCTTAGATCCAATCGACTGGATCAATCTTATACAAAAGTCTTGGCACTTTCATGCAGATCAATAGAGCATCTCGGGTGTTTCAAATTTCTTACCAACTCCTGTACACTTGGCAAGCAAAGTTTCCATATCAATTTTAATTACCAAATAAACCGGGTTTCCTAGATTTTCACGAAGCTAAGTGTAACATGATGATGTTACAGTTAGCCTTCGAGATTATATCGTAAACGTCTCTCGCGTGTGGCTTCTTCGCCACATCAGACGATTCGAGCTATCTCGATGACATTCGTGGGAAATTCAAACACGGTGTATCTATTACTCGGTTCTCTCATCCTCACATCGCCTTATCTCTTCGCTGAATCTAATCACTGAAATCAGTCCCTGTATACAGGAGGGAATTCGGAATTCTGTCATAGCCGAATATCATCGCTTCCATCGGTAAACACACGTCATATATTCCTATACGAAATCCCAAGATTCTCGTTAAGCTCAGGATCCTCGGAGTATATACGTGTGTTTCTCGCATGAGGGTCTAAATATCATGGTCCGATGGGTCATTGGAGCCCACTAAATTTACGCGAAACTCTAATTATTTTTCCCAATCAGACTCGTGATAAATGGAATTTACAATTGAAAATCAGCTTTCGTAATAAAGGGCATGCGTAAGCTCTTTTTTTAACGAGTCTGACGGTAAAGCTGAGTACATGTTAATTTTTGGATCAATGCCATTTCAAAACTGTGAAAACGAATGATTTGATATTTGAACATGCAATTCCGGAGTCCTCACTGTTCAGAGAGTCTAATGGCCAGAAAATGTAAAAATTCGACATAAAAATGTAATTTTTCGTCTAAAATCCGTGAGGTCTCAAACAGAAATAGATGCCAATATACTTTGATTCCAAAAAATCTGGCCATTTGAACGGATAAAAACTTTATCCAATGAGAATTTTTTTATTCCCGTACGTGGAAAATTCAAGAAATGACATTGATCCAAAAATTTCCATGCTATCGTGGATAATTTGATGTGCAGATAGTTCACAAATGCCCTGGCGCCACTCGCAGGCCTAAGCGCGGTTATGACTTTTGGGGGTGCAAACTGTTTAATTAGGAGCCCAATACCTGAATACATCGAGAAAATCGCTTCCAAATCCGTTAATTCGCGAGTTTGATGCATTTGCACCAAATTTTCTATAAATTTTTATCTTTTCTGCCATATCGACGCCATCGGACTTCCTGATTGCCTTTCGCATGATCTTAAATGCTGCGAGGTACGCGCATAAAAGATGATCTATTCTCCAGTTTATGTTTAATATAATAATTATCAATTGTGGTGATGTATTCTTCTTAAATGTGGAAATTAATGAATAAAAAAAGTGCTGATTTATATATAATATTGGAGTACAGAAAAGTGTGTCAGTCGTGGAGACTAAAGTACAGGAGTCCAATTTTTAAGGAGCAGTGGCAGAAAAAGCGTCCATGAAATAGCGAGATCTTATAGTGCACAGTTTCATGATCCAACGTTGCTCAGGTTGCACTAATCTTAACAATGTAGTACAGTGAACTCTCTCTAACTCAACGCCCTCGGGACTTAACTTCCGTCGTATTAGAGAAAGTGACCTATACTAGAGAGCGTACCCCACTATTAGCTACCGTGCGGCAATTTTTGAAGTGACAGCATGCGCGCCTTGATGAATCGAGAAAAGTGAAGATAAACGCTTCCCCACCTGGGCTTCTCTGCCATAAAGAATTTAGGGGAAATGACCTCTCAGCGAGCGTTGAGTTAGAGAAAGTTTACTGCAATACATAGGTCAGTGCAGTAATATAGCCACCAATATTCTAATAATTATAATAACTGAATTATGAATTTCGTTGAATAACATGGAAGTAGTGAAAAGCAAAGATTAAAATAGTGTAACGGGGGAAACTCATATCACTGCGTCGTTTATTACAAAAGAATAAAAAGGTATAAGAGGCTAAAAAGGATTTTACGATAGCTCGAGTTGCTCTCGGATTATAGACGAGGTTCAATTTACAAACGTATTGCACTTTGCTATGTCCAGACATTTCTTCGAAATATCATTTTTTGACTGTTTCAAACATTTTATAATGAAGTAGACAATTCAGTACACCAGTTTGTAAAGTACAGTCGAACCTCGGGCAATGACTACTGGCGGGGTACCGTCTGACGACAGCTATTACTGCGGGTACTGCGGAATCCTCATTCCAGAAACAGTGTGCCGCTATAATGTATAGAATCCCCCATGAACAAAAAGTTTTATAATTTCAACGAGCGGAGGGTACCAATATACGTATGATACGGGCCTGGTGCTTCATTCTCATTGGTTAGTAAGAGGGTTAGGTCTTTCGGTCAGTGCCCGAGACTCTTACGCTCGAGCTCAGTCAGTGCCCAAGGTCCGACTGTATCATAATATTCATACACCTGAATAAGCGAAAAAAAAAAAATAAAAATAAAAATCATGACATTATGCGACGACAGCGCCTCTTCAGCGCAACCCTTACTTATCAGCATTTTTCGGACACTTTTTATAGTACAGAGATTGGACTCCTGTACTGTAGTCTCCATGATGTCAGTGTTCGGGATCACCCGTCAAAATCACATAATTCTACTTGGCGTCAAGAGAGGCTCGCCGGTGTCTCTCAATGTCAATTATATATATCCTGCATACCTATCATCACTATCAATGCCTATTCGCAAGGGATCCCGGGCAGAGTGTACAAGTTATAACTTTCAAAACGTCAAACATCCGGGGTGGATAATACAAGACGGATATGACATACAATAAGAGTCGGGTGCGGTACTCTCATTAAATGAGAATACGATGATACGATGAGGGTATAACTAAAACGGGATGTCTGAGTACGTCAGAATTACCAGTTCAGGTTATTATTGATAATAATAATAAGCATAATAAAATATTATTATTATTATTATTATTATTTTATCGTAGATGTGAATTATACAGTCGAACGCATATCGACGAAGGGTTTCGTGTGATAAACGCGGTAGGCGTTAAATCTACAGCGTGTATATATTATATCCTGAAGGGTAAATGGCTTGATAACATCAAACACGCGTTCTCCATCTCGCGAGAGAGAATTCCTCCGTCACGAGCCATTTTGTGATCTCAAAGAGCTCTAACGCTTCATCAATCGCAGCCTCCAAGGCACATTACGTGTCTCGCGGTGATGTATTTCTCTTTCTTTATGCACACACACACACACACACACGCACACACATACGCGCGCGGGCGTATGTATGTAGATGCGTGTGTCATATCTCATGATATTTCCGGAGATAAAAGGGTTTATGACATGTGTGTTGTTTGGGATGAGATGAAAACGGTTTTCCCATAGGCGATATGAGGGCGGTGAAATCGAGCTTGTCGAGACGAGTGAAAACGTTAACGTGATCGGCAAAAGTACCATATAGACGATTTTTTTTTATCGATTTGAACGGTTTACGGATCCTTTATTCTCCCTCTCTCTCTCTCTCTCTCTCTCTCTCTCTCTCTCTCTCTCTCTCTCTCTCTCTCTCTCTCTCTCTCTCTCTCTCTCTCTCTCTCTTTCTCTGAGAGTGGTGTCAATCATTCTTCTATGTATGTATGTGTGGGTGTTTTTGCCAGAATTCTCTATGGAATTATGGGCGCTTTTTCACCAAACGAAAGCTCCCCGATCGGAGCTCATCTCTCGCTGATGTTGACCCACATATTATAACGACGAGAATAAGAACGATGGCCGAGTACGAGACCCGTGTGTACATGAATCTTCGAATCGAGAAAAAGACACTTGAGGGTATCTTTCTGATGACGAAGAAATGCATTCATTTTTTTTGTCACTCAACACGTGCTGCACGAGTCACCGCGGTAGCCCAAGAATTTTTTTTTCGTTCCTGGACTTTTTGAGATTCATTGGAGAATCTTGTGAACTCGAAATATTTTAATCCCAAAACACGTTTTTTTTTTTAGGACTGCAAAGATTCAGATGACGTTGTCACTTTAGCCATAGGATATACGAATAAAATCAGCTCCCCGCGAGTTCAATTGAAAAATGAACTTACTAAAATACTGGTTGAGAGATTCATTTGATAATCGATTTGTTGACGAAATTATGAGCAGCTTTCGATGGTTTCAATGAAAAATTAGGATCACGGAATGTTTGGCAAAGATATTTTGAATTAATTTTCAGCACAAATCTCAGTCAGTTTACGATGTAACCGATTAGCTGACAGCCCTCTGCTTCACTGCAAATCCAAGTGTGTAGTTTTTACACACTTATGTGTGTAATTTCTTCTAGTCACTTTTTACTCACTTTCACGTGTGTAATTCTACGTCATAACACACTTTCAGTGTGTTATTTTGTAGAATTACACACTTTAAGTGTGTTATGACGTAGAATTACACACGTGAAAGTGAGTAAAAAGTGACTACAAGAAATTACACACATAAGTGTGTAAAAACTACACACTTGGATTTGCAGTGTTTATATATACGAATGGTGCCAGTAATTTATGCGAATTTTAAGTCTCTGTCAATATCAATCTGTCCGCTCCCATAATTTTCATACTTGGCGAAATTTTATTAATCGATTAATCAATTGTTATGTAATCATGCAATATATTTATTACAAATGATTCAACGGTTTCAAGGTTGGCCAAGGTGGAATGATTCAACGAACTAGTCAAATAGACGAGGAAATATATAAATTACTCTGGAAAAAAAAAGACATCTACACGATTATTATAAATTCTGACAACTAGTTTTATGGTTTATCATATTTTATGGAGCTTTTTCCAACAATTTTATTGCCAAAACAGTCAATGACAAGTCTGCCACAGACATGGGCATCCCTCCCTACATTGAAAAAAGTCCTGTGACTTATTTTGTTCACAACTTAATAATTTTTAATTATTTCACAACATTATTTGTGATCACATAGGTTTACTCTTTACTTCATAATGTTAAAGATTGTTTTTCCGATGCATTGCATGGAAAAAATCATAATAACTAAATGTAGCCAGTCGCTAGTAGAGAGATATTAGTAGTCGTTACTTTTGTTCGCTACATTTAGTTTTTATGATTTTTTTTTTCATGCAACCACTGGAGCAATAATCATGCTCAGTATGAAATAAAGAGTAAAACACCCACGGCGACAAATACTGTCGGTCACTTTTATAAAATAATTAACAATAGACGATTTATAAACAAAATATACGAAAAGACTTCTTTTCAATATAACGAGAGACGACCGTCTCCGGTCTGCCAGAAATGACTGCCCTAGAGCGA
Organism: Rhorus exstirpatorius; assembly: GCA_963564615.1. NCBI lineage: Eukaryota > Metazoa > Arthropoda > Insecta > Hymenoptera > Ichneumonidae > Rhorus > Rhorus exstirpatorius. The sequence goes on along the minus strand of OY751313.1, from coordinate 16,677,476 downwards.
AGTAGAATTATGAAATAACCAAGTATATTTTTTCATGAAATTGGACGACTATACGAGATTTGCAGCTGTGCAGTATAACTTCGTAGGATGCTTATACTCTTCGACGTTCCAAACTGTTTTCTTATAATCCACCTCGAGTGTCAGCTGCTCGCTATCCTGATTATCCGACAAATTCTCTAGGTTGCTCCAAGAATATCTTTTGTTACCTTAATACACGAACAAAATAATGGAAAGCTCCACAACGACGTGGAATTTTTCATTATTAACGTCTACCTCGGTAATTCCACATAAATTGAAGAGATTTTTCGTCGGCGTATTTTGGCGATTGTTTGATTGGTGATTACTTGGGCACAGATCGATTGAAAGTAAATAGATATTTCTCAAGTGCAAAAATTGGATACCTCTAAGGACTTTTGATTGTTACTGTTCATAGTCATTAGACAACTGAACTTCCCAATCGCGAATGTGACTGAAATAAATTTAGTCCCCATCTCGGACTGAAAAAAAGTCTTTCCATACTGCAAAGTGCAAAAATACGGCCCACCACTTGTACTTTTTCAGATTTTTTTACACCAATATCAATTTCCGTTCTGACTTTTCGTAACATTTTCCTTAAAACCGAACAACGAAAAAAAAAAAGGGGGCTTCCCAAATATCGTACCCTACTTTCGTTACTTCCTATTCTTTCTCAAAGTCCATCTCCCGCAACTTGAACGACTTCCCCTCAAGCTCTCTCGTTCCACCCTGATACGAAATATCATCCCATGTATATATCCATAAAAACTGTATTATCCAGTAGCGGAGATCTAGTTTCGTGAGGATTCACGAATAATACCTCGGCGTGTTACAGGAGTCAGAGAGTTGCAAAGAGTGTATCGGGTGGAGAGCTTTTGGGAAAGGGATGGAGGGGGAGGGGATTCTCCCGCTGGTGAACGAGTGATGCCACGTCGTCGAAAATCCATTCGAGACAATGGAAGCTCCTTCTCTATTATTCTTCGAAAAGTCGCGCATGTGTGTGTGTGTGCGTGTGTGCGTGTGTGTGTGTAGAGTTTTCGATGAGATGAATGTCTGGGAAAAGAGCAGTGAACGTACGGGAGACGGTGATGGAAAAAGCGAGAAAGAAAAGGCAAGAGTTAGGTGAGAATGAGAAGGATGAAATTCTCGCAAGAGCGCACATCTCAGCTGTGTGGGGAAACACAGCTGAGGGAAAAAGGAGGACACGATCGGGAAAAGAGGGAGAAATGAGGTGCCATATGATGTATACATACAGATCGAGAAATATAGATATATAAATGAGGGAGAAGCTTAAATATAGGACAGTGCGAGGGAACATGATGAAAACTAGGACACCAGTATCTCTCTCTCTCTCTCGCTCTCTAGAGCGCCCAGAATGTACACGGAGGGAGGTTTGAACTAGCTGGGGCCACTGACACGATGAGGCCGGTCCACTCCTGGGGAAAATCAGGGGCTTTAACATCGAAGTCTGCGAGGAAACGAGGAGAGAGAGAGAGAGAGGGTGAGAGGGAGAACGAACTCCGCGGATTTTCACTCCACGCGGGGGCTGCAACCTACTTTGCCTTGTGCACCAATCTACTCTCTTCTCCTTCATCACATCGACTACGTCGTCGTTGAGATTCGCGAATCCAAGATTCACCGAGATGCATCAATTCATCCCGCTTGGCTTGTGAGAACACCAGGAAATTTTGTAAATATCCTCTGCTAAGAGCCAAAAGGGCGTAACCCGCATCGTTGTAAATTTTGAATTATCGAGGGATACGTCATTTTTAGCCCGAGGAAAAACGATGTGTATGTATATATACGTTCGGGGTACGTTTGTGTATTGTACGAAAAGTAAAGGGTTCCTGTTCCCACGTTGAATCACGTTTTTTTTTATCAGGCCCTGTGGGTCAGCAATTTTTACGCTGATCTGAAGTTATTATTTTTTTTTTACTTCTTCATCGAGGCATAGAGCTTGATTTTCTTGGAAATTATGGACCGCTCAATGATGTTCCGAAAAAATCGAAAAATCATTATTCGAAAACGAATTTGAAATTTTTACATTGCTCTCGCGTTATTTTATCTCGTTCACAGAGTTCCCTCATGAGCAAGTGGATTTTTAAATTTTGGCTTCCTTGTAGAGAGGAGACTTCGTGAGCACGATAAAATTATGAGGAAGCAAAATATGTGAGAATTTCCAATTAGCACGCTTTTTCTTTCTCATAGAAGAAGCTTCGTTTCGGTGAAACTTTTATTTCAGTTTTCAATTCCAGTGTGTTCAAAATATGCCAAAATGTCAAAATATCACATTTAGAAAAATTTTCCAGACTTGTGTGTGTGTGTGTGTGCATTTAACCGCTACGCAAAATTAAATCGTCTTTGATTCGCTACAGGGCTGAAAATTACGAGGAAGCAACGTGCAAGTTTCAATTTGCAACTTTTTTTTTCTGAATTCAAATTAGATCAATTACAGACTTAGTTCAATTGAATTGTTTTTTTTTTTTTTTTTTTTTTTTAATATCAACCCCTCAAGCGATTCTTTTTAAATTCAATGCCATGCAATCTTGTCCTATCACCAATTTATTTGGCTCGATCGCCAAATATTTGCAGAAGTTGGAGCTATCGAAAATTTTTTGTCGAAAAATTCAAAAAATTCTGAAATCTTAATCCCTCAAGCGATCCTTGCCAAATTCAATACCGCAAAGATCCTTGTCCCTTGGCTTATCGGTGCAAACATTTTCGAGCTGATAAACGAAAATTTTCGAAAGTTAGAGCGAACACAGACATTTTTGGATAAATTCAAAATCATGTATTCGTCATCGATTGGGGCGACAATTTTACCAAGCCAAGGAGATCTCATTGCTCGAGTTGTGCGCAAAGTTTGCCCATAATCGTTTCAGTAATTTTTGAGATTTAAGCGTTTGATTTCTCGACGTTATGGGGCATTTTGAACACATTATAATTAAAATCTGAGCTTTTTTTTTGCACCATCAATAAACTTCATCTGTGAAGAAGCGAAATGTTCGTATAAATTCAAATGCTGACATCTCAATAATGATCTGAGAATTTATCATCAAATTTGGCACACAGGTTAAGGTTGATCCAGGTAAAGGTTAAGTTGCGCAAATTTTTCAATGTAGGACACAATTTTTTTTTTTTAATTGCTCGAGCTCGTAGCTGTGAAAATAATGAAAATATGGTTGCTGAAAAAAAAAACTTGTCAAATTTCGTAAGGGATATTTAATGAATAGTTCCAAATGTCAAATGTCAAGTATTGCTGTTAAAATTTAATTTTCCTCATTGTTGATTTGCCCATTTGTATTCTCTCTCTCTCTCTCTCTCTCTCAGCACAAAGTAATTTCTTTGATTTCAATAAAGTTGCTTCGAATGTTAAACACATTGAATCTGCATACGCAAATCAATCGAATCAATCAAATTTATAACGAGTTAATTTGCAACTTGGCTCAATTCACTCGATCCTAAATACGATTCTTCTAATCGCTCGAAATAAAATTAATATAAATTGAATCGATCGATTCATCTCGCCGGATAGAATCGACTGATTCTCGTAAAATTCCGAGATAAGTCACGTGACCAATATTAACGGAGGGAAAAACACACGCTTAGCGACAATCCTGCATATCCATGGGATCTATATCTTTTGAGGGAGCTTCTTTTTTGTATCTCTTTCGTCGACGAGAATTCGGGTCTGGAAGTTTTTCATTCAATTTACAAGAGAAAAGTTCGTTTGCCCGGTCACGTGAGAGGGCTGAATGTACAGGGTTGTTTGACCTTGACAGGGATTGTTTCATAGGTGAGAGGGAGTCGAGCGTAGCGCATACCGAGATATATCCCTGGAGCTCGCTCGCCCGACAATTACGTGCTCGTACAACTAGCAGATATTGAAACATCTCTCGTGTCAGGTCGGACAACCATGATTCAACAGTAATTTGGAGACTGCACTCTTGCTGACCTTGTAGAATTTCTCATTTTTTAATTAAAAAAATTAAAATAAATAAAAAGAAATAGATCGATTAACAAATATAATTTTTATGAACTTATGAAAAATCCAAATTATCGATATACTCATCAATGTCCCAGTACCGGAACATCTAAGATTCTGTAGGAATTCTAACCTATATTTTTCATGGACAAACACCAACGCTTCGAAGAAATACCTGTATGGCGAATGCAAAGCTGGTAGATTATAGTTTCGAATACTCACGCTATCGTTGTTTCTATGATTACTATAGTTAATGATTTGTTAGCAATAATATCGGCGAATTCAAATGTATACCGGAAGCCAGACGAGCGTTATTGGATATGTCCCGATATCGGACCATAACGTGTCCCTATTGGCTACCACTGGAAAATCATGGTTTATGGTAATATTAAATGAGAAAATACGATACAAGTACTTACTTGTCGATTAATTATCCTGATATTGATACCTAATACGTTAAAAATGTTTCCAATTTCCCGGTTTCAAAATTATATCGCTCAGAGTTGAATAAATTTAATTGAAATATCGGATATTATGCAATTATTCCGAGAGGCCCTCTATCGCTCTCTCTCTCTCTCTCTCTCTCTCTCTCTCTCTCTCTCTCTCTCTCTCTCTCTCTCTCGTTACTTTGGCAAAATTATCGGAGCAGATGTTATCCCAAATTAATATACGATATAATTTTTACTCCGGTTAAATTGAAACGCGGATCTATATAGCTTTATAGATTATACTTATATAACATTTATCTTTGTGAATATTGAAACGAGACCATCTGGTCTCGTTTAGGGAGACCGAAAGTTTTCCTCGCCAGGTTCCACGATTGATTATACATATATACGTATTACGCTCTCCCGAAACTCGTTTAATTTAATTAAGGTAGTCCTCGTGGCGGACTAGTAATGCGATCGAATATTTTAGCATTGAAATTCGTTGGAGAAAGCTATAATATCTGATAACATGTGAAAGTACTTGCCAGTATTTATAACTGTGGAGTTGTCTTTTGGGACGCGAATTATTATTATTATTATTATTTTTTTTGAGTGATTTTGATTTTTTCGTCATCCATTTGACAGATCGGTTGAACGATTTCACCCCGGCTGACCTCAAAACTGTTTGAAGTTTTGTAATTAATGTATTGTATGATTGCATGACTCTTAATTGATTTTTATAATTAATCCAATTTCATCATGTACGGAAATAATGGGGGTGGATTGTTTGATGTTGATAAATACTTGAAATTAGCATGAATTACTGCAACACTCGTAGCAGAGGGCTGTCAGCTGATCGGTCGCGATGTAAACTCACTGAGAGTTTTGCCAATAATTAATTCGAAGTTTATTTGCCAAACATCCCGTGATCCTACTTTTTCCCCGAGCAATCTATCCAAAGCTCATCATTTCGTGAACGAATTCATTATTATCTGAATCGCTTCTCTGGTATTTGAGTGAGTTCATTTTTCAATTGAACTTGCATGGTGAGCTGATATTCTCGTATATCCTATGGCGAAGGGGCGATTTTAAAGCCAAAATTTCTTGCAGAAAAAGCTGAAAACTTGATCTGAAATTTCGCAGTCTTAAAAAAAAAAGAAGTTTTTCAGGATTAAAACATTTGTTCAATTCAAAAAATTCTCCAATAGGTGCCAAAGAGCAAGGTCTATGATTCAAATTAATTGAATCTGGTGGTTTTAGTGAAAATAATTTTTCGGTGCCATTCTCGAGAACTCATTAAGTTTTGTGCGTTTATAATTTTCTTTTTATCAGAAAATAGTGTCATGTCATCGGATTAAAAATAAAATTATTAATATTTGAAATGTGATAATTCTTGGCAAATGAGTCAGCGAACAATTTAACGATCCACAACAACTGGATCCGAGCTGCACATTGATTAATTTTCAAAAAAGCACAAAATTGGTAAAATCCCCTTGAGTCATTCTAGCCAAAAAAGTACATTCATAATGCAATCTTCTACAAAACTGATTTTGCTTTTGGTAAAGGTTCAGGGGTGCTCCCTGAGTATAAATTCAAGTTTGTGGGACGCCGGGGAGTCGAGCTCCAGCCACCATCTTGGAAAACACGTTTTATTAAATATCTCGTGAACCATGCATCGCACGACAAAAATAGTGGAAACTTTTTTTGTCGATAATAAAATTCTGTACAACTTTTATTTGAAACTTTTTTCCGTAGAGTGCATGATTTATTTATTTATAACGCGGCAAACTTTTTCAAACATCACCATTTTTACTGTCACATCAAACGTTAATTATAATATTCAGCAATAATCATGTTTGGAAAAGTTTGCTGGGCAATAAATAAAAAACCATGCACTTTGCAGGAAAAAGTTTAAGATAAAAGTTGTACAGAATTTTATTACCTAAAAAAAAGATCTTCACTATTTTTTTCGTATGATGCACGGTTCACGAGATATTTGATAAAACGTGTATTCCTAGATGGCGGCTCAAGTTCGACCTCCGCGTTCTGCCAACTTGAATTTACACTCAGGGAACACTCTTGAACCTTTTCCAAAAACAAAATCAATTCTCTGGAAGATTGAAGAAAAAATGGTTATAATGATTGGACTATATACTTGCTCATGAAACTTTGCGTTTCCATTTAAAATTAAGAGGAAGAAAATGTACGAGTTTCATCTTGATTTTCATACGAATTGACAAAATTAAAATATACAATAATCGAAGGATCGAAATGATGCTCGAGATATTTCGCTGAAAAAAAAAATAATAAAGAGGATCATCGAATTCGTAATAAATGGAGAAAAATGTAATATCGTAGGTATGTACTCGGTATCGAAAATCGAAATCTTAGGATAATCTCGAAACTTGGTAATAGTTCTGTTTTGTGATGAATCGAGCTTATTTTGCAGAAAATATTTATACCATGGAGAATGGATATATAGAGTCCATTCTCTATATGGACACTAGAGTGCCACGGATCGCCAAGGGACAAGGAAAGAGAGAGAGAGAGAGAGAGAAACAGTCGCGAAACTCGCCGGGAAATCCGGTCAGTAGGTCGACATGCAGATGCATACATGCGTTTCCAGGGCAACGTGCTCACTCTTATATATATTGTGCTATATACGCGTATATATATCTGTCAGTTTTGCTCTGGTCTGGAGCGATCGTGAAACGAGAAGCTTTCGCGATTGGACGATTCCCTCGTCCAATATATACGTCGTATACATGGGGTGCTTCGCGTGAAACGAAAGAGCTTTTGATGCACGACAATTTTCGGTGTCAAATTTACCAGTGGCTGTATATAAAGTGAAGAAAAAAAAAAAACAATCCTTAACCGAAAAAGTGCAATTTTAAAAAGGTCAAACTATGACGAGTTGATCAGGTGGAGGGTTAAATTGCTCAAGAATTTGTAAAATATGTCGAGTGAATATTTGATTTAATCAAATATATGAGCAACGACATAGCCCCGAGCTAAGTGGTCCAATTACCACATTTCAGGATTTCTTTTTTCCAATCGATCTTCACCCCAGCGATTATTTCAAGCTCTTTAAAATAACACTATTACGACGAAGGGTCTCGTTGGACAATTTCAATGATTGTTATTTCATAATTTCCGAATTTAATAATAATTTGGAATTATTATGGCTCTAACGAGATGTGGCGTAACTTGGAATTATCAACGAAAAGTTACCCGAGCTCGAGCTGAAGGTGCTCTGTGTTTTTTCATTTTTTTTTTTCCGATATTAATTTTTTTTTCGGTGAACCACCGCAAAATTAGGGGAATTAAAAAAAAAAATTTGTCGAAGATTACATATATTCATGCGAGGACGTTTCTTATTTGTAAATTTTTTTTTAAAAAAGTAATCGATTTTAAAAAAATGACATAAACAAAGAATGAGGGAAAGTTAATAATAGTACATTTTGATACAAGTACGCAAAGGCTTTTTTGACGAAACGAGAGGATTACGGCACGAGCCGAAGGCGAGTGCTGTAACGAGTTTTGTCAAAAAGCCTTTTCGTACGCGTATCGAACATTATTTTTCCTCATGAGAGCCGAGAAACCGCAACGAAGTTGCGATTTCGAGGTTAGAATGAGGAAAATATTTTTATTTTTGTTTGTTGCAGGTATTTTTTTATCGGATTAAAAAGATTTCGAAAAAGCGTGATATTCGGGGTTCCAGATTTGGGAAAGATGGCTCCATTCAAGCTGAGATTTTCGAAAATGTCAAAGTCCCGAAGCAGCGGGAGCAAGGGAAGCCGTAGCAACAGCGTCGAGTGCGACGAACCGGGCCAGCAGCATCAGCCAAATCACAGCAATGCACAGACACTCACGAGCTGCAACAGCCGACCGGAAACTCCCGGTACCGAAGCAGCTGCTGGCTTTCCGGATTCACCGCCACCGTCATACCAACACGTACTCGAAGAAGTGAGTATCAGGAATAATTGAGACAAATTTATAAAAAAAAAAAATCATTGATAACAACTTGTGTGATTACGTGAAAGAAAAAAATAGACGCTTTTCCCTCGTCACCGGTAAATAATGAAAATACAAAAAAAAAACCATAAAAAGAAATCATTTGACATCGTCAAACGTTTGGTTAAGTATTCGAGCAATCAATATTCATTCATTACTTGGCTGCAATTTCGCAGTCAAGTAAAGCATGATAATTCCTTTATTTACTGCTGTAATTTTTATACAAATTCATACAGTCACTCAGATTTTATGTCATTTTCAATATTTCGCAAAATGGTCGTACTGCATCGCAGAAAAGCAGATGGTATGGAGAATATAATCCTTAGCGATTCTTGGTTATGTCAAAATTTTATTTTCCACCTAAGTCAGGGTAATGCAATCTCGATTGGCTTGCTCGGTTACATACTGTACCAGGGCCACTTTTGCCTGTGAGAACGATCTCGTGCGGATGCGCAACGCAGCGGCCGTTTCCGCAACTAATAAAATCAGAATCCACAATTGTGTGGTAGCAATGAAGCGTTTAATATTTTCTTATGGCTATAATTGCCAAAGGCAGCACATCAAAAATGTCTACAACAAAAAGATTATCACAACCAATTTACTTAGTTCCGGTAATAATAAAATTGTTTATATTTATAAATAAATATTTCATAGTTGTGGTCTTTCAGTTGCTATACAGCTATCCAGATTTCTCTCAGTGTTCCGCGTAACACCTCGGAGCTTCCCAAGCGTCGCTATACGCCCTTGACGTCTCCGCGACGGGATAGTTTCCTCGACAGACGCTAGATGGCGAATCGGTTCGAAAACTTTTACGCAAGCGAGTCGAAACACGAGTAGAATATAATTCGGCGGGGAACGAGCCGCCTTGAGGGAGATTTTTCGATTCTATTATTTGGGCAAGATTGCGTTGTTCGCGTGTGCGGTTCACCACACAACTTTAACAGTGGATTCAACGCGTATTCGCGTTCCGTATTCGGTATATTTATCGGAAATTCAATTTCGTTTCGTGGTCAAAATGTCCCGGTGAATGTTACGCCAGGGGCTATATTAAAAAGAGACGGAGAAAATGAAATTTGCCATACGCACATATATACACATATATATATATATATAATTGATGTATATGACGGCAAACTCTGATTTGCTGACAGGGTGTTCCGTTACGTATAATTGCATTTCAACGTATCGAGAGCGACGGTTATGCGGTGTACAAGCCTCCATTGTGTTCCCACAACAATTGTCCTGCCGGGAAATATGCTAGGGCTTCCCCCTTGGTCATTCACAATGAACGACGCAAATAGTTTTCACCAATATACGAAGTTTGTACAACGGCGAACGGTCCAATTGTTCCCCGACAATGCGAATCCTTGCAAATTCTCGAGTGTACTAATGGACGGGGGATTTGTTGTTTTTTTCCAATACCGTCAATCACATTCATACTTTTTCCTCGGGCTCTCTTATTAATAATAAATAATGATAATAAAATTATTAACTTTTCCAATATAATTTTTTTTCTTCTAATTTTCCCCGAGTTCCATCGTATACCCTTGGATTTTTACGTATTACCCGTCTCATTGTAAATTTTCCAATAAATAATTCATGATTCAATCGTTAATCATTAATTATCGCCTGATTGCATTGAATTACGTAGCTTTTTATAGCAAAAGCAGCTAAATGTTTTATACGTTCAAACGTACAGACACGACTGAGGCGTTCAACGACAAACACCGAGGTCGATGTGGAAGAGGAAGAGGAAGAAACTGAGGAGAATTCTCCGGAGGATAGGAGCAGAAATCAGCGTCAGGAAAATTTGGCGGAGGAGAAGAGCGATCAACGTCGAAACAAGAAAGCCGAGTTACAGAGAAGTTCCGGTGGCGGAGGTGGCGGTCCCGGTGGTGGCGGAGATGGAGGAGGTGGTCCCGGTGGTGGTGGAGGTGGTCCCGGTCGTGGGAGCGGTGTAAGAACACCGGCCAGAGGACCGGAAATAATTCACAAATCGAGCAAAGAGCTTTACAGGGCAGTCGCCAAGGAATGGGGCATTACGTGCAAGATGAGCGATCACTGCAGGTGCTTTGATTGTCAGGTGGGTCGGTGAATGGTCTACTATTAGTATATCGCTGGGTGTATCGATTTTCGTGTAAACATATGGGACATTCCACGTCAACTCAGCCACCCCGTTTTTTTTTATTGTCTCGAAAAAATTATTCAGTATCGGCATTTCAAAGGACAATATATCCATGACATTTTACCAAAATTTCATCCCCCCACTATTTTTGGTTCTCGAGATAATGATTAATGAAGTCTCAATTTTTGTAAAAATCGTAACTTCGTAACTACTGATCGGATTTAAACGATTAAAAAAAGAATCTTTTAAATTTTGTTTACTCTTTTCGAAAAAAAAATATGTCATCATCGGATAAAAGCTCATTAGACATTTTTCGGAGTAAATTGACAAAAAACAATTTTCCCCTCTTCACTGATGCGTTGTTCCATTTTGAAAAAATCCTGCGGAGTTGTGTATTGCCTCCCTCTATCAGAAAAAAAAATACTGAGTAGAATTCCGATTGGCCCTTTCGTGGGAAAAAAAAAAATCGAAAAATTTACCCGAAAACTGTCTAATGAACTTTTTTCCAATGACGGCGTATTTTTTTTTCAAAAAGGGCAAAAAAAATAAAAAATATTCGTTTTTTAATCGTGAAAATCCGATCAGCCGTTACGGAGTTATGATTTTTACAAAATTGAGAATTTATTAATCATTATATCGAGAACCAACAATAGTGGGGGGGATGAAATTTTGGTAAAATGTCATGGATATATTGTACTTTGAAATGCCTATACTGAATAATTTTTTCGAGACAAAAAAAAACGGGGTGGCTGATGAGTTAACGTGGAATACGACACGTCAACGCAGCCCCGTCAACTCAGCCACCCCGTTTTTTTTTTGGTCTCGAAAAAATTATTCAGTATGGGCATTTCAAAGTACAATATATCCATGAAATTTTATCAAAATTTCGTCCCCCCACTATTGTGGGTTCTCGAGATAATGATTAATAAATTCTTAATATTGTGAAAATCATAACTTCGTAACGGCTGATCGGATTTTAACGACTAAAAAACGAATCTTTTTTTATTTTTTTTGCCCTTTTGAAAAAAAAATATGCCGTCATTGGAAAAAAGTTCATTAGACAGTTTTCGGGTAAATTTTTCGATTTTTTTTTTTCCCACGAAAGGGCCAATCGGAATTCTACTCGGTATTTTTTTTCTGATAGAGGGAGGCAATACACAACTCCGCAGGATTTTTTCAAAATGGAACAACGCATCAGTGAAGAGGGAAAAATTGTTTTTTGTTAATTTACTCCGAAAAATGTCTAATGAGCTTTTATCCGATGATGACATATTTTTTTTCGAAAAGAGTAAAAAAAATTAAAAAGATTCTTTTTTTAATCGTTTAAATCCGATCAGTAGTTACGAAGTTATGATTTTTACAAAATTGAGACTTCATTAATCATTATCTCGAGAACCAACAATAGTGGGGGGGATGAAATTTTGGTAAAATGTCATGGATATATTGTCCTTTAAAATGCCCATACTGAATAATTTTTTCGAGACAATAAAAAAAACGGGGTGGCTGAGTTGACGTGGAATGCGACATATGTATATACATATAATATATTGGTTCGATGATGGTGCGAGTATGTCGGGTGCACTGGCGAGCGTTTGCTAAACACGACGAGCACGAAGGGGTGGAATTAATTTCTCATCTTCAGCTCGTACATACTGAGATTCATGTGTATATGCATGTATGTATGCGTTTACGCACTAATGAATGCAAAGCCCTTCAAAGCGATCGGTCTACGGGAAATTAGCTTAGAAATTCAGTTTCTATGGCGCAATGTTCGAGCAAAGACAATAGTGAATTTTGACTCGATTATACTAAGTCTCAAAGACTTCATTATTGCACAATAACTTCTATGCGTATTGTTGCTTCTGAAGGTTTCAATGTACGTAATTGTAGATGGTTCGTCCGCAAGCAACGTATCTCACTTTCAGTTAAATCCTGACCAAAACTCATAGAGCAGAGAATATTTTCAAAGTAATCGTACCCGAAACTACCCAAGATCAACTCCAACAGATTTTCGGTTCGTCGTAAAAGCATAATGAATTACAACCCTACCAGCAGGCAACTTTATCAGAATAAGATTTTCGCGAACATCTCTGCCCAATTACACTTCCAACGAATTACTCTTCTACATAATCACAACTGTGCCCAGTTGTAACTGTACCCAATCACGATTCTGCAAAATTACAACTCTACAACTAGACAAGTCTAACATAATAAGACTTTTGCGACCATCTCTACCCAATTACACCTACAACGAATTACTCTTCTACCCAACTACAACTGTGCCCAGTTGCCCCATGTGCGAATGCCGGAGTTCTGTCGGACTTGCCCATACGACCCAGTATTGGCACTACTCTGATAGCCAACATTCAGTGGATAGTACTGGCACAATACAGATGAATTATTTTACCAATATTGGGCAAGTACCGATGAATAGTACTGATAAGTAAATATATATAGATCTTAGACGAGAGTTGGCTCAATATTGGAAGTAAACTGGGCCGAAGTTAAGTTTTATCTTGGCAGCAAAATATCTTGTGAGACAACCGACTGTCGTCTCAGAATTGGTTATGTGTTGGGCCAATTTTCGTCGTAAAACGTAAGAGCAAATGAAGTCAGAGTAACCCCAACTGTTGGCTCAGTATCGGGCGTACAGCGAGACGAAATTTGGATTTCGTATGTCGATCGAGTATCGCCAATGCACTGTCGTGAGTTGTCGTAGTACTGAGCATATACTAGGCCGGAATATTATGTGGTATTGGCATAACGACTACCTCTACGCAGCACACGAGAATCAACCCAGCACCGAGCATGAACTGGGCGAATATTGTGTTTTATTCTGACTGCAAAATATTTTGTGAGACAACCGACTGTCGTCTCAGAATTGGTTATGTGTTGGGCCAATTCTCGTCGTAAGACGTAAGAGCAAATAAAGTCAGAGTAACCCCAATTGTTGGCTCAGTATCGGGCGTACAGCGAGACGAAATTTGGATTTCGTATGTCGATCGAGTATCGCCAATGCACTGTCGTGAGTTGTCGTAGTACTGGGCATATACTAGGCCGGAATATTATGTGGTATTGGCATAACGACTACCTCTACGCAGCACACGAGAATCAACCCAGCACCGAGCATGAACTGGGCGAATATTGTGTTTTATTCTGGCTGCAAAATGTTTTGTGAGACACCCGACTGTCGTTTGAGTATTAATTATGTGTTGGGCTTATTTTTGTTGTAAAACTTGCGAGCAGATTAATTCACAGTAAGCCCAACTATTGGCTCAGTACCGGGCGTACAGTGGGACGAAATTTGTATTTCGTATGTTGATCTAGAATTGCCAATGCACTGTCGTGAGTTGTGATAATACTGGGTGTGTACTAGGCCGAAATATTATATATTATTGTCATGCTGACTATTTTGACAAACAAACTTGAGAATCAACCCAGTACTAGTGATAAATTGGTCCAGTATTATATTTTATACTGGCTGAGATACCAGGAGGGATGTGGGATATAATATGGAGATTATATATATTCGATTCGCAACAGAAACTTTTTTTTAACTTACTACAAACAAAAAGCCAAACTCTATAGAATTCACATCAAGCCTTAAACCAACTAACAAACCAAGCCAAATATCAACTTTAAAGCGCGGCTACAACTTAAATATTAGAAAACTACCTACTCCTGTGATAGAAGTGATAGCTCGATGGTAGCGCGCTGGCATAATACGCTGGAGAGCTGGGGATCGGATCCTGTCGATGTAATTTTTTTTTTTTCGTTTACTCATAAAAATTGTATCCATTATTTACTCAATTGTTATGCTTAAGGTATTGTTCATGGGTTGGACTAACTTTTGTCCTAAAATTGAATATCAGATTTATTCGGCGTGAGCCCAACTGTTGGCTCAGTACTGCGCGTACAGTGGGTCGAAATTTGTATTCCGTATGTCGATCGAGTATCGCCAATGCACTGTTGTGAGTTGTCATAATACTGGGCGCGTACTAGGCCGAAGTATCTTATATTATTGGCATACTAACTATCTTGACACGACACTCGAAAATTGTCCCAGCACTGGAGATAAATTGAGCCAGTATTATGTTTTATACTGGCTGAGATATCAGGAGGGATATGGGACATAATATGAAGATTATATATTCGATTCGCAACAGAAACTTTTTATCAACTTTCCACAAACAAAGAGAAAAACTATACTATTCACATCAAGCCTTGAACCACCTAACAAACCAAGCCAAATATCAACCTTAAAGCGCGGCTACAACTTAAATATTAGAAAACTACCTACTCTTGTGATAGAAGTGATAGCTCAATGGTTAGCGCGCTGGCGTAATACGCTGGCGAGCTGGGGATCGAATCCTGACGGTGTAATTTTTTTTCATCTTATACAAATGATATCTATTATTTACTTGATTGTTATGCCAATAGTATTATTTATGGGTTGGGCTAGCTTTTGTTCTAAAAATTTAATATCCGATCAGTTCAATGTGAGCCCAATTGTTGGCTCAGTACCGGGCATAGAATGGGACGATATTCGAATATCGTATGTCGATCGAGTATCGCCAATGCATTATCGTGAGTTGTAGCAGTACTTGGTGTGTACTGAGCCGATATATATTATGTTATTGGTCCACTAACCATCTTGACAAGCACACTCGAGAATCGACCCAGTACCGGGAATTAACTGGGCGAATATTATGTTTTATTCCGACTGCAAAATATTTTGTGAGACACCGGACTTTTGTCTCGGTATTGGTTATGTGTTGGGCTTATTTTTGTTGTAAAACATAAGAGCAGATTAATTTAGAGTGAGCCCAACTGTTGGCTCAGTACCGGGCGTATAATGAAACAATATTCAAATATCAAATGACGATCAAGTATCGCCAACGCACTATCGTAAGTTGTCGTAATACTGGGCGCATACTAGGCCGAAATATCTAATGTTATCGGCACATTGACTATCTTAACACACGCCCGAGAATCGACCTAGCACCAAGAATTGACTGGGCGAATATTGTATTTTATTCTGGCTGCAAAATATTTTGTGAGACACCCCACTGTCGTCTCAGTATTGATTATGTATTCGGCTGATTTTTGTCGTAAAACATGAGAGCAGATTAATTCAGAGTAACCCCAACTGTTGGCTCAGTACCGGGTGTATAGCGGGACAATATTCGAATATCGTATGTCGATCGAGTATCGCCAATGCACCGTCGTGAGTTGTCATAATACTGGGTGTGTACCAAACCGATATATATTATGTTAATGGTGTGCTGTCGACAGTTGTGTCAGTATTGTGTGTGGACTGGGCCAGCAACTTTCTTATCACTTGAGTGCAATTTTCGCGGAAGTACCCTGGAATGTAAATGTTTATATATTTTTTATAATGTGTTTTTTTAATATTAATATTTGGGTTAAAAATAATTTGATTTCACATATATCTATTTATTGATAGTCGATTGATATTGATATGTTCACAACAATATGTTTTTTACAGTACTCGATTATTCAAGATGCAAAAGTGTTATGGCATATCTACGTCCTTCTACAGATAATAACATACATTTGTCAACAATATTATCTATTGAGTCTATCTTTGTAGCCATTTTTCGGTCTTTTATTCTATAAATGCCTAATCTCGATGAAGCCATGGGTACTTTGAAAGCATCTCCTTTGTTGTCGAGAACTCGTCCTGATAAAAAAAGCTTTTTCGAATTGTTCGAGAAAATACGCGAGATCTCAACAATCTCACCATTCGCTAACTTGACGACATTATCAGGTGCTACTGTGCACACTGTCATGGTTCTTATTTTTATTTTTGTATATTCAACTGTGCTGATTTCTTTAGCTCCTCGTTTGGTTTGTTGTATGTGATATTCACCGTTATTAATACCAGTCTCATATTTTTGAATAGTTGGTGAAATACTTTCGTTTTCGGATAAACGTCGAAAAACCTGAGCGATTGGATTTCTCGGCATTCGGATTAATCGTTTAATGTGACCCAAGCAATTTTCAAATGGAAATGATGAATATTCCGTCAATGGAGCTTGCATGTGTCTTACATCATCTGCCAAATGTATAAGATTGTGGAAATTCATGACCTGCGAATCATTTCCATACTGAGCTGGCATATCTTTGAAAAAAATTCGAAGGAATGTCTGCGCTTCGTTTGTGTACGTTAATGCCCAGGCACGGCTACACAATATGCGACATGCTGCAAAGAGATGTAAGAAATGAAGATAACTCTCAGATGACAGTACTTGACGCAAAACTACCCCCCCGGCATACAGTAAAACGAATCTATACTGGGTCGCTTTCCAATTAGCTACGTCTGTAAGATCAAGTTTTTTTCTTTGGAATTCTGTCGGTATTTGTGATGACAATGACAGCAGGAGTTCTGTACAGTGATATCGCTCGCGCCTTCCAATACTGCCTTTCTGTGTTTTTGTCGAAAGCCACTTTTCAAAGAGTTGTTTCATAACCCCACAGCACAACAAGTGCATATAATCTAAAACAACTCCTGCGACTGGATCAAATCCCGGAATACGAACTAATGGTGAAATAACATTTGGCAAGTGATGTTCAGGTTGACGCTTTTCTCTGAATGAATCGGCGGTACGTAATCTGCAGTTCATTTGCGGATAAACTCTCTTTTTGTTGACAGTCTTTCCGCGGGTGGTGCATCGTTCGCAACCATAAAATCCAGTGTGTCCTTTGCAACCGTTTACGAAAGCCCGAGCTGGAGTGTCACAAACAAATGCTGAAAATCGTATCGAAAACAGAGTACTCTCAATTTCGAGTCCTTGTACGGTCAGTTTCGTAACTTCATTAACAAAATCTTCGCAAAAATCGTTATTGTCATGAGGCTTTGAATCACCGCAATACAATGCAGCTACGAAAGGTTTGCAGTAATAATCCTTGTGCGAAATTTTCAATAATATTGGCCACATCTGTTGTTTAGAGCGATTGTATATGGGTAAACCATCGATGTTTACTAGAACTCGTATTTCCTTGTCATTGTATCCAGACCCCATCAATTGCTTCCGAAGTTGAGCTTCGATGCCAAGGTACATGTAGGAACCGTAAGTACCTTTCTTTGAGAGCATAGGCTGAATTCGATTTTGAGTTCTTTGTGTACGCAAAAGTGTTTCCGCCCTCTTCGGAAGATCAGCGTGGCCTTTAGAACGCAAAACTCTTAGAAGATCGTTTAAATAACTGTGCGTGACACAATTAATGTGCTTCATTGCAATGTCTCGAAGTTCGTCAGCTAGTGTTTTTTCATCTTCTTTTTCATCTTCTTCTCCATCAAGTTCACGTGCATCAGAAAGCGAACTGGACTGTTGTGACTCATCATCGTCAGAGGATCCTGATCCTGATGATGTCTCCGATAGATGCTCATCGATAAATGATCTGAAATAGGAAAGAAGGATAAATATATTACAAGAATGCAACTCGTTTTAATTAATCACTCAGTATAAAAAGTATCAGAAAAGTATATCTTGAATGCTTTTAAAAATAGTTATGTTATTGTTTATGGGTTAGGCTGATTTTTGTCATAAAACTTGAGAGCACATTAATTCGATGAGAGTCCAACTGTTGGCTCAGTACTGGGCATACAATGTGACGATATTTGAATATAAAATGACGATCGAGTATCGCCAATGCACTATTGTGAATTGTCGTAGTACTGGGTGTGTGCTGAGCCGATATATATTAGGTTATTGGCATTCTGGCTATCTTGACACGACACCTGAGAACCGACCCAGTGCTGGGAATGAACTGGGCGAATATTGTGTTTTATGCTGGTTGCAAAATATTTTGTGAAACACCTGACTGTTATCTCAGTATTGTTTATGTGTTGGGCTAATTTTTATCATACAATAACTTGAGAGCACATGAATTCGGTGTCAGTCCAACTGTTGTCTCAGTACTGGGCATACAGTGTGACGATATTTGAATATCGAATGGCGATCGAGTGTCGCCACTGCACTATCGTGAGTTGTCGTCGTACTGGGTGTGTGCTAAGCCGATATATTTTACGTTATTGGCATACTGACTATCTTGATACACACCCGAGAATAAACCCAGCACCAAAAATGAACTGGGCGAATATTGTGTTTGTTTTATTTTTATTTTTGTATATTCAAAAAAAATCTCTCGAACGCTTTTAAAAATATATTTGAATGATTTAATGAATGTAATTATAGACGGAATTCATCGTAATATCTCAAGCAAATGAGAAAATTCTACCGACGTTCACATCGAATCTTCGATAATAATCATTTATATTCCTGTTCCAATTTTGAGCGACTACATTTTTTTAAATAATGATAATTTGTTTAATTATTATTATGTATAGACTTACTTCGAAAAGCTCATTTGAGCTACAATTAAAAAATCTAACAAAATATCTAACAAAAGTAAACAACTGTATCAAGTAAATTGCTTGGTCTGTGACATTCATAGTGTATAACTTTTTTACTACTTACACACTCGTAGTTTTGCCCTGTGTGGTTCCTTGTCCGATGAGATCAGTATTTGTCAGATTGTCGATTCGTGAAACTTCTCGGTTGCATTGTTCACCGTCCACACCAATATCTCCAGAGCTGTGAATACACAAAAATGGTAACTAAACAACAATGTCGCAATATATACGAGGTATTTCATCCGTAGTGTCCGAATCCGTGATCTTAGCTCGCTTGAATTAGTCTCATTTTTTGAATTAGTTATATAAAGTCTACAAGAAACTATCACTATTTTCAGTTTTTTTAAAATAACGCTTATTTGAAAAAAAAAAACGTTTAAATAAAACGCAATGTTCTAAAAATCTCAAAAAATTCTCACAAATCTATTCCGCCATAAGGAAAACACATAATTTTTTTTCAAATAAACGCCGTTTGGAAAAAATCTTTTAAAAAATAGTAAGGTTGTCTTTTAGATCTGACATATTCATATTTAAAAAAATACGGCAAAACCAGAAGAAGAAGAGAAATCACGGACATACTGGGCTCGGACTTTTCCCAGCATTATTGGCTGTTTTCGGACCAGAACTGGGACAAGTCTTGTTGTAAAACAGAATTTATTTGGCCCAAGTCTTCGTTTAGCATTGATAACAATTGGGCCAAACCATTGACAGAGTTATTTTACGTAAAGATAAGAATCGTGTGAACAAACATTTTCTTTCAGTTAAATGAATAATTATTTTAACCAGTAAAATTTCTCTGTGCTAACAAATCATATGCTGTTCGGCACTCAAATGAACACATCGATTTATTTATTTAATAATGAATACGCGCTTACCTGTTTCTCGGGTGGTCGTTGGATTTCTGTAATGAATCATTTGGGTTGGTAGAAATACTCATGTCGCTGATATCCAATGAAATATTCATCATCGATGAACTTGAATTTAATCCATAATCACTTGAGTTTCCGGTGTCACTATTATTCAATTCTCTTTCGCGTTTTAATGCTCGGTATTTTTGCGTTCGGTATGACATTTTCTTCAACAGATAAGAGTACAAAGTTTTAGCCCATGGAGCTTTATGCTGTCCTTCGACGAAGTGACAGAAAATAGAACGGACACGAACTATACACTCTCACGCACACACAATGTCAACCAATCGCATATTATTTTTCGGGACGTATATTCATATCTCATGTACTTTTTCTTTCGACCACTATGAGAAACGCGTAACCGTCGAGGAAGTAATTCGAGAGCAGTTGTTTGTTTATGCGAGCGCGAGGCCAAAGTCACGAGTGAGGACAAAGGCCGTATATTTGTGCGAGAATCAAAGGGGAGGATCCCCGCTGTTCGTAGCCACACGTACGCCACGGACGAATTTTGGTTGATCGCTACGATTTACATTTTCTTAATGTTTAAATATTTTTCCCCGGTCGACTGTAAGCGATATTCTAGGTCATACACTTATTGAAATTATCTACGATTACAATTTGTTATTGGACTCGATTGGATTTAAAAAAGGAGAAAATTCGAAGGACACAGTAAAAAATATTTTTATATCAAGCGACAAAGCGTGTTAGTGCACGTTGGACGTCCGCGGCGTCGTGTCGATCGCTCGAACCAATCGTGGTGGCGTGAGCAGTGGGGGACGGCCCGCACTTCAGTCTTTGTCAGTGCTTCGGTCGGGACAGTACGAAAAAAAAGTAAAAAAAGTGACGAAAAAAATCAAGAAAAAACGTGTTCGGACATAACGTAATTAAAAAAAAATAAAAGATGGAATCGTCAAGCGAGGAAGACACACAGGTAAGAGGAATGAATTCATTTTTTGTTAAAAGTACACTTGGATTATTTGTAAATGAATATTTTTCACGTCAAAACTAGCCAACTCTTGCCCCGAACTAATTTACATTGTTAAATAGAAT
This sequence comes from Rhorus exstirpatorius, assembly GCA_963564615.1. Taxonomy (NCBI): domain Eukaryota; kingdom Metazoa; phylum Arthropoda; class Insecta; order Hymenoptera; family Ichneumonidae; genus Rhorus; species Rhorus exstirpatorius. The sequence continues at coordinate 16,656,514 of OY751313.1, read as the reverse complement.
AAACGTTCTTTATTGTCGTTAGAATAAATGAAAAATGTCCACCTATAAAAGAATTATAATAAATTGTTTTTTCATCGTCGAATAAATCCAAATGTTCAACCTGTAATCGAATAAAAATGATACAATGTTCTCATACACGATGACAGATCTGGCCAAGTCTTGTCCCAATGCGTGTCTCCGCTGGCTCGAGACTGGCTCTATACCGATTACCACGGGACCTCAATTCGGCGCCTTTCCTTTATACCATTATAACCTCGACACCTCGCGATACATTTTTGGTGTTAAAAAATCAACTGCGTCAACAATTAACAGACGAGCCAGATTTTTTTTTTCCAATAGATTTGCAATATCTCATTGTCAATATAATTTTATAACGAAAGATTCCTATCCACATCCGAGAATACGGTTTTTTACGAAATTTTTTGGTCTGTTTTTATTTTTGGATTTAAATGGTTCTTTCATCGCTCGAGTAAATTCAAATTTTTGACCTGTAATCGAATGAGAATGATACAATTCTTTCGACAACCCTGATTCTGCGCTCTAGTCTTATCTCAAACCTCGACACCTCGCGATATGTTTTTGGTGTTAAAAAATCAACCTCATCAACAATTAACAGACGAGCCAGATCTGTCTTTCTATTTACAGTAGATTTGCAATATCTCATTTTCAATATCATTTTATAACGAAAGATTCCATTTAACACCCGACAATATTTTGAATTATTTAATCGATTGGTGTACGGTTTTTTTGTGTATTTTTTCGTCTGTTTTTATTTTTTAATTTTAATGGCTCATCTATCGCTCGAGTACATTCAAATTGTCATCCTGTAGACGAATTAAAATGATAAAATTATTTTGTATACGACGACAGATCTGGCCAAGTCTTGCCCTAATGCTTGTCTCTGCTGGCTCGAGACTAGCCCTGTACCGATTACCACGACGACCCTGATTCTGCGTTTTAGCCTTATCTCATCGTAACCTCGACATCTCGCGATATATTTTTGTAAAAAAATGTCCACCTATCAAAGAATTATAATTAATGCTTATTCGTGAAAAAAAACAAGTAATTAATAATCAAAAGTGCAATCTTGACCATTTTAATTGTTAAAAAACCATTTGAATTGTTAATACGGTTGATTGTTGAACAAAACAAATGTATCGCGAGGTAAAGCGGTTATGATGGGATATTGGAAAAGGAGATATCGGGATATCAAAGAATCGCCGAAGCGAGGTCGTCGTGGTAATCGGTACATATAGGGCCAGTCTCGAACCAGCAGAGACACGCATTGGGGCAAGGCTTGGCCAGATCTGTCGTCGTATACGAAATAATTTTATCATTTTTATTCGATTACAGGGTGACAATTTGAATTTACTCGAGCGATGAAAATATGATACAATTTTTTTCTCATTATAGATTCCGAAAAGAAAAAACTGGGCTGTTGTGTCGTTCATCAAGGAGAAAAAAAACGGTAAAATTCTAATAGAAATAGTACCGTTCTCCTGGCTGAAGACCGACCAGGAACCGTGGCTATGTTTTTACCCCGCCACAAACGCGATCGCTTCTACGGCAATTAAAAGCAGACAACCACCTGCGGCGGATTGGAAACTATACCCTGTGAATTTGATAAAAGACGCAGGTATATAAATATGTTTTTATTGTAGCGTAAGTTTCCTGCATATATAAATTAAATTTTGATCAATGGACTTTTCATCAATTCGCTAGAAACGTACGACCAGGGGATGCGACGTCTAAATCGGGCGTATAAAGAGTCCGAGATATTCAGCACCGAAGCAGAAGATCATTCCAACGTCAGTCAGGAGGAAACTGACGAAAACGTGTCAGGTATAGTATTACGATTATACAGTAAATATGTATATTATACTAACTTATTTTATACTATACATTACATTTATATTTTACCATGAATATTTTATACTAAAATTGCTAATATTGAATTTTTACTTGTGATATTTTTCAGATGATGTTAGCAGCAGCACCTCTCCACCTCGAAAGAAGCTAAATTCGACCCTCAGCCAACAAAAATCTACGCGTCAAGACACTACAAATATAAGTGGTAAGTTTTCCTTTTATTTTTCTGGTCCCCTACAATGCCCTGCTCAAACTTTGGATTGAAAAGATGCGGTGCCATATATATTATTGGTGTACTTGAATATTTGATTTACATTATTAATATAAATAATATTTAATAATATTCTATGATTATTATTTATATACATAGATGCCGAATCGCATACTGTACCTCGTGGGGACGAAAGTTCAAATAAAAATTTATCGAAACGGAAGAGGAAAACCAGCGAAAGAGACGACCGTAGTTCTGGTAATTTATTTATATTTTATCCAATACAATTGTGGTACTGCGTATATAATACAAGATTTTCATTTCAATTTTCAGACAAGTTTTTGTTGCGTGAGATCAAACTGCGGCTGGATGAGTCCGATCGTAAGAACGAAAAATTCCATAATCGTCTGGCAAAACAGATAAAAGGGGCAAAACGGAGTATTATGTACGACTTCGAAAAAAAATTCGAAGCTCTACAGAACACGGCAGTATTATCTCAAGGACGAGGGCCCGGAAGTACCCTGAAAAAAAATAAAGAAACGCTCGGAATAAAACTTCCCATCGACAGCCTCAACACTTTCATCAGTTTTGAGGAACTGATAAAAGATAACGAGGAGAAGGAGACTGCCTTGGTAAGTTAAAATATAATATTTCTATGGTAAATCAGTTTTATATTCATACATTATTTTACATCACACAGCCATGTTTTCCTTACTTTTAAATACTGTTTTTAGCCAATAACATAGGCGATTTTGTACCTCTCGAGGGAACAAAAGTGACGGAGGAGTACGCGGGAGCCACTTTCTACGCCTTGCGGTGTACAAAATGGCCCCCCGTACCCCTCTGCCACTTGTTCCCTCGAGAGATACAAAGTCGCCTATTTTATCGGCTGAAAACAGTATTTAAAAATATGGAAAACGTCCGGCTGCGTAATATAAAGTATCGTGTGCACCTCTGAGCAAGGATTTTTCGTCTCGCGCGATGCCTTTAGTACTCGTCTTCGCTTCGCGCGCTCGGCTACGACTCGTACTGAAGGCATTGCGCTCTACGAAAAATCCTAGTTTATCTCCTTGGTACACAATGTACTATTATGTTCTATATCCTTCTCGTCGATTGCAGAAAGAGATAATGGTGAACAGCGTCGGAACAGCGACTGAAGTGAAAGAAGCTGTTCGTAAAATCATTGGCAGTCTTTTGATGAAAGCTGTTCAGGAGCTATATTCGGGTACCGGGAGAAAAGGGCCGAATGGGGTTACCAAAAAAAATTTCAGCGCCACGCACATGTTTCTGTGCATGAAGGGTGAGTTTTTTTTTATATTGTATTCTTATTGTTGCATATTACCCTATCACTACTCAATAATCGTGTAGAATTATCAGAAAATCTGGTTTTGCATATGAAATTATATTAATTTTTGTAATTTTGGAATGCTCGTTTTTAAACTTGTTCAGTTTTACTCAAATAATATTATTGTATTTTTTCAGATGTCATTACAGAAAAACTGTCTGCAACAGACGAAAAAAAAATTATCTCAGCTACGAGCCGATATTTGTCGGGAGCAGGAGACCGGGAAGGCGGGAAAGCTGAGAGAGATGCCAAGAAGAACGCTTGAGCTGTCACCCAGCCACTCTTCCACATTTTTTAATTTTTATCGTCATTTTTCATTTTATATCGTCATATCTTATAGCGTGTATAGTGTTTACGCTTTTCATCTTCTGCCATTATATTGCTATTACTTAATTTTAATACTTTTATATTACTATACGACTATTACAAATCTTATCTGGCATAATTAGATTGCGATTCTTATTCATTTGCTTCCCTTTTTTAATTCCTTACAGGATCGAACCATTAAAAATTTACCCAATATCTGTTTCGACGTTGGGCTAATGCTGACTCTTAATACTACGCGAGTATTAGTAGCTTTAGTATGAGTACTAAACCAAGACTGAGCCGAGTTTCAATTCAATAGAGGTGCATGTATTGGCAGAGTATTAATTTGGAAATTGTCTCGAGACTGACAATGGCATCGGGGCCAATATTGGGCACTTATTCTGCGCCAATACTCGAAAACCGTGTCGAGCCTATCCACGGCACCATACATTGGACCAGTATTAATTTAAAATTGGCCCAATATCTGTTTCGACGTTGGGCTAATGCTGGCCCCTGATACTGTGCGAGTATTTATCGCTCTGGCAGAAGTTACTGGACCAAGACTGAGCCAAGTTTCAATTTTATACATGTGCATGTACTGGCAAAGCATTGATTTAGGAATTGTCTCAAGACTGACATGGCATCTGGGCCAATATTGGGTACTTATTCTGCGCCAATACTCGGAAACAGTGTCGAGCCTATTCACGGCACCATACGTTGGACCAGTATTAATTTAAAATTGACCCAATATCTGTTTTGACGTTGGGCTAATGCTGGCTCTTGACAATGCAGCTCTGGCATCAGTACTGACCCAATACTAAGCCGGGTTCTCATTCCATAGATGTGTCTGTACGGGCAAAGTATTGATTTAAGAATCGTCTCAATATTGGCAATTATATCTGGCACACTATTGGACACATGTTCGGAGCCAATACTCATAAACAGTGTTGAACCCAATCATGGCACCGTCAGTTGGACCGAGGTGAACAATCAATATTGTTTCAGAATTGATTTCGCATTGGGCTGGTGCTGGCTCTTGACAATGCAGCTCTGGCATCAGTACTGACCCAATACTAAGCCGGGTTCTTATTCCATATATGTGTCTGTACTGGCAAAGTATTGATTTAAGAATCGTCTCAATATTGGCAATTATATCTGGCACACTATTGGACACATGTTCGGAGCCAATACTCATAAACAGTGTTGAGCCCAATCATGGCACTGTCAGTTGGACCGTGGTGAACAATCAATATTGTTTCAGAATTGATTTCGCATTGGGCAAGATTTGGCCATTAATTGTCTGCCAATACTGGCAGTTCTGGCGTCAGTACAGCGCCAATGCTCAGCCAGTGGGCAGTACGCACATGGGTGTAACTGTACCCAATCACGATTCTGCAAAATTACAACTCTATCACTAGACAAGTCTAACGTAATAAGACTTTCACGACCATCTCTATACCCAATTACAATTCTACGGAATGACGACACTACCCAATATCAACTGCACCCAATCACAACCCTACCAAATTATAACTCAAGCCCAGTTGCAACTCCGCCTAATCACAACTCTAACAAATTACAACTCTACCCAAATACAATTCTATCGAATCACAACTCTACCCAATAACGACTCCACCAAATTACAACTCTACCAAACTACAACTCCACCCAAATACAACTCTGTCACTTAACGAAACTCATCGGCCTGGCTGACGGTGACTTTGCTTTTAAATGACATAGCGAGAGCTGTCGGTATAACTCAATATCAGCCAGCCCAGTTGCTATTTGGTAATGTCGTAATTGTATAGATATGCTCGCGAGAGTCTTATTCCGGTCATTGGATGGTGACGTTAGACACTGCTCATGTCCGGTGGTGTTGTTTAGTGGTAGAGTTGTAATTTCGTTGGCCCCTTTTTTCCGGGGTTCTAAATTCTGCTAGACCCGTTACTGGGCGCAGTAAAGTTTTGGATACACTTGTACATATATGTGCCATAACTCTTTCGCTACAGCTGCAGTCTTTAAGGTAGTTCGGTCGAGTTTGGCCGAAGTCAAATTTCATCCGTAATTCAGATTTATTTACGTACAATTTAACCATATGAAAGCTATGATAAATTGAATTGTTGCATAAAAAAATATTACAAGCTTCTTTTAGGGTGTAAATAATAAGTTAATAATAATTAATACCCGGAATAATGACAGACTCAACTTGACTCGATCTCTACGTTAGGGAGCGAGCTAATCTAACCTTACGCATAAAGTTACTGGATTGCATTCGCGAGTTTTGTTGTATGCTTTAAAACAGTATAATGAAGAACAGAGGGGAAAAAAAGGCTCGTCTCGAGGCAAGTACAGTTGAATTAACGCCAGTATGCAATGAACTCGGAACTCGTCTAGTTGACATTGTATATCTTGCCGAACAACTCAAATGTGACAGTTGTTCAGAACCACTTTTGCTGGCGTTCATCGAATCTGAAGTGAGACGCGGATTAGCTTCGGTTTTCACATGTTTTTTCCCCCTAGTCTTCTACCAGCGAGCAGATCCGGTGTATGACAAGGACAAAGACCGCGGACTCGCATTAATTATTGAAATAAAAAAAAACCGTACGGTAAATCGACTTAAATCTTTGGTAATATCTCTCATAGATATCAACCATTATTGTGGTATGTTTTTTTTTTGCCCTTAAACGATTAATTTTTCGTGTATACTGAAATTTCGATAGTTGGCGTGCCATCTGAGCCTTATATGCCCCATAAGAGCAATGTCAACTTATTTATTAATTACGCAAAAACTACACGGTAAATTAATTTTAAATTTTGCAGACATGTAGAGCAAGGTCAACTCTTTTGATTAAATGCAAAAAAAAAACAGGGTGTTAAACGTGAACCTCAATTCGACCGAACTACCTTAAAAAAATCTCTGGCAAGTTGCTTCTTTGGTACGCGGGTGCTCGCAAACTCCCGACGGTTATAAATTCTATTATCCGATTTCTGAAATTCAACAGGTCACTGTCCCCGATGGAAATTCAATTATCCAGCTTTTTTCAGTCATGCTGCATAGGTTCACAGTCGCAATTGGCTCAGGGATTTTGTTTTTTTTTTTTCTCTTGCTTTGTTCTCGAGACAATCCTCGTTTACTTGTAATTTTGCGAGAAAAAAAAATCTAATTTTCCCGGTGTTTATCGTTCGCAGAGTCACTATTTCGACTGCGAGTACGAGCAAGATGAGCAAGGAAAGACGGACGGTGGTCTTGGGGCTGGTACGCCGATGTTCATAGCCGAAGTTATACACGGTACTGCCTGCGTTCTTCTGTAAGCGCTCGTTTGTTAAGAAAAAAAAAAAAAAAAAAAAAGAAAAAGCTAACGGCATACGCGAATCATTGAATGTATGGGGGAAAAAAAAAAAAAAATTGTCTCAAGACTCGATATCATCAGCGGTCGAGTCTGCTCCGGCGTATTTTTTCGTCCACGGAGAATTATTGTATTTCTTTTTTTCACACATACATATGTACATGTAATTTTAAACTGCGCTGATTGTTCAAGGACGAAGAGTGTATTTTTGTTTTTTGTCAAGCTGCGAATGACGCATAAAAAATGCTGGGAACACATTACAGATGTACGAGAACGATGTCGTGTTAATTGTATATTTGTGGTGACTCTTGTTTGACAACATATATTCAAGGAGTAACGAGAAATTAAAAAAAAATAAATAAATAAATAAATAACAGAAGAAAGAAAAATGTAGCAAAAAGGAATTTTTTTTTTTTTTTAGTTAAAATGAAAAATTTTGCATCTTCGTCGTTGCCCGACGAGTCGAGACTGAGAATTGAAGAGAAAAAAAAAAAAAAAACAAAACTGACCTTTTTTTTCTCGTTTTCAATCAAACGACTTTGGAATCGAGTTTGCAGTGCTCTCGAATTTCCATGAATATTCATTGAAATCATTCGTGACGGATTTTGACTGACGAACTTTTTTTTTTTTTATAATCGTTTCTGCATAAATTTGTAATTTACGAATTAGCAAACGAGTTTTTTCGTGCTCTCCGGATATTTGTAAATTGTATTTGGAAATATTTGTAAATTGTTCGTTCACTTTTGTGTCTGGGCAGAAAAAAAAAAAAATTTGCCTCTGAGACTCTGATTGTTGACTGTGTATTTTTTTTTTTTTTTTTTTTTTACTGTCCGATTGACAGACGTAGCGAGAGAGTCGCGAGGTGCAGAGCGAAATAATGCTCTCTGCATCTTGATCGCGGACCTTGATCCGGAGAAATCGTTTGTTGAAAGAGAACGAGAGAGAGAGAGAGAGAGAGAGAGAGTGGGATAGAAAAAAATATATATTTTTGCTGACGAGATTCGAGTTTCAGAGACGCAAACGATGAGCAGCATCACCGAGTTGTCTCCAATTGTAATGTATATTATGAGAGACGATTCAATCTCCAGTCGCAGTGATGAACGCGTCGTTCGAATGAAAAATTCAATTTACAAAACGAAATAATTGCGAGTAATTTGAAAAGAAGAAAAAAAAAAAAAAATCATATCAATCAAAATAAACCGAGCGAAAATTATGGTGCAGCTTGCACCTTTTTTTTTTTTCGAAATATTTTCCGTCGTGTCATTGAATTCTGGTGGAAACGTTTTTGGGGAAAAAAAGCTTGTACGATGTCACAAAATTTATGAAATTCCTTCGAGACATTATTTTTTGAATGTAAAAAAAAAGAAATTCTTGAAAGAGTCTGCAATAAAGTCTGAGAAAACGAAGCATATTTTTTTTTTTGAGCTTACGCCTGACGCTTGGCGTAAAAATCTTGAAATATTTATTTGTATTTTTTCGCCAAAAAAGCTCTGCCTATGAGAAAGAAGAAAAAGTGCATTTTATAAGCACACTGAGGGAAAAATTTATAGGGAAAGAATATAAATTATAAATTTGTTGACGGTCTCAATGAAGAACAATTTTTCGAATTAATTATCAAACGTTGAATCAAAGGGATAATATATAAAAATTATTTTCGTCATAATGAAATAATATTTCGGAATTAATGGCAATTATTTCGTCGCAAAATTGTCACGATGTCGTTCGAGGGAATGAAAAATCGATGGAAAAAAAAAAAAAAAAAAAAAAAATACAAAATATATAAACGAAATAATTGTCGGTGGTAATAAAAATTATTAATATTTATTACCCGCAAAAGTGTAATTCTTCCAAATTATTCATGATTGTACGAAAAACAAAAAAAAAAACCAAAAAAAAAAAAACAAAAATTGAGTGTTTATTTTTCCACGTTGTTTCGTACGTAATTATTTTTTTTTTAAATAATAAATATGCGTCTAATGATATCGTCACTCGAACTTATTGACGCTCATCATCACTGTTTTACGAATAGGCCAAAAATTGTCACTCTATCTGTGTCATTAATGTCAATATAAACGTCTCTCTTCCCGTCTATATCGCCCTACAATCGCGAAGACGAAACGAATATTTCAATTACACCAAAACACCTAGAAATTAAATGTTCAACGTTGTGCCGGAGGAAAAAAAAAAGAACGCCTGAGATTCTAAATGGAGATCGGAGAAAATTATATTTTTTCTCTCAAATTTATTTAAAAAAAAAAAAAAAAAAAAAAACCCCCTCGAATCGATGGGAAGCGTTGAGAATCCGCGATACAATTTAAAGTATTTTAGAGATTTTTTTGTTTCTTTGTTTTCTATAATTATTTTCTATTTTAATTAAATTTTTTTTTAAATCGTTTCAAATTTTTGCAAAAATCGAATCAATTGTCGCCAATAATAATTGGCTGTTTGGTAAAGAAAAAAAAAAACTGAAGCGTGGTTAGAAAAATTCTCACATTAATTCTGATGAGCAAAGAGGTGAGAAAAAAAAATTTTCGAGTCATATAATTTGATTGATATTGATTCTTATAAAATGAAAAACACGATCGTGAAATGACCGGCAGATCGATTTTTTTCTCGTTTGTACATTTGTCAAATAAATCTTCGATCTCCCGGCCACGTGCAGGGGATTATATTGAGAAAGGAAAAGAAAAAGTGACAAAAAAAAAAAAAGAAATTGGCGCTTCTCCGTTAAACCCGTAAAACAAATGAAAGTATTATAATGAATGGAAAGGCTAGGGCTCTCGTGCGTCTCAATTCCACGCGACGAGAAGCAACCGAGCAATTTAATGAATTTAGATCTTACAACAATATTGTACTCTCGTCAAAAAAAAAAAAAAAAAAAAAAAACTAAGATCACACGATAATGTTTAATCGATCGTAATATCCAAGGAGTGACTACGTGTCGAGGATATTTTCAATGGAAAATCTTTTTATAATTTCCAATTTTCCAAAAAAAAAAAAAAAACGTACGCGCAAAGAAAAATTTTGTGATAAATCCATTCATCGTTTTGCAAGGTTTGTGATTTTTTTTTTTTTTTTCACTGACGTTGATAATAATTTTACAGAGCTCGATTAAACTTGTAACGATATAAAATATTTGTCTGAACTCAAATTAAATTTAATTTGTCAAATTAAAAAAAAAAAATAAATAAATAAATAAAAGTGGACAGAAACAGAAAGAAAAATGTGTTACATTTTTTATCGCCAAATTTTTCAACGTGCAATGTACTTTGCCTAACTGTATAGTCCAATGGACAAGTGTGATCACGTGTCGAGAAAGATAACATCATGAAACATAGAAAATTGTATCCTGCAGGAGGGAAAAAAAAAAAAAAAGGAAAAATTGTACAGTGAGCCAAAAAGTATTTTCGAATTTTTCTCCAATCCTGTAAATGTTCAATGATACTTTTGAGCTATCGATAAGTTATATTTTTTTTTTCTTTTCTCTTCTCGCAAGGATCGATAGAGTACCTGCCTATATATAATATTGTATCATCCGAAAATACTACGCCGTCTTTTTTATACTTCGATAGATACGAATTTGTACAGTTTTATCGGCGAGTGTTGCTGCCACTTTATCATGAATAATCGAAATTTCCCTGGGAATTTCAATCACGTTTTTTTTTTTTTTTCTACGAGTCCAGAGATTTTCCAGCTTTTCAACAAGAGAGACCGTCGAGTTTTGCAATTTATCCTTCCCCTCAAGGATGTATGGGACGTAATAAAGAATTATATTTAAAATATTTCATTTGAATGAGATTTTTGAAAATTTGGAGCGAGATGAGGAAGGAAAAAACGACTCGAAATGAAAAATTCGTAGTTTGGTAAATCTGAAAATGGCTATCGTAATTTTGGCTTTGTAATGAGAAAGAAATGTGCAAGTTTCCAATTTTCAAGCTTACTTTCCAAAATTCGATTCGTTCTTGCAAAATTTAATTGCGTACTTATTTACATTTTTTTGGGCTGATAATGTCAAATTTTCGAAAGTCAGAGCGATCGCGGATGTTTTGCGAAAATTTGAAAATTTTTATAAAATCTCGACCCCTCGAGCGATTCTTGCAAAATTCAAAATTAACCTTCACAGGGCCGGGCCTTTTTTCTTCGACTTTTTACTTTAAAGTTCTAGAACTGTCTTTGTCTCTGTCAATGCATTGAATGCATTGAAATTTGCAGTCACCATAATTTTTCGAAAATTTCAAAACAATATAAAATTTCGATTCTCGCCAAAAAATTTAATACCAAATATCTTTATCCCCTGGCGTATTTGTGTAAAAAAAAATTGGCTCGGTATCTCTAAATTTACAAAAAATCGGGACTGAATAGAAATTTTTCGAAAATTTCGAAATTTTTTACAATTCGAACCCCTCGAGCGACTCTCACCAAATTCAATATCAAATATCCTTGTACCCTAACCTATTTTCGTAAAAAAATTCAGCGCGATATCTCCAAATTTGTGGAAGTTCGAGGATCACAGACATTTTTTGGAAATTTAAAAATGCCATAAAATTTGCAATTTTCGAGAAATTTTGACGAAAATTGCAGTAAAAGAAGGGACTGTACGGCTATATTTGTGTACGAAAAGGCACCGGAGTAGCTCAAACCGTTCTCGAGTTATAGAGGTTTTAATTTTGCAAGGCCAAAACGCGCACACACACACACACATTGGTCTAGAAATTTTTTTTATAAATGTGTTTTCTGGACATTTTAACACATTTTAATCACACTGAAATGAATACGAAAAAAAATTTTATCATGAAAACATCGATTGAAATTGAATATCGATGGAAATTTAAAAAATCGAAAAAAAAATGAAATAACAGAATATTTTCTATTTTTTTAATAAATTTTTGAGATTACGATCGCCAAAAGCAGTGGAAAATATTTGATTATGTATCTATGGCATTAATTTCAATCCCATAGAACTTACGACTTGAAAGGGATCATGAGATAAATAAATTATCCGAAAAAAAGACCTTGCTGATTTTTTTAACCGGAAACAAAAATTGTGCAAGTATAGCGTGAAGTGTTCTCGTTGGTTGTTGATTCAAAAAAAAATAAAAGTCGTTCGAAATTTGATAGATTTTCGAGGGATAAAAGAAATTTAAAAAAAAAATTTCCTGACATTAATTTGTTACTGTAAGATAAGAGATGGCTCTTGAAAAAAAAAAAAAATAATAATTTTTTAATATTTTTCAACGAAAAATCAAAAACGTGCCTGAATTTTCTCTGAATCGGGTTTGACGACCTGTCAATTGTAACACACGCTTAATCACAAATTATCATCTTGTTCTTGTCGACTCGTCACAATCATTATTGTATTTATATCTGCTCCAAAATTTTCCACGCTTTTCCTCGAATATTTTATTTATGCTGATTGAAAAAAAAAAAACAATAGCAATCACTATTTTTCAAACTTTCATCGTGAATTCTCATAAATAAAACGCATATTTTGATATTTATAGATCAAAATAAAGAATTTACTTTTCCATACGAAAAAAAAAAAAATAAAAAATTCGTCCGAAAAACTCTCACCCTCGCAATGACTGCAAAAATTTTCACATTGACTTTTCACAATATTTTCTCACAATTCCCACCAGTCTCTCCAATGTTTACTTGCAAAAAAAAAAAAAATAGAGCACTTTCCAAGGGATTGACTTTAAAAATTTGAAATAATTCGCAGAACTGTCTTTTCAAATGAGGAAAGAAAAATAAAAAAAAATAAATGGCCGAGTTTACGGGGAAGCTCCGAAATAATTGTGTATCGGTGATTTATAATTTTATCTCAGGTCACCTTTCAACATTCTTTATTTTGTTTTATTTTTTAATTTTTAATTTTTTTTTTAAATTCCATACATCTTTAACGATAAATAAAACAGACAGACAAATCGCGAATTAACCAAATAGAATTCTACGAATAGAATTAAAGCTGTGCATAGGTCGTAATGCTAAACGATCCGCATTATGAGGTTTGACAAATCAATATTAATCGATGACCCATTGCTGCGAAAATCTGTGGGCTCGATATGACGAAATTTCATCACGACGATGACGAAAGGTTATTGGAAACGGGCAAAATATAAATGATTTAAAAAAAAAATGATTATCCAAAATTATATTTCAATAATCAATGTATAGCCAGTAATTAAATCAATAAAAATAAAAAAAAAAACTTCATCAACGAATCGACCACACAATTTTTAAATTGTCTCGTATTTCTTGCCCATAAGTATTACACACAATCCAAGGAAAATTTAACGCGGAGTGGAAAGGAAAATCGTTCGAGAAAAACTCGTTAATGAGTTTTCTCGAACAAAGCGAATTGATGATTCAACCTACGGTCGTTTATCTCGATGTGATGGGGGAGGGGGGGAAAACGAAGGGAGAGAAAGAAAAACTTTTCTTTCTCCCACACAATTTTCCAGTAACTGTGAAAACCCCTTTCCACGACCTGACCCCCTCGACCACTGAGGGAGAATAAATATAGGAGAAAATTGAAGAGGAAAAATGTCAGAGAAAATAGTTAAGGGATGAAAAAAACAAAAAAAAACAAAAAAGTGAGCCAACCTCAACTTGCCTCGTAAAGGGGCACAAATATATGCATATTTATATGACCGTTAAATTTTTTTTCCACTATTGGGCTCGGGTGTAATTATTATTATATCCGTAGCTGAGGGCGACATGCGTTGAATTTTTTTTTTGTTTTTTTGCTTTTTTTTTTTTTTTTTGCGAAACAATGCTAGTTTTTCTCGATTTTCGAACAAGTTATACGAGCTCGAACAGCCCCTATTATTATTCATAATAGGATAGAATGGTTTCATTTTCGACTTTGTAAAAAGTTCCAGTGGATTTTTTTTTTTCCAATCACATTTTCTCTGGTGCAAAAATTTTTGCAATGGAGCAAACGAATTTTCCAGCTTGGAAAGTCGAGTGATGTTTCTCATTAATTTTTGTTTTTTTTTTTTAATTTTTTTTATTAAACTCGCGTCCTCAATATATTGTCAGCGTATATCATTCATTGTTTTGGGAAAAATTTAATTTGACTCTGCGGAGAAACGAAACTCGAAGGAATGAGGATATTATATCGCTATAGATATACTATTATTGTATTATAAAAATATAGAACAAAAAAAAGGTATTTCGTATTGTTTACGACGTATCTAATAGAGATTATATATATATAATGTCAAGAAAAAAAAATGACAGCTACGAAGATCGAAAAAAAGAAGAAATAATGTCGCATGATCGCCGTATAAATAGCGAGAATTATTGTAAAACTCGATGTACTCTAACGGAGCAGCACGAATAAAAAAAAAAAAAATGGCCTAACACAAATTCGGGTGCTTTGTTAATTTATTGTCACATGATGATCGTACCGGGGAGGATTCTCAACGCCTGTCACCAACGAAAATTTGAAAACTCCAAGAATTTTTGTCTACATGGAGTTTTGTGATAAAAGTAAAAAAAAATTATCGACCGTATCGTGGATTTTACAAGAAAAAAAAAAAAAATTCGAACGATAGCAATGGAGAAATGTGTATCACTGAAACAATTAGGCAATCACGTTTTTCGATCAAATTTGTTGAAGAAAATTTTTTTTTTTTTCAAATAAAACAAAAAATCTAATGGTAAATTTGGGGGGAAAAAAAAACATAATTAATTATTTCGAATTTTCAATCATAGTGCAACTTTTCGTTGTGACTGTATACGGATCGAAGCTTCATTAAGATTGTTAGGAATATTTGATAAATCTGTGAAATATTGTTATGAAACGCAGAGTTGACTTGGGAGAATGCTAACGATGATAACGAATTTAAATCCTGATAAACAACTCGGCGAATCGTTTAAACGATCACGAGATACGAATATACAACTCACCGGCTACTGTGCGAGTTACTCGCGATTATTGCGAGAGATTACGTCTATATATATTCCTAATCGAGCGATTTCACGAGATTGTGCGCGATATCGTTACTCGGATCTGCATCGCTCTCGAGTCGATTTAACAAAATCCTTCTCTACTCGAATTTACTTTCTTGTACACGAAACGACCGATCGAGTATTTCGTTTCATGAATTTTTGTTTTTTTTTTTTTTTTTTCTAGTCATGTTTTGAAAAAAAAAAGAATAAAAATCAAATGATCTGAATTTTGTATTTAAAAAAAAAACGTTTCGTTTTTTGCTGAACTATCAACGAATTTTGATAAATTAGGCGTTTTGCGTTTTGCGTTATGCGTTATGCGTTTGCGTTTTGCGTTATGCATTTTGCGTTTGCGTTTTTCGTTTGCGTTTTGCGTTACGCATTTTGCGTTTGCGTTTTGCGTCATGCGTTAAGCATTTTGCGTAGGCGTTTTGCGTTATGCGTTTTGCGTTTGCGTTATGCGTTTGCGTTTTAGGTTATGCATTATGCGTTTTGCGTTATGCGTTTGCGTTTTGCGTTTTGCGTTATGCGTTATGCGTTTGGTTTTGCGTCATGCGTCATTGCGTTTGCGTTTTGCATTAATCACAGCAAGTTTGTTTGCATTGCTAAATTTATAATTTTAGAATACTTCAAATGAATTTCCTCCATCTTGTGTGTGGTAAATTTAGCAAACTGTTGAGCCAATTTCTAATAATGTGCAGTAAATTTACAAATGAAATAAATTTGCTGCGCATGTTTGGTAAATTTAAGATACATTTAGTGGAGTTTAATGGAATCAGAAATCTTTATTGCAATTTTAATACAAATGTATAGCAATTCATTTTGCTGTACTGAGTTTGCAATACTATGCAGAAGTGTCACAAAATTCGAGTGCATCAAATTCAATACACTGTTTAGTAATTTCAATAATCACTTCAGTTATTTTGCTATACAATTTCTTGAATTTAAAAAATTTGATTGCAAAATAGAAACAAACGCACAGCAAATTTATTTGCATTACTAAATTTATAATTTTAGAATACTTCAAATGAATTTCCTCCATCCTGTGTGTGGTAAATTTCGCAAACTGTTGAGCCAATTTCTAATAATGTATAGTAAATTTACAAATGAAAAAACTTTGCTACACATGTTTAGCAAATTTAAGAAGCAGTTTCATCTTTCTCGAACAAATTTTAGTAAAATCAAAAATATTCATTGCGATTTCAATAAAAATGCATAGTAATTCACATTACAGTAGTAAATTTGTAATTTTGCAAGACTTTGGTGTCGTAAATGTGTAGTAAATTCGCAATCATTTTTAACAGTGTGGGGAAAACTTTTTTTTTTTTACCTCAATTCATAATCACGAGGGGATAGTTGACATTGAGTTTGGGTAGAATCGTGAAAGAGATCCGGATCTTATGAAATTTTGAATTTTTTGAAATTTTCCAGTTTTATGGCAAAGTAAAAAATGTCTTTTTTTTATATATTATAAATTTACAAGGATCGAGTTTAGCACTTGCCACAGAAGGGGAGTAAGGGATGAGGCAAATTTTATAAAATTTCAAATCATTTGAAAATTTTTTTGAAAAATGCATATTGCGATTTAGAAACTTTCGAATTATAATTCGTATGAATTATATATGCACGAACTACTAAAATTTAGCAACAAAATTCTATATGCACGAACTATATATTAACGAAGTATAACTATATTATATTAACGAAATTATATATGCACGAACTTCTAAAATTAAGTAACAAAATTAGAGTCCAAATTAGAAATTTGCACGTTATTTTATCTCTCTCACGAAGATATCTCTATGAGCAAGTGGGTTTTCCAAATTTGGCTTCCTCATGAACTGTGTGAGCAAGATATAAAATAATGAGGAAGTGGTATACAAATTTATAATGTGCACGCTTTTTTTTTCTAAATTCGATTTCAATAAAAATACAATAACGAAAACAAATTTTTCAATAACATTTTAAACTATAGCGGGGGTTTTTTTTTTTAATTTCAAAATTATCCACAATCTGAAACTCTCAATCGATTCTTGCCAAATTAAATACAAACCGTGATTGCGACTAAACACGTCTATTTGTGTTGAAAAAAAAAAAACGTTTTTTGGTTTATTAGCCAAAAATTTTGCGATAATCAGGGCTATCAGAGATTTTTAAATTAAAATTTGAACCTATTGAGCAATTTTTGTCAATCTCAGTGCCACGCATCCTTGTCCCATAAACCTACTCAGGTAAAAACTTTTGGCTCAATAGGCAAACATTTGCCAAAGTTAGAGCAGGGACAAATTGTTATTTTTTTAATTCAACATTTTTTGAAACCAAACGATTTTGATATCAACCATATGCTTGTGACTAAAAGTCTATTTGTGTAAAAAGGAAAATTAGCTCGATAGCTCCAAAATTACGAAAGTTAGAGTGCCCGAAGATATTTTTCGAAAAATTCAAAATCCCGCAAAGTCGAAAATTCTGAAGCGATTTGAACGAAAATTGCAGTAAACAAAGCCAGGTACATGGTCTATCTGTGTACCAAGTTTCAGCTTGATTGGTCAAGTAGTTCGCCGGATGGACGGATTTGAATTTTTTCTAAATATAATTTCTCGACATTTTAGGACATTTTTTAATATACTGGCATGAAAATCTCGAATGTTTTTTTTTTTTTTTTTTTTTTTTTCATTTTTCATGAAAACAAAGCTTACTCTATGCGGAAGCAAAACAATAATCGGAGTAAAGCAAAAAAAAAAAATGATTGACTTTCCTTACTGCATTGAATAAAATCCAATAGACCTGGAATATTCGAGCTAGCGAGTTAAATTAACTTTGATACGAATTTGAGTAAAATATAGCTTTCTCTCGTAACGATCGTTCAGATCGGTATCTCTCGACAATTAAAAAATGTTTCCGGAGCCGGAGACGATTATCAGCTACGACATAAATCGCTCGTTATTATGGAATGAGAAACTTCGGATGTATCCCGATGACATCACATACGAGGCAAAACGTGTTGCTCTAGGATATTAACAGTTGCCCTGTCACGTGGCTGCAACGTGTGTAAATATGCCCGAGTACAAGATTCTCGAGGTTACTACGATTTTGCCAAATAGATCTGTCTCTCTCGTTCCACATGGGCTCATAGCATTCGGTATCCTTGTCCAATATACCGTACAGGGAGATACAAAATAAATTTCATATCCGTTTCTACAAGTTGTGTCAATTTTTTTTTTTTATAATAAATTTGTAAATATGGGATCACTTTTTCAAAAATTAGATGAGTACTTTGGTAAATTGCAATAAAGTGAAAAGTTTAAAAACAAAAAATCAAACGTATCGAGAAAAATCAAAAATTGACCCTAAACAATAATAATTCGGAAAGTTTGCTTGAAAAAATATTACGATTATGTTTTTTGCAAAGGATAATCATCGTTTTCGTTATCAGAACAGTAAATCGATTATAATTGAAGAATGAATAGTATTGTGACTGAAGCTGTCGCAGATATTGCTAATTTTTTGTTTCCTCATCGAGAAAGCTTTGATTCAATGAAATTTTTTTTTTTTTCGTATTTAATCCCAATGTGTTGAAAATGTGCCAAAACGTTGAGAAATCATATTTTAAAAAAATGTTCGCACGTATGTGTGTGTGTGTGTGTGTGTGTGTGTAAGCATTAGGAAAAATTGAATCCTATGTTAACTCGATAACCGGTTGAGCTTTTACTTGAGCTTTTTGAATAAAATTGAATTCCGTATTACCGTATCTTCAATTTTATTTTTAAAAAAACCATGTTTATTTTGAGAAATTTTGTATGTTTTAGCAATTTTTTGAATTCGTTATTTATATTCGAATCAACAATCAATACTTGTGGCAAAATTCATTTTGGACTCATTGATACCTTGGAGACTTTGTAAGCTTGAAAAAGTGACTATTGTGGTCGAACAGTGGCGTAAAAAAATAATTGGAACAAGGTGGGTCGAAAAACGACCTATCATCGTTTAGGGGATGAGTCATGCTTTCAAATAAGCCAAGAAACAAAGACTTCGCCAATTTTTTGGTTGTCTGACATCATTTTGAACGAAAAATATTTTTTTTTTTACATGTTAATCAGATGGGAAACCTAAATTCTCGTTGAGCGACCTCTAAACTTCAAGCTACAGCGCCCTCTTTGAACGATGACCTCTTTAATGTCAAAACCTAAAGTTTTGAGTGGTAGGAGCAAAGAAAAAAATAATCCATTTTCGACACACCCTTAATATATATATATATATATATATATATATATATATATATATATATATATATATATATATATATATATATATTAGGGTGTGCGGAAAAAAAACAATTTTTTTTTTCGGTTGCATCCACCAAAAAAAGTTGAAGTAAGGTAAGAAAAGAAGAATCCTAAAATGGGAGGACAAAAAAAAATTATTTCGAACGGCGCATTGCATTTGAATATTTTCCATAAGAATAACACAGGAAAATATTGGGATTTCTGAATGTGGTAGTGCAACTCGTCAGAAAAAAATCACACAAAGATGTCATTAACATATTCTCATGGAGAATCGAATTCCCTACAAAAAAAGTTCTTACGAAAAATTAGCTCGGAACAACCGTTCAAGTGGAATATAACGCGAATGAATATAGTGGAAATAACTCTGTCTGAAATTAAATTGATAGGAAAAAAAAAATGATTCAAGAGGCTGTAAAAATCGAATTTTTCGCTTTACGAAAAAACTTTTCGGGGGTTTTTTGTAGAGAATGTTCTGCTCTAACAACGTCGCTCTGATAGAAGCATATAACGGTTCATTAACAAAAAACGAAGAGCAGCTACAATATTTATTGGGCATAGTGCAAAATTATCGATAGAAATACCCTAATTGCAACAAACAGACTCTTAAAAAAAGAAACGATGATTATTAAGCATTATAATGTAAAAAAAAACCTATTCTATCTTATTAAACCAAATTCGTTGAATAAAGCTTTTCGAAACACGATCAATGATGAACGTCGTTTCTTTTATATTTCTTGTTGTACTTGATTTTTTTTTGTATAAAAGAAATATTTTGAGAACAATTTCATGCAAGTATGTTAGAGCAGAACATTCTCTACAAAAAACCCCCAAAAAGTTTTTTCGTAAAGCGAAAAATTCGATTTTTACAGCCTTTTGAATTATTTTTTTTTCCTATCAATTCAATTTCAGACAGCGTTATTTCCACTATATTCATTCGCGTTATATTCCACTTGAACGGTTGTTCTGAGCTAATTTTTCGTAAGAACTTTTTTTGTAGGGAATTCGATTCTCCATGAGAATATGTTAATGACATCTTTGTGTGATTTTTTTCTGACAAGTTGCACTACCACATTCAGGAATCCCAATATTTTCCTGTGTTATTCTTATGGAAAATATTCAAATGCAATGCGCCGTTCGAAATAATTTTTTTTTGACCTCCCATTTTAGGATTCTTCTTTTCTTACCTTACTTCAACTTTTTTTGGTGGATGCAACCGAAAAAAAAATGGTTTTTTTTCCGCACACCCTAATATATATATAAGGTACCTGCGGGTAATAAGGCCTAGTAAAATATCCAATTTAATCAACAAAAATCGTATTTAAAATAACCGCTCTCGCTAAAGGCAACACTAGCAGACGCCTATTGCACGAACATGTACTTAAATAATGATTATTATTGAAACCTGTTGATTAAATTGGATATTTTACCAGGCATTATTACCCGCAGGTACCTTATGTATATTATATATACATCGGGGAATCCCTTGATGTAATTTTTCGAAATAAAATGTTTAATCATTTCTGAATCAACCTGCGTATATCCTCGAGTGTTTTTTTTTTCCCTCCAACGAGTAAAACAAGTAGCAGCAAACAGTTGCAGCACTCTCTGTTTCACGAATCATTAAGTCTATCTCATTCCCACTCTCGACAAAATTCCTTCGACTCTTGCCTTCTTTTTCCTATACATGTATACACGGCTAATGATCAAGCTGTAATACGCATTCTTTGACTGGTCGAGTAGTCCATCGGTTGTTCGCTCATATAGCGTGCATACCAATACCGAGACTTATGCCTACCGACTGTTTGAGCCGAGTTAGCGAGCTTGGTATCGGCATTATGCTGCGACGACAACGACGAGAACGACATGGAAAGAGAGAGAGAGAGAGAGAGAGAGGGAAGAGAGAGAGGACGAGAGACGGTCACAGCAAAACCATAGCTCCAGACGGTACGAGTCAGTCCGAGAGAGCGGATGACTCTTTTTGACACTCGAAAAAACGAAAAATAAAAGAGACGAAAAAAAAAAAAATTCACTCAAAAACTAATTTTTGGTGCGTCTAATCCCCACGAGAAATATACAACGAACGAGGAAAAGTTGAACACGTGTTTGTGTGACCAAGCTGGCGATGAGAATAAGATGGGAAAGGCACCTAGCAAATTGAAATCGCGAAGAAGCCAAAGTTAGTGATAATATATATATATATATATATATTTTTTTTCTTAAATCAACGAAGTTTTAATTGACGAAAATCGATTGATAAAAGTTTCAACATGACGAGGGATAATTCGAAAATATTTTGCGAGATGCAAAATTTATTTGTAATTAAAAAAATTTTTTAAAAAAACATGTGACACGAATCGTTTGAAATTAAATGTTGCGTGTGCTTTATGTGCTTGTTGAAAATTTTTTTTTTTAACTTTCAAAGACTCGATTGAAAAATGAAATCGTGTATTTTTTTTTCCCCCAAAGTTTCGTGAATGTGTTTTCTCAGATTGTGAAAATGAAAATGAAAAAAATAAAAAATAAAAAACGAAGACGCAAACTGTTGCGCATTATGAAATATTATTCTACGATTTGTGTGTCATTTCTCTCTCTCCCTCTCTCTTTACTTGATCGCTGCGAGTATAAATACAAATGTACACACAATAAATATGCAACATGGGCCACGATGAAATTCCGATTTTTCCACAAATCGTAAGAATCCTGGCGATTCGCGCGAGGCATTGCGAATTTTGAGCACGCAATGCAGCAAGAAAAGAGAACAAGAGAGAGAGAGAGAGAGAGAGATAGAGAGAGCTTTGAATTTGGGCAAAACGGAGAGAATAAAAAAGAAAGGATTGACGAGAGAAAAAGAAAAAGATTCTCTCCGGATTTTACGATTTTATTCGACTTTATTGGATATTCGTTGGGGAAATTTTATTTTTATATCGAAACAAGTTGGCAAAGAATCGTATGAAAAATGTCAAACGCACGGTGTACCTCAAGTATATCTCGTGGTTATCTGGACAAACTAACGGCTTATCAGCGTTGCCAGGTATATCGTGCGCTTCCATACGGGCATATTATATATATATATATATATATATGTATATATATAGGGGAGATCGAGGCCAAGTACAGGCACCGCAGCCAAAAATTGTAAAGAAAAAAACAAACAAAAAAATGAACATTTGTCCATTTCAAAAGTAGTTTTTGCTCCGAAAAGCTGTAGTTCCCAATTTTTTAAAAAAATTGCTCCTTTCGAACAAACGGAAATTCGAAAATTTTCTTTTTTCAAAAAAATAAATGACTTTTTTCTCGAAAATCTTTTTGTTTCCTCCGATAAAAGTTTTTTTTTTCTATAACATAAAAATGACTTTTGAATTGAAAATCTTTTTTTTTTTTTCTTTAAAAGTTTTTTGAGAGTCGCTCATCTACGATCAAATGCTTGCTCGTCAGAAGTCATGGATTATCGATTCATCGTTTGTAACGACTCATTTTTCTCACAAGACTTTCGCGAAGAATGAATTTTTTTTCCAGGGCAAACAAAAATTCTTGCGAAATAAAAAACTTTCGGAAACTTTTTTTTTATAATAAAAAAAAATTGGTTTTGGGTCAGTTTTTTAGTTTGGATTTCATTGGGAAAAAAAATTGGAAGAATAACGAGTTTTGAAAAAAATAATCAAAAAAACAAGTCGAATTTTCAACTGAGGGTGCCCACTTTGCTCCGATCTCCCCATAGATATGCGTATGCATTATGCATATGGGGAATTTCAGGCCAAATCGACAAGGTTTTGAGGCTTGAGAAACTTTTTTTTCGTTTCTCGCACGTTTTATTGTATTGCAAATTTTCGGACGAAAATTTTTTTTTTTTTAATGACTTTTGCATCAAGAAGATCTTTATCTGGTCATTAATTTTTTTAATGAGAAAGTTAATGATTGGAAAACTAATATAAATAATTTCTACTCGAATGATTCTCGCTTGCATACTCGTACTCTCAATTTCTTTCGAGTTAAAAAAAAAATCATTTTGAAACGATCGGACGAGGGAAAAAAAATGCAATCACGTTGCCGCGAAAACGAGAAATTAATTTTGCCAATAAATATTACATCAATAATTTCATATTACATAATAATAATCATTGATATTATGCAATAATAATAATATTGATATAATATTGAACTAATAATATTAATTCTTTTTTTTTATTTCATTTATAATATTCGTTTGAATTATCGTTCAATAATGATTCGTTGTTTTTTTTTTCTAATTTTAACATTTAAATTTATAATTTTAATATTTTGTCGTGTGTCATGTAACGTTTGGGAAATGGGCAGAAAGATGCATTTAAAAAAATTATCTTCATTCTTCTGTGCCATCAAAAACAGAAATGTTTCTTTAATTTACAAAAATAAAATCATTTTTTTTTCAAATTTTCAATGCACTTTTGTAAAATATTCTGCATTCAATTTTAAGCTTGCAATTTCAAAATGCATTACGTCTTTTTTTTCATTCTCAATGCATCTTTACTCTTTACGATGCATTGTCGAGTTGTTTTTTTTTTTTCACACATTATGATTAGCTTTTTTTTTTAACGAAAATAAATAATAGTTTCGAAAGAATCAACACTCGCAAAATGATAAATCGAAAGTCTTCTCAAAATTTACGATGACCAGGATATACTTCGTACGTGCGTGAGAGTGAGTGAGAAAGAGAGGTACTAATGATGCGTATATGGTGTCACGCTTGGCGAGCATCTGGGTGCATAAGAGTTTGCACTTGTTACGAAATGCATCGACGCATCATATCCTGAGAATTTGCGGAATTGTCGTGAAGTCGGCAATACATTTGTTAGATGAGAATCCAGCATTCGCTTGATTTGCCAAATTTACACGAATGTTCAACCCCGTGACCAGAGTTATATTTATTAATAATAAAAAAATAATAAAACCACAAAGTTCAAATTTATTGAATTTTCGGAATTTTCGATACGACTTATGGGATCCGCCATATTGAATTTTGTAATTTCAACCTCAAATTCGTGTTCAGGGACCCGGAAAACTCCTTGACACAAAGTTCTATAAAAATCCGACAAGTTTTGGAATTTTTAGAATTTTAGATCCGCTATTTTTAATTTTTTAATTTTGATCTCAAATTCGTATTCTCAGAGACTCAAAAAATTCCTGGACACAAAGTTCGATGAATATCTGACAAGTTTTGGAATTTTTAGAATTTTAGATTTACTATTTTTAGTTTTGTAATTTCAATCTCAAATTAATATTCAGGGACCCGGAAAACTCCTTGACACAAAGTTCTATAAAAATCCGACAAGTTTTGAAATTTTTAGAATTTTAGATCCGCTATTTTTAATTTTTTTAATATTGACTTGAAATTTGTATTCAGAAACCCAGAAAATTCCTCGACGCGGAGTTCGATGAAAAACCAATAAGTTTTGGAATTTTTAGAATTTTAGATCCGCTACTTTGAATTTTGTAATTTCAACTTCAAATTCATATTCAGGGACCCGGAAAACTCCTTGACACAAAGTTCTATAAAAAATCCTACAAGTTTTTGAATTTTTAGAATTTTAGATCCACTATTTTTAATTTTGTAATTTCGATCTCAAATTTGTCTTCAGAGACCCGGGGACACAAAATTCGATGAAAATATGACAAGTTTTGGAATTTTTAGAATTTTAGATCCGCTATTTTTAATTTTTTTAATATTGACTTGAAATTTGTATTCAGAAACCCAGAAAATTCCTCGACCCGGAGTTCGATGAAAATCCAATAAGTTTTGGAATTTTTAGAATTTTAGATCCGCTATTTTGAATTTTGTAATTTCAACCTCAAATTCATATTCAGGGACCCGGAAAACTCCTTGACACAAAGTTCTATAAAAAATCCTACAAGTTTTTGAATTTTTAGAATTTTAGATCCACTATTTTTAATTTTGTGATTTCGATCTCAAATTTGTCTTCAGATACCCAGAGAATCCCTGGACACAAAATTCGATGAATATGTGACAAGTTTTGGAATTTTTATAATTTTAGATCCGCTATTTTGAATGCTGTAACATTGACTTTAAATTCGTATTCAGGGACCCAGAAAATCCCTCGATACGAAGTTCGATGAAAATCCAACAAGTTTTAGAATTTTTAGAATTTTAGATCCGCTATTTTAAATTTTGTAATCTTAACCTCAAATTCGTATTCAGGAACGCTGAAAACCCTTGCATAGAAAAAAGTTTGTTAAAAATCCGACGAGTTTTGGATTTTTTAGAATTTTTGATCCGCCATATCGGATGTGCCATTTTGAGTTTGCAACTTAATTTTCAAAACCGACGAAGTTATATTATCAGGAAAAGCAAAAAAAAAAAATTCAACTCGAACGAAGCGTCTATATATACCGGTGCATCAGCAGAACACCTCAAATTGGGTCGAATTTCTTTGGTTTTTCGAGTGGACCTCTTCGGGGTCATCCAGTAAAAATGTAGTAAATAGTCAAGAGATCTAAATGATGAGCTCACCGCACCCTCGCTATGCAAAGGGTCGGATAGATGAATGAAATAACCGAAGATGCGTCCCGAGTCAAAAGACGCAGGTAGAAAAACGAAAAAACGAAAAAAAAAAAAAAAAAAAACAACAAGAGAAAGAAGAGCGAGAGAGTGAAGAGCATGCGATGATCGTCAGCGGTTCTCTCTCTCTCTCTCTCTCACTCTCATGACGCACTCGTCTCTAAAGCCATATGGTTTGAGCGTGTCATTTTGTCACAACGATATTATTTTATCATCGTCACGGTTTAACTTTTCTTCGTACAGCTCCTCCCACAACAATCCTCAATCACGTTCGTCAAATCTCTCGATCAATGTATCGAAAAAAATCGCTGAAATTTCATTCTCCAATTATCATTATTTTATGATTTTTTTTTTTTTTTTCAAAAATTTTCACTTTTGCGAAATTCATCGATATTCAAAAAGCAAACTGATCGTTCATTACTTCACATACTTCGAATATCAAATAAAATGGTGAATTAAAAAAATACAATTGAATGATGAAAATTGTAATTCAAAAATTGAATTTCAAAATTCATCGATTTCTCCGACCAAATAAATTCGGAGCAACGATAAACCAACCGAGATAATTAGTGAAAGAAAAAAGATCACGCAGAAATTTTTCGAATCACTCCAAAACGTGTGAATGATTATTAATTTTTTTTTTAAGGTATAGCGTGGAGCTTTCGATTTCCATCGATGGGAGCTCTGCACAACTCGGGCACGAATGGTCGTCGCAAAAATCGCAACTCCGCATCGGGCAATGATCTGAGAAAGCGGGATGATCTTAAGCATCACATACAGACCGATGTGATTTCTCAGGACAATCCGATCCTCATATTAACATGTCCATCGCCGGACAAACCGTTATACGCGAGTTTTATGTGAGTATACATTGTAGTAATTGTTTTTAGAGATAGAAAAAAAAAAACATTCGCATTTGATTGTGCTTCGTAAAATAAATTTATGTAAATCGTTGAAATAGTCTCGAAAAAATTCGTTTTTTGCCAAAAAAAAAAGAAGAAAAGAAGAAAAGTTTGTCGTGCTCATTCGGTAAAGTCAGCAATTTTCATAATTACTGAAAATTTAATTTAATTTAATTCAAAAATTTAAAAAAAAAACCAAAAAAGAACTGAAATGGAAATTTAGAAGCTCCTTTGAGTTGAAAATTATAAATTATAAAGTATAAATTTATCATTTTGATTCAATATTGATTAATTTTGCAGAGCTAAAAATTTAAGCCGAAAGGAAGTTTTAAATGTCAACTTGGGTCACACGTTGGAGAAATTATGAACCTTCTTTTCAGCCTAAATTCAGTAATGCTCGAAATTTTTGGGACTTCCGGGAGCGAGCACGAACCCCTCTGCTTGCGCAATGACAAATTAAAAAAAAAAAAACAAAAAAAACACGTCAAATTAACAAAACCATAATTGTAAGTGAAAGAAGAAAGCTTTTTAATTTAATTAAAACCAACCAAATTCGATTGGGTAATGAAGTATTTCGAAAATTTAAATTTTTCCTCATCGACACCACTTTCGATGCAAATTAGATAGGAACGAAGAATTAAAAAAAAAAAAAGGATATTTTGAAGAAGCCGATACTGAGGGTACAGGTAGATTTGACAACCTGTCGAAACAATTATTTAAAAAAATAAAAAGAAGATGTGAAATGATATTCAAGGGAGGATCTGATCGCGAGGAGGAAGCTCTAACCGGTTTCTCCTCGAACCTTTCGAGTTTTTGAAATACCGCTGCGCGTGAACTCAGATTGGAGTACATATATCCGTATACGGCAGGACTACAAGTATAATCCCCCCCCAAGCCGATATACGATTACTCTGAGTCTCAATCTTTTCTCTCTCTCTCTCTCTCTCTCTCTCTCTCTCTCTCTCTCTCTCTCTCTCTCTCTCTCTCTCTCTCTCTCTTTGTGAAATCTTGTTTTTTTTTTTTTTGGGAAGGAGAACACGAACGTTTTTAGAGCGTGTGGGGAATCCAATGATGCGCGAATAGTGATGCGACTAAGTTCAGCCGGTTGCATATCTCTAGGCATGGTCCCCTCATTACTGTATTTCAAATAAAATAAATAAAATATTTTTATAAAATTTCTTTCATTGTAAATATATTAATAAAAATATAAAAATTATTATGAAAAATATTATAATATTATATTATATATTATATATTATATTAGGGTGTTTAAAAAAAAATAAAAAAATTCGATTTCCCAACGGGCCTAAAATAGTTAGTTTAGGTAGAAAAAAATTTGTCCTGAGATGAGAATTTTAGGTTGAGTGGAAGATCCGCCGCGTTTGGTTTTTCATTTTTTTTTCCCTTTAAGAGATTTATACCTACAAACATGAAAATCATCTGATACTTTTCAAGTCTTACTTGAATATTGAAAAATTTCAAGTTTTACTTGAAAAGTACTTTAAGTACTTGATGTACCTCAAGTAAATACTTGGTACCTCAAGTACTTGGTACCTCAAGTATTTACGGTACTCGGTATTTCAAGTATTTACCTGTATTTCGTACCTCAAGTATTTACGGAACTTGGTACTTCAAGTATTTACGGTACTTGGTACTTCAAGTATTTACGGTACTTGGTACTTCAGGTATTTACGGTACTCGGTACTTCAAGTATTTACGGTATTTGGTACTTCAGGTATTTACGGTACTCGGTACTTCAAGTATTTACGGTATTTGGTACCCCAGGTATTTGCGGTACTTGGTACTTAAAGTATTTACGGTAATTGTTACTTCAAGTATTTACGGTACTTGGTACTTCAAGTATTTACGGTACTTGGTACTTCAGGTATTTACGGTACTCGGTACTTCAGGTATTTACGGTACTCGGTACTTCAAGTATTTACGGTATTTGGTACTTCAATTATTTACGGTACTTGGTACTTGAAGTATTTACGGTACTTGGTACTTCAAGTATTTACGGTACTTAGTACTTCAGGTATTTACGGTACTCGGTACTTTAAGTATCAAAGTCGAATGAGTTCAAAGTGTACGTAATAAATCAAATATGAGTACTAAGACTTAAGAGATGTATACCTGAAAACTTGAAAAGTACCTAATACTTTTATTATAAACTTAAAAAGTATCTAATACTTTTCAAGTTTTACTTGAAAAGTACTTGATGGACTTCGAGTACTTGGTACCTCAAGCACTTGGTACTTCAAGTATTTACGGTACTTGGTACTAAAAAAAAAGAGACTTCGTTAAGTTTGAACGACAGTTTTGTTCACAATTAGTGTAATGAGAAAAGGTGAATATCGTTTGGAAAAATATGACCATCGAATTCTCCTTTTTTATTTGTTTCCACAGCTAAATTATCCAAAAAAAAAAACCAACGAAAAATCAGTAACCCTGAACGAAAATTATGCAATAAAAATCGAAAATCGGCTCGGGCCACGTTCAGATTGGGCTTAAAAAAAATGCGTAATTATTTGAGTAATCGTTGTATATTTGAGTTTTTAGGATTAAAAATCGTGTATTTTCAGTAGCCGAAAATTTAGTGGTTATTTTCTTCCCACGTGATTCTGTGATATTGCCGTATTTTTTTTTTTTTTTTTTTTTTTTCAAAAGTCGTTACAAAAACTAGCAGTTTTTGTTATTTGAGGTTTTTGTTACGAATTCTCATTCCTTCTGCTCGAAAATTTGTCCTAAATGTCATTTTATGAGAATCTTTTTGATATGCCGTCCCGACTGAATGAAGATTAAGATCGAAAAATCCTCCCAGGGATGCGTTTAATGCACAAAAATCCGCGAGAAAAAAAAAATATAGACAAATTCCAAATACCATCGTCTGTGACCTCTCGTTTTTTCTTTTTGCGAAATCCCCCATATATATATATATATATATATGCAACGTGCTTCGAAGAAGTCCATGAAACTAAATGAGAAAGGGCTTTGAAATGCTGACGATGCCCGGGGGCATCTTCCGGTTTATCGCGTCGCGAGAACTCTCGCCTTACCAGATTGCGCTCACGATTCCTCGAATAGATACAAATTTTATCACAGAGTACCGCGAGATATCTCGCGAATAACCACGGGATTTAGTGCACACTAAAAAAAAAAAAGTTCACACTGGATCATTGAGAGTTGTTTGAAAAATAATATCGTGATAATTGATCAAACGTTGAATTTTTTTAATTCGAAAGGTGACGTCGTTCAGGTGTGCGGTTTGCAATTGTGAAAAAAAAAAATCGAAACACAAATTATTATTAAATTTTCTACTGCCTAATATAAAATTTTTATACTGCCTGATATAAAATTATAATTTTATACTGTTATCGAGGCAGCCTTTATTTCCTGACAGCTGTGGGAGAACTTTGTGAATTCGAAATATTGCAATACTTCAGACTTTTTCTTTTTGTTTTTTTTTGTTTTTTGTTCTTTTTTTTTTACGAAACTACGAATTTTTTGGTCGCATTACCGTCCATTACGAGACAAGATAATTTCGAGTCAATTAAAAGTTCTAGTATAGGAAGAGTGAATGTATAGCGGTAATCTAAGGGCCATCTATGAGGGATTCCATTATTTTAGTAAAAAACAAAAAAATCTAAATTATTCTTATGAGGATGCGAGAGGTCAAACGTACCCTCATAAATTTTCATACAAATTATTCTCGAAGATTTTCGGACAAAACTCGATGGTTAAGCTTCGCGTCGATTAATTCCACAGGATTGAGTTGTGAAAACAATTATCGTATATTCAATTGAATCTCTGTCGATTTTGTTCATTATTGAGAAAAAAAAAAAAAAACATTCTCTGAATGGAATGGGAAAAAAAATCGACGAATTAATATGCGCGGGAGAGGCTCTTGTATGTTTGAAGATTCGACAAAAGAGCTCATTTGAAATTCTCATCGTCGCACAAGTCCCCGTCACGTCTCGTCGAGTATAATGAACTTTTTCACGCGAGAAAATTTTTTTTCCTCCGCATCATCGCAGTGTTTCATTGAACGTTCGGGTGCACAAAACTCATCTCTTTTCAATCTTACAAATCGGTCATTTGCCCTTTGCGTGTATAAAATCAATTTTCATACGTGCAAACTCAACGGGGAGATATTATTTTCGAAAATAATAGTTAAGAACTAAAAATCGGATTCGTTGGATCGAAAAATCATGATTTTTATGGGTCAACGAAAAAAAAAAAAATCGAAAGATTCCAATGAATTTAATCATTTTGCCTCCTCACAGTGGCAGATTTCAGTTTTCATGCGATTTTTTTATTCAGTTTTCAAAATTTGTTCTCGATGGGCCAAAAAAATTAAACTTCGTTAACTTTGGAATGGCTTGATCTTGATTGGGCTGAAGTTTTGCACGCGAGCAAATTAACCAGACGTTCAGATTTCTGTGGGGGATTTTTTTTTTTTTCAAAAATCACTGTTACGAGCAAAACTCGTGGAATTTTCGAGTTAACTGGCTGAGACTTCATACAGAAATGGACTATCACTGAATAATGTTAGTCATTGAGTTTGAAAAATAATCGACCGATGCGTTCTGAAGTTACGGAATTTTGAATTTTACGAGAGTGTTTATCGACAGTGCAGCTTGTGCAATTGTTGGATGACTTTCAGAAATTGAGAATTTTCGAACCATCAGATTACACACAAATGGGGTAAGCATGCCCGGTATTGGTAAAGGGGTTTAAATTTTATATATATAAAAAAAAACGGCATATTTGAAACTTGTAAAAATAAAAGAAATATCTCGCTTAAAAAGCTCCCTCTATGAGCAAGTGAGTTTTTAAATTTTGGCTTCCTCGTAGAGGAAGCAATCTGCAATTTTCAAATTTTTCGAAATGTGGAGAATGTAGAATTGCTACATAAATTTTTCGAACAATTCAAAGTTTCATAAAATATGAAGCCCTTCATCGATTCTTGCCAAATTCAAACAAGCCTTCAATTTAAAATTTGTTCAAATCTGAAATTTCATAAAGTCTGATTTATGGATTCAATGATACTATAAAGTATTACTGAGGGATGATTTAAATGATGAAAAAAAAATTTAGCACGATATCTCAAAATTTGGGGACGTTTATGCGATTATAGATATTTTTCGAAAAATTGAAAATTTCATAAAATCTGAATCCCTTGATCGATTTTCGCCAAATTTAATACCGACCGTCATTTAATAATAATCTGCTGATGTAAGAAAATTTAGCACGATATCTCAAAATTTGCAGAAGTTAGAGCGAGTACAAGCATTTTTTGAAAAATTGAAAATTCCATAAGATCTGAACCCCTCCATCGATTTTCGCCAAATTTAATAACGACCGTCCTTCAATGATAATCTATGTACATTAAAAAAATTAGCACCGTATCTCAAAATTTGGGGAAGCTGAAGCGATTACAGATATTTTTCAAAAAATTGAAAATTTCATAAAAACTAAACAATTCCATCGATTTTCGCCAAATTCAATGCCAACCATCCTTCAATAATAATCTGCTGATGTAAGAAAATTTAGCACGATATCTCAAAATTTGCAGAAGTTAGAGCGAGTTCACATTTTTTGAAAAATTGAAAATTTCATAAGATCTGAACCCCTCTATCGATTTTTGCCAAATTTAATAACGATCGTCCTTCAATGATAATCTATGTATTATATATTTAAAAAAATTAGCACGGTATCTCAAAATTTGGGGAAGTTGAAGCGATTACAGATATTTTTCAAAAAATTGAAAATTTCATAAAAACTAAACAATTCCATCGAATTTTGCCAAATTCAATACCAACCATCCTTCAATGATAATATGCTGATGTAAGGAAATTTAGAACAATATCTCAAAATTTGGAGAAGTTAGAGCGAGTACACATTTTTTTGAAAAATTGAAAATTTCATAAGATCTGAACCCCTCCATCGATTTCCGCCAAATTTAATACCGAGCGTTCTTCAATGATAATCTATTTATATAAAAAAAAAAATTAGTACCGTAGTTCCAAATTTGGGGAAGTTGAAGCGATTACAGATATTTTTCAAAAAATTAAAAATTTCATAAAAACTAAACAATTCCATCGAATTTCGCCAAATTCAATACCGACTATTCTTCAATGATAATCTATGTATTATATATAAAAAAAAAATTAGCACCGTATCTCAAAATTTGGGGAAGTTGAAGCGATTAAAGATATTTTTCAAAAAATTGAAAATTTCATAAAATATGAACACTGCCACCGATTTTCGCCAAATTCAATACCAACCATCCTTCAATGATAATCTGTTGACGTAAATAAATTTAGTTCATCTCAAAATTTGCAAAAGTTACAGCGAGTACACCCATTTTTTTGAAAAATCGAAATTTTCATGAAATCTGAAACCCTTAATCGATTTTCGCCAAATTTAATACCGACCGTCCTTTAATGATAATCTATGTATATAAAAAACATTAGCATCGTATCTCAAAATTTGGGAAAGCTGAAGCGAGTACAGGTATTTTTCAAAAAATTGAAAGTTTCATAAAATCTGAGTGACTGCATGAATTTTTATAAAAAAAAATTACAATAAATAAAGGGTTTATCATGCTTTACTTGACTGCGAAATTGCAGCGCTGTCCGCTCAACCGGTTATCGAATTACAGACGATTCAATTTTTCATAGAAATTATACACCCACACAAACATCCGGACATTTTTTCTAAATGTGATTCCTCGCCGTTTTGGCGTATTTCGAACAGATTGGCATTGAAAACTAAGAAGAAGAAAAAAAAACGTTTACCAAAACAAAGCTTCCTCTGTGAGGAAGCAAAATTTTAAAAATCCACTTCCTCATAAAGAGAGAGAGAGAGAGAGCGAAATAAAATAACGAAGAATCGATGCGTCCTAATTTGCACGATTTTTCTTTAGTCGTCGCTCGATTCCTCAATAAATAATTGCAAAAAAATTCATCGCATCACCTCGCATGATAAGAAAGCCTCCGGTTCTTTTATCGAAGTTTCAACGGTCGTATACACGCAAGCGCGAGAGCTCTCGGGATCATCCCCCTCCGAATATCATCCCCCCGTTTGGTACGCGTCGTTATTGCGCCGGTCAGATCAATAATTTCTCGCTGGTGGTCGTCTTTTGCCCCGCTGAGTACTCCGAAGAGGGGGCGACGACTCTGACTCTGTCAGGACTCTCGAAGGTGAAAATAAAAATAAAAAAATAACGAACCTCCGACGCTCGTAGGACTCGTGCTCGATACTTTCCATCTGGAATTTGAAAAAATTTCATACTTATAGTGCAAATATTTGAAAAAAAAAAAAAAATATATATATATATATATATATATACGCAATATAAACAAATGTACAATAAAAATTGGTCGTTTCGCGGTGTTTTTTGTTTGTGATAAAAGAAAAAAAAAGTTTTCAAGGGTGTGTATAAAGTGAACGAATCGCGGTTATGACGTTTCGACGGTGACCCACGAGAGAAAGCCACACAATACAGCCCCCGTGCTGTGGCTCTTAGGCGGAGGGGAGCCGCGAAAAAAGGCCGACGACCCGGTGAGCAAAAACGCAGGCATAAACGTAGATCAGGGGAGAGGCCAGCGATGGCAACATTGAATTTGAGACTGTCAAGGGAAGGTTTCGTGACGTATACGAGTGAGATCATAAATTTGACGCTACATGAAGAATTAATTTGCCATCTGTAAAAGTCGTAAAATTCAAATTTGACATTTCGGAGCAAAAAAAAAACGAAAAAAATTTTAAAAATCTCGTCAATTAATCGTGTCCCCCATGTGACAAATAATTACGACGATAAAAGCCGAGAGAGTGATCGGAAAAAATCGACCTGGAGCTTTAAAATAAATTCTGCGATACCGAATTTGAACAATTGATTTTTAATTTGTGTTTCATCGCCTCACTAACTATGGGCTATCGTAAAAATAGATTTAGAATTGAATAACAAAAAAATTTTTTTAAACTTTTTCACCGAAACGATCTTGTCACGTGGGACTCGCTAAATTTTCACAACGGTTTCAATGATCGACGATGGGTGCAACAATCCTTGCGAGAAGCAACGAACAAATTATGCCAATAATAATAGCAATAATAACAAATACGTCACCGTAAAGACCGAATCTTAATTAATGAAAAATTGCGATTTTAATCGATGACACGTTTGTTCCATAATTTGTATATTTTGTTTGTTTTGATTTTTTTTGGAGTATTTCGAACGGGACATTGGATATATCGACCAAAACGCGGATAATATTCGAAGAATCTTCGGTAAATCGGGACGTAGTACGGATTAATCGGATCTCGCGGTCGCGGTCCAGTGAGCCTCTCGTTTTTTACTCTCTCTCTCTCTCTCTCTCCGAGAGAGAGAGAAAGAGAGAGGGAGAAAGATGCTCTCGTGGACGAATGGGAGAAAAAAAAAACAAGTTTTACATCGTGGTTTCTTCACGACTATTTATAAACCCGATGAGGGCGGAGATGCGAGAAAACCCCTCCGGACCAAAAAGTTACTACACGAAGCATTCTCCGTCAACTCAGCCACTCATTTCCATCGATGTATAAAAAATGATCTGAAAAAATTTCAGGTTGTTTGGATACTCGAAAAACTTTTTTGTGAATTTTTTCAGATTTTTTTGGCCGCTGGCTAGCGGAAATATGGTCGATTTTTTAAAATTAACTGTTTTTTTTTTTTTTTTTTTTACTTTGTTAAGTACTCAAATAATTATTTTAATAATATTTTCATACTAAAATTTGTCTTTTTTGTCAGCTTTCGACTGAAAATATTTACAAATTTTTCAATTCAATTTTTAAGATTTTTTTTTTGCCGAAAAAAAAAACACGAAAACTTTAATTAAAATGTCATTCGGGCAACTTTGATTATCGTGGAATTTTTTTTTTAATACTTCTTGTATGCATACGACTCACGGAAAAAAAATTAACGAAAATAAAGATTCATTTGTTTCATCGACAAAAAAAATTGCAGCTCGGTTAACAGAGTATAGTTTTATTCATAAAAAAAAAATTCAGTGTTTTCTACATTAATATTTGGTTGTACGCAACTTCACGAGACGCGTATAATAAATTTCTTACTTGTAAGAGTAAGATTTTTTTTTTTCGTCGACAGTTGCTTTTTCTTATTGTTTCTTCTCCGTGTAAAATCAAATATTAATGTATAAAACACGGAAATTTATTTTATGAATAAAACTATCCAATTAACTGAGCTGTGATTTTTTTTCTGGATGAAAGAATTGAATCCCCATTTTCATTAATTTTTTTTTTGTATGAATTGTATGCATATAAGGAGTATTTAAAAAATGTTCACGATAAAATGACATTTTAATGAAATGTTTCGTGTTTTTTTAGGCAAAAAAAAGGTCTTGAAAATTCATTTGAAAAATCTGAAAATATTTTCAGTCGAGAGCTGACAAAAGAAAAGCACAAATTTTATGTATGAAAATATTATTAAAATAATTCTTTGAGTACTTAATGAAGTAAAAAAAACGGTTAATTTACAAAAATCGACAACATTTCCGTACCCAGGTACCAAAAAAAAATCTGAAAAAATTCACAAAAAAGTTTTTCAAGTGCCCAAACAATCTGGAATTTTCGCAGATCTTTTTTTTTTAATACCTCAATGGAAATTGGTGGCTGAGTTGACAGAGAATGCTTCATATATACACAATACATATGTATATATACACGTTGAAACATGTATATAGTATATGAACAGCGGGGAAAGACGGCGAGGTCGAGACAATCATCTCGTCTCGCATCTCACGTGGTTATATATATATATATATATATATATATTTATATATACAACACGGTAAAAGCCGAGGAATAGAGCTCTTTGAACATAGTTTAGTGGAATGAACGCGCTCGGCTGGTGCCCCGTATGTGCATCGTCAAAAAAATTCCCCATACGACATGTATAATGTATATATAAATAAATATATACATTAACATAAAATATATATTAATATATTTATCTATATGCATATATGCAAACAAAAAAATGTCCATATATACCGAAAAAAAAAAAAAAATAATCGGTGAAATATCATCAAATTATGGTTGCCGATGAGATAACGTAAAATTCAGCTGATCGAACGAATTCGATGAATTCGAATCGAACGATATTTCATCGAAACCTCAATTTCTCATTGATTTTGCAAATATCTTTGTCTCGGGATATTTATGGTTCGCGAACGATAAAAGTGCAATATCAAAGAGTCAAGACTATCCGCACTGACGTGAGCGAAGAAAAAAAAAATGACGTGTAAAATTACAGTGTTTAACTTTGAGGGAAGGCCGGGAAATTCGAGAGAGAGAAAGAAAAAACCACGTGTTCCATTTTCTTCAATTTGCATACGAAAAATTGTGTTGGGAATGCAATTTTTTTTAATACTAAAAAAAAATGCAATAACTTTCGACAATTTTTTTTTAATTCGGATCAAATTGTTAATATTGGATGAAACATTAATTAAGTCCCCTTGAATAATAATAATTTAATAATAATAATGATGATTGCTGCTGCTATTTTTAATCAATTTGACGGATTTTTTTGTTGAAATAAGTTTTCTGACGTTTCGTTGACGGAAAGTACGAGTGAAAAAGTAGTGAAATAATTGTTTTTTTTTTCTTTTAATTACAGAACCGACGCAACGGATTGCACGATAGACGAGGCAAACGAGAAAAAGGATTACGACGCATGCCGCCTTTGCCGGCCGGAATCCCCGTCGAGAGACACCAATTTCGATTGTTCGATGGTAAGTAAAGTGATTTTTTTTTTCTTTGCTTTCAATTGTCATTATCTTTGTTTCGTAATTTTGCGAGTAATTGAAAAAAAAAAAAAAATTGAAAATCATCGAAAGAATTTAAAATGACGTTTCGGGGAGAGAACGGAATCTCGGCACGATTTTATGACAGTCAAGTGGTGTTTGTATTATATACAACGGCAACTCCCTTTCTTTACGGAGAAACAATTCGCGTCGTTCGCCCGATCAGTCAACTCGGCTTTTCATTGATCATTGACGTACGAGTGGGGAATTTTTTTTTTTTTCTTTTTTTTTACATTCCAATCGATTATCCATCTGAATTTTCGAATTTTGAAAAATATCTGGTTCAACTTTCAATTCGTAGAAAGTTAAAGAATTTTTTTTCTCGATTTTATGATCGATTCGCATCGTTTTTGAAAATTCAAAAAAAAAAAAAAAACAAACAACTCGGACGTTAAGGAATATTCGTATGATAATAATTATTATTATAAATCAACGAAATTGCTCGTAACATTTTTTCCAAACATGATTTTTTTTCCATTTTTTCCCGTTTTTATTTTTATTTTTATTGATATTATTTTTCCGTTCAACTTTCAATTTTCGGGAAGTTAAAGAATTTTTTTTCGGTTTTATGCTCGATCCGCTTTGTTTCTGAAAATTCGAAAAACAAAACTCGAATGATCAGCAGCGTTGAGAGAAATTGAAACGATTATTATTTTTATTCGGAATCAACGAAATTGCTAGTAATTTTTTTCCAAAAATGATTTTTTTCTTTATTTTTTGTAATTTTTATTGATTTTATTATTCTCTAGTCCAACTTTCAATTCACCGAAAGTTAAAGATTGTTTTTCGGTTTCATGATCGATTCGCATTGTTTTTTAAAATTCGAAAAAAAAAAAAACCCCCCGAACGATCAACAGCTTTAAAGGAACATTCTTATTTTTATTCTGAATCAACGAAATTGCTCACAATATTTTTTTTCCAAAAATGATTTTTCTCCATTTAAATTTGTAATTTTTAATTCACACATTATTATTTTCGTACTCGAAGAATCGGTGTATAGCGAGAAATAAAATAATAATATCGAGAACCGTAAAAATTTTCCGAGGAAAATTGATTGGATTTTTTTTTTGAGAAATGTGTTTTTTTTTTTCAAGTGCCTCACAAAAAATCTGCGTATGCACCGATGCAACTTAAAAAAAAAACGCGAGAATTCAAACAGAAAAATTACAAATAAATCATTTCTACGATTTTCAAGAGTCCGCAAAGTCGTAAGACGTTTTTTTTTAATTTTTTTTATTGTGAAGATTGTGCTCTCGCGACACGATCGTCTTGCATGGATCTCGTGAATTGAACGTGGAGCAGACCAAGGCTGCTCTCGTTAAGCCAATCTAGTCGGGGCAACTCGCTCTCGTTACGTCGGGAATAAACTTTATTGATTCGCAAAAAGTTATTCAAAAGCGTTTCTCGCGTTGTTAAAAAATAATTTTTTTCCCTCGAGTGATTTGAAAAAAAAATTTTTCAAACCCCCAGCAAGATTCGTTTTTCAAATTTGGAGAGTTCCAGTGAGGGAAGCTTCGCGAAAGAGAGATAAAATAATCCGGAAGTAATGTGCAAGCTTTTAATTCAAACATTTTTTTTTTTAAATTAAGTTCGAGAAATTTTCGAAATTTGTGATAAAATCGAAAAATTTTAAAATTCAAAATTTCATAAAATTCCATCGCTTCTCGCTGAATTCAATGTATTGAACCGACTCAGCGACGATACTTCTTTTATCGTATGCAAAAGAATATTCTAAAAAAATCGTTATAAATCGTATGAGAAAATATCATAAATAAATATTTTTTCGAGGAATCAAAGCCGCATCTAAATTCAAACAACCGAATGAATTCTTATAATATCAATAACTAATCCATTATATGAGGAAAATCTCGTCTAATTTACCTAGTTCGTCAATCAAATATTCATCAATTTTTCACTCCGAAATCTCGAAATTATTTTTGTTTTTTCCCCCCTCTAATGACAATTCTTGCAAATAATATAAACGTTTGGGGGGAAAAAAAAAAAATGTGTAGGATCAGCCGGAAGAATCGACCCGAAAGTTGCTGGAACGTGAGCTACGACTTTTGGATCCACGTGATTTGAGATCTCACGCCTGGTATCATGGCAGCACATTACGAGGTGGTGGGCGCAAGGGCGCCGAGGCCGAAGTACCGAACGAGGGTGATTTTCTCGTGCGGGACTGTTCCTCGCAGCCCGGCAATTACGTACTCACCGTACGATGGAAGGGTCAGGCATTGCACTTCGTCATCAACAGGGTAAGCGGATTTTTTTTTTGTTCCCCAATCGATTCCCAAACTTCAGTCCTGAAATCGTTAATATTTCGATGAGACAGAGGCGAACAAAAAAAAATCATGATGATACGTGCACTTTGATGAGGCATCGATTCGGTAGCAGCGCTCTACCTGAAACTTCGCTGCCCGATAACATCTCTACGAGGAATTTGAAGCATTACGGGCAAGCCTATCAAATTGAAAGTCTACCGGATGTTAGCATTGGCCGACATATACCTATCCGATAACATCAACCGGAATGAGGAAAAGTAGTAAAGTTCTAGGACTTAAAAGTAATACTTTTAACTAGCAACGGGGACAGAGATTACAGCGAAAGCTTCATTCCGGTAGAGATTTGAAATATCGGGCACTGCTAAATATCAGGTAGAGATGTTCACCGCGGTAGAGCTGTAATTTCGTTAGGCTTGTTCAAAGTGCCAAAATTCTGGTAGGCATGTATAATTGGAAGTGCAAAGTTTCATGAGAGTTGTAAAACGGCAAAATTTTCATAGCTGCGTATCAAAAATAGTGCATCGCGTAGAGGTAAAGTGGCACTTTTAAGGCCCGAGGTACTTTCAAGTCCTAGAACTTGAAAGTACTACTTTTAACTCGCAACAGAGGCGGAGATTATAGCAAAAGCCTCATTCGGGTAGAGATATTTTATTCATCAGAAATATCGGGCACTGCTAAATATCAGGTAAACATGTTCACGGCGGTAAAGCTGTAATTTCGTTAGGCTTGTTCAAAGTGCTAAAATTCTGGTAGCGATGTATAATTGGAAGTGCAAAGTTTCATACAGAGTTGTAAAATAGCCAAATTTTTTAGCCACGTATCAAAAATAGTGCATTACGTAACCAAAGAGGTAAAGTGGCACTTTAAAGGTCCAAGGTACTTTTAAGTCTTAGGACTTTTAAGTCCTAGGACTTAAAAGTACTACTTTTAACTAGCAACGGGGACAGAGATTATAGCAAAAGCTTCATTCCCGTAGGGATATTTCATTGATCTGAAATATCGGGCACTGCTAATTATCAGGTAGAGATGTTCAACGTGGTAGAGCTGTAATTTCGTTAGGCTTGTTCAAAGTGCCAAAATTCTAGTCGAGATGTATAATTGGGACTGCAAAGTTTCATTCAGAGTTGTAAAACAGCCAAATTTTCTAGCTACGTATAAAAAATAGTGCAATGCGTGCCAAGGAGGTAAAGTGGCACTTATAAGGCCCGAGGTACTTTTAACTCGCAACAGAGGCAGAGATTATAGCAAAAGCTTCATTCCGGTAGAGATATTTTATTGATCAGAAATAGCGGGCACTGCTAAATATCAGGTAGAGATGTTCACCGTAGAGCTGTAATTTCGTTAGGCTTGTTCAAAGTGCCAAAATTTTAATAGAGATGTATAATTGGGACTGCAAAGTTTCATTCAGAGTTGTAAAACAGCCAAATTTTCGAGCTACGTATATAAAATAGTGCATTACGTACCAAGGAGGTAAAGTGGCACTTATAAGGCCCGAGGTACTTTTAACTCGCAACAGAGGCAGAG
The DNA here is from genome assembly GCA_963564615.1 of Rhorus exstirpatorius. Taxonomy (NCBI): domain Eukaryota; kingdom Metazoa; phylum Arthropoda; class Insecta; order Hymenoptera; family Ichneumonidae; genus Rhorus; species Rhorus exstirpatorius. Next base: position 16,615,074 of record OY751313.1, on the reverse strand, counting down.
ATTATAGCAAAAGCTTCATTTCGGTAGAGATATTTTATTGATCAGAAATAGCGGGCACTGCTAAATATCAGGTAGAGATGTTCACCGTGGTAGAGCTGTAATTTCGTTAGGCTTGTTCAAAGTGCCAAAATTCTAGTCGACATGTATAATTGGGACTGCAAAGTTTCATTCAGAGTTGTAAAACAGCCAAATTTTCTAGCTACGTATAAAAAATAGTGCAATGCGTGCCAAGGAGGTAAAGTGGCACTTATAAGGCCCGAGGTACTTTTAACTCACAAAAGAGGCAGAGATCATAGCAAAAGCTTCATTCCGGTAGAGATATTTTATTGATTAGAAATAACGGGCACTGCTAAATATCAGGTAGAGATGTTCACCGTAGAGCTGTAATTTCGTTAGGCTTGTTCAAAGTGCCAAAATTTTAATAGAGATGTATAATTGGGACTGCAAAGTTTCATTCAGAGTTGTAAAACAGTCAAATTTTCTAGCTACGTATAAAAAATAGTGCAATGCGTGCCAAGGAGGTAAAGTGGCACTTATAAGGCCCGAGGTACTTTTAACTCGCAAAAGAGGCAGAGATTATAGCAAAAGCTTCATTCCGGTAGAGATATTTTATTGATTAGAAATAACGGGCACTGCTAAATATCAGGTAGAGATGTTCACCGTAGAGCTGTAATTTCGTTAGGCTTGTTCAAAGTGCCAAAATTTTAATAGAGATGTATAATTGGGACTGCAAAGTTTCATTCAGAGTTGTAAAACAGCCAAATTTTCGAGCTACGTATATAAAATAGTGCATTGCGTACCAAGGAGGTAAAGTGGCACTTATAAGGCCCGAGGTACTTTTAACTCGCAACAGAGGCAGAGATTATAGCAAAAGCCTCATTCCGGTAGAGATATTTTATTGATCAGAAATAGCGGGCACTGCTAAATATCAGGTAGAGATGTTCACCGCAGTAGAGCTGTAATTTCGTTAGGCTTGTTCAAAGTGCCAAAATTCTGGTAAAAATGTATAATTAGGACTGTAAAGTTTCATTCAGAGTTGTAAAACAGCCAAATTTTCTACCTACGTATAAAAAATAGTGCAATGCGTACCAAGGAGGTAAAGTGGCACTTATAAGGCCCGAGGTACTTTTAACTCGCAACAGAGGCAGAGATTATAGCAAAAGCTTCATTCCGGTACAGATATTTTATTGATCAGAAATAGCGGGCACTGCTAAATATCAGGTAGAGATGTTCACCGTGGTAGAGCTGTAATTTCGTTAGGCTTGTTCAAAGTGCCAAAATTCTGGTACAGATGTATAATTGGGATAAGTTTCATACACAGAATTGTAAAACAGCCAAATTTTCTTAGCTACGCATGAAAAATAGTGCATTGCGTACCAAGAAAGTAAAGCGACACTTTAAAGGCCCGAGGTACTGAAAACATCGTGCGAGGCCTTACAAAACCTGCTACACCTGCGCGGTGCACACGAAACTTTCTACAACCCTACCATATTTTCTGAGCTTTTAGGGCTTGTATAGACGATGAATAAAACATGATAGTGTTGTATAAAAATCTTTAAGAATCATTCGTCGTCTTGTTATTCTTCGAGGGAAAAAAAAAAATAATATTAATAACGTTTTTATAGGTTGTCATTCAGCCGGACACGGTGTACGAGCGTGCGCAGTATCAATTCGAGGACGAGGCATTCGACACGGTTGCCGATCTCATAACGTTTTACGTTGGCAGCGGCAGGCCGATAAGTCAAGCGAGCGGGGCAAGAATAATAAATCCAAAGACGCGCTCGGTTCCGCTTATATCTGTACCTGCGCTATCCACATCTTCGAGCAGTCTTCACTGCTCGGGCTTATCGCCAGCGTCATTGACGTCCGGCTCACCGCCACGTTTGCCCCGCAAGCAGCAGCGCAATCACTCGCTGATGCCGCAGCATCACAGCGTTGACGGGGATTTTCAAAGTCCCGGACAATATTTGACGAATCAGCAGCATCAAAATTCATCAACGACCACCCAACAGCAACAGCAGCAGCAGCAGCATCATCATCATCATCATCATCATTCGATACAATCGAGCACATTGCCGAGGGTACCGACGATACAGCATCAGCCGCCATCCTGCTCTTTGTCACTGGGAAGACAAAAAATAACGAGAGTAATATCCGATCCGTCGCTTCAACAGCAGTTGCAACATCAAAATCAATCCCCGTCCCAGCACATTACAAATCATCATCATCATCATCATCAAGGGCCGGTAGCACCGCCAAAACCTCCCCGCGTACCATACATCCCGAATCATCAGCAACAACATCATCATCATCATCACCATCATCATCATCATCATCATGCGCATCAGGTAGAAACTTTTACGTCCCACGAAATATCCAACTCGAAGAAGCAAAACATCGGAACGATGCTTCTTGGTGTAAGAAAAAAAAAACTGAACGCAATGATTTTTCAATCGATACGATACGGAGATATCAATATTAGAAATTCAACAATTCGTGTATATCCAGAAAGAAAATCTTCGAAAATTATTCGGATCGAAGCTTTTAGACGTAGAATTGACATAATCGATAGTATAACCAGTACAGTTTTCGATATTTTTGGGGTAGTTTAGTGTAGTGAAGGGCAAAGAAGCAAAACATCGGAACAATGCTTCTTGGTGTAAGAAAAAAAAAACAAAAAAAACTGAACGCAATGATTTTTCAATCGATACGATACGGATATATCAATATTAGAAATTCAACAATTCGTGTATATCCAGAAAGTAAATCTTTGAAAATTATTCGGATCGAAGCTTTTAGACTTAGAATTGACCAAATTCGATAATTGACCTAATCGAGAGTACTATAACCAGTACAGTTTTCGATATTTTTGGGGTAGTTTTGAATCGTGCGCTGATTATATCATCTCGAAAAATTAACCGTGCAATATTCCCAAATATTGTTGAATAACGAAAAATTCGACATCTCGCTCGGGTGTTAATTCGATGCTCAAATAAAAATTGATAAATCATCGCCAACGTTTTTTTTTATCGGTCGTGTAGGAGGGGGGATAGGACGATGGCCCTGATGCACCGGGAGCATATTATGGCGGAACAGCACCCGAATATTTTTTTCTCAAAGTCGTTTCTTTTTTTCTTTGCACGCGATCAAATTTAGGATTGATTTGTGAATACCTTTTTTAGATTGCCGTTAAGTTGGGTCGATGTCGTTATTTTTTTTTTCTTTTCCGGTTTCATCGGGTCGATGATATCTCACCTGAAACTTGGAGACAATCAAGTAAGATAGTTGAAGAACGGATTAAAAAAAAATTATCAAAATTACCCTTCATTTGAACCAAAAAAATCCAAACCCAAAGTCGAATATTATCGGCTTATGCTCCTCTCAAGCCAAGCACCGATAATCGACAGAATCCGATTGTTTTTTTTTTTTTTTTCAAATCCGAAATTAGCATCACGTCATACGCACCGCACGCAATTCCATCCATTCGTTGCTCACTCTCAATGCGATTCGCCAAAAAAAAAAGAACCTCATGAGAATTCATCGGCCAAACTGTTTTTTTTTCTCAGTGTCCACTAGTAATTTTTAATTTTTTCTTCCTTCTCGTCCGTTTCAGGCTTACCAAGCCTCGGGAAGCGACAGCGGTAATGGTTCAGGTGACAGCGAATTCGAGGCAAACAGTTCCGGTGGAAATCCGACCGCCGCGGCGCCGATAAAAGGCGTCGTCATACGCAGTCATCATCACGCCCAATCGAACGACGGGCTGACAAACGACGTTAATGGCAGCGATTACGAGCTCTCGGCTGAGGAACAATTGGTCGTGGCAGCGCCGTCGCTCGAGATCACGACCCTCCTCGATATCGAAGGTTTCTCAACTCTTCTTTTGCCGAACGGCGAGCATCGGCCGCTCGATCAAACGGCATTGCGCGGTGTTTCCGGTATGCTTCACGACTCCGCGCCACGAGTACTTGCGACTCATCTGACCCGTCTCGATCTCGAGGTTGCCCTTGCGCCAGGAGCTGGAAATCGTTCGGGTCTCAGCGGTCTCGAGCTCGCGACATTGCCACACGGCCGACAGGCAAGGCTCGATCTCATCGAGCGTTCCGAGTGCCTGAGACTCGTCGTTGCCGTTACAATTCTCGCCGGTGCTAACGCGATCGAGAGAGCCGCGACGATCAGCAAATGGATCAAAGTTGCGATCGACACGAAAACGGCGCTCGGCAATCTTTATGGATTTTGCGGCGTTATGCTAGGTCTTTGCCTGCCGCAGATACAACGTTTGGCAAATACGTGGCATCTGCTGAGGCAAAAGCACACGGACGAGGCTTTTAGCTTCGAGGCGAAGCTCAGACCGACCCTCAGGGCAATGAACGAGTGCACCAATCCTCAGGCACCGAACACGACTCTGCCGCATCTTTTGCCGATCGCTCTGCTCGGCGAACGCGGCCCTGAGGATATTTTGGGTATGAAGCATTTCATTTTTTTCGTTTCGTTTTTTTTTTTCTTTTCACTAAATTCAGTTACTCGAAAAATATATGTCTGGAGTGTCTTTTAACTTTCTTTTCGATACCCAACTACCATTTTGCACTTTTTTGGTGAAATTTTTTTCAACTTTTTGGTAAAATTTGCCCTAGTCCGCGGACTGATCGAATTCAACAATTTTCCGCTCTCTCTCTCTCTCTCTCTCTCTCTCTCCCGCTTTCATAGTTCATGTTTACTAGTTACGGGCGAATATACCATGATTACTCCCACGCACGAAGCTTGGTGAAAGATAATTTGCACATTCTCATTTTCGCAAAGTCGATTACGAACTCGATAGGTGTACACTATAGGGTGGTCCTTATTTGGGTCAAAATTTTATTTTGTCGCTCCCAGAGGCTTAAATGTCTCTAAATATATTTTAAAAAAAATTAGCCGAAGGCCCAGCTGCGTAGAAAAATTCTAAGAACGTCCCCCAATGCTGTCGAATTTCACCATTTGATTAACGTACGATTTTTCGGCACTTTTTACCTTATATTTTTTTCCTTTCGCAGTATTGCACCGAAAATTTTGAAACTTCGCACATTTTTCACTTATTGCAGTAGGTCCTCAATGCCAGTTTTAAAAAATTTCCAGCAATTGAATTCCACGGTGAATCGGCAAGTTGAGATAGCTTATTAATTTAAAGCTTCGACACAGTTCATAATAACTCGAAAACTATGTGAGATATGACGATAATGCAAATAACCTTTTTTTTTTCAATTAAATTCTCTACAAAAAAGATTCTATAAGATTTTTTCCTTTTTTCCAAAGTTTTTGAAATATTTGGAAAAATGAAGCGGGCAATTACATTTTCTTCTCTTCAAACAGCAAAGTCGTTAAAAAATCTTGGCCGAGACTTTCTCCGAGTTCTCGAATTTAAATATTTCAATCATGTACGATTTTTGGTACATAAAAGTTAATTTTTGTTTCCTGTCGTATTATTTTACATTATTGCGAAAGAATTTGATCATTTAAGAATGCACTGAAGACGAAAAATAAAAGGGTTTGTGATGGCATAACGCAGATAATTTTAGACACTTCTTTACTTGAGTTAAAAAAATCTAGCCCAAGTTTTTATTTTTATTAAATTAAATATTGCTATATTTTTCGTTCGTTCGATTAAAAAGACTGAAAAAATTATTCCTGATATTTTTCCCCTGTACGAAAAATTTTCCCTAACTTGAAAAACTTATTTAAAATAATTTGCGTTTCATCGTTACAATTGTTTTTACTTCGTAAATGATCAAATACTTTCGTAATAATCTAAAATTATACGATAGGAAATACAAATTAACTCTTGTGTACCAAAAATCGTACACGATTAAAATATTGAAATTCGAGAACTCGGAGAAAGTCTCGGCCAAGATTTCTTAACGAGTTTGCTGTTTGAAGAGAAGAAAATGTAGTTGCTCGCTTCATTTTTCCAAATATTTCAAAAACTTTGGAAAAAATCTTATAGAATCTTTTTTGCAGAGAATGTAATTTTTTTACAAAAAAGATTCTTTGCATTATCGTCGTATCTCACATAGTTTTCGAGTTATTATGAACTGTGTCGAAGCTCTTAATTAATAAGCTATCCTAACTTGCCGATTCACCGTCGAATTCAATCGCTGGAAATTTTTTAAAACTAGCATTGAGGACCTGCTGCAATAAGTGAAAAATGTGCGAAGTTTGAAATTTTTCAGTGCAATACTGCGAAAGGAAAAAAATATAAGCTAAAAAGTGCCGAAAATCGTATGTTAAGGCGGCCCATCAGTGACAAAACTAGTCAAAAATCGTGACGTGAAAAAAAATCATAAAACCTATCATAATATTCTCTAAATACTCTGTCTAAATAAAATTTATGAATTTCGATGACGTTTCCCGTGATATTTTATTCATAATTTATTATAAATAATATTATAAATAAAGTCTCAACTGAAAAAAGTATTTAACGCTGTCAGAGCGATCAAGTAAAAAACGATAGCTGATATTCATATGTTTTATTTATTATATTGTATCCGAGATTTGCACACACGATGACTTTCGCGATTAAATTTCTCGGGAAAATCCCTGGCAAGACACAATTTTTTAAATACCATTGGAAAGTTCACGATTTCATCTTTCAATACTCAAAATTTGAATAAGAACTCTCGTCTTTATCAAAAGGTATCATGTCACTTCCGGTGAAAATGGAATCAACTTCCATAAGACCCATGCTAAAATAGGTAATTTTAAATTACTCGTTCGCAATAATTTGCCTGACAACATACTCTGAAATTTTGAGAGAGCGTTCATTGCATCTTAGATAACACTCTCCCGAAGTTTCATTCGTATCGCCGGTTTTTTAATTCACTGATGAGCCACCTTAATCAAATGGTGAAATTTGACAGCTTTGGGGACGTACTTAGAATTGATCTACGAGGCTGGGCCTTCGGCTACTTTTTTTTTTAAACATATTTAGAGACATTTAAGCCTCTGGGAGCGACAAAATAAAATTTTGATCCAAATAAGGACCACCCTGGTGTACACAGAATACGACTCTACGGATCCTCGTTATTTGAATTATTCTACAGTGATTTTCGTGGTTCAGTTATTGATTTAAAGAAATAAATAAAATTTAAAAAAAGTTCATTTCGTTGAAGGTCAAAATTGACTCAACGCTCGTACGATACCCGCAGATACCAAACGCGCATCCTACAGGCTTTCGTAACGAATTTTCTTTTCGCTCTTATCCCGTTTGTGCATAAGAATCAATACAAAATATAACAAAAAAAATTAACATTACGCGAATAATAATGTAATAGTAATGCAATAATGCAATAATGCAGTAATGCAAGTTCGAAAACGGAGTTTTTAGTGAAAAAATTCGATAGAATTGTTAAGCTTTTGGTAATTCCGGTTAAATAAATGGAATACAATCATAAAGTTGCTAAAAACGAAAAAAAAAAAAAACGGTAATTAATTTGTCAAATCCAAAAATTTGGGGACAAGGAAAAAATGATTTTAGAATTCTATTTGAAAAAGTTTTGCCTCGGTGCAGTAGCGTGGTATTTTGTCGGATCGAAATGAATTGTAAGAAAGATTTGTGTAACTCTTCCAGTTGTCAACTGGAACTCTAGACAGAAATAATTTTTTTCAAATATACGAACTAATTTAATTATTCATTCGTTTTTGCCTCGGTTTAAGCAGCGTGGTTTTTTTTTTATCGTATCAAAATGAGTTGTGAGAAAGATCTTGTAGGACTCTTTGGGGTAGAATTGGAACTCCAGCCAGAAATAATATTTCCCACAAATGTTAATAATTTTATTTATTCATTTATTTTCCCTTTTGTCTAGTATCGTGGTTTTTTATCGGCTACAACATGATTTGAGAAATATTTGTCGAGCTCTTTGGGGGTCAACTGTGGAAATTTATCGAGAAATAATATTTTCTAATAATATTGATAAATTTATTTATTTATTAGTTTTTGCCTCGGTGCAGTAGCTTTGGTTTTTTATCGGATCGAAATGATTTATGAGAAATATTTGTAGAACTTTTTGGGGGGGAAACTGGAAATCTATCCAGCTTTCAGCAATCAATATCGAGTCATGTCAAAAAAAAAGAAAAACAAAAATCAATACGAACACTTTAATAACGAAAAAAAAAAATCCGAGTGTTACGGGGCAATTTATCAATTGACTAAAATCGATCAGAGATTCGTCGATTCAAAAATATACCCGATTGATGAAATGATTTTTTTTTTACGAGAAGACTTTACAATGTCGATTGAAATTCTGGCAATTCTGTACAAATAAATTAGAAGAAAACAGTCGTACATCCCCACATTTTGTTTTTATCTTTTCAAGAGAAATATGAACGTAGACTTTGATCTATTTGGTGTTGCCAATTTTCGAGCCATCACTATCCGAGTATTCGCACAAAAACAGAAATGGGAAAAAAAAAACAAACAAACAAAAATTCATGAAATTCGGTATTTCCAGGAACCGCAACACCCTCAGGTCTCGCCGGAGCGATACTTTCCCCTTGGGAAAATTCCGCCCCGGACTGCGGACTCTCGATCGTCTGGTCGCATCTCGAGGCTGGGCGAAAGCTCGCCGAGAGCCTGCCGCTTTTTCGCAGAAATGCGGAAATCGCGCTCGAGGATTGTCGAAGCGACGAGCTACTGGCCGATGCTTTTAGAACCGAATTTCATATAAAATTTTTGTGGGGCAGCCGCGGCGCTGCGGTTTCACCCGAGGAACGACATCTCAAATTTACTCAAGTACTCGACGCGATGTACGAAAAGTGTGCGGCTAACGAAGTCGCGGCCTAAATGGGAGCAAGTTTTTTTTTTTTTTCATCATTTGCTCGAATATCAACGATCGATGAAAGACTGTAATCAAATTTTCCCGGTAACGTGCGGTAGATTGATAATTTTGAGGATGAAGATTAATCGAAATAACTGAATACCGATGAATAATCTTTAGCGGAGGGTTTGTCCTCTTTTTTTTTTCCTATTCGAAAATCAAAAATTGATTTCCGAAAGAGACAACTCGCAGAACCAGACAAGAAAAAAGACGATATCCAATTTGTTTTTCTTTCGTTAAATTGAAAATCAAATATTCTCGTATATACTTTTTTTTTTTTCTTGTCCGTGTCCAATGTGGCATTATTTATTTGTCAATTTTACGGCTAATTAGAAAATCGACGAGCCTCCGTTAATCGTATTATCGAGGATAAGATATTTCGATGCAATACCCTCAAGAATAAAGTTGTGTAATATGACTGTATGAGAGAAAGGAAAAAAAAAAACGCACGTAAATCCTTCCCTTTGGCCTCCGGAACTAATAATCGAACCACCTTTCTCTCTCTATCGTAAAAATTCCCGAGACACAAAAAAAAAAAACTAATAAACTGCCCCCACACCCCTGTGACAATACAAGAGAGCTGCGTCCAAAGACTAGAGCGACGTATATTACAGGTAAAAAAAAAAAAAAAAAAATAGTCACATCAGCCCGGATGTAGCCCGTAATATTCGTGTACTTAATTAACTGTATATTCGACCACTATTATTATGTTAAGTACATGTTGTTCATGTTTGTTCATAGGCATATATATATATATATATATATATATATGTATGTACGTTAGGGCTGTTGAAAAAAAAAAAAAAAAAACTTTTTTTGAAAGTCTTTTGTCTGCGTTCATAAACACAAGAAGAAAAAAAAACGAAAATTTTTGACGAAATCCGAGGCCCATGCGATAATTTCTACAAGTTCCGCGTCAATGAAATGAGTTTCGAATCCAAAATTAAGGATCACAAACCTTGTTCCATCAATGAGTTATATGCGATGGCACAAATGAGAAATGAGGAGTATTATTCAGAACGGCACTCTGATAAGGTGGCTTCCTCATGGGCCGGTAGCAGAAATTAAGCGGAAACGGACGCTGCGCTCGTAGAAATTATCGCACGGGCTTTGGATTTTGCGTGGCTCATTTTTTTTTTTTTACCAAAATATACGAAAAAAATTTATGAGCATCATAATTTTTTGATTGTGATATCAATTTACAACTAACTTCGTCTTTTAAGGCAGGTTTCAACTTTGTTGGACCAAAAAATGTACGATTTTTCACCAATTTTTTATGCGAAAAATATTAAATATAGAATATTTATATTTGGGATGTTTACCGAGCGGTCTTTATTGAACACGATAATATCATTTGAAGTTTGATAAAGCATAGCGCTGGGATGATATTATTCGCTTGCGCAAGTCCCAAGTCTTGGACAGGTGATCCGAAGCGAAAAAATCAAACAAATTTTTACTTTGTAAAATATTGTGTACAAGTCGAACTAGAATTATCCAAAAATATTCAAACGTTTTTACTTCGTGAATAAAAAACTGCAAAAATTTTTGGCAATATTACAATATTTCTTCTTCATTCTGGTTCAACTCATACGCAATATTGTACAAAGGGAAAATATGTTTGATTTTTTTGCTTTGGATCACCTGCCCAGGACTCGGGACTTGCGCAAGCGAAGAATATCATCGCTGGCGCACCGACATACGTGGCTAATCTCACTCCCAATACCATATTTTGTCAAACTTTAAAACATATTATCATTTTCAATAAAGACCGCTTGGTAAACATACCAAATGTCAACATTCTGTATTCAATATTTTTTGCATAAAAAATTGATGAAAAATCGAACATTTTTTGGCCCAAACAAAGTAGGTACTTCGCGTTGAAGCAAAAATTTGATAAAAAAAAAATCAACCATATTGAAGATGATAATAATATCGATTTCCAATAATAGCAATGCCGAAAAACTATAAAAAAATTGTTTAAACAATAAATTATTGCAGAAATTTCCTGTAAAAATATTATTCGATTATATGCTACAAATTCCTCGATTTTTCTGAATACATATGAATTTTTCAAGAATTTTCTTACGGTTTTTTTTCATTTTTATTTTTGAAAATTTTTAATTTTCAAAATTGCATGAAAAGTGGTGAATTTTGGATATGCTCTCGTACAAAGGTTCCATATTAACTTTACGAAGTATACGGATCATCAAACGAATACTTTTATAAATAGGGTTTTTCAAAATTCTAAAAAAAAACAAATTAAAAACCATAAGAAAATTCTTGAAAAATTCACATGCATTCGGAAAAATCAAGGAATTTGTTACATATAATGGAAAAACATTTTTACAGGAAATTTCTGTAACAATTTATTGTTTAAACAATTTTTTTAAGCTTTTTCGGCATTATTATTGGAAATCGATATTATTATCATCCTCAAAATGGTTAAATTTTTGCTTCAACGCGAAGTACTTGAAATTCTCACCAAAACTTTTTTCGACTGGAATTATGTGGCTCGTACATCCTCAAAGACGTTAAAATCGATGCGGTACCGCTAAATCTTATTGCACGCCTTACGGACTTTTTTCCTACGGCAAAACGAAGAAAAAATTTTCCTAACTCTGAATATCTACATTTTTCATTTAATAGAGTAAATTTTGCGATTTTTCAAACTATAATCCGGATGAGGTGGTCCTAAAAAGTGTCACGGAATTTTGGGTTTTTTGCAGGATTGTATTGTCATATCGAATGCAAAAAATATCTGGATTGAAGGCTTAGCTGTGTTGACAAAAAATTTACCGAAAATTGTCACTTTGTACGCAAATTTGCCTATATACGCGCAGTACCTGACCCGTTGAGCAGCATTGACGCCATATGGCGCAGATCGATTATTTTGTCGATTGGCTCGAACGATTTTTGCGAAATTTGGTACTCCGGGGGGATGTTTCGAAGTCGCTTATTACGAATCTGCCATAAAAATGTATAAATTCAAAATAGCGGATCGCATATGACATTTTGCATCCTAGTCAACCATATTTTATCCAACAATTTGAATTTTCAAATTTTCAAGTGGAGATTCGTAACCAGCGACCTCGAAAATCCTCTATTACCAATTTTCATGAAAATCGAGTAACATTTTGGCATTTTTAATTTCTGAATTTTGTGGACGGATTCGTAAATCAGCGACGAAAAAACGAAAACCATCAGGCGCCATCTTAAATTCGAAATATGTTTTTTTCCCTTGCTTGAGGCACAGTGAAATTTTTCTTTCCGCTCAAAGAGTTAATAACCAGAAACTTTTTTTTTGGTGTTTATGAACGCAGATAGAAGAGCAATATGATTTTCAAAAAAAGTGTTTTTTTTTAAACTTTTATGTACATATACGTAAAATAAAATAAAATAAAATAAAAAGATGTATATATAAATCACGAATATGCAATTGAAAGAAGAAAAAAAAATTGAAAATCCGACCTCTCTTCGTTTATCTCTTCGTCGGTCTTCAATGCATCATCAACTTCCCGACGAGATTTTCCCGTTTTTCCTCGACTATCGACGATATTCTTCGCGTTTCATCGACGAAAAAAAAAAACTCCCGTCGCTCGAATCCACGGAAGATTTGAAAAAATTCGATTCACACACATTCGGGAATATTGTAACTGAAATCATGGAATTTGTACCATTAGTATTTTTATGTTTATTTTTTTTTTTTTTTTGTTTTTTTTTCGTATGAATTATGTATATACATGGTAGATCTGCCGATTTTCAACCGAGACGACGTACAAAACGTCGAGCCTCGGATGACGATTATTTTTTTTCTTTCTCGTTACTTTTTTTTCAATATTAATTGTTTTTATTTTTTTAATTTCTTATCGAATCCCAATGAAATTGAGAAGAATTAATGACGGTCTGCGTGATTGACGATGAAATTGTGAATTTTTTTTTTTCGTTTCTTTTTTTTTAATTTTAGGACGCGAAACAACGCGCAACGCAATCTTACTCTTCAACGGAACTTCATCACATTGTCAGCTCCTGCGAACAAAGAGACAAAATTTCCACCCCCGAAGAATTAGGTCAGCTGAAATTGGGGGGGGGAGGAAAAGTGTTGACGAATATTCGGGGAGAATATCAGTCTGCCAAGATTTTCAACAAGATATTTCATCTGACGGTGAATTAAATTTGCGAAACCTTCACGTTTGTCATCATTGGTTTTTTTGTAATTTTGCAGGTAATTGGTACATTTTTTTTTTCCCCCAACTTTTCGTTGAAAATAAATGAGAAAAATATTATTTTTTTTGAAATTCTTCTCAAAAGTAAATTAATTTGCGAATGCCCAGGAAAAACAAAATTAACGGATAATCCGATAATAAAAAATGTTAATGGCAAATTAATTTTATCGATCGACTTTGATTTTTATGTGAATTTCATAACGAAAGGCTCGAAAAGCAAAAGCTATTTTATTTGTTTCGATATTAAAATTTGCGCTCTCTCGAAAGAATCGAAAATTTTAGTAAACATTGGTATGAAAATTTACAAAATTTTTTTTTTCTTCATCGACTTTCATGAGATTGCAATTTTTGGACTATAAATACATAAAAAGGATTGTTAATTAGTTTGGATAAACTCACCATAATGGCGTTAACGATGTCGTTTTCGTTGTTTTTGAGCGCCTTTATGGCTTTCCCTCGCGAAACGTTGGCTTGGCACATTACCAGCTCAACGTCCTTCTCCTCGACGCCCGTTTCGTCCACTTCCTCCTCGGATTCTTCTTGAATCGGCGCAACAACCTGGCGTTCGAACGGGAAAGAAAAAAAAAAACAAAAACAAAAAAAGTAAGAACAATTTTTCAACGATCGAAACTTTGTGACGCAAGGAAAAAGAAAAAAGGAGAGAGAGAGAGAGAGAGAGAGATGAATTTTACATACCGTTGTGCTGCCACCGGCCTCGGTCGCGGGAATTACCGGAGGTTCCTTGAACTTTTCGGCAGCAGCGACCTGAGCTTGCTGGCTCAGGTCCTCGATCTGAAAAATTAATTTTAAGCACTTCATTCGCTGTGCAACGAAGCGGCTGATTTGGGGATTTTTTTTTTTTTCGCTTTAGGGTCGTCAGTCTGCCAAGATTTTCAACATAATGAATAATCTGTCGTAAATTAGAAACCATTGAGAGAATCATCATTTTGTAGCGATGAATTCTTCGAGGATAGACTATAGTGGAATTTTTATTTCGAAAAATTCATTATCATCGATAAAATAATATTTTATAATATTATTTTATTATATTTAATAAATATTATAATTAAATATATAATATATTAAATAAATGTATATATCAAATAATAAATAAATGTATATATCAAATAATAAATATATTATATATTAAATAAATATATTTAAATATTATAAAATAATATTTTATCGTTCATAATAACGATATATTGCATTATAATATTCTTAAGGATGTATCGGACGTATCCTCCCAACCAAAAGTGTCTTTTCTTGACAATATTGCATACTTTGCGATAAGATAAAAATCGGAAAAAATTCAAAACACAATAAAAGTCGTACAATGGCACTTACGACCTTATTACATTAGACACGCGATATCCGAAAACAAAAATTCACTATAATCTTCCTCCGAAAATTATAAAAGCTCAAAGTTAACGGTATATTTACCTTGGCTTCGCCGAAAACGATGTAAGTATCGGACGCAGGATTCTTCAGAACGTCCGGCTTGTTGATGACAAACAGAATGTTCTTGGATTTGCGAATGGTCACCCTATTGACGCCTTGAACCTTTCGCGAACAAGAGAAAACAAAATTTTCAAGGATCGGTAATGCACAAAAAGTGGCGAACGTTTAAAAACTTTTTTCTCGACATTGGGAGATTTTTTTAATTGACTTCAAAATTCAATAATTTTCACAACTCAATGAATCAAACGGTCAGAACAAATGGCTGTAATTTCGAAATAATGAACATTGTTCTATATTCGCTTTAAGAAATCATTAAAAAATTAACATTAAGTTAATACTAAAAAATCTTTTGTCAAATAGATTGGCCTCGTGTAAGATTGAAATTCGATTGTAAGTATGGATTTTTTAATTTAAAAAATCAAAATGAAAATTCAACTCCTATAGAATCGCGGTATATCGGCAACTTTTTTTTGTTAATTTATAATAATTCATCTTTAGCTTCTTCCCGGAGGCTTTTTCGTGTGAAATTAAGAAAAATAAAAAATTTTCGGTGATTCGCGCCGCGCTCGAAATGTTGCGGATAGTCGAAAAATGATTTTTTCTTAAATGACGTTGCGAGGCAATTAAGGGGATGCTTCAAAAAAATCGAAAATAACGACGTAACTTTTGTTGTACATAATAAAGAATAATATAAATATTAAAAATATTTTTTTTATACTTTCCAGTTTTTTTTTTTAAATTGATTTTATTTTTCGTAATTCTTGCAAAAAGTTAATTCTGGCTAAAAGTAAATTCCGGAAAAATTCCTGAGAATTTTCTAAATTCCCTGAATTTTCCCGGCTTTCCCTGTTTTCCATATGCGTAACAACCATACTCAAAGTATTCGCTTCTCTTAAATTTATCGTAATTAATTTGCTCCTTCCCAGAGGCTCTTTCATATTTAAAAAAAAAAAAAAAAAAAAAAATTATTTGGCATTTTTTACGATACTTGAAATATTGCGAGCAGCCCAAAAATTATTTTTCTAAATTGACGTCGCGTGGCAATTAAATTCTCTTTTTTTTTTCTCATTTGCCATGCTTGTTCGTTAAGTCTTTTTTTTTTTTTTTTCCAAAATATTTAATATTATTTTCAACACGACTGGCAAATTTTTTAATTTTCGGTTTACTTACCAGTTTGAGACCGAGCTTGCTCATCAATTTTCTCGCCTTTTTCTCGCTGCGACTCTGCTTGGCCTTGGATGTCAGTTCCATGGGTAGACCGGCGAAGTTCTTGCCGAGGGAAAAGTTGCCGGCAACGTTCTGTTCGGACTCTTCGAGCTCGGGAATCGAGTCATCGGAGTCGGAGTCCGTGCCAGAGCCGGCCGCTGCGACTTCGACCTTGGTAGGCTCGGAGCTCGCCGCCTTATCCAGTTCCGTGAGTTCTGGCATCTTTGTGTGTGTGTGTGTGTGTCTTTTTTTTTTTATATCTAACAAAAATGCGAATTTTTTTTTTCCTTCTTTCTACTTGACTAGTTCGACACGCGTCGAACTTATTTTCTCGCAATTTTCATGATTTAACGGGGGAAAGAAAAAAACAAAAATCTTGCATCACGAAATACTCAAAAAAACGCGAGTTTAGTGAGGAAATTATTGGGAAAAAAAAAAAAAAAGAAAATTTTATCACGGGATGGCGAATAAAATTTTTTTTGATTCACTCGACGCAGCGTTAAAGTCGTAATGGCGCCCGAACAAAGCGGTGACTGCCAATTTTGGGATAATTCGCCGAAACTCGAATGAGCGAACGGACTTTTGTCAGGCGCGAAAAATCGCAAAACGAGGACAATGGACGTTGGCGAAATAAACATGAAATGTTTCAACGTTTTGCGAGCGATTGAGGATAGAGAAAAAAAGAACGTAAGATCGAGATTACAGGGACGGTTTGTAGGACGGAAATATTGCACTCGCGACGAGTCCCACGATGAGCAAAAATTATCTCGCCCGTGCGTTGACAATAGAGAAAAAATCATCGAGATAATGTTGTACTTGGGACGAAAGATAATGGAAAAAATTATTGACGCGTACATTGTCGCGTTATATTGGACGATGCTTTAATAATAAACGGATTTACCTCGAGCGGCGTCTCGTTCAATGGACCGGACAATATTCTTGGCTGAGAGGTCCGAGGTTCCGTGTCCGTGGTCCGTCGTCCACGTACGCGAACGGCGTTCCGCTTTGGGGAACAACGCCTTGCGGCGGTGCTTCGAAGCTCGCGTCTTTACGCGCGATTTTCAAAAATATAAATTTTTTTTAAACACGCTTCAGCCAGCGGAAATGCCAATTTTGGTGTATTGCACGGAAATTGATGAAATTCCAATGAAAAATTGTGTTTTTTTTTTGTTTTCTCGAATTAAGATTTTTTTTCGAATAATTCTTTTATCATTTTTAATGTTTTCATTGCCACCGATTGCTTGTAATTTTTGTACAATATATATATATATATATATAGCCAAAAAAAGTGGATAAAAAGATACTTTAAATTTCAGGAGCAACAGTCGGGGAAATCCTCATGACTTCTCCCAGTCAGGAATCGAAAAAGTTATTTTTTTTTTTAGAAAATCATTTTTCCAGACCTCAATTCCGTATATATGTACCCTAAAAGCTGGATCGCCACCGGGATCCGACTAGTCCCATCCAAAAATAGTAGATAAAAACAAATTTCGAAATTTCAGGAGCGCTCGTCAAGGGAATTCTTATGACTTACCCTGAACAGGGATCGAAAAAGTGTATTTTTTTTTTCAAAAATTCGTTTCCCAGGCCTCGATTCGATCCCGAACATGACGAAGTCTTGAGGATTCCCTCAAAGATTGCTCCAGAATTTTCGAATTTTTTTTCTTTATCCACTCTTAAGTATACTGTAAAAAAAATAGCCATACCTCCTTCAATGATTTTCCACTGAGACGGGGCAAAAAAATCGATTAGTTGCTGCAAATAAATGGATATTTTGTCAAATTAATAATATTCAATTACAATTGCTACAGAAATTCACAATTATTTGTGCATATTTATGTATTATTGCCCGTAAATTTGCATGAATAATTATGCACATATGTTATGTGTATAGCTCAACGATTGCGCTATGCAAAAAGTCAACTGTGTTGTTTTAGTGAGTTGAACCTTTTGAAAATTAATTTTTTTTGCGCCTAGTTAAAAAATCATATGAATAGTAGTGTGGTTCACAAAAAAAAAAAATTTCGATGCTGTATCCTCATGAAACTGTTGTCTGTACTTGATGAAAAGTGAAAAATGTCAAGAGACCTTTTTGTTAGGCATTAATATTTAGTACAAAATAGGTATCTTGACATTTCATTCAATCTTGCATATTTTGAGAATGATTGTGACTTTAAATTGAAAAACAATTGAAAAATCGAAAGCAATCGTTGCAAATTCAGAGAAAATTAATATTTTTATAATTTTTTTATATAAAATAAATTGTCTCAAGTTACAAACTAGTCGAGAGAGGGACTTGCGATCTAAAGTTCTCATGTCATTGTAGTTTATCTTGCAAATTTTCAGTTATTTTGACCTAAATATGAAACGAATTATCGAATATTTTTCCCAAAGTGAAGACATGAATCAACTCGTATATAATATATTCGATAATTTGTTTCATATTTTGGTCAAAATAACTGAAAATTTTCAAAATTAACTGCAATGACATGAGAACTTTAGATAGCAAGTCCCTCTCACGACTAGTTTGTAACTTGAGACAATTTATTTTACAAAAAAAAAATCATAAAAACATTCATTTCCTCTGAATTTGCAACTTCTACTTTAGATTTTTCAATTTTTTTTTCAATTTGAAGTCACAATCATTCTCAAAATATGCAAGATTAAATGAAATGTCGAGAGATCTTTTTTGTACCAAATATTAATGCCTACAAAAAAGGTCTCTTGACATTTTTCATTTTCGTTCATATCTTCGAGCGAAATCAACGGTGAGTTACGGTAAGAATTTTTTTTTACGTGTTATTTCAATGTAAAAGCGAAAAATCAAAAGCGGAACTTCTAAACCTCAACCGATTGAGCTCATCTTTTTAGGAGATTATTTTTTAACTACAATTTTTGATGCAGCAACGAAAAAAAAAATTTCTGGTGAGCCACTCTGATAATTAGTTTTGAAAAAAAAAACAAATAAAATAAAGTGCAATATAATTGATATTGCCCATCAAAATGGGAAGATCGCAGAAAAAAAAACTCAAATATTTCATCAAAACTATATATTTATTTTCTTCTTTTATCAACAGTACTCGAAATCCATTGGTTACGAGGATTATTATTTTTTTTCTTCTCTTAATCCCTCGAAATCGTTCATCCAATGCTACAGTTGAAAAAAAAAAGTACAAGAACACGAAAAAAAAAAACTGCTTGAAAATCTAGACAAATGTATAATGAGTTTCGAAGTGAAATAAAATTAGGACACGATCGCTTTACTTGCGAGAAAACAAAAATACCGTCATATTGAATTCCATTGACAATGAATAATTCGATAATTTTACGGTAATTTTTGTTCTTTTTTTTTCTTTTTCTTATTTTTTCGCTCTCGAGTATCGCTCTGTTACGCACATTTGTACGATTTTCTTCTCGACTTAATTAATATCATAATTGCGATTTTGGCTATGTGAGATTTATTCAATATTAAATAGAAATAAATTAACGACGATATTGCCATCGTAGGCGCGTGATAGTTGGAAAAGAAAAAAAAAACCTTCGAAACGCAAAAAAAAAAACAAACAAACAAACTAATTGTGCCGACATAACATGTTTCGTTTGCTTTCGTTTTCTTTTGTTTTTTGTTTTTTTTTTTGTTTGCTTTGTTTGTTTGTTTGTACAAATAGGCATAACCTTGTAAAAGCATTTGCAAAACTGTAAAAGTTTTTTTTCTCCCGTCCATACTTATCTTATCATATATACAGTGCTCAATGTTTATTGCTAATTGTTATCTCGTTTCGATGAAAAAAAAAAATCACCGAAACTCAATGATCGCATGCTCAAACTGCTCGATCAAAAAAAAAAAAATCTCTTATCTCCTACGAGTGCAACGATTACTGACAAGATGGACGCAGTCTTGGGGGATAAAAATACAATTTTCATGTTCTATGTTGTTTTTTTTTTTATAATCACAGTTAAAAATGGTTCGAGTTTAACAGCCTAAAGTACTTTATCAACGAATTTCAATTGTTTTTTTTTATCAAAATTTTCATTTTCTTTTTTTTTTCATAATTCCACGAGTGCGTTCGTTTTGTTAAATTATGGCAATTGTTACTTTTTTCTTTCTTTCTTTTTCGAAACTTGGCATGTCCAAGAAAATTGCTTTTTTTATTTTCTTTTGAATAAATATTAAAACGAAACGTTGGTTATCGTCGGTGAACGATAATCGATAGATCGATTTGACGAGAACACATCAGTCTCAGAGACAGGCACTTGGCATTGGTTCGAAGAAAAAAAAAAAAATAAATAAATAAAACGCATGAAAAAGCATTTTTTGGGTTGATTTTTTTTTTTTTTTTTACTATGAGTTATTACTAATTATTTACTAAATATTTTACGAAAATTACCTACAGTATTCGTAACTTTACACGAGACACCCAATGCCTGAACAGCCTGCGAGATTTTGGATTTTCGTTTGTTTCTCTCTTTTTTTTTTTCCAAAGTTCTCAAGAATTTTCACGAATTAATTTAGATTTTTCGATAGCATAACTTTAATCAGAAAAAAAAAACATATTGAAATTTTTAATCCGCCATGTTCGGTTCGATGCGAACTTCGTACGAGTACCGGAAAACCTTTTTATTTTTTATTTTTTTCTTCTGGACGCGAGACAAAAGAAAAAATCATAAAAAACGAAATACAATAACGAAATAACGAAGAAATTAATGATCGTTGCACGATTTCGTTAAATTTATTTTTCTGAAGATACAAAAATAATTTACATCGTGCAGAGCGAGGCACCATGCAGTCACAAATACCGTTGGTCATTTTTTTTTTTTTTTTGTTTTTAAATAAAATCATCGATAATAAATTAATTATAAAAAATAAAATGGACAAAAGATGCTTTTTGTTTTCAATGTTAACGAAAAGTGCCAATTTCTGATCAGTCTGTTGCAGGAGTAATAATGGGGAGAGGAGGGAAGGGGAGACGCGAACGAAAGTAGCTTGGCCGTGTGAGACTCGGCGTTTTTTTTTTTTTTTTCCCCAATGAAATTCACCGGGTGATAATTGGAATGGTTACGATTTAACGATTATGCAAAATGTGTTTTTTTTCTTCTCTCTCTCTCTCTCTCTCGCTCCCTTTTGTTTTGAGATATAAAAATCCAAGCCACTGACGGTAATATCTCCTCAACTCGAAAGTTATCCCATTCAATCCATCAGATTGTATTCATTTCTTCGGTGACTCGTCCACTTCCATTTTCTCGTTGTGTTCTTCCCCCTCGTGTTTCACTTTCTCTTCGAATTTTCTCTCGTTCGCCAACTTTTCGTTATCCACAAACTTCTCGACTATCTCTGCATACGAAAATGTTTTTTTTTTTTTTTTCTCCTCTCAGTTCAGTACATTGCCGAGGATAAAACGCAAATCTCTTATTTGTTTAAAAAATCTGATAAAACTTCTCGCCTACCTTCGTCAAAGCTTCGATTGTCCTTCTCTTCTATCCTCGTCACCGAATTCGAATCTTTGTCCGTCTCGTTGCCCGATTGTTCCGACGGTTTTTCCATCACTTCGAGGTCCGAATCTGCAATTATTTTTTTTAATTTTCGTGTGATAAACTCAGGCGGACACAGTTGTGACGGAATAAAAAAAAGTATTTTCATCGATCGCGTGGAAGATAAGCTTTTTTCTTCTTCTTTTTTTTTTAATACGCTTATCGAATATTCGAATCGAGGCAATATATTTGAACTAAAAAAGATTAATCAATTGTTTTTTTTTTTTTTTAAGAACATATTTCGCGCGTGGTAAGGTCGTAAGCGCCAAAAAGGCGATTTTAGTTCAATAAGGTCGTGCAATTGTTATTTTTTCGGTCATTTTTTGTAAAAATGATTAAAACGCACAAATAATTGAAAATTAGGAATTTGAAAACCTAAAATCAGAAGGTCGTATGTTGGCGGATATGACCTTCTGGTTTTAGGTTAAACTTTTTTGGGCCAAAAAATATTCGATTCTTCGCCCAATGTTTTATACGAAAAATATCAAATATAGAATATTGATATTTGGGATTTTTACCGAGCAGTCTTTATTGATTTATTGAACACGATAATATGATTTAAAGTTTGACAAAGCATAGCGCTGGGATGATATTTTTCGCTTGCGCAATTCCCAAGTCTTGGACAGGTGATCCGAAGCAAAAAAATCAAACATATTTTTACTTTGTACAATATTGCGTATGAGTCGAACTAGAATTGTCCAAAAATATTCATGCGTCTTTATTTTACGAACAAAAAAACTGCAAAAACTTTTGGCAAAAAACGAAACTTCCGCTTCGATCGCTCGCTATCTTTTTATTTTTTAATATTTCTTCTTATTTAATTTTTCATTTATTTCTTCTTTATTTATTTTTTAATATTTCTTCGTCATTCTGGTTCAACTTATACACAATATTGTACAAAGTAAAAATATGTTTGTTTTTTTTTTGCTTCGGATCACCTGTCCAGGACTCGGGACTTGCGCAAGCGAAGAATAACATCGCCGGCGCACCGACATACGTGGCTTCTCCCACTCCCAGTACTATGTTTTGTCAAACTTTCAAAGATATTATCATGTTCAATAAAGACCGCTTGGTAAACATACCAAATATCAACATTCTATATTTAATATTTTTCGCATAAAAAATTGGTAAAAAATCAAAAATTTCTTGGCACAACGAAGTAGAAACCTCCTTTAACCCTTCTAGGCCACCCGGGGTCAAAATAACCCCAAGCGAAAATTTAAGCCAGAATTACTATAAGTTATTGTATTATATTATATTATATTATATTATATATACTATACTATAAGTATACTATACTATATATATATACTATACATATTAGGGTGTGCGGAAAAAAAACAATTTTTTTTTTTCGGTTGCATCCACCAAAAAAAGTTGAAGTAAGGTAAAAAAAGAAGAATCCTAAAATGGGAGGAAAAATTATTTCGAACGGCGCATTGCATTTGAATATTTTCCATAAGAATAACACAGGAAAATATTGGGATTTCTGAATGTGGTAGTGCAACTCGTCAGAAAAAAATCACACAAAGATGTCATTAACATATTCTCATGGAGAATCGAATTCCCTACAAAAAAAGTTCTTACGAAAAATTAGCTCAGAACAACCGTTCAAGTGGAATATAACGCGAATGAATATAGTGGAAATAACTCTGTCTGAAATTGAATTGATAGGAAAAAAAATGATTCAAGAGGCTGTAAAAATCGAATTTTTCGCTTTACGAAAAAACTTTTCGGGAGTTTTTTGTAGAGAATGTTCTGCTCTAACAACGTCGCTTTGATAGAAGCATATAACGGTTCATTAACAAAAAACGAAGAGCAGCTACAATATTTATTGGGCATAGTGCAAAATTATCGATAGAAATACCCTAATTGCAACAAACAGACTCTTAAAAAAAGAAACGATGATTATTAAGCATTATAATGTAAAAAAAAAACCTATTCTATCTTATTAAACCAAATTCGTTGAATAAAGCTTTTCTAAACACGATCAATGATGAACGTCGTTTCTTTTATATTTCTTGTTGTACTTGATTTTTTTTTGTATAAGAGAAATATTTTGAGAACAATTTCATGCAAGTATGTTAGAGCAGAACATTCTCTACAAAAAACCCCCAAAAAGTTTTTTCGTAAAGCGAAAAATTCGATTCTTACAGCCTTTTGAATTATTTTTTTTCCTATCAATTCAATTTTAGACAGCGCTATTTCCACTATATTCGTTCGCGTTATATTCCACTTGAACGGTTGTTCCGAGCTAATTTTTCGTAAGAACTTTTTTTGTAGGGAATTCGATTCTCCATGAGAATATGTTAATGACATCTTTGTGTGATTTTTTCTGACGAGTTGCACTGCCACATTCAGAAATCCCAATATTTTCCTGTGTTATTCTTATGGAAAATATTCAAATGCAATGCGCCGTTCGAAATAATTTTTTTTTGACCTCCCGTTTTAGAATTCTTCTTTTTTTACCTTACTTCAACTTTTTTTGGTGGATGCAACCGAAAAAAAAAAAATTGTTTTTTTTCCGCACACCCTAATACATATACTATATATATATACTATTTCTATACTATGAGTATACTATACTATAAGTTACTATAAGAGATGGACCCTCTTCAGATATCAAAATAAATACCTTTTTTTAAAACGCCCACTATGCAGCTATTTTTTTCCGTAAACTATGATATCTCAAGAGTATCACCCTAAAATTTTATGAAAATATATTAAAAATTGCTAGAGTTGTGATTTTTTTTAGTAAAAGATGGTTTTTTTTACGCATTGCCTCCTTGCTGATTTTTTTTTGCCATTTTGAAAAAGTTGATAAAAATGTTTTGCCATGATATTCTCATTCTGAAAGGTTAAAACTATTATCCTGATTTTTTATGAGTCGTTCGGAACGATACTGGCAACGCGGCAATTGTTTAAACATGGCTGGGGTCATTGCGACCCCCTGTGACCGGCGCGTTATTTCCAGAACGTGTGTGACCTAGAAGGGTTAAAGAAGGATCAATGCTCAAAGAACGTATCCGCCGTAGATACGATCTTCTGGTTTGAAGTTTTGCTTTTTTTTTTTTAGAATTTACAGCGTTTACGACCTTCTAGTTTTAAGTTCTTTTTTGTAATTCTCGTTTTCCCTGGTAAAAATCGTTCATGCATCATCATTATCTTCATAATTTAAATTATGTATTTATTTGGTGGTTCTTGAGAAAAAATGAACCATTTTATGATTCGTATAAAAGATTTTTTGAATCCATAATTTTGAGAAACATCGCGTGTGCCGCTGAAAATTTTCAAACGGAAACAATAACGATAATTTAAAAAAAATGGTTATGCAGCGCATACGACCTTATGAAATTAGTCATTGTGATTTTTTTCCTTATCTCAAATTAGAGCCACAAGGTCGTATCTGCCGGTGACTCATTTCGGAGATTTTTCCAAACGTTTCGACGCTTTTACTTTTACCAATGCCAGAAAGTCGTGCAACGTCGCTCACGATCTTCTGAAATTATTTTACGCGATTATTCCTCCTTCGGTTGGATCCAAAAAAAGGTCTAATACCCCCCAGGACTTACGACGTTCTGGTTTTCAGTGGCCAAATTTCAATTTTAACGTTTTCGAACATATTTTTACGTGATTCGCGCAAATATATAAAAAAAAATATATATACCTCCTTCCGATTTTAGCAATGGGGAAAAAGTCGTATAATGGCACTTACGACCTTATTCCATTGAACACGCCATTTTCATCAATAATAAAAAAAATAAAACGATTAAATTTTCACATTTTTCGAATATTTTTCAATCGATCTCTGCCCACGTATGCTACTTTTTACTTTTTTTTTTTGGAAAATCAATACTTGTTCTTTTTTTTTTTTTACTTTTTAAGCGTATCGCGCTTCGCTCATCGGACGACAAGGAATTCGTCTCGGTTATGCAATCTTGCGAGCAAGATTTTATTTCATATATTGTTCGTCGTTTTTTCCTCGGATCGTGAAACGTTTGGACATTGGAATTTTGGATGTGCAATGACGCTGGACTTTCGTTGTGCTCGGGATCTGTCGGAGCTTCGATGTATGGACGCACAGGAGTATCGAGGATTTCGGATTTTCTTTCAGCTGCAAAAATTGTTTCTCGAGATAATAAAAAAAAATAAAAAAATTTTTAAAATGTAAAAAAAACGACATATCCATCGAAATCTTGCCGATAATAATAATAACGCTAGCCGAGTATGTGACGTTATTATCGATAACTAAATATTTCGATGCGATCCCTTTTTCAACCTTAAAAGAACAAAAAAAAAACAAAAAAAAGGCTTCGACCTTAAAAAAACAAAAAACAAAAAAAGGTAATCTCCATTTCGTACCTGAACTCGAGGATGCCGAGGAAGCGTCGAGTTCGGGATTCTTCGGCGACTGAAGACCGGACAGCGGAGAATGCATATCTCGCTCCAATCTCGGTGCCGATGGTTTTTGCTTTCTCGCCGGATTCCAAAAATTGCAATAGCAGCAGCGATAGCCAAAAAATTCAAATTCCTCCTTAAGGGCCATCCCGTTGTGCGATTCGCACATTTGACAAATCAGGGCATAACGATTCGACGGCCCGTCACCAACGAGATACTCCACGAGACGATCCAGATAACTTCTCTGCTGGGGAAGTATCGGACGCGGTAGAGGAGATCCTGCGCGCGGTAAAAAAATATATATTTGGAGATTGGAACGGATATTGAACGAGTCATTGAGCATCGCGGCGATTGGAATCGTTCGAATGTGAGAGACGTCGATCAAAGTATCGTCGTGCAATTTTCCATATTTTTTATCATCGATATTATTCTTTCGAACGATTATACATAATTTTTTGATAAAGGAAAAACTTGTTTGAACGTTTTTTTTTTTTACCATTTTTATACCATTATTGCGTGAAAAAAAAAAAAATCCAAAAACGCATCATCAAATATGGGAAATAATGATTTGGACTCGCCGCGACGATTTTAAATTTTTAATTTTAAAAGTACCGTTGACCCGGTGCAATGTCGATTCGGCAAAATTATTATTTTCCCCTTGATTAAATCGTACATTTTTTTTTTCGCTCGAATTGATCAAAAAGCTTTTTGTTTCTGCGAGTATACTAACGAGCACCGATCGTAGCGGCGTTGAAAGATCTCGTACCCGGCTGAACGGGCGTCTGTCTCAGAGGCGTTATCGCGGGAGCGATACCAACCGGTGCGACACCGGAATTCGCTTGCCTACCGATCGACACGTTTGCCGAAGGATTCGAGACCGTCAAGGCGCGTCGACGAAGTTCGCTGCCACCCGGCAGCGGTGCGACGACGGCCTGCGGCGTGCTGGGACGACGCGGACTTTCCATAACCGTTGGCTTGTACGTTGGCTATAATTAATGATTTTTCGGGATAACACGGACCAATTGCGGGAAAAAAGTTATGTTTAACGGAAGGAAAAAAATTTTAACGGAATTTTCAATTCCAACTTTTTAGTTCATTCAAAAATCAAAATCCCGCTAGTCGATTTTTGATAAATTTGACGAAGATTGTTTGCTATTTCGTGCTAAATTGCACGAAATTTCGGGTGAAATAATAAAAATGAATTTTCATGCCGGGAAAACCTTGAAGAACTGATTTTTTTATTTTTTTAATGGTTTTAAGGAGCTATAAGCCGCTCGAGTATCGATTTTTTTTCCCCGAAAAAGTACGATAAAATGAGACAAATTTTTTAATGGCGGATCGCTGGATGAGAATGAATAAATGAGAGAAAAAATTAATAAATACGAACCTGAGGCGAGAGCTGAAACGCAAAGAGAGCATCGATTTAAATTCAGAATATATATTTATTCGATCGATTACGATGACAAGGATATGAGCAAACACTCACGGGCGTCATTCTCAATTGATCAGGCGCAAATTTCATAAGAATCTCTTTGGCCTTTTTGTATGTTTCTGTCTCCGTTACTTCCTCAAGAATCTTTTTCTTCTCCTGTTCCATAACGCTGAGCTTGTCACGATTTCTCAATATCTTGCGATTGTAGTACCACGTTACCATTCTCTTGGTCAATATTATCCTTTTGAGATTTAAAAATAAATTTTATCTTTCGCAGCTTTGCTGGTGAAAAAAAAAAAAAAAAACCCGCAGCGTCGTTGTGCGAGATTGGGAAAAAAAAAAAAAAATTGCATTTAGCTTACAGCAGGGGAAAAATCAGCAGAGGCGTTATGTAGAAGAAACGATCTCTCAGAGACGCTGGAAAGAAGTAAAAGTAGAAAACCAGAGCAGCTATGATGTATAAAACGACGCTCCAGATAATTAGCGTTCCAACGATTTTTTTGTGCCTCTGTTCCGTTGTTTGGCCGTATCGCTGAATTTCCTTTATCTTCTGCTCACCCCGCCCCAAGATTATTGCACGACAATGAAGGAGAGAAGAAAAAAAAAAGAAAAATTATTCTCAAAATATCCTGCCAAAGCGCGCCTGATGGGATGCAATATTATTTCTTACTTTTTCCTTACCGTATCAAGATCTTCCAAAACTTGAATTGTCGTTTTCTTTTTCTGCAATCAAAATAATCCCGCTCGCTCTCCTTACCATGATACAAAGTCCTAATCTATAGCAGCGCTATACTCAATTAGCTCAATAGGAATTTCAATATTCGGAAAAATTGAAATCAGACGCTGTATTTAATGGTGATTTGCATATTTCTCTTTTGGGATACATTGCGCGATGGACAATTCATCAAAGGTTGATATTTGCGCGAGTGGAAATGAGTAATATTTTTCTTTCGTTCATCGTAAATAAAAATTAAATATGGAATTGTTTTTATTGCGATCATATTTCCGTAAGATGTTGCGATAAATTTACCGCAAATTATTTTGATTGACCAAATATCGAAGAACCTTTTTTGAGAACGTCAGTAAAAAAAAAATGTTTTTTTTTTTTTTTGTTAAGGCCATGAAAACTTTGAAAATGTCATGGACCAAAGAAAGATCTCGAATTTTTTTATGGCTGGATACGAAATTCAAAAGCCAACCATCCCGGACAACCATGTTCGTCTATGCTCCGGAGCAAAAAAAAAATCAAGGATATTTCTAGGACATTTTGACAAAAATATAGTTGTTGCGCGTTATTGACTCAGAAATTCCCTGACTTTTTCAGGTTTTTCACACAGATTTTGCAAATATTCCAGGGAGATTAGGGTCAAATAAGGAACGTGTGCATGGAAACACGAGCATGTTTACAAACTATACGGGACGGATTATATACACAAAAGTAGCAATGAATCATTTTTGTGGAAAAAAAAAAACAAAACACTCTTAAGGAGGTTCTTAACCCAGAGAAAAACGGTAAGAATGATTCTAAAACTTGAGGGCAGGTTTGTGCTGGTACTAGGAATACACCGTAATTATTTCAGATTTTTTGACCGCCTAGTTGAGGAGAAAAAAAAACATTAAATATGCCGCTTATACGTGGGCTCTTATGGGAGAAGTATTCGAAGTTATGATTGGAGATTATTTTAGGAGTGAAAAAACGGTAACATTTCCCCGAAGAACCGCTTAAACGACAGATTAGACCTCCATAGATATAATTTGCCCATAAATAAAGTTTTTCACCGTTCCGATTGTGAAATATACTTGTAAACAGAATTGAGCTTGGTGAAACAAATGCCGAACGCAATCTGCCCCGCACGTCGCCCGCACCGCGCCATCACGTTCCCCTTGCCGCACCAAATTCATGTTAAGAATTCTCAATTCGATCCTTATATTGGAAAATAAATATTGAACTAGATAACATAATTTTTTTTTAAGTTCAAATACATGAAAATGTTGAATATTAAAATTAAAAATTTTAAAAAAACTGAAATACAAAAAATAATTTAAGGACTGTAAAGTAAAAAAGTAAATACGTTAAAAGCAAATACCGAACCGGTTCATTATTATAAACGGAAATTTTTATGTCGGTGCCGATAAATGAAAAATGAACATAAACACTTATCTACAATAATAATTGTGCAGTTACGTATCGACAAATCGAATGCAGAAGCGTAGCTTTAGAGCTTCGGAGTAAATTAGTTTTTAGTTTTTAAAAATTATGATGTTGAAATTTGCATCGTCGGAATGCAATGAAAAAAGATTTAAAAAAAAAAATAAACCATTTCCGGTATTGTTTTGAAGTTGAAAATCGTTTAAACCTTTTTTTCGGTTTTTTTTTTCGCAACCCGGGGCCCAAATATGACGGTAAAGCGTTGACAGTACTGGAAATTATTTTTATTTTATTTAAAAAACTTATTTTCGTTGCATTTCAACGATGCAAATTTCAACATCATTTGAAATTTTCATTGTTTGGCACTGACGTAACTTTTGTTGCATATAATAAAGAATAATATAAATATTAAAAATATACAAAAATATTTTTTTTCATACTTTTCAGTTTTTTTTTTTTTTTTAATTGGTTTCATTTTTCGTAATTCTGGCAAAAAGTAAATTCTGAAAAAATTCCAAAGAATGTTCTAAATTCCCTGACTTTTCCTTGATTATTCCAGGAGGAAATAAATCCCCTGAGTTTTCCTGGTTTTCCATATGCGTAACAGCCATGAAAAACGTTTCAGGGTCGAACAAAATTTAAGAATATTTTCAGAAAATTCAAAATTTTCAGGACCATATCGGTCCTTCTGAATATTTGACCGGCATGTATCTACGCTTCGATACTGCGAACTCAACGGCTCGCTATACTTCGAATGGTCACTTTTCTCGAATTTCAGGACCAAAGGAAAAATGAAAAATATTTCCAGGACATTTTAAGGATAAGCAACATCTAAGAACCTTTACAACAAAGTCAAGGACATTTCAAAGACACGGATAGGCAAAACCCAAGAACATTTTCAGGATACTCAGAATTTTCAGAGTCAGAGGAACATCATGAATATTCATGGCCGCGTTTCTACGCTCGATAATCAAAAGTTGTTCACCGCGAATGGTCAGGCTCGTACGTGGGCGTGCGCGGACTTATCAAATGGACAAAAATGAGTCATCAATTTTTAGCTCCAGGGAGCAACGAACGTGAAAACAAAAAGAAAGAAAAAAAAAAAAACGATGAAAAGAAAAACATCGAGGGGAAAATGAAGTAAATTTTATTCCAAGCTCGGCGATACATAATTCATAATGAGAATAAAAAGAGCGATGTATTCGTCGAATGGTGATTTGTGATTCGCATTAAAATTCCATTGCATGCATTAAAAATTTCGAAAAGTGTAAAATCATTGCGAGTAAATATAATAAAAATTTAAAAAAAAACACGCACCAACACCAATGATTATTGAAAATATGTTTCGAGGACAGGTACGTTTTTTTTTTTCTTTCCCCATTATAATTTTATCGCGCCTTTTCGAAAGATTCAAAAATGACGCGCCTAACCTTCAAAACAAACAAAATTCTTATTGCAGAAGTTCCCCCTCGATCTTAAAATAACTCGGTCAAACTGGTTTGCGATAA
Source organism: Rhorus exstirpatorius (assembly GCA_963564615.1). Lineage (NCBI taxonomy): Eukaryota > Metazoa > Arthropoda > Insecta > Hymenoptera > Ichneumonidae > Rhorus > Rhorus exstirpatorius. Next base: position 16,584,322 of record OY751313.1, on the reverse strand, counting down.
ACGGATAATTTTAGCTCAAAGAATTTCGCGCCAACTTCCAGCTGTTGATTAGAACGAAAATCAACGTTATTTCACGCCCGGAGGCACACAATGAAGAATTAACCTCAAAAAATTTCTCCAGACAGCCCGGAAGATTGAAAATTAAAAGAATTTTTAAAAAATGACGCTTTGATCGCGCAACAAAGATAACGAAAGAAAAAAAAAAAAAAAAAAAAGAAATGCTTTACTCACCCGAAATCTGGAAAGTAGAATCCCCATAATTGACACGTTTTATTTCTCTCTCTTCTCGTTTAAAAGTCCCGTCACAAATTATTTGCTCTCGTTCAAACTGCGCTTTGTGTCACTGGTGTCACTCTTTCTCTCGCGCATACACACAAACACACACACAAAACACCGTTCACGGTTGAAGGTGTAAAAAAGAATTGCACACAATTTTAAAATAGACTGGGGCGTGCGCCTCTCGATGCTTTTTCAGCCGGGTTTTACACGAGTACCATGTCACGTCCGAACGCTCTTCCGCTCCCCCCCCCCACCACCGGCGAGAGACCCGGCGTGTGTCTTTCCGCTCGTCGAGCGATCCAAATTTAAATCCGCGAAGCGATATTGAGGCCGAAGATATTTATAGAAAATTATACCCTGACGTTATGCGATTTTATCGATGATACCACCGCACGCGCTGTTATTATTTGCTCGTAGTTTAGTTGAAAATTTTTGCCCCTTTTACGGTACATTTTTTTCCAAAATGGCGACTTTTTTTTTTCCGTTACCAAATTTGGCGGGTCATGATTTTTTTTCCACGCATCTTGCCTATAAATGGAAATTCACGTTCTTACGGTGACTGCATCGTTAATTTTTGAAAGTAAACGGTATATCATCGTGAAAGCGTTAAAAAAAAAAGAGAAAAAAAATCGCGCGCTCTCGCGGACTAATTGAGAATTGTGCGCCGATGAGCGTCGGCAGAGGCGCCACCAGCGACAAATTTTTATTCTTCGGTGATTATGTTGACTATGTATTTTTTATTGTTTTTTATTTTGTTTTATGACAGAGACTAATTAAAAAATAAATAAAAACTGAAAACGAGATGTTTAATTCAGCGGCGTATCGTCATTGCGCGCAATTTTAATTGCAATTTCGGACAATTCGTTTATACGTGTTACGGATTGTTCGATCAGATCGACGGCCTGCGACGATACTTTTGGCAAACCATAATTCTTCTCGACCCCCTGACGGCCGAAATGAAGCTCATTGGCGAAATAACGGCAGATTGGCAAAACGTCCGATCGCACGTAAGCGCTGCAAGTTACGTTCGAACGTCCGTGAAGCGCAGCGACGAGGGTCGTTATGAATCTTGCTGCGGCTGCTCCGGTCGATAATGACGGACCTTTGTAATTACTTACGGAACTCGACAATTCCTTGTCCGCTGATCTAAGCTGGCGTATCAACGTTGCTTCGTGCACCTGCGATAAACGCATCGATGGGGATAAACCCGCCTGGGTTCGATATCTTGGGGGTTTTTTTTTCGAATGGTTTCAATGAAGCGCGCCAAAAATAGCGTTGGAACAGAGGGCAGCAGGGGTGATTTGAAAAAAAAAAAAACGTACCTACTTTATAGGAGAAAACATTTTTCGTTGACAAAGTTATAACGAATTTCAATGAAAATAGGCAACTGATGATTTTCGAGGTCACGGACTTCGAGTTCAATGTCAAAATTCCGTTATTTTGAATTCCGTACATTTAGCATTGTACTGGGGATAATTTTTTTCGTAAATTGTTTCCGCAGAAAATTTCATGAAGTATTTCATGAAAAATCGTACTGACGGTTTGTGGGGTCGCTCTTTTTTTTTAAATTCAACGTCAAAATTTGAATATTCAAAATGGCGGAATCGCGGAGTCTACTATAGTTGGGATGCTACAAGTTTTATATGAAGTAAAATACTGTTAAATTGTACCTAAACGAAATTTCGTGCGATATTCAATGAAAAATGGTTCTCAGGGATTATTCAGGTCAGCGATTTTTTAATCCGGGTTAAAAAAAAAAATCCTATTTTCAAAAAGCTCGAACTATACTCGAACGAAATTTTGTCAAAAAATTTCAATTCTAACAACTACGAAAGTATCATGGTATTTGCCATCATGGCAATTATGTCAAACAAATTTCTGGCAAATTGGGAAAATCAATGAATTTAACGAAGAAAAAAAGAAGTTAAAAGTTACGACTTTAAAATTGCTACAATGTTTTGAATGGTCTCAGACGATCGGGAATGGTTCTTTACGTGAGAATATGAATTAATTTTCAATTTTAAGGGTTTTGACTCCATAAAAGTGAGTGTAACTCGAATAAAGCACGTCCTACAATGTTAAAAATGGTCCTAAACGATCGAAAATCGTTCTCCACGTGAGAATTTGAATGAAATTTTAATGTCAAAGGATTTTGAGCACATAAAAGTGAGTGTAGTTCAAATGATAAACGTTCGACAATGTTTTAAATGGTCTCAAAAGATCGGGAATGGTTCTCTACGTGAGAATATAAATGAAATTTTTATGTTAAGGAGTTTGACTACATAAATGTGAGTGTAGTTCAAACAATCAAGTTCCTACAATCTTTTAAATGGTCTCAAACGATCGGGAATGGTTCTTTACGTGAGAGTATGAATTAACTTTCAATTTTAAGGGTTTTGACTACATAAAAGTGAGTTTAACTCAAATAAAACTTGTCTTACAATGTTAAAATTGCCATCATGGCAATTATATCAAACAAAGTTCTGAGAAATTGGGAAAATCGCTCAATTTGATGGAAAAAAAAACAAAAAGTTAAAAGTTACGACTTTAAAATTGCTACAATGTTTTGAATGGTCTCAGACGATCGGGAATGGTTCTTTACGTGAGAATATGAATTAATTTTCAATTTTAAGGGTTTTGACTACATAAAAGTGAGTGTAACTCGAATAAAGCACGTCCTACAATGTTAAAAATGGTCCCAAACGATCGAAAATCGTTCTCCACGAGAAAATATGAATGAAATTTTAATGTCAAAGGGTTTGAGCACATTAAAGTGAGTGTAGTTCAAATGATAAACGTTCGACAATGTTTTAAATAGTCTCAAAAGATCGGGAATGGTTCTCTACGGGAGAATATAAATGAAATTTTAATGTTAAAGGGTTTTGAGCACATAAAAGTGAGTGTAGTTCAAATGATAAACGTTCGACAATGTTTTAAATAGTCTCAAAAGATCGGGAATGGTTCTTTACGTGAGAATATGAATTAAGGGGTTAGGTACACTTGCAAGACAAAAAAAAAACGCTTTTTTTGAGATTTTTTTTTTGAAGACAGTTTTCATTATTCATTGATCAATATTTACCAGTTCAAAAGATACACATCTCAAGAAGTTACAGTAATTTTTTCCTGTCAAAAGAGTGATAAGCAACCGAGTTACAGCCAATCTCCCAGAGGTCCAAAAACAAAAAAAGTTGTTTTGCGGTGCGTAACGTAACTCCATGACTGGATCATTTGTAACAAACTAAATCGTTGGAATTAGTTAAAAACAATATTCTCTTGTACTCGACGGCGAGATTTTATCAAAATTTAATTTTTTGACAAAATGGCGGATGTTTTCAAAGTAAAAAATGTTTTTTTCACTAAAAAAAATCGTTGATTTTTCGGTTGTATAAAAAAAAATAAAGCGAAAATTCAAAATGTTTCACCGTCAAGTACAAGAGAATATTGTTTTTAACTAATTCCAACGATTTAGTTTGTTACAAATGATCCAGTCAATTACGTTACGCACCGCAAAACAATTTTTTTTTTTTTTTTTGGCCTCTGGGAGATTGGCTGTAACTCGGTTGCTCATCACTCTTTTGACATGAAAAAATTACTTTAACTTCTTGAAATGTGTATCTTTTGAACTGGTAAATATTGATCAATGAATAATGAAAACTGTCTTAAAGAAAAATCTCAAAAAAAGAGTTTTTTTTGGCCTTGCAAGTGTACCTAACCCCTTAATTTTCAATTTTAAGGGCTTTGACTGCATAAAAGTGCGTGCAATTCAAATAAAACTTGTCTTTCAATGTTAAAATTGCCGTCATGGAAATTATACCAAACAAAGTTCTGAGAAATTGGGAAAATCGCTCAATTTGATGAAAAAAAACAAGAAGTTAAAAGTTACGACTTTAAAATTGCTCTTCAAAGTACGAAATACTCGAAACTGTTCTCTAAAGTGTAAAATTATTTTAACCATTTCTTCTCCCTAACGATTTCTTGAAGTCTGAGCACAATGCTACTAGTTTCATCCTGAAAACCTCGTATTATCTAAATCCAGATCGTTTAATTAGCAATTCTACGTTAAAGTATAATTCTTCGAGGAAATTATAAAATTATCTTGTATCTTGGAGAGCTGTTTCGATCAATTCATACTTTGCAGGGCAATTTTATCGTAACTTTTAAATCAGTTTTTTTTTTTTATTTTCATAAAAATAATTTTCATTAATCATTTTCGGTTTAGCTAAATCTCGCCTCTACGTTTTCTCAGCACAATTTATGGTCGAAAATCAATGAAATTTTTCCGGAAAACTACAATTTTCTTCCCGGATTGCAATCTTTCCAAGAACTCCTCAAATCTAGCCGATCTATTTTTCAATATTCGCTCCGCTGTTCTACGATGCGTAGAACAAAAATTATGAATTTTCGTTGTTGCCGCTGTTTCAAATTAATATCCAAACGTCCGCCATTTTGAAGCGATGATGTGAAATTATTAGGGAAACAAGAAATATCAATGATAAATATAAATTTTTTTTTTTTCCAAAGTATACAAATGGAAGAAATGGCTGAATGTTTATTGGGAATGGTTTTTGGCTAGTTACGATTGGCACGAAAAAAAAAACAAACAAACAAACAAAAAAAGGAAAAAAAATAATAAGAAAATTTCCCTTCCACATCCCCGCTCGATATGATAATGATACAGCGAGAGGGCCCATTTACCGTACTGAATTGATGGACCGGTTTGGCTCTGGTCAATATGGGCACAACGGTGCAGGGATCGGCTCCTCCGACAATCGGCACCGACAGATAACAAGGATTCAGGTCGAACAGGCTCGCGGTCATCGACTCGATTCTCATCGTGTCAATGGCGGTCGAACCGACGATTCTATTCGGATTCAAACATCCCGATGTTTCGTAAATTTCCGATATCATCGGCAGCGTGGCCGTTATCGGTCTCGCGAATACGGCCACCAATGCCGATGGACAGGACTGCGCCATGCGTCGGGTCATTTTACGAACGTAACGGAAAGTTGCCATGAATTGCTCGACAGGACCGGCTTTTCCCATCTCGAAATCATTCTCATCCATCAGAGCGACGATGTCCACCTGTGTTCAATAAATTTAATATCGCCGTGTCCAATGGAACAAAATCGCGAGAGTTCCAAAAAGGCGATAAGGTCGTAAAATTGTTTTTTTTTTTTCCCCCGTCATTCGTTGTAAAAATGATTAAAACGCACGGATAATTGAAAATTATGAATTTTTAAAACTCAAAAGCGGAAGATCGTATGTCGGCGGATATGACCGTTTGATTTGAGGTTCTTATTAAAGAAGGATCAATGCTCAAAGAACGTATCCGGCCAAGATAGGTTTTCCTTTTTTTTTTTTTTTTTTTCAGAATTTACAAGCATATACGACCTTCTGGTTTTAAGTTTTATTTTTTTTTTTTATTTTCAGGTGTTTACAACCTTCTAGTTTTAAGTTTTTTTTTTTAATTCTCGTTTTCCCTGGTAAAAATCGTTCATATATCATCATTATCTTCATAATTTATATTATGTATTTATTTGGTGGTTTCTGAGAAAAAATGAACCATTTTATGATTCGGATAAAAGATTTTTTGAATACATTATTTTGGGAAACATCGCATGTGCCGCTGAAAATTTTCAAACGGAAACAATAACAATAATAACAAAAAATGGTTATGCCGCGCATACGACGTTATGAAATTAGTGATTGTGATTTTTTCCTTATCTCAAATTAAAACCACAAGGTCGTATCTGCTGGTGACTCATTTCGGAGGTTTTTCCAAACGTTTCGACGCTTTTACTTTTACCAATGCCAGAAAGTCGTGCAACGTCGCTTACGATCTTCTGAAATTATTTTACGCGATTATTCCTCCTTCGGTTGGGTCCAAAAAAGGGTCTGATACGCCCAGGACTTACGACGTTCTGGTTTTGAGTGGCCAAATTTCAATTTTAACGTTTTCGAACATATTTTCACGTGATTCGCGCAAATTCATAAAAAAAAAAATATATATACGACTTTCCGATTTTAGCAATGGGGAAAAAGTCGTATAATTTGCAATTTTTTGATTAATCGATTATGATTTTTCGGAGATGAATTATTTGAAAATCATCGCCCGTAAAATAATAATAAAATCTACGATTTTTTTACCCCATGCGAGAATAATTTAGCGATCAAATCTCCGAGTAAACATATTTTTTAATTCCTTAAATAAAGCTTATTTGTTAATTTTCCGACTAATTTACTTGCCAATCAGGTTTTTTTTTTTAATACGAATCGAATGATCGAAAATCTGTAAATTTCTTAAAAAAAAAAAAGAGAAAAAAAAACGAGTCACTCAAAGCTGTTTTTAACGGTTTTGTGCCATAGAAAAATTTGGGAAATGTTTATCGAACGATTTTTGTCGATATTTTGATAAATCGATAAAATTAATCGATAATTACAAGAGAAGAATAACAAATTTAATTTCAAACGACATAAAAAAAAAAATCTTTATTCATTGGAGGATTCGCGAGGAAATATGAATAATAATATTAATAATAATAATTATAATTATAATTATGTTATCTTACGTACATCGTTGAGGGCTTCGCTCATACGTGACTCGCTATAATATTTAATTCTCGTCGAGGTATCGATGTGTCCAGAGTCGTAGACAGCACCGGCAAGCTCGTCATTCGGATCGGCTACGTTGATCCTTTTTATAAGTCTCGATTGTTTGAGAAGCAGCGATGCGTAAATCGGCGCCATACCGCCACCGATTATTCCAATTTTTATATCGCCGCGTTTTTCCTTGAAATTATTTTCCGACTCGTCGGAGGAATTTTTTTTTTCCGTAAGAATTTTCACATTTTCATCGTCAATCTTGGACTCTGATACGCCGACGAGTCTTTCCTGAAAGCTTGCGAGACGAATCCTCGATCTCCGTGTTGTACATTCGTGGCGATATCTTCGCAGAAGAAACATTTTTTTTTTTCTGTTTCTTTCTTTGCCACGCGGCAAAAGAACTTTTTTTTTTTTTTTTTTTACGAGAATTTCGAAAGGTTATCGACGTGTGAAACAATTGAGGCGAGGCGGAAGAGAAAAAAAAAGTGAGAAATCATTTGCCGCGGTGTGATTGACGAAAAAAAAAAATGGTTTTTTCATACTCTCTGCTGTAATTCATGGAATAATTTTATTTTTATTTATTTACGTCATTTTTGTCATTGAGCGGTGTTCTCCGGAACGTTTCGCCATTTTTTAGATTTTGAAACAGAAAAAAAAAAATGAAAACTCAGTTCTGTGTATTCGATATAAAGAAAACTTTTGCCCCCAAATTGACTGCAAATTATGTAAGCGACAAAAAAAAAAAAAAAGGAAATATGATTGAAGAATTGAGGGCTCCTATCGGTAGATTTTTATTGGAAAAACTTGATTTATTGAGTTTCTTCGGAATCTTTTCAGGCAAAATAATTTTTTTTGTCTCAATTAGCCCAGAATTCTTAATCTTTGTCATTTTTCGTATTGCTCAATAAATTACCACTGAAAACTAAGAGATTCGATTATCGACGAATCAAAGAAAAATATTAATAATAATAACAATAAAATCTACACTAAATTCGCTCTTGTTCGTAAATTTATCTTTTTAAATTTCCTCATTGCGTTAATTTTGTTGCGCCCCCCCCCCCCCCCTGCCCGTTCGAGAAAAAATAATTCATTGTCCCTCGACTAACGTACATGGACAATTCCACCAAATCCGGTTTCAAAATAATCGATATTTTTTTTTCTTTTCATTATTTATGCCCAGAAAACGAGATTTCTCGATCACGAATGGCCCATCGCTTCGATTGATCGAGCTTCGCGTAATTATATTTCCCTTGGAGACTTCTCTGCTCCAACTTGACGCATCCGGAAAACGCTTGAAATAAAAAAATTAACACAGCTCGTCGTCGGAAATTTTCCTGAATTTTCCGAAAATAATGGTCATTTTTTTTTCTCACGTGTCATTTTCAAAGGTAAAAAAAAAAAGACTCGAAACGTTAATTTCACTCCGTTCTCCATCAATTTTTTTGAAAATCTGATTAGTTTTTTTGGAAAATTCAGAAGGTTTTTCGTCGGAAATTTTCTGATTTTTCCAAAAAAAAAATTAGTAAAAAAAAAAGATTGAGAACAGAGTGAAAATTAACGTTTCGAGTCTTATTTTTTATTTTTACGATGAAAAAGACACGCGAGAAAAAAAATGACCATCATTTTCGGAAAATTGAGAAAAATTTTCGACGATAAGCGTTTTTTTTTTTTTATTTTCATTTCAAGCGTTTTAAGATACGTCAAAAGTCGGAGCAAAGAATTTCCACGGGAAAACGTACAATACGCGCGCGACGCCCCCATCAATTGAAGCGATGAACCTTTCATGATCGAGAAATCTCATTTTCTAGACATAAATAATGAAAAAAAAAAAAAAAACAAAAAAACAATTTCGATCATTTCAAAGCCGGATTCGCGTACATGATTCGACAAAACTGTCCATAAATACGAAGAATCGTTGAAAAAAATCTTAATTTTCTTTTTGTTTTTGTTTTTTTTTTTTTTTTGTGTTTTCTTCTTCAATCCTGTCGTACCGTGAGATCGGAAAGATTATCGTTGGATTCGATGGTTAAATTTTTCTCATTAGCCAGATGAAGAAGCGATATGAAGGCAATGGGAAAGCTCAGAGCCTCGTTGTTACCTTTGCTGAGGCTTTTCGGCAATTTTTTATAAATTTCACTGAAATTCTTCGTACCAACGATCTTTTCCGGATGCTCGATCTCCGCGTTATTCGCTGATACGGTATTTTCCTTCTCGAGGCTCCTCGTATCCGTTAAATTCTTCCATATTGACTTTTTCAGCTGTCTCATGTCAATTTTTTTTGCCCGCTGCGAGTAAGGAAGGAAAATTTTGTCATTCATCATTGGCGCCTCGACGAGATTGTCGCCGGTGAATGCCTGGGTATTCGGGCCCATTTCGTCGTAACAATAATCGTTGACCGGCTGCTGCTGCTGCTGCTGCTCCTCCTCGTTGGCCTCGATATTCGGACAATAATCTGTCGTGTCGTTTGGATTTTCGTAATCGTAATCGCCGATCTCGTCGGAAACGTGAGTCGCGCTCGTTCGATCGTTTCCTCGCAAATCCCGTAAAACATCCGGTCTTATGTAATAACGATAGCACTGCGACGAATCGTAATGCATGTCCTGCGGCAATGTTAATTTAGCCTCGGACCAATAATTTCTCGCCGTTTTAGCCTGAAGCTTTACCTGATTACCCCTCGTATTATCATATTTCGCCTCGTTATTTTTCCTCGTCGTTACGTCATAAGCGAGAATCAATTCTTTCCTTCGTCTGATCGCTTCTTGTCCGCAACCCTCGACGATTCGACTACCGCCGAGCTGTATCCTCGCGGCGTGACGAATCTTCCAATGGGAAGGTCCGACCCATGGCAAATCGACGCTGTCGCGAAAATACGAATATTCGGAATTGTGGCCGTGATCGTTTGCGCCCACGACATCGCGAAAATCAATTATATTTGTGGCGGCACGAGTTTGCTCGTGCGGTAAGCGAAAACCATCGATATTTTCGCGATCGTCGTTGTCATCGTCGTCGCCGATACCAAAATCATTCAAGCCCCGATTGGTTGGTTCATCGTCGGGCGGTAGACTAGCGTCGGGATCGAACTGAAAGCCATCGTTCACGGTGATTTGTGATTTTTCCGGCGTTAGATCGAGCTCATCGTCGTCCTCGGCCGACCAGCCGAGAAATTCGAAATTTGCGAAAGATCGGCACATATCGTCGCGCGCAAAGCTGCCGATTCGCGGTGCTCTGAAGGTCGCGAAATCAGCGACGAGGCGATGAGAATCGACGCTATCGAGAATCGCATCGCCGTAGAGATGAAGATAAAGGCCCGAATCAGCGTGATGGGGAAATACGGCCTGATAAAGAAGATCCGTGGTCTGTGAATCGGTGTCGCCGAGCATGAGGGACGTTGGATCGATCGTTTCGACGCTACCCCTCAGAGATTCGACGCTCGCGAGAATCTTTCGCTTGCTCGCACGTTTTTTCCTCGTTCTCGCCTCGGCCGCTTCTTCGTCCCTCAATTCCGTATTATTCTCGCATTCGCGATCTTCGGCGCTTTTCTCCTGCTTGTCCATACCGCCGATCATCTTCAATATATCGCCGTGAACGCCGTCAACGCGAAAACCATAAATCTTGGTGCTAACGTCGAGGGACGTACTTGCCGTTTGCAAATCGCTCATATTACCGTCCTTCTTTTTGATCATATAAGCCATAAAATCTATCATCTCGAGGCTAAAGGCATTCTTGACGTTTATCTTGTTTTCCGTGCTGAGCTTTATGCAACGCGAGACACGCTCGGCGATCTGGGGTTTCGATAATTGAGCGACAAAGCCAAGGCCCAGTGATCTTCTCCTGTCGTTTGAGACAGCTGCAGCCGTTTTATTTTCCTCCAAACGACGCGCAAGACGCGAGAGACGCTCGGCCTCGTCGTCGTTTTCCTTGAGCTCCTCGGATTGAATTTTTTGGGCTATGCTCCTGCGAAGCGGCGACGAAACGGTCGGCGAACCCGTTCGCAGCTCGTCCACGGCTGGATGCGCCAGGCTCTTTCTACCTGCCATTTTAATTTCGAGCTTAAATTTACTCGCGCCGCGGCCTCGAGGCTTTGTTATTCGTGGGAGTGAGAGCCTCGAGCGACGTGCAACGATCGAGGTTAACGAGGACGGATAAAGTTTTTAAGCCACGCGTTTTGCTCTTTAGCGCTCGCTGAGGAGTGAAAAATTTTCCGTTATTTTCTCCAAATCGGCTCTCACGAGTCTCAGAAGGGCGTAATAATTATTTAGCTCCGCGCGAGTCTTTTGCAGGATCTCTAGCTCGTTAATCGACGACGAGTCGCCGTTCGCTGATTCCGATGAGCTCGAAATCGCTCCCTGAAAGAGCCGATTATACGTTGGTATAATAACGACGAGGAAATTTTCGCAGCGAATTAAGGTAGCTCTGTCGCATAGCGATTCAACGTTTGGATTTCGATAAAAAAATTGGTGTAGGGGTCGATTGCGATCGAAACACGACTCGGTTAGATTTTTATATGAAGTTAGGTGGAAAAGAAAAAAACGTTATCGGAGTTTGTATTTTTATATATTTGACATGCGCTTGCATGGCTGTTGCGCATTATTGACTCAAAAATTTCCTGACTTTTTCAGATTTTCCACGCAGGTTTTGAAAATATTTCAGGGAGATTGGGGTCAAATAAAGAACGTGTGCATGGAAACACGAGCATGTTTAAAAGTTATAAGGGACGGATTATATACATGAAAATAGCAATGAATCATTTTTGTGAAAAAAAAAACAAAACATTTTAAGCCGCTTGAAAAAACATTGAAGGAATTCTCAATTCGATTCTTACTTATATTGGAAAATAAATATTGAACTGGATAACATAATTTTTTTCAAGTTCAAATACATGAAAATGTTGAATATTAAAATTAAAAATTAAAAAAAAAAAACTGAAATACAAAAAATAATTCAAGGACTGTAAAGTAAAAAAGTAAATACGTTAAAAGCAAATACCAAACCTGTTCTTTATTATAAACGGAAATTTTTATGTCTGTACCGATAAATGAAAAATAAATATAAACACTTATCTACAATAATAATTGTGCAGTTACGTATCGACAAATCGAATACAGAAGCGTAGCTTTAGAGCTTCGGAGTAAATTAGTTTTTAGTTTTTAAAAATTATGATGTTGAAATTTGCATAGTTGGAATGCAACGAAAAAAGATTTAAAGAAAAAATAAACCATTTCCAGCATTGTTTTGAAGTTGAAAATCGTTTAAACCTTTTTTTCGGTTTTTTTTTCGCAACCCGGGGCCTAAATATGACGGTAAGGCATTGACAGTACTGAAAATTATTTTTATTTTATTTAAAAAATTTATTTTCTTTGCATTCCGATGATGCAAATTTCAACACCATTTGAAATTTTCATTGTTTGGCACTGACGTAACTTTTTTTGAATATAACAAAGAATAATATAAATATTAAAAATATACAAAAATATTTTTTTTTATACTTTTCAGTTTTTTTTCTTCAAGTTGGTTTAATTTTTCGTAATTCTGGCAAAAAGTAAATTCTGAAAAAATTCCAGAGAATTTTCCAAGTTCCCTGACTTTTCCCTGATTATTTTAGGAGGAAAGAAATTCCCTGAGTTTTTTCCGGTTTTCCATATGCGCAACAACCATGAATGCCGTCATACGAAAATCCACGCTTTCGACGGATTCAATTACAAAGTTAACAGGTCGATATACGGATGAAACTTTATGAGATACAAGTAGAATGTTCGAAGAACATTTTGCACGCTTGAAAATATTGATCGACGGCCTATAAGCGCATAAATAAATTGAGTAATGCCAAACTTAATTGACCGACGACCAATATTTAGCAGATGTGGCAACGCCTCAGGTAAGCGCGTAATTTAAAATATGACGCGCTCGGATGTTTGGGAGAAAATAATTCATTATTGAATGTAATAAATAATATTACTTTAACAAAGCTTGAGTAACGCATGAAAACAACGCAGAGAGAAACGTGCGCCGCGGACCGTTGTGACCAACATTGCCAGATCAATGTATCGAGCTAGTCGAACTTCAACAGCACTCGAGCTCGAGTAGTTACGTACCGATAGAACTCCCTCAAGGTAGTCTTAGCGCGACCCGTGGGTGGGGAATCAGCGGAAATGTAGACGCGGCGGAGCGTGCGGTTAACGGGGCATGCATGAAACAAGAGAGAGTCAGTATCCGCGGCTACCGAAAACTCGTCCGGGGCTACCGAAAACTCGTAGAATCTTTTTCAAACATCCGTTGAGCTTATGTTTTTTTTGTGAAAATCTGAATCCTCAATATTTTTAAAACAAAATGAGCTTTTGGTTGTGCGATTCTCGACTATATTAGTGCATGAATTTCGAGATTATCTTCGCGCGGTCATGATTCTTCCTATAGTCGCTATGCTAAAATAATGATTTTTAACTCAATTTTTCTCGCTATATAGGTCGTTGAGGTACACTCAAACTTTGCAGGTTCATTGGAGGATGCTTTGAGACTAACGTATCAAAATTTCATGCGATTGTGCGCTATGTGCAAAATAGGCAGGGAATAAGCAAAAACGTGGGCAGGGACGAGCGTGGCGCACGCATGAAACAAGAGAGTCGAACGCCGCTCATAGGTCGACGCACGCAATAAATTTCATCAAAATCATTTTTCATGGAACGTATGTAATCGTGATAGTTTTCTCAACATTTAACAGTTCTAATATCGATCGTATATAATCATTGAAAGATTCGAATTTCTGTTTCAAAGTTGCGTCAGCCAAGAATTCGGATATGGCGCGGGATAAATATCTCGATTTCACGAATTAATTACTCGCGTAAAGAGTCGTTGACTCCCTTTGAAATATAAAAATAATATAAAAAAAATATTTAAAAAATTCCATATAAAAAAAATTCCGATTTTTATCCAATCGTCAAGTTCGCGCTCGTACTACCTCAACGCTTCGGAGCAATTATTTCATTATAGCGGGTCTTTTTACGATGGAAAATTGTAAAAATTTCAAATTGCCAACGTTCCTTCATTGTTTTATCTTCCCGCGAATATATTCGCGCGCGAGAAAGGGCTTTACAATTTTTGCTTCGTTTCAGAGGAATTTCAGCTACTTTTTGACAAAACAAAGATTCGTAATATTCTTTCAATGGCAATGAAAGTTAGCCTAGCGGTTCGTCGAATACGTTTTTTTTCATGAATATTCGAACGAAATTCGCGATAAAGAAAATTCTTCAAAGGGCCAACATAACCTATACTTTTTTTAACGAATTTATATGCCGTTCAACGAAATTTCCGAGCATCAATTAACGCGTCGTAAATAAACAGAAAAAAAAGCTGAATGAGAAAAATTTTATGGAAATTATCGGGAATTCACGTGTGCTGAGGGACAAAAAAGTTTTTATTCGTTCACCGATTACTCTCGACTTGGCGAAAAAAAAAAGAACTTTGCTTGTTCTTCGATCATAACGCGAATCTTTGTTTAACGTATTTTTGACAGTCACGTACCTTATCTTCCATCGATTTGGCTCTTTTCCTTTTGTCTTCTTATCTCGTATGGAAATTCGTTTCGTAACTAAAGACAATGAACAATAGAACAATGAACGTTTCGACGACGAAAAACGACGTTAGTAGTTAGAACGGTTAGGACGCAACATGGAATCATGGACAACAAGATTATTTGAATTATGAGGGGGTGGCGTGCGCAGTGTGGCGGCTGCACCGCAACTCTCTGGCGATGCCAGCACACCACGCGGCGATCGCGCGACACCAACGATAAAGCCTCGAGAGAGAAAGCAACGTCTGATTCCGAGAGAAGAGTCTCCACTCTACTGTGATACGATACAGCCACAGCTTTGGCAACGAGATATAGATATATAGAGCACGGTCTAACGTACTTCCGCCTCATGGCACGATATAATATTAAGAGACGCGATTACCAAAGCGAGTGTATAACGTAGCTGATAAGAATAAATATATTCATTCCCGTATCCGACCCTCTTTATTTATTCTTGGAGAGTAACCCTGAACTCCATAACTGGTGACCCCGACGTGATTTTTTCGGATACGCGGTCTAACCTAAAAAGTGAAAAAAAAACGTCTCGTGCTCACGCGCCGAGCCAAGCAACAAGTGTTTATTTTTTCCCGTTGTCTCGCATTTATCTTTCGAGGACATAACAGTGTACGATGTCGCTGACACGCTCGCCCACGCGGACGAGCGGCTCGAATAACGAAGGTAATAATGATTTGTTACTGCAACATAACGTGAATCCTGCGTTAGACCCTCCTCTCGGTGCAACACCACGCGTTACAAACGAAGCGATGACGACTCGTAGTGCGACCGTAGAGTCGGTGCAAAACTGCAAATTGCCGCCCTTCTGGAAATCAAACCCCGATATATGGTTTTTCCAAGTCGAATCAGTTTTTCAATCGCACAACGTGCGATCAGACTCGAGCAAATATCATCTCGCTGTCAGCGCTCTCACTCCTGACGCATTGCTCGCAGTCAGCGATATAATCAGGGCACCGCCGCTCATCAATAAATATGACAATCTCAAGTCTCATCTCATCAGCCGTCTCTCAGACTCAGCAGATCGACAGCTGCATAAATGCCTCGCTGAATTGGAACTCGGGTCTAAAAAACCCTCCGAGCTACTACGCGAGATGAAATCGCTTGCCGGCAACAGAGCTTCGGAGGACGTGCTTCGAGTGCGATGGCTTGCGCTACTGCCGTCGACAGTGCAGAGCCTCCTGAGAGTTTTTCAGTCTTCGTCCTCGCTCGAGGAGCTTGCCAAGGGCGCAGACACGTTCTTGGAAAACGGGCTAGGCCCATCGGTCATGGCTGCCTCGTCACACCTTCGACACAGTCCCACGCCGCCAGAACAGGGCTCTCAGTCCCCGCTCGATGTTCTTGTCGCTGGGCAAAAAGACACGCACAATATGCTCGCACAGCTCATTTCTCTCAACCGAGAGATGCTCAACGCAGTAACGAGACTGGGCAACAACGAACGAGCTCGCTCAAGGGGACGCTCGCAGACTCCTGCGCCCTCCGATAATGGCTTCTGCTACGCTCACAGAAAATATGGCGAGAGTGCATTCAACTGCCGTCCTCCTTGCACATACAACAGCGGTGCATCACGGCTTCCGGAAAACTAAGGACGCTGTCATCTGTACAGGCGGTAGAAGACAGCAACAACAATATCGTCACACCAGAGTGCCGCCTGCTCATTTACGATCGAAACTCGAACATGCAGTTTCTGGTCGATTCGGGATCAATTATCTCGATCATGCCTCGAATTGGGCCGTTTCGCACGGCAAAACCCACGGACTACAAATTGTACGCTGCGAATGATACTGTCATCGAGACCTTCGGGCAGCAAACTCTCTCGCTCAATATTGGGCTGCGCCGCGACATCAAATGGACTTTCGTCGTCGCCAACGTCACGACGGCGATCATCGGAGCCGATCTTCTCGCCCATTACGGCCTTCTCATCGATCTCAAGGGTCATTGTCTCATCGATCGAATGACCAAGCTCGTCTCGAGCTGCCAGCTGGGCAAAGCATCCGTGCACAGCGTTTCGACAGTGGCATCGGCCAACACGGCTTCTCCGGCGCTGCAGCCTGCTTACAGGCAACTGCTCTGTAAGTACATTGATATAACTAAGCCAGCGCCTATATCGCCTACGCGAACAGATGACCCAGTCGCACATCACATTGTCACAACAGGTCCTCCGGTGGCAGAACGTCCACGACGTCTCTCCGGCGAAAAGCTAGAAGCCGCCAAGGCCGATTTTCAACTGCTGCTGCAGCACGGAGTCATTCGACCGTCTAGCAGCCAGTGGGCCAGTCCCATACACATGGTGCCGAAAAAGCTCGGTGGTTGGCGCTCGACTGGCGATTATCGTAAGCTCAACAAAAGCACGGTGCCAGATCGCTACCCGGTTCCCGTCATCGAGGACAGTTTGCAGCGTTGCCACGGCCGTAGCATTTTTTCCACCATCGACCTCGTACGAGCGTACCACCAAATTCCGGTGGCAGAGGAAGACGTACCGAAAACCGCCGTTACCACGCCGTTCGGACTCTTTGAGTTCTGTGGAATGCCTCCTGGGCTCTGCAATGCCACGCAGACGTTCCAACGTCACATGGACAACATATTCAGAGGCGTTGACTTCGCAACATGGTATATCGACGACCTCATTGTGTTCTCAAACAGTCACGAGGAACATTTGCAACACGTGGAGGCCATCTTCAAAATTTTGCTCAAGAATCACCTGACAATTAACCCCAGCAAGTGCCAATTCGGCAAGGAGGAAGTCAGCTATCTGGGGTACACGCTCGACAAGAACGGTTTCACCACACCGCAGGACAAGGTACAGGCGATTCTCTCGTTTCCAAAGCCCGAAACAATCTTCGATCTGCGACGATTCCTGGGAATGCTCAATTACTATCGCCGTTGCATTCCGCATGCGGCTGAGCTGCAAGCCCCGTTAAACGCCTTCCTCAAGGATTCCAAGCGACAAGACAAGCGAAAAATACCGTGGACGCCAGACACCGAGCGCGCACTGGACGAATGCAAACGCAGCATCGCTACCGCGATTAGAGCATCTTTTCTCTCGCCGACGGCACCACTTGCTCTCTGCACCGACGCATCGGATTTCGCCATCGGCGCCGCGCTAGAGCAATGGGAAGACGGTTTCTGGAGACCGCTCGGTTTCTTTTCACGCAAGCTCAGCCCAGCGGAGACCAAATACAGCGCTTACGACAGAGAGCTTCTCGCAATTTTCGCGAGCATCAAATTTTTTCAACACGTCCTCGAGGGACGCAAATTCGTCGTAAAAACCGATCATCGTCCTCTGGTTCACGTTTTCTCGCAGCGATCGGACAAAGCCTCGCCGCGACAGCTTCGCCAACTCGATTACATCTCGCAGTTCACCACGGACATCGTTCATGTCAACGGACAAGATAATGTGGTAGCAGATGCATTATCCCGGATCAACGCAGTGCACATGCCAAGCGTCTTGAACTCCGAGACAATAAAACAGGCGCAAGAGAACGACGACGAGCTCGAAGAGCTTCAGCAAAATTCCTCGCTCAATTTGCAAAATATAAACGTCGAAGGACACGACATATTCTGCGACGTCTCGACGGGATGGCTCCGTCCGTACTTACCGGAAAGTCTACGCAGGCGCGCATTCGACGTCATTCACGGACTCGCCCACCCGAGCGGCCGAGTAACCGTACGGCACCTAAAGGACAAATTCGTCTGGCCGAGATTAAAAAGCGACGTGCTCCGCTGGTCACGGGAATGCATTCCGTGTCAAAGGTCGAAAGTCTCTCGACATAATCGCATCGAGCCCATGCACATTGACGTGCCTGACAATCGCTTCGACCACGTGCATCTGGATCTCATCGAGTTGCCACCGGTCAAGGGTCTTCGCTACTGTCTGACCATGATCGACAGGTTCTCGCGATGGCCGGTCGCAGTTCCTCTTTCGGATATGGAAGCCGACACGTGTGCTACAGCCTTTTTCACACACTGGATAGCTCAATTCGGCACGCCGCTCACGATCACCACCGATCAGGGCAGCCAATTCGAGTCTCGATTGTTCTCAGCGCTTGCTCGCATGATTGGCGCAAACAAAATTCACACGACGCCCTATCGACCGCAGTCGAACGGTTTAATCGAGAGGTGGCACAGGACAGTAAAAGCCGCATTAATGTGCAATTCGCCGACACCATGGCCGGAACTGTTACCCTCAGTACTCCTTGGCTTACGCACGTGCATCAAGGAGGATCTCAACGCATCGCCAGCTCAACTTCTCTACGGCACCGAGCTCCGTATTCCTGGGGAATTTTTCATCACGGCTGACTTGCCTGCAGACCCGAATTTCTTCCTCGAGAAGTTTCGAGAGCGTATTCGGCAAATTAGACCGACGCCCACGGCGCATCACACGAAATCGCGCTGCTTCATTCTGAAAGAATTGCACTCCTGCTCTCACGTGTTCGTCAGAGTGGATGCCGTAAAAAAACCATTGGACCCTCCGTACTCGGGCCCCCACGAAGTCATCAAGCGCGTGGACGATCGCGTATTCGTGGTTCGATTAAATGGTGTCGATAAGGCAATATCAATCGATCGTCTCAAGCCCGCTTTCATTGCCAAATTGGACGTGGCACAAGACGATCAACAACAAGCCGCTCAACAGCAGCACGAACGAGTTTCTCAACAGCAGCACGAACGAGATTCTCAACAGCAACACGACCGAGTTTCGCAACAACAAGCCGCTCAACAGCAGCCTCCGGTCACAACACATGTGCCGGAAGAATATAGGTCAACGACCATGGATCGACCGCTGAAAACATACGCACGAAGTGCCAAAAGAGTGTCGTTCCCTTCCTTACCCAGTCAGGGTACTGGGGGGGGAGTGGATGTGGCGGCTGCACCGCAACTCTCTGGCGATGCCAGCACACCACGCGGCGATCGCGCGACACCAACGATAAAGCCTCGAGAGAGAAAGCAACGTCTGATTCCGAGAGAAGAGTCTCCACTCTACTGTGATACGATACAGCCACAGCTTTGGCAACGAGATATAGATATATAGAGCACGGTCTAACGTACTTCCGCCTCATGGCACGATATAATATTAAGAGACGCGATTACCAAAGCGAGTGTATAACGTAGCTGATAAGAATAAATATATTCATTCCCGTATCCGACCCTCTTTATTTATTCTTGGAGAGTAACCCTGAACTCCATAGCAGTGCAACCCGGAGCGCTAGCTAGCGATGATAGAGAGATTTACTTTAATAAATTCAATTGACTCAGTCGGTAACAAAATCTGTAATGAACATTGTTTTTTCTCTTCAATGGAGAAGGTGTAAAGTACATTTCATTGATAGAGTTGAATGATTTTTATTGAAGCCATATAATTATATGACCATATAACAAGAAAGTTATACTTTGATACTGATGTTGAATAAATGAAAGAAGCGTCAGCTAGCGCCACTTGGCGGAAGACTGTTGAAAAGATATCTACGTTATGGACCAGTGTCGCGCTGTGGCAAAGTGATTCGCCTGAAGTGGCGCTGCTGTTCACCAAGTATCTCGCCGCGTTTTCGCAACAAGTGTCGATTCTTTAAAAATTTTCAAGACGTTTTGCAATGACTTTGTAACAATTGTAACTTGCATCCTTTGTTAAATCTTATCGCATTTACGGATTAGGGTGCGTTCGATTATTCGTTCAAATCGCTCAAAACGCTTAATTTGCCCATGCTCGGGCGGTCGGGCCTTTTAAGCAAAGCGCTTTGAGCGAAAGTAATCGTCTCTCCGATGACACGTGTTCGTTCGGCCACAGCAATTGAGGAAAAGCATCAGCTGATTTTCACCAAGGTAAGAAACAAATTATTACATTATATACACATTATTATTAATTCGTTATATGAGCAAGTTTCTTTTTCCACGAAATTTGTCGTGGCGTATATACGCTTGCGCATTGAAGTTTCATACGACGCTGGAAATTTTCGGCACCTTCGTTCGTTGTGCCAACATTTTTCCAGAAAGTTAATGATATATTTTCTTATTATTATTATTATTATTATTATTATTATTGTAGATTTAAACAAATCTTATTCCTTTTACAACGAAAAATTCATCGCCCGAAAACTCGTAGAATTCGAGCGATCGGAATATTCATAATCGAATAAAATAAAACATTGCGAAACGCGATACGTATATATACAATTTGAGATTGCGAATTAGGGGAATAAATTGTCTCTCGAATTGGCAATCTGTGAATCGTAGAAAAAAAAGGGCATTCGACGCGTAATCGAATGTACTTCGACAAAGTCAATCAATCTCGGTCGTTCTCAACAAAGAGGATGGTACGCGTGGGAGAATCCTTCGTGTATAAATACATATATCTATATACGCAGTAACATGTATGGGGCATTCCGTCTAAACTTGACCTTTATTTCACTATGGAGCTTCTCGATTTTGGTCCACGATTTTTTTAAAATTATTATCGCGACTTTAATAGTTATTGAAATTTCTTAAAAAATGTTTTTTTTTTTCAATAACACTTTTAACTGAACAAAGACGGTCGAATTCCGAAAATCGGAATTTTTCTCAAAAGTCCGGTGCAAGAAATGAAAATGTTAGCTTTTTTGTTATTTTTTGTATTTCAAGAAGGAAAAATAAAAAAAAAAATAGAAACGAAATTTTTGTCGCAGAATTTTTGCAGGTTTCGGGCTAATTTTCATTTCTTTTTTTCAAAATATAAAATAAAAAATTGTTATCAAATAGCGTTTAGGGAAGACAATTTTAAAAAAATACTGAATTAATTTGAACTTGTGCTTGCAACTATACAGATTTATAATTTTTTTTTTTTTTTTTCTTAAAACTTGAACTTTTTCGTGCCTCCGCGAAGGCTCTACTGCGGTCTGCTACGATAAATATAAATACATATGAGAAATTTGATTTTTTCCCTGTAAAAGATTGCACGGGGCACGAGTGATATATAGGTTAGTCGATGATTGTATTTTAGCGAGTAAATCGGTTCAGTGAGCACAGGCAGCTGCGCCATATGAGATAAGAGTCATCGACGAGCGAGTCCCACGCTCTTGTTGGCTCGATTCCCGTACGAAAACGGACCTTGACTTAAACTTAAGGTGGATTTTGCTCGAATCTAAAAAAAAATATCACAGCGACTTGAAATTTTAACAGCATGCTTGGGAACGTATACTCCGTGTACCTGAAAAATTTCAACAAGATTCATTGCATACTTTTCGAGATGAAAAATGATAAAGACACCCTCTCAAGTAGATCCATCTAGATCTCAATTAAATCTACCTAGATCGCAATTAGATCTATCTATCGATCTTAATTGGATATAACTAGATCTGAATTAGATCTACTTACACCTCAATCAGATTTATCTAGATCTTAATTAGATGTACCTAAATCTCAATTAGATCTACTTGGATCTAATTAAACTCAATTGAATCTATCTAGATCTCAAGTAGATCAACCTAGAACCCAATTAGATATACGCCTAGTTTTCATGCATATATATCTATACCTAGATCTCAATTGGATCTGCTTAGATCTCAAGTAGATCCACCTAGATCTCAATTAAATCTAGCTAGATCTCAACTAGATTTACCTAGATCTCAATTATGTGGATCTATGTCTCCATTAAATCTACTTGGATTTTAATTAGATCTACCTAGATCTCAATT
Source organism: Rhorus exstirpatorius (assembly GCA_963564615.1). Classification (NCBI taxonomy): domain Eukaryota; kingdom Metazoa; phylum Arthropoda; class Insecta; order Hymenoptera; family Ichneumonidae; genus Rhorus; species Rhorus exstirpatorius. The sequence continues at coordinate 16,562,200 of OY751313.1, read as the reverse complement.
GGATACACCTAGTTGTCATGCAATTAGATCTACCTAGAACTCGATTGGATCTACCTAGAACTCAATTAGATCTACCTAGAACACAATTATATATACCTGTGTCCAGTAGATTCAAGTAGATTTATCTAGATCTCAATTGGATATACCTGTATCTCAATTGGACATACCTGGAACTTAATTAAATCTACCTAGGTCTCAATTAGATCTACATTGATCTCAGTTGAATCTACCTACGTTTCAATTCGATCTACCTAGATCTCAATTGGATCTACCTAGAACTCAATTAAATCTACCTAGATCTCAAGTAGATCAACGTAGATTTAAATTAGATCTACATGTATCTATTAGATTTAAGTAGATCTCAATCTATCTAGATCTTAATTGAATCTCTGCTTGTATCTCAATTGGAAATACCTAGAACTTAATTATATTATCTACCTACATCTCAATTAAATCTACCCATATCTTATTAAATCTACCTAGATCTCAATTATGTATACCTAGTTCTCATGCAATTAGGTCTGCCTGGATCTCAATTAGATCTGCCTAGAACTCAATTAGATACATACCTAGATCTCAATTAAATCTACCTAGATCTCAATCAAATCTACTCATATCTAAGTAAATCTACCGAGATTTAAGTATACAAACGGAGATCCAACAAGCAAAAGTGTTCGATAATAATATTAGGTCGACTTGAATGTACTTAAATCTACCGTTATATACGAAGATCTAGATAGATCTACGATTTGAAAAAATTCAAATCTACACGTAGAGCCAATTTGATGGAAAAAAAATAAAACTACGTAGATCTTAACGATTTTTCCTCCAGATTTACACTTGACAGAATTGTTTTTAAAAAATTAAGCAACATTGTTCGCATATGTTTTTATTTTGCCATTTCGATGCCCTCCTTCAAAGCTTTTTGAAAATTGATGACCCACATTCGTCACGATCGACATGAACCCTTATTCTCGTGAATCGATTTTTTTTTTTCTTCCACTTCTCGCTCCCAGCATCCAACGAAGTGGAAAAAAATCATTTTTTTATTTTTTCAATCGTATGTTTTATCGCTTTCCTCTTCTCCTTCGACCGATATAGTCGAACGAGAATCGGCGGCTTTCCTCACACATTCATGCATCCCTCCCTCTCCGTAATCTCTCTACGTGTGAAAATCACGTTCTCGCGCAGCTTTCGCGGGCTTTCCGCGAGTGCCTCGGAAGAGAGCAGCAGCGTGAAAGGCTTTCGAAAAGGCTCTGTCGACTTGCGGGAGCATCAAACATTCGCGTGACTCGTACGAGATCGGTTTTACCTATAAACTCTCAGTGCCCAAAGATCCCCCACCCCCCGCTAAAATACTTTATTCATCATGACGGACACGTCGAAGATCGAAAATTCTGAATATCGCGGAAAAAAACGTTTCGACACGGCCAAACGTGATTTACAAACGATTCTCGCGAAGTTCGATGATCTCGGTCTTGCCTCACGAGCTCACGAACTCTGGCGCTTTAATTCGAAGCTCGGATGCAAAAAATCACGATCCAAGAAGCGATATACGTGTTACATCGTCATTCTTTTAACGATAATATTTTATTTCGCGAAAAATTACGTCAGCATAAATTTACAACGCAAGGTAAGTCGAGACTCGATGCAATATAACTATGAAATATATAATAATTTCGAGAATTTGATATGGTAATCGGTATAACGGTTTTTAGAAACTTTTTCGTGCTCCAAGATCGAGGATACTTAACTTATGAGGTGTATCCCGTGCTAATTCGGGGGTTAAATATTTTTTTCAAAATTTTCAAAAATTCTTCAATATCCACGAAATGTCGAGGAATTAATTCATATTTTTCAAACTCATACGTCACCGAGAAAAAAAAAAATTCAAAATTTCAGTAAAATATAATTTTCGAAAATATTCAATTTTCATTTGACAAAAACCTTCGTACTTTTTTGGACCATTTATGCTTTGTTATATTTTTGGAAGGTTGTGAAAAAAAAAGTATATCGAAAAACATACAAACGTAAACTATGTATCTTCAATTTTTTTTTTGTTATTTTTCTAAGCCGAACGTTTTCGAGGAAAATGCTAAAATCTATTTTACAGATATTTTCAATATTTTCGTGCAGCCCACGTATGCGTTTGAAGAAATCTAAATTAATTCATTGACATTCGTGACACTGTGAAAACCAGTCGTGAAAAAAAAAAACTAGAAATTTAGACTCATCATTTATCAATAAAAATTACGAGAAAAAGATTTTATTGATCTCTCAGACGAAGGGCTCCAAACTGTATTTTAAAAGTTTGAAATTTATCGACTCAATAGTTTCCTGAACAGAAACATTTAAATTTTTTCAAAATAAATTATGACTCGTCTATTGAGAAAAAAAATAGCGATTACACGTTGTAAAAAACAATCTAAATTTTTTGTAAACATCTTTTTTACTCACTTTATTCATATTTTCTTGGCATTAAAATTATTTAAACTAAACGTCCTTAATGACTTTGACTTATTTTTTATTTAAAAAAAAAATTTCATAACTGCAATGTTCTAAAAATTCCATTAAATATAATTTTTTGCTCGGTCTGTTTACCACTATACATTGAGTTTTTTTTTTTCATTGTTAAATTATTTCTACGGTGAATATGGAAAATAGCTCCAAAAATTTTTGCTCAAATTTCATTCTAAAGCCTTCTTTTGTAAATCCTAAAATTCATTGTGCAAATCAGCTTGATTATTCGCTGTTAATTGATTCGCAGTGCTTGATAGAGACACCGGCGGTGTTTCAAAAAGTTTTTCGACCACCGGAGGACTGTACGATCTGTCGTGACGTTCAACAGGTTGAAAAGCTCGCGAACGTTGATCCGATTCTTTTCGAAGAACGGTATGTTCAGCGCACTGTTATCAAGAAAAAGAAACACAAAAAAAAACGTTTATCCAAACTTGATAAATATTTAAAAGGAGGTTCACCAGGTAGAGCAAAATGCACAGAAAAATATGAATTTTTTTTTATCAGATATTCACTAATACTGTTAGAAATGTGCCTAAACTATTTGGGAATTTTCATCTACATCATTCACATGAAAATTTAGTTTCTGACGAGGCTCTTTTAAGGATATGTACAGGCGTGCATGAGGGCGTGCAGGTAAAAATATTGCTAAACCGATGAAAATTATACAGATTCTTCTTACTTGTATTCTGAACATCTGTGTGAAATTTGGACGCGATCATCTAATCCGTATCGAAGTTATTTAATTTTTCAATATTTCGTGTTTTCACATGAACTCTTATGGGAAACTGTCAGGCTGATGCATGTAATAAACGATAATAGTATCGAAGGAAAGATGCCAGGTAACTTAAAATTTACACATTTTTAATGGTAACATCTGACAGCTATATGGTAACATCTGACAGCTATATAGGGGAAAATTTCACGGCTATTCCCTATACCTCGTTTGGGAGAAATTAAAAGAAAACTGCGAGAAAATGTAGTCGCCGGGTGACGGGCGCTAGTTCGACACTTAATTATAGCGGCAACACTGTAATTCAGTAACAGCCACCAATTTTTTCGGGCCCATGGTGGTTTTTTTTTTTCTTATTTCGCAGATATGACCGAGGATGATTGATTTAGTTGATTTTTTCAAAATTAATTTATTAAAATTGGCTTCTGACGCTAATTTGCCTCTCCAACGGTATATTGTTTACACTTAAGGAGTTTCGGTACAGACCGGCGACGGGGAATAAGCGGAAACGAGGGTGCGGCGGCGCGCGGTGAGCGGGGCATGCATAAAACAAAAGAGAGTCTAACCGGTCATGCGCTAGCACCCGTGGATAGTGAGCTTATGTTTTGGCTTGTAACTAATAAACCAGATGGACGAACCTATTCAAATTTGTTGACAGTCATATTAAAGATCTAATAAAGATCTGATATAAATTTTATGCGGGTGGTGGTATTTTAATGGAATTGACAGCTCAAACAAATATTGCTCCCATTTACTCTCGTGTATAAGCCAAATTTTCGAAAATTATTTTTACAAAAACGACATGGAGGATCGACTTGAAATTTGAGCAGTTCACGTTTTATATATTTGTCACTTATTTAAAAAAAAATTGAGTTCATGGTAGCATTTTCAATAGGTGTACCGAAACTCCTAAAGATTGACTTTACGGCATACGCAGAAATGGCGATTTTTTTCCCCTTCATAACTCTGAAGAAAATGTAGAGAAATTAAAAAAAAAATATTATATCAACACGCAGTATAGGTGAATAAAGCAGCACGACAAAAATCAGATTGATTGTATACTTATTTTATGTATACTATTCAATTAACCCACGGAATTCATAGTTATTCGCAGTAAAGGGATGTAAAGAGGGGATAAGCATGGCAACATCGCTGTAGAGTCGGAGCAGTTAGGTTAGGTTGAGCGCGCAATTTTCTTGACAGCTCGACTGTTCACTGGTGCCTGTGGCTGTGACACTTGACGGTACCAACCGTAAGAAATACGCGTCTTGTTGCCGCACTTCTTTGCGAATTACGTACACTATAAAATCGAATTTCTTTCATTTATATCAATGTAAAATAACTTTTATCGATCCTTAACTGTCAAAAAGGGTTGAGTATTCATTTATCGTTACTTTATTCATCTCAATTCCATGATTTTCCGATTCATGATAAATTTTTTTCACATTTGGCTGCAGTCTCGTCGGCCCATGTACACTAGGACCTCGATATAATCGCCCTCGATTTAATAGACAGTCCCCACCATGTCGCATTTATCGATCGGGTTTTCGCGTGGTGGGAGATGGTGGGGGACGCTTAAAGTCTCCCCGATCAGGCCCGTAGCACGGAGTGCCGATGCGCAGATACAGCATGGGCGGGCATACGCTACCTCGATTTAACAAGGTGCGATGCGGAGCCGGTCCCGCCACTGGCCGTTAAATCGAGGTCCTAGTGTATAAGCATAGGGTTTCCGCAGACCCTCTTCACCTCCCGCGAACCCTAGTGAACCTCCTTGAAGCTCGATCCGGATGAAATAATTGAATAAATTTTTCATTTATCATACGAAATTAACCGATTCGTGATATATTTTACAATGATCGTTGATCACAATAAAATAATTTTTGGCCCCTAATAAATTTCGATAAACACTTACTTTGAATTTTTTTTTGTTTTTTTTTTGTTTCGTTCAAAAGATATGCTTATTCAGGACGACCGGTCGTTATCACGGATGCGACGATCGATTGGAGCGCCACCGAAATATTCTCTTATACATTTTTTAAAAAATTGTACTCCGGACAGGACGCGAATTGTCAATTTTTCCCGTATAAAACCGGCTTTGAAAGTCTGCAGGATGTTTTTAATATGAGTACCGAGCGAGCTCTCCAGATGCCTGGAACGACGCCATGGTACGTCGGATGGTGAGTGCCCCCCCCCCCCCCCCCCTTGGGTATAGTAAACCATTAATAGTATGGATAATTAGTTCCGCTAATCCTCCATGAAAAAAAAGTATACTTCAGATATATAAAAAATATATCTCTACATATAGCGACAATAAGTTCTATATCTCTTATATATCTTGGATATATCTGCCCGATATATCCGGGAGGATATATAACAGATATATTATAATAGATATATTAAGGAGTTATAAAAATATACTTTGCGGCAATAAGTTCGATATCTCTTATATATCTCGTATATATTTTGTAATATACTTCTTTTCCATATGGGATGGCTCCGATATAATCATTTATTTATGAAAAAAAATGTATTATTATTATATATAAAAATATTAATTGCTTAAACAAACATCGTCATAAAAACTTCATCGAGGTTCAGCTGTCATTAAGGGGGGGAGATCCGTTTTACCGGGATTTTGTAAAATAATTTTCATAAATTTTTCATGCCGAAATAGCAGGTAAGACCATAATTGAAAAGTCCTTTAGCGTACGCATTCATTGATATTTTTTCATGCTTGTAAACATTTTTATGAAACATTTCGTTGAGTCGTACTCGCTTGGCGTGTGCCGAACCGCAAGAGGCAGCCAACTTCATCGGTATTCACGATTGCGCGCGGTTTTACACTGATCGGAAACAAAAAATTCTGGTTATATTTTGGTTTTTCGCGGATGACCCTTTGTAGTCCATAGCTCGATCGCATTGAAAAAAAAATCGGAAAAACCCCAAAATGGCGCCACGATAACGATTTTTCTTTTTTTTTTTCAATTCGGCAGCTTTTATCCGTCTTCGTAAAGTTGTACAGATCGTAATTCTTTTATTTAGACTGCTCTCCGCGAATATGGACCGTACAGGAAAATGTATTCTGAACTTCGCGAAAATTTTGGGGAAATCGATTCGGTGGTTCCATGCGGATATAGTGGGTATACAAGTTTGAAAAAAGCGGGTTTCGAGAAAAACGCATCTCCGAGTTACGAATCGGTACACGGAAAAAAATTTTCTGTGAATTTTAGTCATGTTTCCATCATGTTTTACAGTTTTGTTAATAGAGAATGCCTCTCGGGAGGAAAACTTCGGAAATTCTTTAGAATTTGGAATAAAAAGGACCAAGTGATAGAATGAATTTTTACAGTTTAAAAGTGTAAATAGAGTTTACCACTGTGACAAACTGTACAAATTGTGAAATCAATTATAATATAAAATAGCGCATCTTTTTGGGTTTAATGTTTGAGAAATTGCAAAGTGAACTGTAAAAAATAAAAGTTTAGAAGATTTTGAAAAGCGCGGGTCGAATTAGCATAATAAATGTAGTTTATTATCTATCAATTAGCAATTAAATCGATGGACGAATTTAAAACTGCTGTTCCATTATCTTTGAAAATACTATGAATTTTGCAAAAAAAAAAAAAAATCGTCATTGACCGGGATTTGAACCTGCGGTCCTCCGCAGTAAACGAATTCAACACTTTCGATCCTTAAATAATCATTAAAAAAAAAAAATTAAAGATTTGGAGATTTTTTTTTACGAGTGTTTCTGGCTTGGTGGTCCGGACTTTTTCCCGTCGAAATTAATTTTGAGCCTACCTAAGATTTTACCTGAGACCTACCTAACGACCTACCTAACGACCGACACTATACCACTACGCTATTGATTTTATGAACGCTTATTGATCCTTATGAATTTCTTGTTTGCGTCGTATTTTCCATACACATTTTAAAACTGTAATTTTTCCATTATTTCACAGTTGAATTCGACGAAAGCGTGCTACAATTTTTCTTTATTTCAATTTCTGTTTTTCATAGAGAATTTAGTATTTTTTGTTATGTCTTACATTCGTAAAAATACTCTCTCTATACAGTTCATTTTAATGCGTCAGTTTTTAAATTTTTCTTGTACAAATCTATTGGTTTTTCATTTTATCTATAGCAAAATTCATTGCGAGCATTTTCAATTTTTACAGTGTCACTTTTTTGAAGTGGAAATAGTTGTTTTTACAGTTTAAACCAACAAATATGGTTATACAGATAGTACAGAAGTATATTCCGCACATTACTTTTTGATCAAAACACTGTAAAAAGATTAATTTACTGTGTTAAACTGCATTTTTTCTCTTCATCGTTGTATTTTTTAAATTTCAGTTATTATTTTTTGAAATGTCTTTTTTTCCGTGTAGAGATAATCGTTGATTTCAGTCGCTTAAGCTTCGATCGGCTATTCCGACGCCATATTGGGATCCTTTTTCCTTCAAGCATATAAAAATCGTATTGAGCACTATACTAGCCTCGATCGATTTTTCGATCGTAAAAAAAAAACGGATCCCCCCTCTCTCTTGATAAACATTGACACGGCAATGATTTTCATTGATGATTAATAAGGAGCAACTGCGATGAGAAGATCGGTACGATATTGCGCGAGCACTATCGAAGACCGTATTTCTTTCCGGCAACGGCGGAGACGGAAAAGACCGATTGGATATTCATGGGTAGCTCCGGATACGGTGCACCAATGCATGTTAGTTTATCCGTTAGAAAAATAATAAAAATAATTAAAAAAAAAAAAAAAAAAGAAACACAATACTGGCTTGCACGATTTCATTTTTGATTTTTTAAAAATTTATATCTGCCAATCTTGGCGATTTATGTGACAAGGTGGACGATGTGGCGTATCCCTCGTGGCAGGCACAGATAAGAGGCACAAAGTTGTGGATACTGGAGCCCCCACGAGAATGCCATTATACGTGCAATCGACTGGAAGTGACCGTTGAAAAGGGCGAAATAAGTTAGTTCGAGATACACGTCTTATCTAAAATCTCACTGTCATCTAATAATAATAATTATTATTATTATTATGATTAATTATAATAATTTTACAAATATTGCAGTTATTTTGGACACGAATCGTTGGTATCATCAAACAGTCATAACTTCCGACGAAATGAGTATTACAATAGGCGCAGAGTACGATTGAAAAATCGTTTTTTTTTTTTTCCCCTCAAAAATCGAAAGAAATGAATATGTGTAAAAAATTGTTGTTCCGTTTGAAATAAAATGATATATATATGTGTGTGTGTGTGCTTATATTTTTTGTCGAACAAGTTATTTTTTTTCAACTCAGTGATTGGAAGCGCGATGTTTTTTTTTTTTATTCTCGAATTATCGCCTCGTCCGTATAGTCTCGACAGCCCTGCGGTAATTTTTATTACCCGCATATATATGTGAGAGGTGTCGCGAACGCTTATTCGTTTTCACGCGACGAATCATCCCGACACCCGCGACAGTAGCAGATTTTCTTTTTTCGGTTAAAAAGAAAAAAATCAGGGCCCGACTAATCGGCGATTGCAAAAGTCCGATCTGCAAGAAGGAAATATTTTAGGCTGTGGGTAACTATATGAGAGACAGTTGCGATACATCACGAAATAAACTATAAACGAAAAGGGAAATTCCAAAGAAGGACCATCAAGGGGCGAGAATTGGGGATCAGTGACCTGCCCGTCCACGTTCTACCCAATTCTTTGCCTTCGACTTTGTCCGTCTCCCCCAGCTCCCTTCACTCCCCTCGAGTCTAAAGTTTCCAACAAAATACGCAAAAATTTCTCAACTTGAACTTAAATATACAACAGGGATCGCTGCATTAAAAAAAAAAACGAAAACAAAAAAAAAAACTACAAAAGAAAATTGAAGGAAAAATTCAAATGGCTAAAAATGATGGGTCAATGACCTCTATCGAATCGCATTACCCCTCACCCCCCCCCCCCCCCCCCCAGTTTTCACGACTGTAAAGCCGCCATTTTTTTCCCCAACAATTTCGCCTAAAACGCAGCAAAAAAAAAAAAACAAATGATTTGACGAATTCTTCGAGCTTTTTTGTTTGCCGACCATCTCATAATTATGTCACGTGACCACAGATCAAAAACAACGAGGATTTCTCTCTTGTCGGTCGCGTTCGATATATCTTTTTTTTCCCCACTTTCTCTCGCTCGTGTATATACGCACGCATGGAATAATCCATCGCAACAGAATGAATACGGGCACCGAATCCCGCTATAGGGATATGTGGAAAAAAAAAATAAAATAAAATAAAAAATAAAAAAAAAAAAGAGGAAGTAAACGGTTCGGTGTGGCACGGGTCGGCCCCGATGAATGCGAGCGTATGCACGAGAGCTACAATTGACGCAGATGGTTCGCCTTGCCGCTTCTAGCACCTGGCGGCAGGTGAGAAACTTTGGCTGCTGCTGCTGCTGCTGGCTCTAGGGGGGCCCTCTTTTTCCATTAAGGGTTCGGTAATACACACACATACACGGGGCTTCCCCGTCATCGTCGAGTAGTCGAAATCGTCGTTGGTTGCCCCTTCCCCCCCCCCCCCCCCTGCATGTACAGGCCCAGGGAATCCTTGGGTTGCTTATACACTTTCCCATATGTGTGTCTTTCCTTCGGCGATCATATGTTCTCGAGGACTGCGGCTTCGCAAACCTGCTTTGTACACGGAGCATCAATCGTGAAAACGTTGAGCTTGCAATGTTTTTTTTTTTTTTTTTTTACCAATTTTCGTTCAAAGGAGTGGGAAATTATTCGAGCTGGGTATTGTTAAAAAAAAAAAATGGATTTTATTGAGGTAGTCCTTGCGGCAGAGCGCAGTCGTACGATTGAAAATTGTCGAAGACAGCTATAAAATCTGATAACGCGTAATGGTATAGTTGTCAAAATTTTATAATACAACTTGTGGAGCTGTCTTTTCATTTTGATTGTTCCTTTGAATCATTTCACCTCGGCTACAAACGCACTGAGCTGCGCTGAAACTTTTGTAATAAATATATTCAATGCTTTCATAGCTCTTAATTGATTTTGGATAATTAATAAAATTTAATCACGCATGAAAATAATAGGTGGAGGGCAGTTTGATATTGATGAATATATACTTAAAATTCACATCAATCACTGCAACACACATACTCGTGGCAGAAAACTCTCACAGCTGATCGATAACATCGAAGGCTGACTGGGTTGTGCTGATGCTCATAATTTCGTGAAAAAATTCATCATCAATATGAATTATAATTCTCTCCGGGATATTTGAGTAAGTTCACTTTTCAATTGAACTTGTAGCAAACTCATTTTTTCTTGCGTCCTGTACGTTGAAGAGCGGTGATTGCAAAATTTACAGCAAGTCATGCAAAGGAGTGCCAAATTTTCGCAATGGCTTATGCAAAGTTTATAGTGCTCTGATTAACAGTCTATAGCGAAGGTCAATTTGCATTGAGCTAAAAAAAATATGCAAGTCTCCATGATATGGTACAGATTTTCGTCGAGATTTTTCAAAGAATGAGCCTCAATTTTTTTTTCTTTCACCGATTTCAATGCATCAGGGCTTACTTTTTTCCTCAAAAAATACTCGACGAATTCAGCACACAGATTTTTTTTTTGTATTGAAAATCACAGCAGCTTGTTTATGGAATAATTTTTTTACACCGCGGTTAAACAATCGGCTGCAATTGTCAAATTATCGACCATACGAAAAATCTATGTTGTGAATTCGTGGTGCTTTTTTTTTTTAAATTTTTATCAGAAACAAAATAAGCGGTGAAAAAAAAAAAATACGAAACGATCATCGAAAAAATTCTACGTAAATGCGCGATCGCGTGAAATTTCGCATTCGTCAGTTGATGGTTTTTGCAAATCCATCGTTATCAATTCTTTTCTCGGTTAAGAACGCATGCCGCAATACAAAATCTTGACTGTTAATCAAGTGGACTAAAGTTTGCAAAAATCATTGTGAAAATTTAAACCAGTGCGAAAGCGCAGAAGCTATACCTTTAAAAAAAAAGGGAATTCAGAATTAAAATATCAAAATTTCGTGGTTAAGAAAATTAATTTTCGTGGTTAAAAAAAATGTGTTAGTTGAGAGTATACGTGAAAAAAAACTCAACTTTCTCGTTAAATAAAATTAAAAAAAAAAGGTTAAAAAAAACATTTTAATGAAGAAAATGATTTGAAATTATTAAATTTTAATTGCGAAATAATGAAATCCTTGTGATTCGCGTTGAAATATCGTTCGTTCGAAAATCTTTCGTTTCATCGTCAATGAAGACCGCATGGAGAATTTAAAGACCCTGCCCTTTAAAGTTTAAATCCTCGTATCAGGGTCAGTAAATACCGAAGAAACAATCGATATCGATCGATCCTGGGCGCGCCGCATTGTGAGCTTTATAGCTGCGCAGATATACGAGTCGCGATGCGTATATATGTGCAATAATGATGCGGCGCGGTTCACGAGGTGGAGGATCTATCTGTTGCGCCGCCCCGCCGGTTCTCAATTCCATGCTGTGTATACCTCGTGAGCCAAACGACGATTATATTTACCTTCCCCCCCCGCGTGCCACAACATAATTATAGATATTGATTTCGCCGAGGAGAGAGAGTATAACACATGTCGTTGCACCTCGATGTGCTCTCGCGAAAACCCGCGCAAAAGGCTGGCAGGGAGGGGGGGGGGGATTCATTCAGTACATGCTGAGCGAAGGTGCGAGTACACGCGGTGCGAGTAATCCTCGTGAGGGGAATTTTTTTTAACAGGTTGTACAGGTCGTGTATAAATTATAGCACGATAAGGTCGATCGATTCAAAAAAAGACAATCCAAATTCTCATGAGTTTTTAATTCTCGATAAAAAAAAAAATACCGAAAACAAGAGAATCGGTGTGTCGAGAAATCGATTAAAATTTGATCGATCAATCGATCGTTATGAATTTATTTAATTATTTCGTGCAACCAAACAAACAAACGAACGAAAAGTATGAAATATTTCATCGAGTGTACAACTGCAGCGAAGTGTAACGTGCTAATTATTGTCTCGCGACGAATGCAATTTGACATATTATGCACCGTGGAAAGTCGAGACACATATATACTTGACGAGATCGTATTGCTTTTCATGATCGGTAACGCGATCTCCATGCAATTCAAAATAAACCCGTGCAACGTCGTGTTGTCCATTGTATTAAATATTATGATAATGATAATTCATTTATCGTGTCATTGGGAAAAGTCATCGCGCTAAATCGTTCAAATGCACGTGCACGTGAAGAGCTGAAAATTCAACTTTGTCAAAATTTCAATACACCGATATGGATCTCTTCCTGCTGTGAGCTCAATTTTCCCTAGCTCGGTGAAGGAAGCTTCATATATTATGGGTCTCGGAAAGTTATGAGGAAGCAATGTTCAAATTTAATTCACCTGATTGTTTTTATTACGTAATATATGCAAACAATATAAAAATTTATAGGCAATTGTGTTTTTTATATTTAATTCTGTAAGCCCAATGTTGCACGTACATTATTCATTATATATCATGCATTATTTTTTTTTTTTTTACAAGCAATACGAATAAAACATTTTTTCATCGTTCTTTTGAGCTTGCTCAATTTTTCCTCAAATTTTGACGCTCGAATGATTTTGCGAAAAATTCCAAATCTCATTTTCAATCTCAAAGCCCTTTATCGACTATATATTGTCTACCGATTCAATGTCAAATATCCTTATACTCTGTTTCAAACCTTGTGCCGAATATTGGCTCGATAGATCAAACGTTAAAAAAAATCAAACATAGAGAGTGACTGCTCTATACCTCGTGGGAAAATTTTAGCCCAATAGCTCAAGTTAAATTGAGTTATCGAGTTAAATAAATCCAATTCTCAAATATGGTTCATTAACTTCGTCTGTTGTGTAAAAAAATTTTAAGAAATGGAATGGCCGTATATTAAAATAATTATGAGAATTAATCAGATAATTTTCGTAATTTCATTTTGGAGGGCAAATTTATAGATATTTTATAAATTAATGATGAAGAAATGATATTAAAAAATTTGCACACTCAAGCACGTGTTAAGGAGGTTGGTCACCTAACGCATAATGATAAGAATTGGTTCAAATTTATTGAGGATACTCGCGAATAGGTATAACGACTTTGTGCAAAATTTCAAGTCATTCCTCTGCATAGTTTCCCTGTAATTAATTGTTGAAGTTGTACTCTCATACATGGGTGACCATAGCTAAATCGTACGTATCTCATGAAATACTTCATAGCAACGTTAAAAATTATAAGAATTTAATGAAAATGGATCCTGATAATCATTACATCTTTGGAAAGAAGTTCGCAAAGACCGAAATGCTTCATGTTACATAGTTACTAAGACATTCTAAAAATAAAACAGTTTTCGTTGTATTACAATGTTCGCTTGGGAACTTGTGACGCGGACCTCTTTTTCGCACGCTGTACTGCCCGCCCGGCAACCGGCGCACAAGCGGCCGACCACCGATTTTCCATTCCCGCACGAAGGTGACCAATCTCCTTAATCCTGACACATTTTTTTTTAAATATAATTTTTCAAAGTTTTTAAACATTTTTAATACTTTGGCATTGCAGACGTTAACGATCTCGATGATTATTTAAAATTTGAATATTTGCAATACTATGTAAATTGCAACTATGTAGAATTTTTTTCTCCTCAAATGAAACTTTAATTTTGCAAGAAAAAAAAAACGGAGTCGAATCAATTCGCAGAACTGTGATATCGTGCCTCGTCTCGCAATTGTTTCTAAAATTATATTTTCTTCCTATTTTCTTAAGGGGTTATAGTCTCACATCTTTTATTTTTTTAAATCGATTTTCTAATAGATTCTTGCAGTAAATATACGTAGAAAATGAAAGTTACGATGAAGCTGAAGGTTTAATATACGGAGCAGGCATCGCTGATCAAGGATAAGAGGCTATTTTTTTTTAATTTTTGATATATTTTATAAAAAAAATGTAAATCGCGTTTTTCTCGAAACAACGTTTTTTGACCTGGCTGACATTCTACAAAAAAAACTGTTGCACCTATCAAGCTGAAATTTTTATGCCTCATTCTACACATGTATAGGTATATCCTGAAGTACGATAAAAATTATTTATTGATATTTAATCCATTGTTTAAACAATTTAAGTTGAAAAAAGAGGTCGAAAATTTCAAAAGTCCGCCATTTTCTTTTTTTTTTCAATCGAATTTGCATAATTCTGCTTCAGGAGATTGCGACAAGTGTACTTTTTAATAATCACTTTGTTTTTTTTTTCATATGCGGCTTAGAGCGGCCATACTAGCGAAATTTACCATAAAAAACGAACGAATTTTTTTTCTGTATTACTTTATAACTTCCTCTTTTATGTGTAAAAAATTTGAAATTATTAAATATAAATTTTACTATGAAACAAAAAATTATGAAAATAAGACATCGAGACGTGAGATTACCCCCTTATTGACGATCTAAAAAATGAAAAGTTACGATAGTACACTCGTGGGCATTGATTGCCGAATTAATTAAATATCACTCATTAATGAACGAATGAGAAATATTCCTCACCGTATTTTGCAATGAAAAAGTACGACAGTGCCTCGATAAAACGTATCGAAGGAGCTATTAAACTCGCCAGCGAGACCCTTGGGCTAAATGGTTCGTCGTAAAAATTCGAACGACTCGTGACAGTCATTAGACTGGTAGAAGATGTACAATTCTCAAACGCTCTTGCTTTATGTATGTACATATATATCTACCCATCTATTCAGGCATAAAAGACGAGAACGATGAGAATGAGATTCTCCACTGTAGTTTCCCTCTCTCTCGCCAGCCCTTTTGATAGTTTCCTCGGGGATGAATCTTAAACAGTGGCAAGATCTCGAGGGACCCGATATTACAGAATCGTGCGAGAGACACCCCGCGATAGAAAGAGTGAGAGAAACTTATGAGAAACCTACAATGTATAGAACGTATACTAGCCCGCGTTTACAATCGCATACATCACAGCTCTGCACGTATACAAATAGATGTATCTTATACAAAAGAAAAGTTACCGTACGAAACGTAATTTTCAGAAAAAAAAAACAGTTTAATTTTTAAAACTTTGTGGTTTTTAAGAATGTATCGGACGTACCTTTCCAACCAAAAGTGACTTTCGTCGAAAATATTGCATACTTTATAAGATAAAAATCGGAAAAAATTCAACCGCAATAAAGACGACAAGAAAATTAATTTTGAATAATAATAATGCCAAAAAGTTATCAATAAATTGTTAAAATGTAAAAAATTTTTTTTCTAAAATCTTTTTCCTAAGCTTCGACAATTTTTGAGGTATCGGACTACATTTTTTTATCAATATGAAAAAAATATATATTAATCCTTAATTCGTGTATGAAAAAGAGAGTTATTCTTGAATTTGAGAATCGGCGAAAGGGTCAAGATTTCATGTGAATATGAATTTTTTGAAATTTTAAATTTTCTTCCAAAAAAATTTTTATTTTCGTTCTGACTTTCGTAAATGTAGAACTATCGATTCGTCACTCGCCACACGAGTAAGCTAGCCTGAAACCATGTTTTATATTGAGTTGGGAAAAAATTCGAAAAGTCATTCGAATTTGATATAAAAAAATGTATTTTACGAAAATATTAAATAATGACTAATTTGTAATTAAAAAGTTATACGTCTAATATAGATCGGATCGCTAGAAAAAAAAAACATGTTTTATTGACATTAAAATGCAGGCAATATATATATTAGATTCAATTTTTTTTAAGCCCTAGCGTTAAAGTTATCTAATTTGCTCAATAAAGAAAAAAAAAACTGGTGCTCTTCCATTATGTCGTTACAATGTATTACAATGCTATTACAATGCTATTGTGGCCACGATGCATCTAGCACATTGAAAAAACGTGATTCGTTGATTTTGACATTTTCGTGCCCAAATGATTCTTTTTTTACTTGATTATCGAAAACTTGATGCTATCCCAAGGTTATCGTCATTATAGCAATTTCAATTAAGTTCGCTATCGTTGGAGACAGCTATAAAATCTTGTAACGCGTAAAATTAGTTATTTACAATAACCGTAGAAATGTCTTTTAGCACTTGAATTAACTTTTAAAAAAATATCAATTTTTCGTCATCTATTTGAACAGTCCGTTGAATCATTTCACCTCGACTAACCTCAAAACAATTGGAACTTTTGTGACAAATGTATCGAAAGCTCACATAATTCTTAATTGATTTTAAAAAATTAACATAATTTCATCACGTATTGAAATAATACGGCCGAACAGTTTGTTAAAGAGCAGTCAGCTGATCGATTACATCGTAAACTGAGTTTACTGAGTTTAATCTTGAGCTATAATGACTAATTTTATATTTCATTGCCAAACATCTCGCGATTGCTTTTGTCTAATCTATCGAAAGCTCATAATTTCGTTTTACAAATTGATTATCAAATGAATCGCTTCTCCCGGTATTCAGAGGTGCGTTTTTCAATCGGTCTCGTTAGCGAGCTGGTTATCTCGTATATTATCCTATCCCAATATGAACGGTGATTTTTAAAATCGATCGTTTTCCCGCGGACGAATTTCCGCAACGTGACCTGAAACTTTGTAGTCTTAAAAAAACAAAAACAAAAACGTGTTTCAGGATTAAAATATTCCCAATTCATAAGATTCTCCAATAGCTGCCAATGCGCAAGGATTTATCTTTAAGGAGGTTGGTCACCTCCGTGCGGGAAGGGAAAATCGGGGAACGGCCGCTTGTGCGCGGCTTGCCGGGCGGGCAGCGCGCGAAAGAGAGGTCCGCGTCACAAGTTCCCGAGCGAACATTGTAATACAATGAAAGCTGTTTTATTTGTAGAATTTCTTAATAACTATGTACATGAAGCATTTCGCTCTTTGCGAACTTCTTCCCAAAGATGTGATGATTATCTGGATCGATTTTCATTAATTTCTTATCATTTTTAACGTTGTTATGAAGTATTTCATGAGATACGTACGATTTAGCTATGGTCGCTCAAGTATAAGAATACAACTTCAACAATTAATTACAGGGAAACTATGCAGAGGAATGACTTTTGAAATTTTGCACAGAGTCGCGTTATGCCTATTCGCGAGTATTCTCGATAAATTTGAACCAATTCTTATAATTATGCGTTAGGTGACCAATCTCATTAAAATACAGACGACTGTACGATATACTATGGCATAAAAATATACGAGGTGACTTTGTATGTCTCCTGCATATACTTAAAACATCTCTCTCCGCATGGACAAAAAAACGTATATATAACTCAAGCCATATATTATACAGCCGAGTATACATATTTTGGTATTGGAGAACGGTGTACATGCATATCGGTCGCCCTATCGATTATTTTGCCCATATGGAACTTTCCCCTATCCGGAATTTTGCCCCACTCAGGGGGAGTATATCGCCCAAGCCCCCTCACGGTATAGAGCGAGATATCGACGTTACATCGGCCAGCTCCAACTATCTCCCCTTTAATCCCCCTCCCCTTCTCTTCTGCCCCGCCGGCACGAGTTTCTCACCCTTGGTTCAGCTCGAGACCCCTCACGAGCCAGAAACAACCCTCCCCGTGTTCCACCTATATATACTCGCACGCAGACGCTAGCCTCTCTACCAGTGCTGGATACTTCGGGTGTTTTTTTTTATCTTTCTTTTTTCGAATAGCCAATGGCGATTTCCATGCATTGAGATTGAAAAAAAAATTTCTTTCGCAAACAAGCAAACAAACAAAAGTGTTATTTACGAACGGACATGTGTTCGTATTCTCAATATCATTGCGAAAATTATTATTTTATTTTTGTCCATGGAAATTCATGCGGTAACGGGGCAGTTTGAAGAATCCCTGAACTTTTGGATTTTCATGAAAGTCCGAGGTCTGCGTGTACTTTTTTTTTTCCATCCACGCGACATATGGTCGACCACGCGCGCGCTCGTCACAGTCCGTTGTCACGATTACGAAAAACACAAGCTTAATTAATACGCTGTATATGAGAGTAGAAGCGATAAAAAAAAATTCTGAGCCCTTGAAATTTACATTTTTGTACACGAGCCTTATACTTGAAAATTTATCAATTTTTCAAACTTCGATCGTATCGAATATTCATTTACGAAAAATAGGACTAAACTTCTGAATTATCCTTTATTTTCTTATCGTTGAATTTTTGGATTGTTTTTTTTTTTTTTTTTTTTTTTAAATTTGCTCGAGTACACGGGGCTCAAAGTTTTCTCCCGACGTGACTGATGCCCGACCTCCCTCGGCCTCCGGAGGGTCTTCAACGTCCCTCGATCCCCCACCATCGACCATTCTCGCAACCCCTGCGTATCGAGTTCGTTACAGATCCCCGTAGCGCGAGATCGCGCGCGTGCCCCCTCCCCCCCCCCCCTGCTCCTCTTGCACCCTCCTCGAGACACCCTCTAGCCCCCCCGACTTTACTGTAGTTTCCTGCACCGCGTTTCTCTCTATCTCGCTCTCTCTCTCTCCTCTCTCTCTCGCTCTCTCTGTCTCTGTCTCTATCTCTCTCTCTCTCTTTCTCTCTCGTGATGCCGGAGCAACCGCACACGGCCAAGCACACCCTGGATAACATATCACACGTTTTGCGCAACTCGTCGTGGCCAAAAGCTGAACGAGAGAGCAAGAGAGAACAAGAAATAAGGAAGAGAGAGAGAATAGAGCTTGTCCCTCTTTTTTATACTCGGAGGCCGTAAAAGACAAATACACTCGCGCGCCAAGGCGCCCTCATAGTTTCCGGCAAAAATAATTCTCAAAGAACCGCTGTACTTTTCGTCATTTCGATATAATGTAATGAGCGCCATTTTGCGCAAAATGTCGAAATTAAAGATTTCACAGCGAGAAGTATACATCGAACGTTCAATGATTTTTTTTTTCCTCCAGGAGATTCGATACTTTGTTCCTTTTTTATTTCTTCGAAATAGACAGTCGAAGGATTATCACAATTAACATTACGCATAGGATACACATGACTGGGAAAAAATGTTGTAATTAATTCACAGCTGTGTACCCGACTGCTTCCAATAATTTCATGTTAATCCAAGTTCTTGTTCGTTTAAAAAATTGACTCAACACAAATTTCATTTCGCCCAAATACAATTTTCATTCGCGCGAATTGAATTTAAAAAAAAACCTCCCATTCGGTTGTAATTTAGGCTGAAGGTTTTACCGATTAAAATTTAAAAAACAAAAAATCGAATGACAATTACATAATCGTTGTATCGATCGGGCATGAACGAATTCATTGAAAATTGCTTCCCTCATCGGAGGAAAGTTAAATATACCGATATCCGTTTGATATTTTTGATACATAAACGCGAGATACGAGACGGAGCGTTATGGCTCAAAGTTTTTTTCATCATTGATTCGACTATTGACCGTATCAGAGCTTGGCTCGCGTTATGGCGTCGCGGGGGAAGCTTCTCCGCGACGACGCTCTTCGACCAAAAACCATCCCCCTTATTTCCGCAACCCTCCTTCTTCCCCTGACATCCCCGCGTTTACAGCTTCGCGCCCACGCATCAAGATTGTGTGCGTGTGTGTGTGTGTGTGTGTGTGTGTGTGTGTGTGTGTGTGTGTGTGTGTGTGTGTGTGTGTGTGTGTGTGTGTGTGTGTGTGTGTGTGCGCGTTCGCGAGTCGAGATTTGCGTTTGTGTGATGCTAGCCCGCGTTTGTGTGTTTCGGGGGAGAATCGTGTGAGCGAATATCTCGCGAACCGCGCCAGCGTAGTAACGTCATCGCGGCAAATGGCGGCGTCGTAAACGTCCCTTTTCCTCTCCCGGAGTTCTTCCATTGATTCGACGATTGACGTTCGATTTAAGTCGTTTCGTGTGCTAACACCGCGACGAGCGACACACAGGCCGTTTTCGTGCATTTGCGCTGTCCGAGGGTTTGCGCACCGAGCTCTACATATCTATATCCACGAATTAATGTATATACATACATATATATATATATATATATATGTATATGTACATCTATCTCTTTCACGCTGCGAGAGAATCGATGAGAGCTCGAAACTCGTCGCGTTTGGTCATCGAATTTTCGATCCACGGTTTATATCAGCAGTGCGCCGTGAGACTCGCGGACAACGAGTGAACCCGCGTAATAAAAACGTGTGCTAGAAGACCCGTAATATCGAAGCGAAGTCAGACGCGACTTTATAGAGACACGTGAAAATCGACAAGTGGACGAAAAACAAAAGTATTGCCATTTATCCTTGCGAAATGTGAAAAATTCATGTTTTTTTTTTTCATATGTACGGATAATGCGAGACAATAGTTTGTTTGTTTTTTGTCGTGAGAAATGTTAGAACGATTAGGATTTTCGGTGCAAGTGGAAAAAAAAATGTTGCTCCCATTTTTTTTTTTTCATTCTTAGACAATGCCTCTTGTGTGCTTTCCGCGATGAGACAAATATGGTGCGCGTGATCCTTCGTCGATGAGATCGATTGGCTCGAAGAATTCTCATCTTTTTTAGGCCATATTAATCGAACACAGTACGGTTGAGAGTTCTCATAGAATGTTTTTTTTTCTAAATTATTTTTCATGCTGAAAAAACAACGGGAAAAAAAAAAAAAAACGAAGCGAGAAATACCAGAGAAGCGAGACGGAGAGTCTCTCGAGGTGGGTGGCTCAGGTGTCGTCGAGGAGGTGGCAGAAACGCCGTTTGTGTTTATATTCGCCATCCTCGTTTATCGCATGTAACTCCGTCGCGTAAAACATACATACATACAAATTTATATGTATACATCTGTATATAAATGAATATATATATGTATATATTTATATCGAAGCATCGAGCGAGTACGGTCACGAGGTATCGGAAAATCGATAGAAACCTGACTGACGCTAGAGCTTAAGGGGCAAATTCTATGACTATATATAGTGCCGGAGTGTTGATGGTAGTGGGGGCGCTGGTGGTGGTGAAGTAGTCAGAGAAGAGGGAGAAACGAGACGTCGACGGGGTGTCCTCCACCCGGCATCGCACACTCTTCAATTCTCCCCTCATGGCGCGTCCGCTGAGAAAGAGGGGATGATACGAGAATCAAATCGACCCTGATTCATCGAATCCTCGTGTTCAATGTTCACTCAAAAAAAAAAACTCGAAAAAGAACGGAAAATGTAAGAACAAATTGAAAATCCTGTTCCTCGTACCAGTGCACCGCTCCGAGGACAAAAGTACCAAAGATATTGTTCATATCGTAATAAAAACGAAAACGCTGTGAAACTTTGAGAAAAAAAAAACACTCGGCAACTGCAAAGTCATCAGCAGCAACGCAAAAAAAAAAAAAAATCTGAGTATCTCGAACGCGAGTGCAAAGAAAGAGACAGCGGCGATTGCGTGCGCTGTATTTGGCGCGTCTTCAAAGTACAAGGATTGTTCTGCGTCTCGCTCGTCCCTCGAAACAAAACAACAAAAAAAAAAAAAAAGAAATACGAACTGGACGAGAAAAAAAGAGCGGGGCCAAAGATTGAGGAGCCGGAGGCTGTGAAACTGGCCAATCGTGCGCGAAGAGAGTCGCCGAGATCTCGAGAGAAATAA
Source organism: Rhorus exstirpatorius (assembly GCA_963564615.1). Lineage (NCBI taxonomy): Eukaryota > Metazoa > Arthropoda > Insecta > Hymenoptera > Ichneumonidae > Rhorus > Rhorus exstirpatorius. The sequence continues at coordinate 16,540,319 of OY751313.1, read as the reverse complement.
TAACTCGCGAAATTCGTGCTAGATCCGTGAGGACACCTGGCCCGGTAGGAAGAATACGTTGACACGCGTTTAGCTGCTTAGCACGTTTGTCAGAACGGCGCGCGTTTGCGTCAAGAGTATGCGCGCGGGTTCTCGACGGTAAAAGAGCGCACACACGTGACCACCAGGGTGCGTAAGCTACCTCGAAAACTCTCCCGAGATATCACCGAGTGTGCTCCTGTGTGCACGTCCACCGGGCGTTAAAAAGCGCGCGTGTGCGTGGTGTCGATTCAAAACAGTGTATGTGTGTGTGTGTGTGTGTGTGTGTGTGCGCCCGTGTGGTTGTAACAGTTGGGTGGGATAGTTGGGCTTCAAAGGGGATGTTCTTGGTTCCCGAGGGGTGAAGAGGGCGTAAGCATCACGAAGGGGCTCTTCTCTCTCTTTCCCTCATGAACGTTGCAGCCAATACGTTTCGCAGCATCGTTCCCGTTCGGTCTCCTTGAGCAAACGATACAAGCTCCACGAGCCCTCGAGTAAAGGTCTTTGTATCTCGTACACATCGTTTTTACCCAACGCGCGCGTCTTGTTTCGCGGTCGTTCTCACACTTGCGAGTTAACGATATACGAGCCATCGGTGTCTCGGATCTCGCGCGGTGTGAACTTCCCATAAAGCAGTGACGCGCCACCCAGCGGGGCTGTAAGTGGTTCTTTCTCGCTCTATCTCGCGGACTTTCCCCCCTTGTTTGCCCGGTTATACACAATCCGGGGGGCTGCAGTGTGCTCACTCGCTCCGCGTATGTCATGGGCGAACGGTGCTGAAGGATTACGCGAGTAAAATTACATCGGCAAGTTCCACGACGATTGTATATATTTTTGCCTTAAAGAAAAGCCAAACTGTAGCACGATTTTTGGTCCATCGACGAGCGTGTGATTTGTCACAATTGTCGTGCCCCGGATATCACGAGATACGAAAGTTTTCATCTTTGTTGTTCGCTTGATACAGCTGCAAGATTCAACGACGCACGTTCCTTAATTGATCGTGACTTTTCCGAAGGACTCTGAGCGGAGGAAAGATTCTGAAGGCTGTAGAAGTGTTTTGGCGTAGTATCAGATCCGCGAGTCAGTTCAGTTTGCTCGTTTTCCATCGCGATTGTCCCTTGCGAGAGTGAAAAAGCACATTTATCCGGTAAAGTGTCGTGGAAAAAGAAAAGACTCAATTTTAGTTGTTGTTTTTATTTCTGTGATTCAACGCGAACTGGTGTCGGCGGGATGATACAGTGATATCAACGAATAACTCGGCTAACACGAGACATAGTTCTCTCGTGCGCGCGTGTGTGTGTATATCAGTGACAACTCTGAGATGAAATTCACAGTGTACTCGAATCGCGTTCCATTATTTTTCGGCTCGGATTGTTGATTTTTATTTGTTGTTATTATCGAAACAGAACTTAGCGAAGTTGTTGTGCACGCGTGGGTGCGCTCATGAGTTACGAGTGATAACGTGAAAAATAGTGAAAGTGTGACGGTTCCAGAATTAAAAAAAAAACACAAACAAATTTGTACAACATACATTTCGCAATTTGATTGAAAGTAAAACGGATATTCTGGTTATTCAAGGTTATTCCATTCGTATTTTATAATCGTGCTTTCGCTTTCCTCGCTGGTCACGAATATTTCACGACTTGTGTCACAATTGTTTTTTTTTTTTTTTTTTTAATAAAAAACAGACTTGTCAAGTCGAGTCTCGCGAACAAGTAATAATACACGTTAAACGACCTTTGAGGTGACAGTGACCTACCTAACCGCGGATATACGACCTTCCTCATCGATCGACGAAACTACGAAAACAAAAAAAAACGACCCCCTATCAACCCGCTGAAACTAACCAATTGCACACGGCAGGGTCCACGTTAAACTGAACTAGATGTGCGTAAATGGAAGGTATAGGGGACATAACCGATCATCGGTCGCATAGCGAGCAATTGTTGGACTCGGTCGATTCCCCGGCTGCGTTAAGTACGCATGGCCGGGGCGGAAGTGGGGGTGGCTCGAATGGGAACTGTCGTGGTATCGGGGGCGGCGGTAGCAGCAGCAGCAGCAGCAGCAGCAACAGCAGCACCGGTAGCGCGAGCAGCTCGCGCAACATCGGCGACAGAAGTCAAAGCAGTATCGCTGGCTGCGGCGGCGGCGGTGGCGGTCGCGTTGCTGCTAGAAGCGGCAACGGCTGCATCAGTAGGGGTAGTAGAATTGGTAGTTCCGTTGCCGGTAACTCCGTCGTTGGGAGCGTTAGTAGCGGCGCGGGCGTTCGTGGCAACAGTAGTTTACGTGCGAGTGGAGGAGGACGAGGAGTTGTTGGTGGTGGTGGCGGTGGTAGTGGCAGTGGTAGGGTGCATCGGTATCACCACGAGGTGCGCGTTAATCAAGGTGGGGATAGAATCGACGAGCTTGACGTCGACGAAGCCGAAGCGAGCGAAGGAGGAGAAGAAGGTGAAGAAGGAGGAGGAGGAAGTGGAGGAGACCGGTGCGCCGGTGGTCGCGACGGCAGAGGAGGAGGAGGAGGAGGAGGAGGAGGAGGAAGAAGAGGAAGGGGAGAAGTTGAGGGTGCTTGCAGCGTCGTCGAGGGTATGTCATCGTCGGCATCGCAGAGTCCCGACATCGCGTGCGCGAGCCTCCCGCTTGAACTACTCGGGGCTGGCGCGCTCGGCGTCAAGCAGGAGGTGGAACAACACCATCACCAGCATCAGCAGCAGCAACACCAGCAGCAGCAACAGCGCGGCGGTGGAGGTGAACATCACCAGCATCACCATCATCATCACCGTCAGCAGCAGCACCTCGTCGCTGCCGAGGATCTTTCATCGTCTCAGGAAGCATCGGCAGCCCTGCCGTGCAGATCTAGCGGCAGTAATCCCCGTGAGACATTGTCAGTTATCGTGCCACCCCAGGACGTCGACGTTGATTCACGCGACGACGCTGATTCCGAGCTACTCAGTCCCGGCAAGCTCTCACCAACATCGGGAATAAGTGTCTCGGTCGCGAGTATGATAGACGCAACGGATTTTAGGGCAATGCAGCCCGAGCCTACGTATCAGACATTGACATCGGTAGCCGAGAGAATGTCACCGCCTGGCTTCAGTCCTGGCTCGTCATACGCCACGTTGACGCCGCTACAACCCTTGCCACCGATCTCAACGATGAGCGACAAATTTGCTTATGGTGGACACGGTGGTAGCGGTGTTTCCGGTAGTTTTGCTGTTATGCAAAACAACGGTCTTTCAAATATTGGGCTCGGTATGGGTGGCTCGCCTTATGCATACGACAAATTGCCGTCAATGGGTATGTCACCACCGCACAATTATCCGTCGCCGGGTGCTGGCTTACAGCCGAGTCCCCTGTCACCGCAGAGCGCTTACAGTCAGAGTGGTCTGAATTCACCTCACAAATCGGCAAGTCCGCATTACGAGCCAGCATTCTTACCGAGATTGCAGCAAAGTCCGGCAGCGCTTAGTCCACCGTCGCCGCCTGTGTCAGCGGCAACGAGTTTCGCGCCTTCGCATCATTCACCACCGACCCTCTCGGTACCAGCCTCCTCGCCACCGCCGTTACAGACACAACTCCAACAACAGCAACAGCAGCAGCAGCAGCAGCAACAACAACAACAGCAACAGCAACAGCAGCAACAGTCGCAAATTCAACAACAGACGATATCTCACACGCAACAGCATGTTCAGCATACGTCCGTTGTCATGAAGACCGTGTCTTCGCCGGGTAACGGCGCGGGTGAGGTCGAGGAGATAAATACCAAGGAATTGGCGCAGAGAATCAGCGCCGAGCTCAAGAGATACAGCATACCACAGGCAATATTCGCCCAGCGAGTTTTGTGCCGGAGTCAGGGTACCTTGAGCGATTTGCTTCGTAATCCCAAGCCATGGTCGAAGCTCAAGAGCGGACGCGAAACATTTCGTAGAATGTGGAAGTGGCTGCAAGAGCCCGAGTTTCAGAGAATGTCAGCATTGCGAATAGCAGGTTAGTTTTTTCCGGATGTATCTTCTCCATGTTTTGTTTTTTCTTCCGTTTCTCGCCATCGTGAGGAAATAAAAGACCGCATCACGGTTAGCCGAATTTTCCGTTAGAGTACACACACGTTTCGCAAAAAAAAATAAAAAAAAAAAAAACCTAAAATGAAATACCGTTTTCGCCAATTGCGAGGGAAACATAACTTCGACGTAACCAATCACCACAACCGTTGATCCTTTAACAAAATCACGTACTTCTCACCTAACCTCTTTCTTCGTCCATGAATCACACTACTCTACACACATCTGTATTTGTATTCACCTATCTGGCGAATCGCCGGTTTTTCCTTATCTCATAATTCTGCTCTGTGCAACGACAAAAAAGTGGCTCAAATCATCGCGTTTATCGCCATTCAAGATAATCGTGATAAATTCTTCAGCACCAAAATAATAACTCATCTAGTCCTCGTAATGTCAGAGAGAAATAATCGTCAAGCATATATGAATATCGACGATCTTCATTGACTCGATAATAGCCTGACGAAGTTGATGCATGTCCCAGTCGGTGTTCAGTCACTTGAACAGTGCTTGGGTATTATAGGAATAGATTGAAAACGCAGCTTTCACGTAACATGTAACATATCAGCATCTGTTCCTCGTGATAAGAGGACAAAACGCGAAGCTACCTTACCTGCTATACCAGTTCTACGAAAGTGTATGTCCGTGCACATGGTGCGCCATGCGGGTGTTATGTTATTGTGCGTAACGCGCGTGCCGGCCGCTTTTGAAAGCGGTGGACCGAGTGAGATTTGGCGCCACTAAAACTCTTCGTTGTCGCGAATGCTCCAGAGAGAGAGAGAGAGAGAGAGAGAGAGAGAGAGAGAGAGAGAGAGAGAGAGAATGTGAAAGAGTGGGAGAACGCGTGAGTGGAGATGAGGAGCGAATAGATGTACGCTCGTGATGCAAGTGAGGCGATGGCGAGAGTGCGGGGGTGGAGGATGGATGATGCGGAGAAGGAGAATACGAGTGAGAAAACGCAATCTAGGTGGTTTGGTTTGTTGGGGCGCACACGTGGTACCCACGTGGAGAGGCGTTCCTGTTTCATATCATTCAGAGATAGACGCGGGGGAAAATAACACTTTTCGAATTCAACATCCTTCGCGCTGGATATGCAGGTGGCTGCGAGAGAACCGAGCTAGATGGTGGGTCGGAGAGCCGAAGGGAGAGGGTACATAGGGTATAGACGGATATGTTTGGCGTCGGTGCCTTTGGTGGACAAGGATAGAGATAGAAAAGGGTGAGGGAGTGGAGCTATATGGTTGTAGAGCAAGAGCGGGAATACAACAGCTCGAAAGTAGTATTGATCGAAATGGTGGTCACGCGGTGTTGGGCGGTTGGCGCATGCGCGACCTCGACGGACGCCATCGTCATCCCGCCAAACCCACCACAACTCGTCATCCCTGTCTATCCCTCTTTCTATCTCTTTCTTTACCTTTTTCGTTTCCCCGCTCTTTCGGCTCTTTTGCTATCGTATTACAGCTATAACATTGGGTCGTACACACGCTACCTTTTATCTGCTTGCCGCTAACCGCGATCGTACGCGGGAAGAGCCGCGCGAGCGCGTTTCGGCGATCGACTCCTCTTTGTTTTTTTTCACTTCATTTTTTTTTTCACGTTACAACGTCAACAAGCGAGCTAGAAATGTTGTAACATATGAGCGAGAGCATCCAATTTCTGTATTTCACGATTCCCCGGTATGGCTTCGCTAACAGACGTTCGATGACCACAAGCACTGGATGGTCCCATCAGCCCTGTGTCCGTCCATCATCGCTTACTCTCTCTCCTCTCTCTCTCTCTCTCTCTTTCTCTCTCTCTCTCTCTCTCTCTCTGGCGCACGTGCTGGGAGACTCTTTATACTTTCCAGACAAATAATGGGGAAAAATAATAATGAATGGTTTTATCGAAAAGCTGTTGATGAAAAGCTCGAAACGTAATAAGAGATGAAATTTAACTCGTGATAATTGAAACTTTGCGTAATTTTAATCATCAACTTTCTTCGAGCGAACTTACGAAATCTCTGACTTAAAATTTTTGTGAACATTCTTTTTGTTTTCGTTTCACGTGTTATACTCGATCGGATTTATTGTTTCTTGTTGATTTTTGTCCCCCCAATCCCCCCATCTATTGTAATCAAGACGAGGAGACTGCGAAAGACAAGACAGATAATGTTAAGGAGTTTTAGGAAGTGAGGAAAAAGGGCTTTAGCTCTCTTGTGCCTGGATAGAGAATATGTAGACTATCTCGTGGCACGAAACACTCTCGAGCGATAGTGTCTACATTGTAGCAAAGCAAATGAAAGAAAGAGAGAGAGAGAGAGAGAGAGAGAGAGAGAGAGAGAGAGAGAGAGAGAGAGAGAGAAAGAGAGAGAGAGAGTGAAAGACAGGGACAATGTTCGCTGGCAGGAGGGTTCGATCTAGTGCTCTTCAGATTGAAGGCTCAGCTAGAGCAAGGGCTCTCCATTGTTTTACTCGTTCTCTCGATCTTTCACTATCGTGCACGCTTCGGGGAGCCACTCTTTGGAATCATATCACGCGATGTCGAACGGTTTGACACTTTCTCACGATGTCAACTGATCCCTTATTACACTAAAATAAAAATATTTGCTCACTATCCCACAATACGTGAACATTGTCGTAAACATTTGCTTAAAAAAAAAGAGGTCTATTCGAATATTCACGTTGGGAAAATTGATCAAACCTTTTTGTTTACAGTTGAAAAAGTATACTTTGGCTGAAAATTGTATTTTATCTGAAAAATAATGCATTGATACATGCAGTTGGTAGAATTGACGAAAAAAAAAAAAAACGTCTAGAACAAATGTCCCGTCATGGACAAAAGAGTTTGAAGGATTTCAAATGATGGAAATGGGTGTGAAAATAAAATGAGAACTGTGTGGAGGCCGGGTGGGTTTCATGTTTTGTGCGCGAGGAAAGTTCATTTGCAGACAATTGCTTGGAGTGTCCTCGCACCGTGGCGTACGAGTGTTGGTCGCAAAAGTCGTCTCTCTCTCTTTCTCTTCCTTTTTCGTTCCTTCTTCTTCTCTCTCTCTCTCTCTTTCTCTATCGTGGCCCTTTCTCTCGTAGTTCGTATTATTATTATTATAGTCGCGTATCGTTTCTCCACGATCGCGTGCACACCGTTTGCCGCCGCGACGAAGGCAGAGAGTCGCTTCTCCTATTGATCGGCAACAATACCGGGTTGGATGCACCAGTTAGTAAAGTCAGGGGCTAGATAAACTTTTACTTTTCCGAGTGGCAAAGGGAGGGTCGAGAACGATGCATAAAAGAAAGGAGGTAGAGGAACTGTATCTACGGTACACTAAACGAATATGCGAGCCCCAGGTACACAGTGAGAGGGAGAAAAAGAAAAAAAAAAATTGAATAAAAAATTCCACAAAACTACTTTCTTTTTTTTTTGTAACGCTCATAGTTTTCCAGGGCTATAGCTTGTCGAACTATTGACGACGAAACCTCAATTTTTCATCGAAAAAAGATCATACGAAACGAGCAAAGCAATTTGCTTCGTGAATTGGAATTTTTTAAATTTTCCATATGCTTCGAGATTTTTATCGAAATTTCTCAAGTTACATTTAACAAGTTGAAAATTGAAAATTTCATTTGACAAATTTCGTACCTCTACGCTACCTCTACGAGGAATTTTTGGCTATACGAGTGTTAATTTTGGCTTTCTCATAGAGGAAGCATTTTTTTGGAAAATTCGAAATTTCATAAAAATGTTAACCCTTTCAACCTTTTTCTCGCGAAATTTCATACGAATATTTCTTCAATGATACGCTATTCGTGAAAAAAAAAAAATTAGCCCAGCATTTTAAAATTTGGGAAAACTAGAGCTCTCAGAGACATTTTGACAAAAAAAAAAAATCAAAATTTCATAAAATGTCAATCCTTCAATCGATTCACGCTAAATTCAATATCAACCGTTCTTTGACGATACTCTATTGTATGTAAAAAAAATTTAACCTCGTATCTCAAAATTTACACAATTTACGTTGATTAATTTTCGTGACCTTAAAGGGCACGAGAAATGTACTGTCAATCAATAATCGTGATCTGCTTTGGGGGGGAGGACAGTACATATCTCTCTCTCTCTCTCTATCTCTCTGGGCACAGGTGATTCTTGTACATCGCGGAGACCTTAGGGTCGTTAAACGAGACGTGTTCGACGTGTACGATGTACGAATCGATGAACACTCACATTTACTACCCTCGTGGCTTTCACGACAGTTCAAATCTCGATTCTCTTTCTTCCCATACATATACAAGTAAATATATATATATATATATATTGGGGTGTTTAAGGAAAAAAAAACAAATCATTTCTCTCAATTACCGTTCTTACGTCAACCAAACCGCGCTTATTGTAATGCTAAAGCAAATATCAGTAGAGGATGGGTGGAGGAAGGGCTCTGTAAATTCTTTAATAAGTTGCCCACGCCATTTTCGTTTCCTGACTTTCATTATTAATCATTTCCAAAAGTCTTTATTTTACATAAAAATCATGAGCGCGAAAGTTCTTCAGCTTCAGCAAAACGTTGCTGAATTTTTTTTTCCGCCAAAATATATGCCCTCTCAAAATTTGAAAAAAATTGACGTTTTTTTTTTGACGGTTAAAAGTAATTTAAAAAAAAAACATGTTCGAGCAATTGGTGTCAATTGATTGGAATGGGATGGCTGGCTCGACGTTAGAATATCTCATATATTTTTGGTATACGAAAGGTACTCTTTTCTTTCGTATATATACCTTCTCGAGAAATTAAGCCCAACTGTACTTACGTCTTTCCCGCATTTCTAGTCATAATTTCCGCACGAATCCTCGACTTCGTACAAACGACTAGCCAAAGATATATGCGAACGTCGTAATATCGTACTATGTATATATATATACGGATATATATATATATATATATATACACACCTGCTGTAGGAGGGTTGTTACGCAAACGCCATGACTAGACCGTGCTACCCTGTGTCAGCGATGGACGTTACGTGCAGAGGGGAAGGACAGAAGGAGGACGAGAAAGAGAGTACTCGCGTAAAAATCAATACCACACTGGTGTTCTATGTTATTTTGTGTCTCTCACTTTACCGTCGATATTGCTCCGAAAAGTTCGGTCAAATTCTTTCGAGAGTACTTCTCGAAGTACTTCACGTACTTCGAGTAGTAATCCATACGTATACATATATATACATAGATCGTTTTTTCTCCACCACGATCAATTCGTACACAGTTATTTGAGGGATTCAATATAATCAATTTCTAAATTTAAATAAAACAATTCGAATCATCGTAGGATAATTACACACATCGCACGATTTTTTGGTATAATCATCATTTACATTTTCGTAATTAGACAAGTTTGTGACAAAATTACTCCTCAGGTTAAATTACTCAAATCAAGTAAAATTACTCAAATGAACATTATCAAACAAAATGATATACGCGAGAAGCGATAATATCGAGGATAATATTTATCGATTTCTCGAGCAAAAAACATTAATCAGTCTCCTGCTATTTTTTTTTTTTCTGCAAACATTAACACTGATATTTTTTTTTTGAACATCCAAGACGATGTGAAAGCTTTGAAAATCCAAAGTGATTCTCTCCATAAAAAATTACTTTCGAAAGAAAAAAAAAAAATTTACCTCGGAGTCGCTTTCTGAAAGTTCAATATTGTCATTTCAATACTTATGTTCGACAAGGGCCTCTTTATTATTTAATTGAAACCAAAAAAAAACAAATAAAAATACGAACATATAATAAGGACATTTCCATGATCCCTATTATGTACATTAAAAGCTTCAAAAGAAAAAACAATATTTTCCGCATTAAAAAAAAAAAAAAACCATCACAAAATTAGTCCAAAAAAGTTTTGGTGAGAATTTCAAGTACTTCGCGTTGAAGCAAAAATTTGAAAAAAATCAAGCATATTGAGGATGATAATAATATCGATTTCCAATAATAACAATGCCGAAAAACTATCAAAAAATTGTTTAAACAATAAATTGTTGCAGAAATTTCCTGTAAAAATGTTATTCGATATAATGTGTAGCGAATTCCTCGATTTTTCTGAATACATATGAATTTTTCAAGAATTTTCTTATGGTTTTTTTAAATTTTTGTTCGTGAAAATTTTTAATTTCAAAAATTGCATGAAAAGTGGTGAATTTTGGATATTTTCTCGTACAAAGGTTCTGTATTAACTTCACGATGTATCCGGATCATCAAACGAATACTTTTATGAATACAGTTTTTCAAAATTCTAAAGAACATAAATTAAAAACCATAAAAAAATTCTTGAAAAATTCATGTGCATTCAGAAAAATCGAGGAATTTGTTGCATATAATCGAAAAAACATTTTTACAGGAAAATTTTGCAACAATTTATTGTTTAAACAATTTTTTGATAGTTTTTCGGCATTGTTATTATTGGAAATCGGTATTATTATCATCCTCAATATCGTTGATTTTTTTTTTTAATTTTTGCTTCAACGCGAAGTACTTGAAATTCTTACCAAAACTTTTTCGACTGGAATTATATGTCTCATACATCCTTATAAGCATACAAATTTTTTTCGCATTATTTGTTGTTTCTTTTTCTTCTTAAATCACGAATATATCGTTTTCCATGTTTCGTCCATGAGAGGGGTCTTGAATAATTTTATTTAAGGCAAAAAAAAAAAAAATAGCATAAAGCATCCGGACGTTGACTGGATTAAAACGTGACGTCCTCATTGTACAATAATGTACAGTGAAAGCTTCGCCCAGACCGCGGGTACGATTGTTCAAACTCGTACACGTCGTTACATATATGTACAGATGCAATGACTCCTGGCAAATAAAAGGGAATGCAATGATCATCAGTTTACGTGATAAATCGTTTGGGCTTACGTCCTTTTGACTTTTAGCAGTTAATGTACAAATATATATATATATATATATATATATATCTACATTATGATTTTCATCCCTCTCGATGGAAAGTTGAGGAGTTTTCTCGGCTTGGGATCCTCGACCAGCATCGCTCTCTGTACACCTCGATGCACACGCTTTTACACTAGTCGAGGTCACACTTAAACGCACAGATTCTACAAGGATATATATATAATTCTATACCCGACACCTCTCGCGATATACCATACCAATGTACTATGCGCAGAATAATATTACACACGTGCACCGACAGACAGAGCGTGTACACATCGTTAAATATAGTAAAGCTTGAGGTGTCGCCGTGTTCTCGTACAAGCTTTGTCGGTACAGGCGCGTAAAGCCCAACCACACACACACACGTATATATATACGACTATGTATATAAATGTCTATATACATGTACCATTCCATACATGTATATTGTAACCTGTGTGTGTGTGAAACCGAATGACGTAGGCAAAAGCCTCTGGCCTGACGTTGCCCCGGTTTCCCTTTTTAAAATCGTTCTATACTTGGTTATCATCTCCCAAGCTCTCGTCATCCACCAAGGATGAACAGAGGCATATATATATACATTTTTTTTTTCCTTTTTTCTGTCCCGTCAAGCAAATCGAACTTTTTGCACATTGCTTCCTGTCAATTTTCGATAATTTGAAAATCTCCCACTGTCAGCAATTGCCTATACTTTACTTCCTTGCACGCGAACGTTAATTTTGAGATTGTGATTTTTTTAAATATCCGTTGAAGCGTCGTCATTGAGAATTGAAGAAAAATTTTACCCTCTCAAAACGTTCTGTGACGAGCCAAAAATTAAGGGTGCTTCACGTATTTTCATATATTCTCAGACAAAAGTGAGATTTCGTGAAGGCTTCGAGCACTTGGGAGTGAAATAAAAAGGTGAAAAAAAATCAACCGTTCGGGAGATCCGAAAAACTTTGATTTTGAATAAAAATTATGCCGAAATGTTATCAACAAATTGGCTGAAACAAAAAGGTGCCCAAATACATCATGAGACATTTTTTTTTCTTCCTATCTGTGGTTCAAATGAACTCGTTGTATTTTTTTCTTGAGTACGCGTGAATTTTTTTAGAATTTTTCCTTTTTTTTTTTTTGAAATTCCTGCTTTCGAATTTCTTTTAAAGCTGCTAAGTACGAAACTGTTCGTTCAATGAGCCGGAAACTTTTTCAGCGCAAAATATGTAACTTTTCTACGAAAACATACCCAAAATCTCTTCGTCCATTTGTCAAAATTTCGAAAATAAAGTTTCAAAAAAAGAGGAAACGTTCGTAAATAAAATTCACACGTATTAAAAAAAAAAAATCAACAAATGGATTTTATACGATAAAAAATAAATTTTACTGACGATTCGTTGAATAATTTAATTTTTCAAACCCAAAATTGTCAATAACATTTTGGCATTATTATTATTGAAAAGCCATCTTGAGTACCTTTGATTTTTTTTTTCTTCAGACTTTTGTCACTTATTATAGCGAAGCACGGAATTTCTGATCGGATCAAACTTTTAGTTGGGAATACAAACTCATGAAGCATAATAACTTTAAGACTTTTCAGTGATAAGTAACAAATTTAATTTTTCAAATCTCGAATCGTAGTTCAATAGCAAAAGATAATAAAAAAAGAGAGAGGGGTGGGGTCTTCTCGAGTCAACGACTGACTCGACAAAGCTCCTGTTTTCAACAGAGCTCTCGTGGAAAAGCTATGTAGCGCATATTACGAGGCTCCTGAGGAAAATTAATTTTTTCGCGTTCTGTCGAGCTCATGCTCACGCTCCCTCGCGGTCTTTGGGCGACCGGAAATCTGTCCAAGAGAGAGAAAAATGATTACCGATGGTGGTATAGAGGGACTATAATATAGTGAATTAGCTGCTAGTGAACAAAAGAGCGTAATTCGCATGACTTAAGTTGTGAATTGATGCGAGTTACGACTTTTTGTTTGTCAGCCAGTCGATGTATATGTACATCACACTGTAGTATGTGGAGCATTACCCGTACATAAACGCACATACAGAGCTTTATGCGGTGGCGCAGTAGCTCGGTGTGGTTTTCAGGCCGTTGTCACAGCACGCGCCACCGAAACGCGACACCGCGGTGTCCATATATATATATATATATATATATATATATATATACATCCCTATATACACTCTCGAAGCGAGGCCGTACGCGACGTTCCCAGGTCATCTATAGACACTAAATATACATGTATACATTAGATATGAATATATATGTATACATGTATACATTGGAAAAGTACCTGAATGTATATGCAGAGCGCGCACATATATGCAGATTGATTCGGTCTAGATAGTGGACAATTTCCGGTCTTGTCCTGACAAAAAATAAGGGCTTGATACATGGGAAACAGAGTAGAACGCGTAGCAAACAGTGAGAAAGTGCGTTAATCTGGCAAATTTACTTGTCAGTGAATAATGAAACTGCGTCACATTTTTTTTTTTTCATAACGAAACGATGAAACTTGATACGGAAATTTCGGCCTCACGGCTATTCCAGCCGAGTTATTCTAGCCGTTTTTTTTTTCTGCAGAATTATTTTGCTTTTGGAAAAGGTTCAGGGATGTCCCCTAAGTGTAAATTCAAGTTGGCAGGACGCGGGGGAGCTCGAGCTTCAGCCACCATATTGGAAAACACGTTTTATCAAATACCTCGTGAACCGTGCATCGTGCGAGAAAAATCGTAAATACATTTTTTGTAATTAATGAAATTCTCTACAACTTTTATTAGAAACTTTTTCCTTCATAGTGCATGGTTTTTTATTTATAGCGCGGTAAACTTTTCCAAACGTGGTTATTTCCAAATGTATAATGTAACAGTAAAAATGGTGATGTTTGGAAAAGTTTGCCATGCCGCAAATAAAAAACCATGCACCATACAGAAAATAGTTTTTCAATCAAACTTGTAGAGAAATTCATTATCTACAAAACAGATACGGACTATTTTTCTCGTACGATGCACGGTTCACGAGATATTTGATAAAACGTTATTTCCAAGATTGCGGCTGAAGTTCGATCCCTCGCGTCTCGTCAACTTGACTTTGTAGAATATTGCATTACGAACCTACATTTTTGGCTATAATGACTGGACTGTAGCGGAAACGCAAAATTACAAATTTAAACAAAACTATATGCCTTTGAAGATATTCGTGAATTGTTTTATGAATATTGGACAATTCGGATAACACACTGACACGATAAAAGTCGAAGCTTTTGAATCGTCGATTTATACATTTATGATGCACGTTTGTGTTGTACAGTATATGAAGGATCACACGTTCTCGATATGCGCTGCGATTGTGTTCATGAACGCTCCGCGCGTATCCTTCTTCTCTTGCAATGTGATCGCTTCGCAAACTTCGATGATCCCTCTCTGCTGTATGGCGAGAAAGCCCCCGGGGTATCGATATACACCTCTCACTTCCACGGGATATCCTGTCACCCCATGGGATTCACCTAAACTTCCCATATACTCAACCCCTATACATATATATATATCTCGTCATCATGCTAATACACGCACACATGCCATTCAATGACACTTCCGCGACCGCAACTCCGAGCTCGGATGTTTCGAATACACGAGACTATGCACGATCTCACGAATCGAGACACTTTACAGACTGTCGCTGCGCTCGAAATATTTTTGACGTAACATTATATAATGAAGTTATAAGGAATTTAAAATATGTTAATCCCGAAACACGTTGGTTCTTAAGACTCCGAAGTTTAAGACCAATGTTGACCGGCTTTCTTCACAAAATATTTCGATCATAAAATCGACACGTTTTATAGTATATAAGATGTATGAAAAGTTTACCCTGCGTCGTAAGTTTAATTGAATAATGAACCTTCTTGAATATTCGAAAAATGATCCATTTGATAATCAATTTGTTGCCGAGCTTGTGAGCTTTTGATAGATTGCATAAAAAAAAAATTTGGGTGGCGGTATGTTTGGCAAAGAAATATTGAATTGATGACCAACACAACTCGGTCATTTTACCATGTAATCGATTAGCGGGACGCCCCGCTGCTGAGAGTTTTGCAGTAATTCATGAGAATTTCGAGTATTCACCATTATCAAAATGTTGTTATTTTTTTTCTCCATGAGCGATGAATTAAATTAATTATCAAAATCATCATCGTATGTAATCATACGATATATTTCGAATATATTTATTACCAAAGTTCCAACAGTTTTGAGGTTATCCGAGGTGAAATGACTCAACGGACTAGTCAAATGAATGGCGAAAAAATGAAAGTACTTTAAAAAAAATAATAATTATTATTCAAGCGTTATATAAGACGGCTATATACGGTTATTATAAATTCTGATGACGACTACTTTTAATGATGTTGAAATTTGCATCGTTGGAATGCAACGAAAATAGGTTTAAAAAAAAAAATCATTTCCAGTATTGTCTCGAGTAGTCGAAAATCTTTTAAACCTATTTTTTTGGTTTTTTTTTCGTGACTTGGGGCCTAAATATGCCAGAGAAGCGTCAGCAATACTGGAAATGATTTTTTCACTCAAAAAAACCTATTTTTATTGCATTCCAACGATGCAAATTTCAACATCATTACTTTTACGTGTTATCAGATCTTATAGCTTTTTACTAGACTGCCGCATGGACCACCTTAATGATTGAAATAACAATAATAATAATGATAATGATGATTGAAAAAATGAAGTACGAATCAAATTAAAACTGTAAATGATCATATTGTCGTTATTACTGCACAGAAAAAGAGATTTTAATGCGAGGAAAAAAGGAATAAACTTTTGATTGAACTATTCTCGAGGAAAAAAAAAAACGAAGATATTAAAAAATAAAGAAAAATAAATTTTAATGTCGTAGAATTTCAATAATTCTTGTAACGATTTACGCGAACAATTAACCAGACAAAAAAAAGCCATCGAGCATGTGATTCATTGCGATCGATTGAAAGTGATTCCAGTTAATATTGGATCGATAGATTTTTTTTTAGAAATTAGGTCGGCATTCGTATAACCTTCCAGTCTAGAATTATTGCTCCGATCATCGAGAGCGCGACCGGCTCGTATTCGACTCAGGTAGCTTGATAAATGTAACACGAGAAGACGATGCACCGGTATATGCTTCTGTACGATCATAACGCATCAACGTCCCCGATAAGAAAATCAGCGGCAACGCGAAGCCAAGTCCAAAGTCAGCTCTCGCGAGCTTCTTTATTTTCCTGCACTCGAAATTTCGTATAACATCAGCTCGAATATTCGTGATTCGAGAAACGTCAATATTTTTTTTCATCATCGAATCCCTCATATACATATATATATATATCCTTGACACGTTACATAAAAACAGCCAGACACAGACATAGACACTCGTCGACAGCTTTGAAGATCAAAGAGAGAAACCAACCATAATCTGCACGGAAGATCTTGATCTCCTATTGTAGGCCGCAAAAAGCCTGTGACGAGGAAATGATGCTTTTTTTTAAATCTTCTTTCGTCACTTTTGGTCAATTTGTTCTTTTTTTTTTTGCTAATATTAAAAACCAAACGGATAGACAAATGCACCGCAAAATCGCAAAGAACGTATAGGGAAAAGATCGAAAAAAAAAAACTTGGAATGCATGAAAAATTGATGAGCTTCTTTTTTTTGTTTCTTTGTTTTTTGAAAAAAAAAAGAAGAACAGACAAAAAAGAATGCAAGGTAAATTTACCAGTGGCCGCAAATCTAAGGGATCGTTAAGATTTTGCTATACGAATTTAGGACATAAAGCCTCATGCGTTTCCATTAATGGCTTCAAACACCTGAAAGCTTACGATCTCGAGTTTCTAAAACGCACACGCTATGTTCATTAAAATATTGCGTAATTTATTGTTTTAATTTACTTATACCGCGAGAAAGGTGTGAGAAAGCTGTAATGTGTACCAGTGTCCGCGCAGCACTTATTCGCTGTGTCCCGCGGTGTTAGGACACGAGAAGACCCACTGTCCGCACAAAACGATATTCGAATATACTTAAAGCCCGAGTTAATGGAGCATCGATCCTCAAATCTCGATAGAATTAGAGCTTTTGGAACTCGATTTTGCATCACGATAAAATGGATACCGATTAATTCAAAATACAAAATTTCAATTTGGTCACGAAATTCAAGGATTAAATTTCGACAAAATGTCATCGACCTGGCATGCCATGTAAGTAACGATACCGAACGCGAAACAGCTGAATGTCGTACCGCGCGGCTACAGGGCCCATCGAACTATATATACATATACGTGCGTCTGTACCAGTCTCCGAACGGTATCTTGACAGGGGTACAGCTTGCGATTCGCTTGTCCCAATAATAGAACACGAAGATTACATGGTAAATATGAGTTTTACGGAAAGCTTAACTGCTGCATGGAGAACCTTACTTTTTCCCGAACAAAATGAGCTATAATTTATCTCGAATACACACGTACAATCTAAACGATGAGTGTTAAAAATCTTTCATTATTCCTTAGCAAATTCGATAAGAAATTCTTTGATATGGCCTCCATGACACGCGAGCCGAAATAAACAGATGGAAATTATTTATATTTCGCGTAAGACGCTAGTCGATTTTTTTTCTTTTACATTAGTGACAGTATTGTCGATCACCTTGCAATTATTAGAATTGCAATATTAATCATGAAATGCTTAATAAATGAAATTGTTTGTGGTGGTGCGCGACGACTGGGACGTGTGCAGTCACTGGTACATTTATCTTATTTCGCTGCGATTTTACACTCGGAATTTTTTTGCCCCCCCCCCCCCCCCCCCCCCCCATTTTAATTGTTTGGGATCAGAAATTTTCCATTTGTCACATGTACATCGATACGTTTTTCTTCGACATTTTTCTCTCTACTTTTCTCGTTTTTTTTTTCTTTCTTTCCAATCTCATGTGCATTGTTTCAGTTCGAGAGAGCCAATTTTCTGATCCCCGTATCCAAAATTAGCATCCCTCTAATCCTCTACCCAAATCGTATGAAACAAATAAAAAAAACCATGATTGTTTTTTCGTTACGATGACTGACGATCGATATCGTTGGACCCGAAGATACTCATCAATCAAAGACGTTTCAAAGACAGTCGCTCATTATTACTATTATTATTATTTTTAAATTGTAAAGTGGATCTTATATCGCGTTATTTTGCTCTCATGTTTCGAAAATTACTTTGCTCTCAGTGAACATTTTTTCATTTATACGTTTATTTGATTGGACACGTGTACACCTTAACGAAATTATCAATATTTTCCTTTATTCTTGCTCTATTTTTTTTTTTTTTAAATCTCGAAATGCGTCATAGCTACGACGTTAAATGATAAATTTATAATCAGCAGGGTCTCCCTCTGTTCCTGTAACAATTTTTACTTTTGTTTTCTCTTTTCTTCCACAAAAATTTTTCGATCAAATTTGAATCGAATTCGAGTTAACGTCAGAAGGCAGTGCGATATTGTCATATATACGAATATATACGTGATGATAAAATGATGGATTGGAAATAAAAGGCCGAATAATTAGGAAAAAAAAGCTTGTAATAAACAGATTTTGAAAGCAAAATAAAAAAAAATTAAAAAAAAAAAAAAAATGAAGAAATTATTCTGAATTTTAGTGAAAACGCAAGGTGTGTGTCTATCGGTTTGGTTTTAGCACTGAGCAACTGCTCTGAGAGCGGCGGCGAACCGGAAGCGATGCTGGATATTCATCATCAAGGAACCGGAATCGACACTCATCATCAACAGTTTCACAACTCATATGGTAATATCAAAATCAATCATTACACCTAAACCGACCGTGATCTATAACCCAATATTCTCTATTCTCTATACATATATATCGTGTCTTCGTCATATTAGTACATATAGGGTACTGAATACTTATTAACATGTATATATACACATATATATATTATATATATATATATATATATATATGTGTGTAAAATTTCCCGCTGTATTTAATCGCCGATTAACATTGCTACGCTTGCAAGGAAAAAAAAAGGGAAAGTTTGTCGATAATCTTCAGCTTATAGTCTCAATCGCACAAGCCTTCGTCGACGTATACATGCTATTTGATATTCTCACATTGATCAATCACACCACCATGATACATCGAACGTTACACCAGCGTGTGTGCTTTAGAGCAGAGTGAAAAGAACAGTTTATCTAGCACACCTTGTTTGTCTCCCTTTTTTTCTTAATTTAAACCTACCCCCCAAAGGGAAAGAAATATTATTTCTAACGTCTCGTTGTCATATTAGTAATTAAATTAAAATTAAGGATGCTTCACGTATATACATTTCCAAGTAAAAGATTGATTCGATCGGAATTTCGGTACTTTGGTGTGACAAAAACATTGATTTTAATTATAATAATGCTGAAAAGTTATTAACAAATTTGTTGAAAAAAAAAACAAAAATTGTTTAAAAAATCATAAGTTAAATTTACTCTTTGTCATATATAAATCGAATTTACTGATTTTTTTTAATACGCGTGAATTTTTTTGGAATTTTCTATCTTTTGAAAGTTTCTTTTTTTTTTTTCGAAATTTTGACACGTGGATGAGGAGTTTTAAATTTTGGATATATAGAAACGTAGAAAGGTTATTGCGCTGGAAAATTTTCCGGGTCGTTGAATCAATAGTTTCACGCATGCAGCCTTGAAAAATTCAAAAATGGGAATGTCAAAAAAACAAAAGAGAGAGAGGTAGAGAGAGAGAGAGAGAGAGAGAGAGAGGGAGAAAGAGAAATCTGAAAAAATTAATGAGTTAAAAAAAACAACAAAGTATTCATTTGATCCAAAAAGACAGAAAAATAACTCTGATGATTGACTTGACAACTTTTTTGAATCAATTTTTCAATAACTTTTCGTCATTATTATCATTATTTAAAATTAAAGTTTTCAAGATCTCCCGAAACGTTTACTTTTTTTCCCTCAAATTTTCATTTTCGCAGTGCTTAAAGTGCTCACTGAATTAAGCTCTTTCAGCCTGGAACGTGTATATATATATGCACGAAGCATCCTGAATGAAATGAAATCTCATTCAATTCGATCGAATAAAAATTGAAATATTGCAAAGTGCGTAAAAGTAGCACCGATCTTCCCTGGGCGAGTGAATGAAATTTATCCTCGACTTTTCATGATCCGGACGATCGATAATGATTTTTAACGTTAAAAATAAAATTCTCAATCATTCCAAGTGGTCAACCTCGGGACGATTATTCTCCAAAACATTGGCCAACGTAATTTTTACTCAAAATCATGATAGTACCTTTGGTAAATTTCTTCACGACGCATTTCTTTTCCACGGGAATATTTTATCACGGTCCATCAAACCCTCGCGCCTTTTGTTTCCTGTAACATAGAGAAGAAATTAAAAAAAAAAAAAATTTGATTAAAACAAAACGCGCATAAGGTAAATGTCCCGAATTGTGACTACCTAAGGCCCGCTCGCTATTAGCAGAGAGGGAAATCTTTATTTAAATTTGTCCAAGGATCGAAAGTATTAATATTATTGGAAAGCACGGAATATCAGCTAACGGAAGCTCACCTTATAACTATTATTCCGTTGATTATTTAATTAATATATTTCAAGTATGCGTACTCATTCAAATAGCTCCAATAGCGTCCTACTCGTTGGATGAATGTCCCTTTTACTGACCTATGCAAGTCCCGAACGGTCGATCACCCTTTCAGTAATATACCCGATTAGCGATGCGTACCACCGCATCGATGTCCCGAATGGTGCAACATTATTCATAATCGGTATCGATCATGAAAAATAATTCGGCATGACAAGTATATTTAAGGCTGTCATTTCTAAATATATATATTAAATCATGAAACGGCTCTTACGTAAAATCAGGCAGCTCATAAATCAATTCTTTCTGTACAGTAATCTATCAATTTTTTTTTATTTTGAAAATGTATTTTATTTATTTTAACAAAAGCTTTCAAAACTTTATTTTTCAATAATTATTTACGGTGCTCTTTCTTGACTTTGTCATTACTAAAGTGAGATTATACATTACTTGAAATCGCGATCAGCTAAATAACATTGTAATTAAAACCATGCATTTTATAAGACTTGTAGATATATTTTGAGAAACAAAAGCTAACACGAGTACTTGTACCAGCGTACCGAGTCGCGACGAGCTGAATGGATTCGCTCAGACGGTATTCGGGCCACACGATTCTCACTGTGTACCGATTTATGACCGATGTATTTTCGGCCAAATATTTAATTTGCTCGTCCATTTCCGCACTCCGCTAAATTAGTTGTTTATAATATATTGCAACTTATTTCAACTAAATCGATGATTTTTTAATCGTAAAACATACCTTTTCGTGTTACCACTTCCTTAGCCTCGGTGGTAAGGAAACGACCGTTTTAATCTCGCTCAGCGACTGGTTCATGAATTACGCGAAAAATACTATTTAACTCATCATACCCGATATTTATTTTTAGTGACAATACGTATAAAATAAAGATTATACAAAAAAAAAAAAAAAATTACATTCATCGAACGCGAATTGATTTATTTGTAATAAGAAATAGACTGGACGAACACTATTCGGTATACAGAGTCATAATTCGGGACATTCACCTTAGACCAAAGTTTTACAAGCTAGGCACTGCGCTGTGTCCCATTTGTATGCGCACTCGAGGAGAATCGTGATTACACCGTAAAACATGTACATAAATAGCCTGTACACATGTACATATACATATAAACCTATACGTTACTTCGCGAAGTATCTCGTCGACGATTTGCAGGAAGCCTCGAAAAGCGAGGGACGAGAGCACAAGTCCGAATGACAAAAAGCGCGCAAAAAAAAAAAAAAAAAAACATTCCAATCAGAATGGAGATCGCGGTATTGCAAAAGCACACAATATATAGATGTATCTTATTCACATAGAAAATATATACGTGTACACGACCTCGTAGGAAAAAGCAAAAGTTTCTCGTTCCAAGAGCCTCCCCCCCCCCCCCCCCCCC